>CM038673.1:96494974-97694974 GCA_021605145.1 Aegilops bicornis
TGGACTGGCTCGGTCACGGCGGTAAAGGTCGTCGATGGTAGTCTGCAACGTAATTGGGCAATCTTGCCGATGTAAAGGGTACGAAAGTGTAATCTTAGTGGAGAAGTCTATTTTGCGGTGTGGATAGAAAATGGGGGAGTATTCAGGTGTACTGCAGGTGCGGGGTGGGGTTGGCTGGGTAGGGTGAACGGACGTTCTGAAAACAGCCCCCTACCAAGCGTCATCCGTGAAGGCCCCTGTTCCGAAGAGCTATGATGATGGTAACTTCCCTTTGCTTTCGAATCGAGAATTGGGAGATTTTCCGCCCGACCTCAAACCCTACGTGACACTAGACTCCCCGTAGGCGTGTTGAGAAATGATTTGGCTAAGCAACTGGCGAGTAGTAGTAGTAAACTACGCATATTGAGTTTGATAAGTCAAACTTCCTAAAGTTGAAGCCAAGTTTGTAGAAAATATAAACATTTACCACTTAACAAATATGTATGATGTGAAAGTACATTCAATAATGAATCTAATGGTATTTATCTGTTATTATATATGTTAATATTTTTGTTATAAACTGCGAGAGTTTACAAAACTTGGCTTTGACCAATATAATCTGTCACAGCGGACCTAAATAAAAAGCGGGAGGGGTACACATTTGTTTTTCTTAGTTTATAGTAGACTAATCATTTGTTGGGGAATTGTGAAATAAATATATTAGGCTATTGACCCGAATATGATGGTCTACTCCACAATTCAATAGTTACAATCGTTATCGAATCCCAAGATGTATACAAGGTATATAGTACTTTACAACTTGCTCGAACTCACATAATCCCAGTGAAATGAGAATCTAAATGCATTTCATAGTTATTACTTTGTAGGATGCAACAAAAACAACCATAACTCTACATTAACCATTATAGAAGCAACATTTTGACATATCTTAATGTGTGAATAGCAGATAAACGTCTTGAGAGAAGGCTTTTAAAGATGGAAGCCCGAGATGGGGCGGGGAAGATTGTATGTATGTGGAATGAGAAGTGAGGAGACAAACCCTAGCAGCGAAGACAGAGGCAGAGAGAGAGAGATAGAGAGAGAGAAATATAGAGGAAGAAGTTAGAGTGCAGTGAGAAAGATGGAGACATGTAATATAAGTGAGATGCGTGTACATCCGGATTACGTTCATACATGGAAATAGAAGAGACATGGGCCTGAGGAGAGGTGGGATCTAGTGGGTTGAGGGATTGACAATTTTTGTCTTGAGCGAGAGAGGGATTATTAATTGTTTGTGCAGAGAGAGAGAGAGAGGAATTGGGGAGGTGTCAAAATGTGCGGCGATTGATGCATGTGTTACATGTCTTTGATGCGTCTTGAGAACAGACGGACAGATCGAGAGAGATGGTTGTTGTATTCTGGGATGCTCTATCTCTATCTCTATCTCTCATCACATCACACACACACACCTACACACACAAGTAAACTAGAAGACCATTCTCTCATGTATACCTGGCATTATCGGACATCATCTAATATCTCACTCATGCATGATCATTTGCACTTTTATTCACACCTCTCTATGTATCACACGTATCCTGCTCCTGCACTTTACCGTCTACACATTGCCCTTCCGCCGCAACACACACATGGACACATACACGTTCTCCTCTCGGTCCTGCCTTTTTAAAATCCAGTATTAAAAAACTAGGGCCCACCTAAAGCGTCCAAATCCAAATAAACACGAGGCTGGAGGCTAAATTCAAATATGTGGAAATATTGTAGCGTCAAGACACTTTTCGAGGAAAAAGAGTTATGTAATATTAGGAGATTGTTTTCACACTAACAAAAAGGTTCGGTGGATGTCGTCCTTAGAGTGCGACCGCGGTGGCGCTTTACCCGTTCGATCGACCGTCGCGGCCGGGATTCGCATAGCGCTTACGCCAGGATTCCGTATCATGGCTATGGTAACTAATACTCAAAAGCGCTACCCCTCGGTCCTAATGTTCTACGTATTACTAGTACGGTTTTTCTTTAAAGTTTGACCAACCTTATATAAAACTAAAGTATTAAAGCTCTCCACCGCGGCAGCACTCATCAATATACACGCCGCTTCGAAATCGTTGCGCACATGGAGGAGCCCGCCTGCTCGACCAACAATTTCTCGCTGCGTCGCCCGCTTGATATGTTACGCCGCCATCCACATGCCATGAAGCGAAGCCCCGGCTCACCCGCTCCACGCGATAAATGCGGTCCACCTCCTCACGATGCCGCCCGGAAGGCTGCCAAGCACGTGAAGCAAGCTGGTGGAGCAGCGTCTGCTCTGCCTTATGGCGTCTGAAGACGGCGGCGTTCTGCACATGGAGAACCCGCCTTTTGCTCCGGCCAACAATTCTCTCTATTTGTACGCCCGCCGATATGTCGCCGCCATCCTGTGCCATGAAGCCGAAGGCTCACCGCTCACGTCGTCTGCAGGTCCTCCCTCCTCACGATGCCGCCCGGAGAGCTAGCACAAGCACGCAGCGGCGGTTGGAGTGGAGCAG
Organism: Aegilops bicornis; assembly: GCA_021605145.1. Classification (NCBI taxonomy): domain Eukaryota; kingdom Viridiplantae; phylum Streptophyta; class Magnoliopsida; order Poales; family Poaceae; genus Aegilops; species Aegilops bicornis. The sequence continues at coordinate 96,497,497 of CM038673.1, forward strand.
CGCGTCTATGCCTTGGCAGCGTCTGAAAGGGACGAGCGGAGGGCCGTGTTCGGCTTTCTGCCATGGCCGAGGAGGGCTTTATTTGTCATTGGCGTCTCCATGTGCCCAGCGGAGGAGAGGTGCTCATAATGGTGGTACATCGCGGCCGTGGCGGAAACGTAACTCATGTCAGCCTTGTGGCAGTCAGAGCTACGCAAACCGAATGCGTCTTGACGTAGAATCTACCTTCCGGAGACCTTGAATGCCCGCGTGGATCCTGTGATACTGGAAGGAGCAATTTGGATTGATCAAACTCATGTGAGCCGTTTGATGCCAACATATGGATGAGCTAGAAAGGAGCTTCTTCCACCATCTTCTGCCATCTTCTTCCTTACGCTCCGTCGAACTTTTTCATAATCGGATGACCCAAATTATACTACTAAAATGCGAACCATTATTAAGTAGAAGTAGGAACACGAAGATCTGACGATGGTACCAAGCTGCAAGAAGAACAGTGGTAAGCCTTAGTACTGAGTACTACTATCTCGTACCTAAAGAGGATTCAAATAACTTGAGAAAAGAACTATAAACATATAGTTACTGCTGGGGCCTCGGGCTGCTTACACACCTTGAAAATAAACTAAGCAACTAGTCACTTATTTTCGACGCTTTGCGGTGAAGAACCAGCGCAATAAGGCATGGCTTAGCGCCACCTACCGGAGTCAAGGTACCGTCCTCGACTTGCTTCTCGTCCTCTTCCTCTTCCCCCTTGGCCGGCAGCTTCTTTGCTTAGAGCGGACCTTTGGGCTCTACTTCTTCATCCAAATCCTTGTAGATATTTAAACAAAAGGTAGGCATCCATTTCTCTGCGTAAAGGATGTGATCTTCATCTTCAATGTCTTTGACTCAATGCATGCCCAGTGAAACTCATGATGATGAGGTTTCTTCAGTTTTAAGCGCGTCTTGAAGAGATCAATCCATAGCATTTGCTTTGCCCGAGTCAGCATACTTGAAGGTTGAGAGGAGGACACCTGGGCTTGCCTTACGGAGATCGAAGGGCTGGCCTACAATGAAGACCCTATCCGAGGCCTTGAGACATCCTACAACTCGTTCTTTAAGAAAAGCCTCTACGATGTGAATTTCACTCTTTTGTCCTTGAGGAAGTTCTTAAAATCCACGGCACTCCAACGTCGGAAGCACTTAGCATATAGTGGTAGACCAAGCAAACATTATGTACACAAACCTGGATCACGGCGGGCTTCTTCACTCTCTTGGTCCTTTAGATCCTTCTCATCCCAGAAGCTGTGGTGTAATTAACCTCAACATCTAGCCCAATGACCCACTCATCCAGATTGAACTGTTGAGACATATGCGTGAGAAGCGGAGCAAGCCATGTAACTTTCGCGCGTCGCGGATCCACGTGTGTAGATGACAATGGAACTGATCGCTGGTGATGGCTCTAACCTGGTACAATTTCAAATTGGCGACCATGGAGATTTTTGGAAGCCATGGATTTTGGAGGAGGGTTGGGAGAAGTTGAGCTGTTGTACCCATAAAAAAGCTGCTTGGGGCGAACTTAATGTGAAAGGAGCGGAGACGATTGGGAATGTTGTTGTAAGGTAGAAAGCCAGTGAGAGCGAGTAGAGGCGTCTGAGCGGCATGGTGTTGCTTTGGCTTGACACCCGGTGGATAAGCGGCTGCAAGCCCCAAAGAAGTTCTCGAGAACTATATGTGGGGCCCAATAGATATCATGTATCTACTAGACCCATATAAATAGGCTGACGGTATAAACGCTTCTTCCTGTTGCATGCGCCATGCCGGTGCGTGGATGTAACTTCCTTAATTTACGTCCCGACCGTCACGCCTCCCCGACCTTCGCCTCCCTCGGCGCGGATCACGCCCACTTTGAAGACTTTGACGGCTATAAATGAGCAATTTTTTCCTTTTTTTTTTGAGACAAGCATTTTTTTGCCTACTCGCATGCATGATACTCCCTCTACGGTCCTTTTTTTACTCCCATCAACCATTTTACTGAGTGTTTGACCAAATCTATACTTTTTTAACACCACCTTATATTAATTAACCCGACCACACACCAATACACTCTATTCAATACAATATCCACCTACCACGAGTGATGGGTTATTTACAAGAATACCATCTAATCTCTTGTCAAAAGCTATACTTAGCGATTAATTGCCACCTTATTATTGCGACGGCCATTAATCTTTGACAATTGAAGATTGTTGATCAACTTCGAGATGCTCAACGCTTTCATCTTGAGGTCATTTATAGCAGACACTGTCATAGTCCCCCAATGCAAGAAGACTAACGACCACAAAAGCTGTCCAATCGGTCTCTCTAAAATTACAGGAATATGAAGAGAAATACCTATGTAGACCAAAGACCCGGCAGTGATGCAAGCCCTAAGCTCCGCTTCCTCCACGCTTTGTGAGCATCAATGAAATCCACGACCAAATTGGAGGTACTATACTAAAAATGTATCAATACTCTCGCAACATCACTGATTATAATCAGAGTATAAGAACTTCGTTTTTATAATGAGTGTAAAAATATTGATTTGACGATTAATGAATGTTGATACTACATTTTTCTACCTAAGTCTGCAGTGAAAAGTAGAGGTACATTGACTTGAGACAAAACTTAAATGCACAATGTCTGACTAGTTCCCCGTCCAGTGCGTTGCCATGTCCTATCTTGTCATCACAACAAGGTTAGCCCCTATTGATAAGTACCACTACCTCCCTTCTAGTTTAAAAACTCAAGTTCCAAAATTTTCAACTACTCTTAGCAAGATAGTAAGAAGCGGTTGGAATAGTTTTTAAGTGCTGCCAAAAAGTACTCAACTAATCTTTCCTTCATAGATTTCTTCACAAAAAATGTGTTTACCAATGCATGCATGAACACTAGTTACACTAACCCCCCTCTCTTCTTTAATGTATTTGCCACATCGTAGCATGTTTGCTTTATTCCGTGTTACTGCATGATACCAGCTAAGAATACCACCATAATGGCCAGCCTGTATAATCATACGCATGCAATAATTTAGTGCACCTGTTGGAAAATATATAAGGAACATGTGTGGGGCGATGTATGTTTTTAGCGACTTGAGGCTATACCTAGCCCGGCATGCCAAGATGACTTATTATGCCGTTCCCCCATACATGCAGGAAGCCCGTTAGGTCTCCCAAGATCACTTTTTCCTCTCTCATATTGTGTGGAAACAATATACATGCCAAACTCTCTCCTTCTCCCTCCGGCGGTCCCACCACTCCACCCGTGTGTGAAAAAATCTGCATGCCATGACGCTCTCTCTCCCTCCCCACGGCTTGTCCAATCCGTTTAGTGATAACAATATCTTCCACCCTTATATACGCTCCCCGTAATTTACTCCAACAAATATGCCCCACGATAGCTCTTACTTAGCTTCGCAGGTGCATTGGGTCAGCCTTGACATATGGAAGCTGAAAGCGAGGAATTGCGAAATTAAGCCCACATATCGAAATGGCCGCCATAACTAGAACCTGCCGATTAAGTCCTTGTGCTGTCAGTCCATATCTTCGTGCAGGTTTGTGCCATTACTGGCGCTATAAATCGTGCTAGCCTCCCACGACTTCAGCTATCTCATCCCCCTCACGTTCCACGTTCACCGCTATCTCCTCCCCCTCCCTCTCCCGTCGAAGCCACCGTTGCATCGCCCCTCCCAAGCCCTAAAGGTCCCACGTTCGCTGCATCGTGCTTGGGGCCGGTCACGCAGCGTCGCCCGTTAGTTCCTCGCCGCCACTAGTGCGAGAGATGATGCGTCGATGTTCTGCTCCTACTGCGCGCCACCTAGTCGAGGAGGGCCAGGCGTCGGTGTTCCGCTTCCTCGCCTTTCGTGGCCAAGCGGCGTCACCGTTCCATTCCTGCATGCCGCCCGATGAGTGGGAGAAGCCAGCGTCAGCGTTCCGACTCCCTCGCCCATGACAGCGTCGAAGAGTGGAACATGCGTCAGTGTTCCCAATCTACGCCAACGGCATGTGCGTCGGAGGACGCCTTGGCTCCCGCTTCTGAGGGGAGAGCGGACTGCGTCGCCCTTGGAAGCCCCCCAGACCTTGAGGAGCTTTGGAAAGAAATGGATGTAAGCCTTGTGCCAGCAGGAGGCTTTGCCTCCGACAAAATGGCGGCGCCAAAATAGAGAGAGAGAAGAAGGCCGAGGAAGAAGAAGCGCACCACAGCGGAACAAGATGCCTGGGAGGCCTATACGGCGTCCGAGGAAGTCGAGCAATTGGCCGCTTTGGCTCGAAAGGCTCGTCACGAGGCCACGAGGGTGGCCGGAGGGCGCCCGTGCCGGCCTTCCCCGAGTGAAGTCGGGCCCAAAGCTGTACCTCATCTCAACCTTGGCCCGGTCACGTATGGACGGGTGCAGCGCTTCCATGAGGTAGACCGGTACTGTTGGCGTGGATCACCCACCACTTGGGGGTTGAGATCGCAGCTTTCGCCCCGCCGACAAGCTGCCAATCAGCACCTCCGCGAGTTGCTTGAGGTTTGAGGAAAGAAGCGTTGTTATTATTTATTGTCGGTGGCGGCTGAGGAAGCGACCCGCACCCGGGGCCACTTTCGTGGTAGCGCGCCATAAGCTGACTCCTGATCTGGGTCACCGTGGCTTTTTAAGGAGTAGTATAATTTTTGTTTAGTAAAGCGATCTCATGTTAGTTAATTTGGGAGGCAAATGATAAATCCCAAAGCGTTCGAGAATTTTAAGCGTCCTTAATTAAGTATGTAAAAAGGAAAGTTTGGAAACCTTGTATGTTAGTTACGCATTTTGCAGAAATCACGTGCATATAGCACAAGCTTTACTATATACTATCACCACTACCGTACTCTCTTTCGATATATAGCTTTGCGAGGCTTGCTTTATGCCTCCCCTCCGTCCAGGAATTGATAAGTCATCTTTGGTTGTGCCTTAGTTGTGACCAAGATGGAGGAAGACTTTATACACCTATCACCGGAGAATTACTACTATTACTTATATCACGTGCACAATGCACGTTTTAATGTCTCTGAATACGGTTTTTTGTAAAAGTAGAAAAACAACACTAGTCAAGCTTATGAAGCGATTCAATGCAAAACAAATGCAAAAATGCTCGGTTGATTGTTTTACTTTTAGCTTCCTTCTCTGGATTTATTTCTCTGTCGTTACCTTTTATGCGGAGTATCTCAATGTGGTTGGAAAGGCCATGCAAGAATTCCCAAACCCCGCTTCCTACACCTATCGAATTTTTGCTAACAAGGTTGTGCCGTGCAATTGGTAATTCCATTTACTTGAGTACTATTACTAGTAGGACTACACAGTGGCCAGATTCTTTTAGAAGCTTCTAGATTAGTAATCAATAACTACTACCTGCTGTCTCTATTTTAAATTGGTCCCCATTGTAATATGTTATGTCAAATTTTGATCATAAATTTAACTAATAGAAATGTTGAGTGCATTTTCACATGCACTACGTCTGAGTAGAGTAAGAAGTCATCTTAGGATGTGCACCGTGACCAAGGAGGAGGAGAAACAAAAGCGTTAATGTTTATTTGCTAATTAATAGTATTTGCATGCAATAGAACTTAACTTGCTTTGCATGTACGTGTTTTGATATCTCAAGTCATCAGTTAAAGCATACACTCTTATATCTCTTATTGGTTTGATATGTCAAGAAACAAGGAAACAAGGTAGAAGTCATAGCACTTCTAAGTGTTTTGGGATTATTTGGTTTTCGTACAGATGACTTACACACCTAGGCGGAGGGAGTAACATGTTTATCGAGTTCAAATCTTTGACTGGTCAAAATTTAGCACAAATTACAATGGTGAGGAATAAACCAGGACAAAGTAGTGGTTTAGAAGCCCAAAATAAATGAGTAGAAGGCGCCTTATTATTACTCTCACATGGCTAACGTCTTTATGGGAAAAGCTGGGGGAAGCCGCTTCAAAAGGCTGGCCCTAGGAGTAATAGCCTAGGGTTCGAAGTGTGCTTGAGATGAAGCAGGAGAAATAAATCTGAGAGATGAAATGCAAAAAAGCAGGAGAGGGAGTTCTGTGATGGTTGCTTGTCCGTTTATTTTACCAGGCCACTTATTCTTTGGGAGTGGTTGGGTTTTTGTAATATAATGGCTTTCTTGCCGCCACGAGCAGGGTGAGAGGTGAGACTCCGATGCAACGCCGCCTATACACTTGTACTACATCGGTCGTGGTTTATTAGTCCCCATTGAATTTGACTGAAGATTTAACTGACAAAATGTTAGTGCATGTCAACAAAAACTATATCGTTGGATTCGTATTTGAACATAGTTTTGAATGATATAATTTTAGGTGACATGCATCAGCATTTATCGTACTATATACTCCCTCCGTTCCTAAATATAAGTATTTGTAAAGATTGCACTATGAACCACATACGGATGTATATAGATGCATTTTGAGTGTAGATTCACTCATTTTGCTCCGTATGTAGTCCATAGTGAAATCTCTAAAGACTTACATTTAGGAGCGGAGGAAAATATAATGTTAGTTCAATTTGGGTCATACTAATCTATAGTAGTAAGGTGCCCGTCGTTGCACCGAAGAGTGAAATGCATTGATCGGGAGTTATTTATTTTGACAAAAGGATGTGCGGGTCATCTCATGTGTATGGGTATCGATAGGTTTCTTGGGATATTATTTCATCTCTAGAGCTCACAAACATCCGGGTGAAATAGATAAAAAGGTATCTTTTGCAAACAAAAGCATTATTTGTTCCTTTTGCATCCAAAACTTGTGAAGAAATAACACTTACTTGTGCTTTGCAAGAAATGATCTTTAGAGTTTGTTTTTGAGTATCGATTGTTATACATGTTAGCTCTGAGATGACATGGCACTTTCTTATAGTCAACGATTGGCTATACTATTAAGTAATATTAACCATGCCCTTATACACCTAGACGGAGGATTAAATCGGGATGACTTGCAAGGGGGCGGAGGAGATGTAAGAAATGGTTCATCGTAAGTCTTTCACCGATTACGTAGTAAAAATTCATACATGGAAGATTCTAGACTAAACCATAAGCGGATACACTTTTTATTCATGCGCGATACTCCAATAGAGCAAGATCCTGCATGGAAGTCTCCACATGCTTAGGCAAGCGGACCCCATTGAGTGAAGACTAATGATCAACATTTAACTTGATAATGCGTATGTCCGGGTGCACCTCCTTGGAGTCCCGTGCACCGCATCGGTGGAGTAAAGAGATGCCATGGGTTTTCCAAGTCCACATTGGCGGGATAGTCCCGGCTCCCGAGTCAGAGTCCGTTAGATGAGGCGGTGTCACCGCCCACGTGACCGGAGGGTGGTAACAACGACCAGCACCCGTACATCGGCCTGCGTGTCGATGTCGGCGTCCGGCGTCGCCCACAGCGCACATTACGAGCAGGCGGCGGCTGCGGGCCTCGCCAGTGCCCATGATCAAGAGGAAGCGGCTGCCGTCCTCCTCCCGAGACTAGCGGCGGCGGTGATCCTCCGGTGACTACGGCATGATGAATGGGTATACGTCTTGTACTTGATGTTCTCCGCCAAGGGCCACGGTGACCGCTGCCGCATCGTGAGGTGATGCACCATGTCCGCGGCGAGCCACAAAATGGCATCGGGCACTCATAGCGGTTGAGCGATGGGCTCGCTGGAGGTATCGACCGGGCCGTCCATGAAGCAGGAGTGGCTGTAGGGGACATTGCGCCCGATTGAATATATGAGCAAGTTACTACGAGATTTAATCCGAATAAGCACAAAATAAATCATTAGCGGCTATAACAGAGATGAAACTAATCATGTGGACTAGCATAGTAGTAGGATCTGAGTAGAAACATGAATTCTACGATTTGAACATGAAGGACATAAACACATATGGTGCAGCAGGAGCAGCACCATTGGCGTTGAGTTATCGCCCATATGCGTTGAGGAAGAGGTTGTTGAGGTCGGGAAGAAGTCGTGCGTCGGTGAAGTCATGGCTGCCGGTCGCGAGTCGCTCCCCAAATTTCAACAGCGCTTTGCGAATGGGCCTTGAGGAGGAGTGGTGTAGGGACATTACTGTTTTGAATGGGCCAGGAGTAGCACTACGAAGTAGTAGATGGTGTCCTTACTAGTACTCCCTAGTCTCTATCTATCTATGGCCCTGTTTGGATACTCCTAACAGTTAGAGTTAGAGTTATTATTCTAACCCACTCTAACCCAAATAACCACGTCTCACGGGATAGTTGGGTTAGATGGAACTAACTTTCCCACTCTAACCCTCCTGTTTGGATACTTTTTAGAGTTATTTGAGCCCCAACTAACCCAAACTAGCTCTATTACCCCATGATCCAAGCAGGGCCTATATCTACTCTTATAGAAAAGCGAGTTGGTGATGATGGTATGCCTGCCATCTTGTAATATAGACACGTCCGATCTATGTCGTGGATAGAAAATAACTATGACAATTTTACAAAAGATACCCGCACCTCTCTCCACATTTCTGAGATAAAGGCCTTGCCTCGTTCATCCTTATCTCCCACAACCTCGTGCTCCTCCCTATGTCTCCACTCTCTACTACTCTTCTTTGTTTTTATAACAAATCGAATAGTGTTGCACCGTCCATTGCGCCCGGTGAACCACGCCTCCTCGCCTCCATCATCACCAAGAGTCTTTTATAGGAGTAGGAGTAGAAAAAAACCGAGGTTGGTGATGATGGTGTGCCATTCAATGCTACGAGGCATCTTGCTATTTTTTGCATATAAGTCCAAACACCACGTGAACCACGGTCTTTGAGCACGGTTCGTAGTCGTTCCACGCTCGGGCATACTATGTTAGATTAGAATATACTACTCCTCCAGTGCTAGTAGTAGAGCAGAGTCCTACTCTACTACTCTACTCAAGCAAGTTCGGGCATAGTACTGTAGTAGATACTATAGGGAGTACCAGTACTGTGATCACTCAAGCAAGTTATGCAGCATCGATATGACCCTCACGCTGCTTTGGTATGTGTCTAAGTAAGTCAAGCGGCGTCTTTGTAGTCATCATCACTGTCCACTTCCGCAGCACATATTAAGCTTCTCCATCTTTGTCACTTGCATAATCTCGTCAATCTTCCATCCCCGCTAAAGGCGCCTCCCTCTCGTCCAAACCCAAGCACTAACAATGGCTTAACAAAGCTGACATCCGCGAAGAGTGGCTGGAATTACGCTCCCCACGAGGTAATCAAGCTCATTGTTTGGCGTGTGGACAATCTCGATGCCATGCCCTTTCCTTGGCGTGCTAAATCGAGGGCTGTACCGTTTACTCAAAGCCCTCGGGCGGAGCTTTTAAGCCAGCTCCTTGCCTTTGCGATGCGCTGATCTTGAAGCGGCGTGTCACGCGACATAACGATCATAGGGTGGCGAGCATCAACCCCCTTGACTACGATCCGATCCCGTCGGCCTCAACTACATTAACGGTATGTCTTTGGGTCGGCATGAACACGTCTTGGATGGTGCTCGTCAGCGGTCCCGTAGCTGGATGCTCGTGGAGGTCTACACGGCGATTGATCCCCTTCAGCTTGATTAACACTTTGCCTTTGCTTTGGCACATGACCCCGGAATACTTGGAATCTTCGGTAGCCAACATGATACCAAGTTTGATTTTCTCAAGGTTTTAATCTGCCAAGTGCCCACAAGATCTGCAATTATAAAGACTTGAGGCTAATTACGTTCTTCAACATGATCTCGCCTATCTAACAGGTCCGCTGCGGTAAGTGGATAAATCTGCCGTCCATCAGTAGGATCATACATCCTCCATGGTTCTCACGATGCCATTGAACACAAGGGCTTCATTTACAGCTGTCGACTCCTTCTATGGCTGGATGTATTATTTGGCCTACTCGATCCTTCGCTTCTAACAGCAATTACGGCGGTATGTTACTTTCCTATGATATCATGATGGCTTGCTTATATTACTGTCAACATTTGCTGAAAAATATTCATGCTCATAACATGTTGTTCTTAAGATTGACTAAATCAAGAGCCCTTTTTTATTTGACTCCAACTTGATATTGATGTTGTAGGCCGCCTGGTGTCCCTACCCTTCCTAATCCCAGAACCTTTCAAAGAAAAGTGGCATGGCAGTTCTGCAGGTGGTTCCTGGCTCTCGATCGAGACGGACGAGCGATTGATGATGATTCGCTTGCGTATGGGCGATGTTGTTCCCGGAATACAATCTGATCACTACAAGGTCTTTGGCGGGATCCCGGCTTCTCTGGGAATTCAGGAATTTTTGGTGGAGGAAATTTGGCATTAAGTAGCCTTGGTACCAGCTCTCTGTTTGTCGAATTTGGATTATCCGATTAACGAGGAGATAACCGGCGACAAGGATCATGATGGCAGCCAGCGGTTTTACCGTTCATCGAGGCAAAGCTGTGTTACCACGGTGTACCATCGTCTCTGCATGCACCATACCTGATATGTGCATGCTCTGTAGCCCAAAGTAGGAGAGGGTTACATGAAGTATTAGAACTTGACTTGCGGCTGGAGTTTCCCCGTCGGGCACCCATCTGGTTCAAGCCGTCGACCAATCTCCACGACAATAAATAGTAACGTCTAAGCCAGGCGATTAGTTAGATCACGATGCACTTGGTGTAAATGGGATCTTTATTTAGTTTGATGCATACACTTATTTTTTTGGTAGCCCTTTTGTAATGATGGCTGATGTTTGGTTTAGAAGAGAGCTGTGTCTTCACTCTTGGCACCTTCTTTATACATTGCACCCCCGTATACAGTTCTTTGCTTCTTCTGTTTTAAATATACAATCAGTAGTATATTTAGTCTTTTTTTTTAATTATTGTGTTGTTAGAACTACAAACTCAATGTTTTGGAAAGTCGTTGCAGTTCGATCCTTTAGTGCCCGAACGTCACGTAGCTCATACTATTTTTTAATGCGGAACACATTTTCCACTTGATAACATGCAACCTTGATGAAGGCCCAATAGAAGCCCATAATTAAGCTGGAAGGGAGACTCTCACATGAATCCGACCCGGTACATGCTCATGGTCCCCTAAACATAAATAAGTAAATAAATAAATAAAAGCTAAATGCTCATGCACCAGTTCTTTGGGAAAATAGGTAGCCCAGTATTTCTTTTTGAAGAATACCCAAGCTAGGCCTATTTGTTTTCTCAGAATGCGGGCTGCAAATCTTTCAAGACAAGGAGGATGCATTCCGTCCTGGCCAAAGTGTATAGTCAATGTCCGTTAAAACTAATATCAAAGGGTTGAAAATTCCAAAAAAATTATAGCAAATGGGATATTAGTTTCTTATTTTGTTTTTGTTCTTCAACGATATCTTATCACATTATTTCATTGGATTTAACATGACATAGTACTAATTTATTTTAAATTTGTTTTAGTATGGCTATTAATTTTGGATTAAGAATATTTAGTTTCCCTGACAAAAATTTGCGAGTTTTCAAAATTTCCACATATTTAGTTATTCTTTTGACCACGATCTTGACGAGAAAATGGTCGGACAATTCTAAAAATGGAAAAGCGAGCTGCAATAAATTCCATATGAATTAGAAAATGAGTAAAAATTATAAAAATAATAGCAAATGGGTTGTACCATACAATTCGAGGCTGGCTTGTTTTAAGCAAGGCTTTGTTAGTGAACACACGATTCTAGCAGCGATGTTTGCTGGATGTCCATCTAACGACGGCGTGCTTCTTCAATCTCTGATCTTCTGCTCGGCCGCCCTAAACTAGCATCGGCGGGACTACTGCTCCCTCCTCTTGTGTCTGTTGTGATGCAGCCTTGAGGCTTCCCGGCCCACCCTACTCCCTCCTTTGGCACTGGCATGCGCAATCAACTGCCTCCTTATTCACATGAAAAAAAATGATTCCTCCAGCGACATCAGGCGCACGGTTGGGAGGCTGTCACTGGGCCTACTAAGTTGTGCAGCGTCTGTGAGGCTTATCAACTTAGTCAACAAGCGATTCTAACAGCCCGGTAACCATTGGATTTGAATCGAATGGTCCTCTTTGCTTCTTCATCATTGCGCTACTCTTCTTGCACCGGCCGCCCAAACCAGTATTGGAGACCGCTTTGCTCTTGCCTCCGGTGGCGGGTGTCTTTGCCGTTGAGGCCTCATCGCCCCTACTACTCCCCGCTAGCTTGAGCCCTCGGCACCGGCAACCCTCACCGCCAGCCAAACGGTGAACCCTAAATTACTCCTCTCCGGCGTGGGCATCCGCTGCCGCGTCTTCCCGGCTCGCGTCGTCCCCTTCCTAGGCCTCGCCGTCGTCCACCGCCTTGGTGCTCTCGGTAGCGGCATGGTCAATGTGGTCAGCGTCATTCCATCGGAAGAAATCTTTGTCACGATGGAGGCCCGGCGGTTGGGTCCACAGCCACAACCCGATTTTTGTGATTTGCCAAGTGAAGTCGCTTTATCGGGCTGTTGGGCTGCAAATCTTTCAAAGACGAGAGAGCTTTCATTAATTTGGCCGAGAAAATAGCCATCGGTAATGAGAAATGGGTTGTACATTTTTAAAACACATCAAACCGACAATTAGTTTCAAATATCCTTTTTTCATTTGAGATTTTAAATTACATTTATTTTTATCGTGGAGAATTTGTTGGATTTATATTGATATACATTTATTTTTAAAATCAGTTTCAATGTGAGTTGAAATTTCAGGATTAAAATAGTTCGGACCCTTTTGAAATATACAAAATTTCGTATAATTTTTTTTAACCGTGGCCACAATATGGGCTGTAATGCTAACAAAAGAATGTAGGCTCCAAAAAACCTTAAGAATTAGTAAATGGGCATGTAAATTATTAGAAATAACGGCGAGATGGGTTGTATGTTGTTTTCCACAGATTTGAGGCTTTCCTAAAAAGGTTGGCCTTTAAGCAATGATTGTTGGATGTCCATCCAACAGCCCGTCGTCTTCTTCAATCTATGCTCTTCCTACTCCGGCCGCTCAAACAAGCGTCGGCCGGGACTGCTCCCTCCTCCTGAAGGCCGGGTGTGCTTTGCCCATGAGCCTCCTTTGCCCGACCCGTACTCCCATGTTGGGCTAGTGATCCCTCTACTCACCCACACTGTTATTCTCTGGCGGCGGCAAGCAGACGATGAAACCCTCGTACAATCGTACTCCCCTCCGTGTGGGAAACAAGCTGCGAGTCTTCCACCTGCCTCCGTGTTGTTCCTTCCTAGGCCCTCACGCTGTCGTCCACCGCATACAGTTGCTCTCGGTGTGGCTGGTAAACATGGTCAACGGCCGACATGCATCTGAAGTGGAATTTGTGCGTGGAAGGCCGATAGGCTGGAGTCCATGGCGCTTTACAGAAATGCCTCCTTATTACAGCATAAAACAATAGTTCCTCCACCTGACTTGAGGGACCCACGAAAGGGCCTCTGTGTTGTGAAAAAACGTTACCGGCCCGGCTTTCGGACCCACCGGCTATATCTTACGCATGAGGAAGTGCCTCCTTATTACGCACAAAAAATGAATACTCCTGACAAGCTGGGACCCGGTATAGTGGCGGGCTGACTTGTGGGCCTACTAAGTTGACGGGGACGGAGGGCTTTGTCAACTTAGTCAATATGCACGATTCTAGCTCGGTGACGTCGATGTCCATCCATGGCCATAGTGCTTCTTCAACCTCTGGTCTTCTTGCTCCGGCCGCCCGTGAAACCAGCGCCCGATGCGTGCCTCGTGCTCCCTGCCTCCCGTGGCCCGGCTGCGATCGGCGAGCGCCTCCACCGCCCCTACTACTCCCACCGTGGCCAAGCCATCCCTCTACTCACCCACACCCCCTTTTATTTTGCGGCGGCAGCCTCACACCATGATGAACCCGGTGAACCCTCGTACTCCTCTCTGGCGTGGGCATCCTGTCGCGTCTTCCCGGCTCCGCGTCGTCCCCTTCCTAGGCCTCGCCGTCGTCCACATACAGTGCTCTCGGCGTGGCGTGGTCAGCGTGGTCGAGCGGCTTCCATGGGACGTGGGTATGCGTGGAAAGGCGACAAGCCCAGGTCATGGCGGCGCAAGGAAGTGCCTCCTTATTACGCGAGAATAATTATTCCTCCACCTAACAGCGGGGACCCACCGGACGCCACCGTGTTTCGTGAAAAAAAGCGTTTCCCCATGCTGGGACCCACGGCTACACCGCCATACGCCGGGAAGTGCGTCCAGAGCAAAAAACCAAAGCGATTAAGCCCCATTGCTGGGACCCACGGCTATATCTTCGAGCAAGGAAGTGCCCTAACGGTCGGGACCCACCTGGTGAAGCGTACATAAGCGTTGTCATCCTGGTAGCGAGCGATATGCGTACATATATCTTGGTGCGATGTAGAGTGCGCCGCGATAACCGTAGTGGAAGTAGCGTCACGTGTCGTAGTAAGCGCGCCGTAGCATGTACTGCGTCATTACAGCGGCGGTGTGCAAGAAAGAAAATCGTGCGCGTATGTGTGTACCTCTGGGCGGGGTCTCGAAACGCCTACTCACGCATACGTGCGGCAGGGGCTCGTGTACATGGCTGGGTCGAACGGAGAAAGCAACATCGTCGTCGTGTTCATGGGGAGACAGCGGAATCGTCGTGTTCATGGGAAAACAGCGGAATGCGTCGTGTTCGCCGGGAGGCAATGGAGCAGCGTGGGACCCAACTTGGGTCGGAGCGGAATGCGTGGTCGTGTTCATCGAGAGGGCTTGGGCGGAGCAGGCGATGGAAAGCGAGGCTGGCGTCTGCGGAAGCGGAGAACGGACCTCCTACGGTCAGGGTCCTGATGATCGGGAGGGTGTGGCGTGCCAAAAGCGAGAAAGCAGACCTCTCTCCCCGGTAGAAAGCAGGAGTCTGTTGATCGGGAGGGTGGCGTACATAAAAGCAGACGAAACAGACTTGTGTTGGGCGCTACGGTCGAAAGGGGCCTATTCATCGAGGGAGGGTGTGGCGTGCGAAGCAGGACTCCACGGGATACTGTTCATTTCCACCGTCGACGGCCTCCACGGGCTCCTGTTCATCCAGCCTCCACCGTGCGCTACTCCACCGGCTACTGTTCAACCACCCCTCCACGGGCACCCCTCCACCGTCTACTGTTCATCCAGCCCTCCACACCATGGGGTCCTGTTCATCCAGAGGCAACGCCACCGCTCACATTCATCAAACCCCTCCCACATAGCGCTCCTTTGTTCATCCAGAGGCAACATCGATCGGCTTGATTAGCGGCGATGGCGAAGAATCGCTTTCGATCGGAGTTCGATTAACGACCATCGATCAATCGCTCGGGTTACGATGGCCGCGTAACTGCGGTCTGTCCTTTCGGAGTTCGATTAGAGCCCAACGCCTCGCTTCGGAGTTCGATTAGAGCCGGCGCCTACGCACCTACGCTTGCTCGTGTCTGAGAGAAACACGCATCGCTTCGGCCCCGACCTCCCACCGTAAGGAACTCCTGAAATTTTCCTTGCCCTCGCTTCTACCACGGATTTTTCCGTCATGGGCAGCCCAAAGAATGTCATGCGGCAGCGTCTCTCGGCCCGCCTGGGACGAAAAGCCCATTTTTGTCATGATTTTTTGTCATAGAAGTAGGAGCCCGAGGAGTCGGATTAGGGGGTGTCCGGATGGTCGAACTACCATCATCGGCGGACTATCATCATCGACCGGACTCCAAGACTATGAAGATACAAGATTGAAAGACTTCGCCCGTGTAATGGGATGGGACTTTCCTTGGCGTGGAAGGCAAGCTTAGCGTCTGAGATATGTAGATCTCCTACCATTGTAACCGACTCTATGTAACCCTAGCCCTCTCCGGTGTCTATATAAACCGGATGGCTCTGAATCCTTAGGGCAGAACAACAACCCTTACAATCATACCATAGGCTGGCTTCTAGGGTTTAGCCTCCTTGATCTCGTGGTAGATCCACTCTTGTAAACATCCACAATATCAATATCAATCGAAGCAGGGCGTGAGGGTTTTACCTCCATCGAGAGGGCCCGAACACAGGTAAAACATCGTGTCCCTTGTCTCTGTTACCATCCACCTAGGCGCTGATTCGGGACCCCCTGCGAGATCCGCCCGGTTTGACTTACCGACATTGGTGCTTTCATTGAGAGTTCCTACGCATGCCGTCACCGATAGGAAGGATGCCTCCTCCCGTCTTCAAGGGCCGGTATTTTTAATCAAAGGAGCCCAGCGGCAGGCCAAACTATCCGTCTAAATTGGTTTCTTATGACACGCTTTGTCCGAAGGCCATCGCTTGACAATGACCTCTCAAGTCGTCCAAAAGCAATTTTAACGCGTCAGCTCCGGGAATTCGTGAGTAATTTGGATCAATAGAGCTCTAAATCGTAAGCGAGCTCTTGGATCGCATCGCCGCCACAGGAGTCGCTACAGACTACGATCAGATTGGGCTTAAAACCGATGCGAGAGAGACTAACTCTACCGGTCACCCTGCGTTCGCGATGGTAGAGGAACAATCTTGGCGACACTTCTCCTGTATTGAAAACTAGTCATGTCGGGACTCCCGAACCCCCATGCGGATTCCGCGGAGGGCGGGCTTCGATCAAGCATTGAACTTAAAGTCGGGCATCGGACCGGTCTCGTTGGACAGCGTCCAATCCAAGCTTCAAAGTTGGAAACTTCTGGCCTTGAGCCTTGAGATGGGTAGGGTTCGGACTTAGTTCCATCCACCCACCCGGACATGTCACGATCTATCTCTAATTAAGGCAAGAGCCCGCTGAGACGATTACATCACTCTGGGCGATTCCTCCTAGTTATGGGCAGGATAAAGGACTGCCGAGAGAAGCATAATCTCAATTTTTGCAATAATTGCAGACGAGGGAATCTTGAGCGCCGTCGGCCGTCGTGAAATTACATGCTTCGCCGACCTGGCGTCCATAATGCAATCTTGTGCGATGGAGAGTTTCCGGACAACCCGAAAATAAATTTTGGGACAATCCGGCCCGAATACAACCCTAGTCCGCAACAAAGGGTGCATTACACTCGAGCACGAGATACAAAACCAAAAGCAAAAAACCCCATAAAAGGCCACGGAACCGTACTAGAGGGATGGCTTAGCGGACCTGCAAAATTCCACAGTCTGAAAGCGGTCCCAACACATAGCCTTGAGCATGTTGGATATTACGGCAGGTGGCCAAAAGTGGAAGAACTTCTAGCCCGGAAAACCACTCCAACAACATCGATGCGGTATCAACAGTCTTGAGACTTTCGTATCAAATAATGTCTGAAGCGAACAATCCGCAGCCTCGCCGAAGTCTACCAAAGTAGCAACAACCAATCCATGGGCGACACAGCCATCACCTTCAACGCCAGCGGCGAACCTAAATTCCGAACAGCCCAAGCTCCGGCCGCCTTGGTACTTAGTCCAATAGTGAGCGGCTTTCGACTTACAAAGTCCTCATGGATGGCGGCAGGGGATTAAACCTCATCTCTGAGAAACCCTTCAAAAATGAAATAAATTGGGCAAGTATTGAAGCGGCAGCACAACCTTTAGAGGAATAATCCCTAGCCGGAGGCGCTGCTGAGGAAAAAATCACACTCGATGTGGTATTGACTCCACGGACAATTCTGAGATCCGAGGAAGTCACGTTCCAAGTGGCCCGTTCAACAGCGAATACCACGCTATATTAGGACGAGAGGCATTCACAATTTTTCAAGCCGTACCCCATTACGGGTACATGAAGCTCAAAATTCCTGGGCCCGGCGGAATAATCACTCTCGTTAGTGATCCGGACAAAGCACTCCGCGCCGAAAACAAGACAGCCGCATTAGCCTTAGAGGCACTATCCGAAACCCTAGCGGCAGAGGAACTCACCACGCCATGCTCTCGGTGAATAGGGGCGATGTGATACTCGATAAAGAGATCAAGTCCACCTCCTTTAAACCAGCAGATGAAATAGTAAAATTCAGGTCCACCAGCGAACCACGATGTAGGCGCCGCCTGCGAGAATTCCCTTCAGGAAAATTGGGACATTTTGCACAGCACCCCTCGGATATGCCGGAATCCCATGCAGATTGGCGAGAACCGGCCTAAACATCCTAAAAGGATTCAAACCCGATCAAACAGGCTCTTGATGATTTCGAACCCAAAAGACGAGGCAATGGGAGAAGAGCTAGCCAAACTATTGGGCTTGGTTCGCCGAGACATCAAGCATCACGGATTGGCTAGCAAACCTGGTAATGGTACCAAAGAAGGACAAATCCTGGCGCCTGTAGCCGATTTCAAAGACCTAAATAAAGCCTGCCCAAAGGATCCCTTCCCCTCCCCACATCGACCAAATCGCCGATGCCCGCTGCGAACACGATTCATTGTGCTTCGAGCGCATACTCGGCTATCATCAAATCAAGATGGCGAGAAGCGGATCAAGCCGCTTAGCGGCATTCATTACTCCATATGGACCATTACGCTTCCAACACGATGCCCTTCGGACTTAAGCGCCCGGCGCAACATATCGGTATGCCAGTTGGACATATACGGCTACGGATCGGCAAAACAGTAGAGGCATCGTGAGCGGCGTAGTCATCAAAAACTAAACACGTCGAAACTCTAGTAGGCGACTTGAGGCTCACATTCGAGCAACCTCGGAGCATATGACATCAAGCTGAATCCGGAAAAATGCGTTTTTCGGCGTACCAAATTTGGAAAATTTCTTTGGGCTTCATCGTGTCCGGTAGAGGAATTGAAGCAAACCCAGCCAAGATCGAGCTATCACAGCTAGATATCCCAAAAGACCTCAAGCAAATACAAAATTAATTTGGATGCGTGGCGGCTCTAAGCCGCTTTATCTCCGTCTCTGAGAAAAGGCATTACCCCTCTATTGCCTCCTTAGAAGCGCACGAACACTTGGTGAACGGATGCTGCCACCGCCGGACTTCGAAGAAATAAAGGCCATATTGGCAACAAATCCGGTCTGGCTGCGCCCAACTTTGGGCGAACCAATGTTGTTATCGTCAGCGGCTACGCATCAAGTTATGGCGGCGGTACTCGTCGTCAAATGAGAAAAAGAAGGGCATAAATTCCCTCTTCAAAAGCCGGTATACTACGTATCCTTGTATTAACCCCAGCAAGTCCGTTACCGCACTATCGGAAGATAGCATACCGGTGTTCATGGCATCCGGAAACTCCGGCACTACTTTCAAGAGTGTTCGATAATGCGGTGGCCTCTGAAGTACCATAACGACATTATAAACAACATGACAGCAACGCAGGCGAGGATTGCAAAATGGGCCATTGATCTCTTACCATTTGATATATCTTACAAACCTCGGCGAGCTATAAAGTCACAAGTTTTGGCTGACTTTCTGCTGAATGGACCGGCGAACTCCCTAAAGAATCGGCGCATACTCCAATTGGATTATGCACTTGACGGCTCTAAAATGTTAGCGGATTGGGGGCTGGCGTCGTATTGGCGTCCCGGCCGGGACATAGTCATCGTGCTTGAGATAATGTACACGGACTCCAACAACAGCGATCGAATCTGAGGCCTTTTACATGGTCTCCGGATGGCAATCTCCATGGGCATTAAGCGCCTAGAGGTGCTGTGATTCAAACCTGTAATATCCCAAATAAGCGGAGACTTTGATGCCAAAGTCCGATAATGGCAACATATCAGCGCTGTCCTAAAAATGTCGGCCGGTTCGAAGGACTTGAATTCCATCCGTAGCAGATAATAACCAAGCAGATTGACGTCTTGGCACGCATTAGGCGCAAAAGCGCGGTAGCTGTCCCTCCTAACATCTTCACAGAGCGGCTCTTCAAGCCATCCGTTACCATGGGAAGAGGTCCGAACAACAAACCGGAACAAGCCGCACCAACCGGCGATTGAGCGATGACATAACACCTTCCGCCCACGACATAATGGCAGTAATTGCCCGTGGGACAGAACCATTCCTCACCTACTTGCTTAGGCAGGGAGCTTCCCGAAGACCAAAATGAGGCCCGCTGCATTGTCCGTGATCTAAAGCCTACAAGGTCTATGAGGAGAACTTTATAAGAAAAGCACACCTGGCAGTCCTTCAAAGGTGTATCTCCAAGAGGAAGGCGAAACCTCCTGGCTGAAATTCATGCGGACTAGGCGGACACCACGCCACAGCTTCGGGCCCTTGTAGGAAAGGCATTCTCACAGGATTTTCTTGGCCGGCGGCCCGGCAGATGCTTTCGAGGACTTAGTCCAAAGATCGTAGGTTGTCGACTCTTTGCTAATCGAGCCATATGCCACCCACGCCCTCAAAACTATACCCATTACGGCCGTTCGCGATGCAGGGGGCTTGACATTGGTTGGACCACTTAAAGGGGGAACCCACAAGCAAAAGGTACCTATTGGTCATGGTGGATAAATTCACCAAATGGATAGAGGCCAAGCCAGTTAAGCAGCGAGTCCGGACCGATGATAGACTTTATATCGGGGTGAGTACACTTTGTTATGGTGTCCCCACAACATCATCACCGATAACGGCGCGAACTTCACCACCGATGAGGTTAAATCATGGTGCAAAAATATGGGCATCAAGCTCGATTACGCTTGATCCTATCATCCTCAAACCAGCGGTCAAGTGGAACGAGCAAATGGTCTAATAATAGGCGGCATCAAACCCGGACTAGTGCGGTCCCTTACGAAATCGACACGCCTTTGGGTAGAGGAGCTTCGACTCCGTACTACGGGGGCTGCGGACAACGCCCTAACCGTACTACGGATTCACACCATTTTTTATGGTATCGGTGGCGAAGCAGTTTTGCCCTGCGACATCATTCGCAACTCACCTCGAGTGCGCATGTACGAAGAAAGAGAAGCGAGTTGGATCGGCAGGATAGCTTGGGCCGCATTGGAGGAAGAAGCGGCGGCGTCGCCAAGGCTCGTTCCGCATTCTATCGACAGCGAGCTCGAAGATATCAAAGCGAGATGCGGGCCAAGACTTTACAACGTTGGCGAACTGGTTCTCGCTGCGGGACAAGAAAAGGACAAGCTCAAGCCCAAATGGAAGGGCCCCTTCATCATCGATCAAGTCTGACCGGCGGAAGGCGTACCGTCTCTGAAATGCATCGGATAACCATTTCGAGCCCGAACCCATGGAGCGCAGCCACGCCTCAAGCGATTCTATGCCTAAGCGCCACTAAGAGTTCATCCCTTTCCCCGTCAATTTTTTTTACTTGAGCTGCCTTTTGTTTATCTTTTTCTTCTCAACCCTATTCATCCAAGCCTTAAAGGGCCTACTTGCGCGATTCGCGGCGCCAATTGATGTGCTATCCGCACTCATTATACACAGGGGCTTCTTTGCGAAGCTTAATTATACGGGCTTCATGCCCGGCACATGTGTCAAGCCTCCACATGTACCTTTTATTCACCATTATATGCATCGATATGACTTAAGTTTTGGCCAAGCTGGGTTGCACTGGCTCTGTGCTTACCCCTCGTTCCCGATTGTTCGGCTAGGAGGTAAAGGGAGCACCTCTGCGATTATTCTTTGCGGGTCAGCCGGATGTATACGTCGGTGGTGAAGCTGAAAGCTAAGCGTTCTTAAGGGAATATTGATCGGGTGACTTCAAAGATGATTTTTATCCACTTATTTATCTGCCCCGGATGTTTTACCTTTTTATGATCCGGACATGCACTTTAGGGCATACCACCCCAGAGGAAAGGAACCCTTAACGGAACTATTCTCCTGGAAGATGTTTCTTACTACCCATGTAATATAACATAACTAGTTGGGCACTTATGCGATTAAGCCGCATTGAGCCCTACGCTTTTGGTCTCCATACATACCGGTTGTTTCATAACCAAGAAGGTATTCGGACACACTCCGGACTCTAGGGTCGAGGTCGAGCGAAAAGGTCGGCAAAGACAAGCGATCTACAATCCGGCTAGAAGGCATTTTGTATGTCATTTTATAATACATTGTCAAATCGGTGATTGTATTCTTCCTCAATCCCGTCTAACAGGTTGTCTAATTTACTGATCCTGTTGGGAAAATTTAGCGACCAACTCCACTTGGCGTATACTAAACTCAGGAGGATCTCCTTCCCGCCGGGCCCCCACCAGTCCGACTTGACCATGTGGTTGGGATCCGCCTTCTTGTGCAGCGTCTTTACCATGGCCCGGGCCTCCCACAGCACCTTAGCGGCAGGCGAAATCTTCCATAAATGGAGCGTTGCCGCCTCCCTGCAGCTTCTCCATAAGCTCCCCAAGACCCTCGGGTAAGGAGAAGGCTAGCCATAACGCTTTGGATGGCGCCGCTCATTGCCTGCCCGAACTTCGTTCGATCGGTTGCAACAATTCGGGAAGTTGATCACCCGTTGATACGGGCATCTCCTCCGCAGGCGACTGTGAGCATACTGCGGACATATTACATCAAATTGACTTCCTCGCCGAACTCTTCTTTTCAAAAGAGTTTGCTCAAGCACTTACTATATATCTTGGCCAAGCCGTTGATTCTCATAGCGAACCCGATAGCTTGGCACAGAGCATGCCTTCGGCTCTTCTCCAAGCTTTGGGCATGGGCATCCTGGAGCTTGTTCCTTTCATCTTTTTGCACCTTATACGGCACCCTCTCGCGCCGACCTTTAGATTGGCGCGAAGTTCTTACCTGTCCAGGATCTTGTCCCAGCACCTCTAACGTCATTTTTTCTTTTCAGACTTGCGCCAAGGCCAAAGCGCTACTTATCTTTCTAAAATAATGCGTTACGGAGAGGTCCTGCGTTTCCTCCTGCGCCCGGAGAAGTGCGGCCTCAAGTTGGGCCTTGCACTCTTGCAGCTCTGAGGAGCAGGTTGGGTATTCTTCTCGGTAAGATCCTACGTTTCATATGATCCTTAAATCAGTTAATATAACTACTTTAAGTCTCGGGAGCTACTTGGCATATATAACTATTAAATTCTCTTACCGTATGTCTTTTTACATCTTTGCTTTCGATGGCTTTCTGGTAAAACCATCTTGAGCAACCTGAAGGTCTTGCGTCCCCGTGTTAAAAGGCATTCAGCGCCTCGGGGAGAAGCAGCGTCACGAAATACTGTCCGGTGGCGCTTTGTGATTGAGGGCACTCTCCACCTCGGACTTGGTGGCGGACTGATGTCGGCATCTTTCCGTCGGAGGAACGTCCGGCTCGCGCCTTGCGCTCTCGCCTCCCCCTCGACGGTGCGGGGAGCACAGGGCTGGTAGAGTTGGATTGGCAACCTCACGCCCATGATCCAGCCAGACGCTTTTTCTATAAAGTCATGAGCACTCAAGCGTTTCCTAGGAGGCGTTGCTCTAAAATAATGAATTGTGAGCTACACCTTTGCGGCAACATTTCGATCGCGCCGCACTCCTCTTCCGCCCTCTGGTCGGCGGCCCTTGTTGGTCAGCCACCTTGAGCTCGGCTTCTCGCCTAAAGGCGCCTCCTGCATAAGCGCCATCATATCACGGTGGTGCCGAGAAATAAGCAAGGAAGGAATAGCGGTGTTAGCCGAGGGCTTGGCCGCAATCACACAGGAAGCGGATATAGTCCGGGATAATCGGCCGTGATGGCGACTAAAGCATTGTCCATGCTGAGCTGGTGGAACACCCGTCGATTAGCTCCACCTTTATGTCGGATCCTCTTGGAGGCCGGATCCGAGATCTCTCTACGGATCCTCGGGCTGCGGGCCGGACTTAGCATGCCCTCCATGGTCCGGTAGCAGTTCCTGCGTCAAAAGAAGAACACAATATAAGAAACTTAAGTTTGAAGAGCGCAGGTCGGACAGCAGTGTTAAACACCCAGGCAGGGATTATTCATGGAGTACCCATTTAATGGGTTCGTCAAGGAAAATCCTCCTTCTCCCCCTTATACAGGCGGACAGGATCGTCACCGAGATCTTGGCGAATCCGACCCTTCTGCGGCCATGGCGGGTGGCATCGTCCTCCCGTTGAAATCCCACATGGGGTGGCCTGTATTGTAGTGGCTGCACCCCGCATACTGCATGTTGCCATGACTCAATCATGGTCAACCCGGCATGGGCGATGACCTTATTCGGCCCATCAAATAATGGGCGCTCTTGTCTTCCTCCGGATGGGGGCTCGCGGATACCAACTAAAGGCGTTCTTGAGAGGATCATTCTTTGAACTCCGGGAGCCCGATCCGAGCAGGTCCGGCAGCGGGCGTCTTCTATATAAACCATTCCAAAGGCCCGGTCTTGAGCGCCTTCTTAGGGGTTCGGATGGATATCCGGTCGGCAATGTGCCATATTCGGCGCCGCCCACTAGATATATGGACCCCTCGTGAGGCGGGGTACAAGCGAACAACCTCTTCCACGGTCACAGTAGGCTCGGCCTTGAGGAATAGCTCGCAAAAGAGCTCGTAACCCATAATATGCGAGGATTGAGGCGGGCGTGAGGTGATGGAGCTGGAGTCCGTAGAACTCCGAGGCCAGCGGAGGAATGGATGTACGAAATCCGAGCCCCTTATCGGATAGGGGACGAATCATACCCGCTCCCCTTTGTTGGGATTTGGGGTAACCTCCGCTTGCTTCCCACCTTTGTAGGTGGCCAACCCGGCTCGAACCGGAACCATGAAGGCCGGAGGGAGATATCCCCCCATTTGGAGCTTCACCATTTCGTTGTGCGGAGCAGAGCATCTCCTCCAATCTCGACAAAGTGGGGCGGGAGAAGCGAAAGGAGCCGCGTTGACGGTCCATGATGGAATGGATTCTTGGTAAAAAATGCTCCGATGAGTATTTGCGGGAGGAAGATGGTGATTTGGATCTGGATTCTTGCCTCCCATATAGGCAGATTATTCGCACAACTAGGGGTAAAACATAAAAGACACCCTGGCTTTTCAAGTTCATTGTGACAGCGTGGAAGAAAACCATTATTGGGCGTGGAAGCCAAGGCAGCATAACATTGATGAGGAAGCTGGACCTTTGTTGGCATGTACGTAGAACTTGAAGGAGAACCCGCCTTACCTTGCCGAAGACTACGCATGCTTTGGACTTATCGTTATTGAAGCCTGGTTCGAGAGCTCTTGAGGGAGTCCGGATTAGAAGTGTCCGGATGGCGGACTACCATCATCGGCCGGACTATCATCGGCGGACTATCATCATCGGCCGGACTCCAAGACTATGAAGATACAAGATTGAAGACTTAGCCCGGGTGTCGGGATGGGACTTTCCTTGGCGTGGAAGGCAAGCTTGGCAATCTGGATATGTAGATCTCCTACCATTGTAACCCGACTCTATGTAACCCTAGCCCTCTCAGGGTGTCTATATAAACCGGATGGCTCTAGTCCGTAGGATAGAACAACAACCCTTACAATCATACCATAGGCTAGCTTCTAGGGTTTAGCCTCCTTGATCTCGTGGTAGATCCACTCTTGTAAACATCCACAATATCAATATCAATCGAGGCGGGGCGTAGGGTTTCACCTCCATCGAGAGGGCCCGAACACAGGTAAAACATCGTGTCCCTTGTCTCCTATTACCATCCACCCTAGGCGCACGATTCGGGACCCCCTACCGAGATCCGCGGTTTGACACCGACACCCACCACATCTATGATGATACGGGTTTTGTCACAATTATCGTCATAGAAGTGCCATATGTATGACAAAAAGAAAATAATTTCGTTAAAGCCCAAATGTCACGGATGTGTCTTTTTTTTGTAGTGATATGCATACGTCCTTAACTTTATCTGGCGGCGTTGAGACACCTTCACCGATCTGATGCCCAAGATAGGAGATGGTATTTTGAGCAAATGTGGGTTGGAGAGCTTTGCTCGCATGGTCGTTGGATCATGAGCTGGATATGGCGGAGAAAGTAGTACATGTGGACTAGGATATCATCCAAGAAACAAAGGACCCGTGATGAAGCAATAGCCCCAATCACGTGTTCATGCCTCCCTGAAATGTTGCTAGCCCTCCTATCACACCATATTGAAGGACCCGAAACTGAAAGTGCCCCTGGTGAGTTTTGAAAGTTGTCTTCCCTTCGTCCTTGGGCCAAAGTCTGATCTGATGATAGCCAGCGCGAAGGTCCAGCTTGGAGAACCATTTGGAACCTGCTAGTTCATCGAGCAACTCGTCGATGATTGGCAAGGGGTATGTGTTCTTGACTGTGATTGCATTCAAGTGTTTGATATCCATTTAAAATCGACATGTCACATCTTTCTTCTTGACTAATAGCACCGGTGACAAGAAAGGATTGATCTTTGCGGGTGATTAGTCAGCCTTGAGCATTTCCTTGACTTGATTCTCTATCTACGTCTTCGGTTCAGGCGTGTCGATGTGATGCGATGTTAAGCGGCTTGGTGCACAGCAATAGTGTGATGGAATGATCCCATGCTCTATGTTTGGGAAGTTCTGTTGGTTTCGTAAAAACCACTTGGAATTCATCTAGCACTGCCTGAACCTCTGCTGGTAGCGTCACCTTGTCCTTCTCCTCTGGTGCGATGGCACACAAGACCACAAAATGGAGAATGTCCCCTTCCGCCTCCATTGCTTTGAGCTGAGTGGCTGACACCTCTGGAGCAGTGCGATCAGCGGCTGGATCCACTGATAGTGACACTTCCTTGCCATTGTGGTTGAGCCAAGGGCGTTTTGTTTGTCAATCCACCCACTTGGGTCCGCCTTTATTCCAGCCAATCCATTCTGATGATCATGTCGTAGCACCCCAAGGGCAGCACTCACAAATCAGACTGAAACACTTGTCATTGTGTCCTCCACTCGCATCGCGGCAGTATGCCGGTGCAAGATAAGGTGCCCTTTGTCGACTATCTTCTGCAGTCGCAGGCTCGATGGCTGAACCTTGACATGCCATCCTTGACACACTTTGCTCGCTAATGAAATTGTGAGAGCTGCCGGAGTCGACCAGAATCAGCACTTCCACGCCCTCAATTCTTCCTAACAATCGTACTGTACAAGGTGTCATTTGCCCTGTTGTAGCGAGCTTGGAGATAGACATCAACACCTCTTCTTGATCATCATCGTCCGGCTGTTGTTGTATTGGGTATTACCTTGGAGTAGCTCTTCGACAACGTGGAGTTGTGCAGATGGGGGCACATTAGTTCTTGGCCCCATCTTTCCCCACATTTGAAGCCTGACATGAGTGCTGCGTTGGTAATTAGAAGAGCAGTGACCCGGTCGTCAGCTGCGCACCCCTCGATCTTGAGGATGAGCAGCCTCTTGCCCTCTTCCTCTGCAGCGTAATTGGCCTTTGAATGGAGTCGCACCGGATTGGAACACCTCTTTGGTAGGAATGGGCAATGGCGGTGCTCGAGCTTGGTGGTGCCTCTTGTAAATACGTACTCCCCACCCAGTGGCGGTGCTTCGAAGCTCCTCCTGCATGGAAGCCAAGGAAAGCCTTGAGAGTCCAAGTCTTTTGGTTGATCTAACACAACACCCACACAAATTTCATGCTTCAATCCTTCTAAAAATTGTGTGGCAAAAACCTTTGGATTGTAGGATGAATTGTGCGCTAATAGGCGATGCATCAACTCTTGAGCTGTGTCATATACTCTCCTCTTGTCCCGGTTTGTCTAAGTGTGCGTTGTCACATCCCTAGTTCTAGTATGACCTAGACTAGCTAGTCATGTGTGCATCATGTTTAAATTCCATTTAAATTTGAATTAGGGATTTCTGAAACCCTCAGAATCATTTCTAGAAATGACCCAAATAAAAATTGCTCCAAAAGGGTCCAAGAAAATGCTCATGTTGCTCTCTGAAAATATTGGACAGAGATAAAAATCAAACCAATATTTTTAGGAGCTCATAGGAAATATTTATTTTGGGCATTTGGAATTAATCAATAATTAATTGCTTTGGATATATACTTATATATATATAATATATGTCCAAAAATTATACCGATTATTGAGGAGCTACGGAATAATGCCACTAGCCCTTCAAAAATTGGCATAAGAAAATAAAATAGTTTAGTATTTTATTAAACCAAACAAATGTCGGAAAACAAGAAAAGAAACAAAAAGCAGAAAAAAGCTTACACAGCGCTTGCCTCTGACCATTTAGGCGCCTCGGTAAACCCAGTGATTGTGTGGCCAGCCCCACCGTAACCGTCGTCCTCACAGCTGACAGAAGAACGAGACGCACTTGGCCGTATGCCGCCATCCAGCGTCCTGCCGCGGCCACGTCTCCCCGCCACCTCCTGCTTCTCCGTCTCGTCGCCTGGAACGCCCGGACGTCGCCACGCACCCCCCAAGCCTCTCTCACTCTCTCCTGTGCCCATTCCCTCTTCCCCTCGCTCTCTCTCGCGCGGCGGCGAACACCACCGTCGCGCCCGCTCGGCATTGCCGCGACCACCGCCTACCCCTCACCTCTCCGGCACGCCCAGAAGCTCCGCCTTCTCGCTCTGACGCCCTCCGCCGAGCCAAGCAATCCGGAGCGCCCCGTGGAGCCGTCACCGCCGTCTTCTTCACCTCCGGTCGCCCGAGATCGCCGGCGCCGTTCCGGCTGCACCAACCCTTCCCCGAGCTCTCCGACGACGCTCCCGAATCCACCGTGAGCTCCTGCATCGGTTCCGCCTTCTCCCCTGCCTCCCCGCGCTCTTTAGCCCCGCAACCGCTCGAGCCGAGCTCCGGCCTCGCCCGCATGAGCTCCGCTCGTGACTCCGCCGCCCATGACCTCCCGTCTGCTCCCACAGATCGCAGACGAGGCAGGCTACGCCCGGTGCCCATAACCGCCGCCCCGTGGCTTTTATAGCCCAGACGCCGCGCGTCAGGTCGCCGCCCGGCGACCCTAGCCCGGCACTGACGTGCAGGGCCCGGCCTGCCGGTGATTAACTTAAGGCTAATCACCGTTTAATAATCCACAGCAGCGGCGGTGGGCCCAGCGCCCTAATCTTTTTATTTGTTTAAACTAACCTGTTTAACCCCATATCGCGGCGTGTGGACCCCCACGTTAGGTTTGACAGGTCAGCCACGCGATTGACTTCGGCGGCGTCATGCCTCTGTAATGTCTTGACGCGATTATTCTTTTCTGGATTTAAAATAAATCCGAGGAAATTCGAGAGAATGATTTAAACTTCAAAAAAATCATAGAAATTCAACCGTAGCTCAGTTGAAATAAGTTATATATGAAAAATTATCAGAAAAATTCATTCTATCCATCTGTACTAGATTCATGCATGACAAACTAACTTATACCTGCTGTATAAGTGAAACACTAAAATGGCATTTATAAAGAGCTTAATTTGGAGTTGCATTTGAATTCTTGGTTCAAATGGACTTCAACCTAATGAATGCTAGTTGCATTAGCTCAAACAACATCACATCTTCATGACATGTTCATGCATAATATAGTTGCATATGCTTGTGTATTGATTATGCGACACCGTTCCTTCTCGATAGGTCCTGCTTTCAGGAGGCCGATCCAGTACTGTCGGAGGGCGGTGCCCCTGTTGATCTACCAGGCAAGCAAACCCCCTTGTTCATTCCGATACAATCCTACTCTCTTGCTCCTGCTCTCAGTTATTGCATTAGGACAACAACGATTCATCTGTTACTTTGTGCTGCGGTAGTTGAACCCATTCCTCTGCATGACCTGTCATTTGCCACGATATATAGTTGAAACCCACTAGCATGTGTAGGAGTTGATTGAAGCCATTGCTGTGTTCCTACCATGCCATGCACTGCTATTGCTTAGAGTGTGTCGGTCTGATTCATTGGGAATGAATTGGAGTGTTCACGATATGTTACGATCTTTGAGAGTGAAGTGTGTGAACACGATTTGGTAAAGGTAGTGGTGAGAGGCCATGTAGGGTACATGGTGGGTTGTCTCAACTGGAACCGTCCTTAAACCTTTGAGTTTTATGTATGTTGTACAATGACTCGATACTACCACACATTGGGCTCCGGCGCTCCAAGCCCTCTCGACTTATTAACCAACTTGATCTCTGTCCGGGGAGTTGCAACTAGTTTACGGTGTTTTGTAGAGTAGTGCTATTTTTCTACCAAGTGGCACCGGCCGGGGTGGGCTTAGAGACAGAGACTAAACACCACGTGGCCCTAGTGTGCCGAGTGGAACCGGATGGTGGGCTGGGAACCTGCACACATGCGTTTGGGGCCGTGGCGACACCCGTGGGATCTCCTTGCGGATGGAACCGAATAGGCGATAAACACGGACTAGAGTCTTGTGTGGTTAGTCGGTCATGACCGACACCCTCGCTAGGCTTCCGCTTGAAGGTTGCGAGTTACATGGCGATGTACATGGCGGTAAGTGGCGAGGCGTGTGTGAAGAAGTACACCCTGCGGGGTTAACATGATCTATTCGAATAGCGGGTCATGATTTATGGACTTCTTGGATGCTTCGTGGTACATAGACAACTTGAAGTGGATACTCTAAAATGCTCAAGACAAGTGTGAGTGCTATGGATGGCCTTCTACCGTGAGGAGGCGGGGATGGATCCATAGTAGTGTATTGTGTGTGGTGATTAGTGGACTCGTGTAAGCCATATCACCTCAAAGAAGTTCTTGTTGTCGTAGAACAGGATTGCCCTTGAGTCAAAGGCGGCTTCTTGCAACTAAACCCCACATTACCTTCTTGATACTAATGCATGTATAATAGGATCTGATGTAAGACTTCTTGAGTACCTTTGTACTCACGTTGCTTTATTTATGTTTTTGCAGGAGACCTCGGTCTTACTAGTGTTCCGTGGAAGCCCGACAAGTAGCTTGTACCTCAGCTCTGATCTTGATCGGATGTTGTAGTTAGTCGGGGCTCTTTAGCCTTTTTCATTTGTTGATGTCTATACTCGGACATGTAATGCTTCGCTTGTTGCTTATGCACTCTGAGATGTTGGATCATGTGACCTCTGTTTGTAATAATGCTATGATGGCTCTTGAGCCTTTATCTATATGAGTTGTTGAGTTATGCTATGATGCCATGTTTGTACATCACATACTTGCATGTTATCGTCGTGTAATGTGTATTGCTATGTGTGGGATACGACTATCTAGTTGTTTATCCTTAGTAGCCTCTCTTGCGGAAATGTCTCCTAGTGCTTCCTTTGAGCCCTCGTAACACTTGCTCTTTGCTCCGGATCACTTAGGTTGGCGGCATGTGTCCTTCTTCGTTCATGTATACATCCCTTAGGGAAATGTCACGCGGTGTCTCTGAAAGTCCTGTTAGCCTTTGCTACAGCGGTTTCTGCAGGAGTCACCTAACCCGGTTACTTTCTGGCCGGATTCACTTTCATTGATGACCCGACACGTTCGTTCTTTGAGTCATGTATGCCTATCCACGTAAGTTAGTGCCACTTTGGGTTCCACGGCTAGCCATGTCAGCCGGGTTCTTTGTCATATGGATGCTACCGACACTATCATATCGTGTGCCAAAAGGCATAAGCGGTCCGGGCATGGTAAAGGCGACACCGTTAGAATACCGTGTGTGAGGCCGCAAAGTGATATGAGGTGTTACGTGCTAGATCGGTGTGGCATAGAATCGGGGTCCTGACAGCTTTGGTATCAGAGCCTGACTGCCTATAGGATTACCAAGCCAAACTGGTTGAAGTTGATTCGGAAATTCTTTAGTTATGTAAGGGAATTGATTGTGGGAAGGAGCGTAAAGGCTCTTTTACTCCTTTACCTCATGGCCTTGATCTGAGTCATCCTACCTTTCCTGCGGGGTTAAGGAACTAGTCTTCTCTTTTCGTCTACTCGGGATCACGTGTTACTACTCCGTAGTCCCATAGGATTGGTTGATCGAGTCATACCCCGATTTGAGTACTTAGGTGTAGTCTGTTTAGTACTATCCCGGAACCTTGAGTGGTGATGTTGAGTTGTTGCACTACCCCATTGTTGGCGGGATGTCTCATTACGAGCATTTCTTTGTCGTTATGCTGCGGAATTGCCCTAGGAGTTCGAGAGATACTAATTTCCTTGTCCTACATTCTCTGATCGATAGTTGATCTTTGATCCGTCCTTGGTTTCGTTTCTCGAGGATGTCATCGGTTAAGCGAAGTTACATTGCTTTCGTAGCGAACCACGGAGATGGTAGGGATGAGGATCCTCGATCAACCTTCGTTGTGAGTTCATGTTAGAGATGGAGAGAAACAAGCGTGAGTCTAACCGCTTGTTGGCGCGTATCGAGGAGAACACACATCAGTTCAAAGTGCATGACCATTCATGACTTCATTAAACACCCACCACCTTTCATCATTCTATTGAGCCACTCGATGCGAGATGGCGGCTCCGTAGCATCACTCATAAGTTGCGTTCATGACGTGTTGAAGATGACAAGGTCACCTATGCCACATACCACCTAGAAGGTCCTGCTAGTCTTTGGTGGTAGAACTATGAGGCTATGCTTCCAGCTGGCCAGATTCCTACCTTGAGGGATTTCATTGAGGCTTTTCGCGAGCATCACATCCCTGAAGCCCTCATCGATCGCAAGAGAGAAGAGTTCTGTAGTTTCACCCAGGGTAAGATAGCTGTTGATGCTTACAGTAGAGAGTTTGAGAACCTCGCCCGCTATGCCACAGAAGAAGTGTCATGGGGCGCCAAGAAGCAGGCTAGGTTTCGGAAGGGTCTCAACCCCAAGTTGCGTCGTGATCTCCACCTACATCATTGTGATACATTCCAAGCTCTTGTGAACAAAGCCATCAATGCAGAGACAGCCCAGCTCACTTACAAGGAGTCTCGTAAGCACACCCGTGATTTGGGATCTTCCTCCGGTTCTAGTTCTCAGAAGCGTCGAATTTGGATTCCGAACTCTGCTCTTCCATCCGGATTTTCACCGAGGCCATCTTATGTGGCACCTCACCCAGTTCAGCAGTATGCTCCACCCGAGCCCTCTTTGGTAGACCGCTTGTCGGTCTTGGTCCACATCCAACCGAGGACTTGCTTCACATGCGGGAAGCGAGGGACACTATGCTCTGCGTGTTTGCTCTCCGGACTAATAATGCTCCACCCCAGCCGAGAAGACTGTTGGCTGTGTTAAGCCATCAAGCAAGGCGATCGGTGCCAAGTCAGCCCCCATGAGCGTGGGCGTGTGCATCACGTCTCGGCTAAAACAGCTCATGATGATCCGGATGTCGTTCTTGGTACCTCCTTGTCAATTGTCATCGACGGCATCGGTTACATTACGATACTAGAGCATCTCATTCTTTCATTTACGAAGGTTATGCTCGTTTGCACGACATGTCATTTTGTGATATACCAACTCCGCTTGAAATCAAACCCGGGGTCTAGATGGCAAACCACGAGAATAAGCCATGGTAATGAAATCCTTGTTGATAGACTTGTATTCCTTGCATCACTTGTAGCCCTCAAGTCCTCGAGATATTAACGTCATCTTGGGTATGGGTGGATGACAGCCCATCATGCCAAGATTGATTGTTACACGGATCTGTTCAGCTTACACACCCATCGGCAAGATAGTCCTTGTCTCCACTAGAGTTGCAAAGCGTCAACTCTATTCTCTTAATACCTGACCCTCTTCCGGACCTTGAAGATATCCCGGTAGTCCGTGACTTTCCGGATGTCTTTCGGAAGGAAGCGCCGGGTGTTCCACACAGCGGAGATGTAAGTTAAATCATAGATCTTATCCGAGGAACTGCTCCAATCTCTAGGAGACCTTACAAGATGGCACCCTTAGAACTAACCGAGCTTAAGAAACAACTTGGCGAGTCCTTGCAAAGGGTTTCATCCGTCCTAGTTCTTCTCCACAGGCTTGCCCGTCCTCTTCGTCAAGAAGAAGGATGAATGCGGACGGATGGTTGTAGATTATCGTCCGATTAATTTGGTCACGATAAAGAACAAATATCCGCTCCCGGGATCAACGACACTGTATGATCAGCTCATTTGGGTCCTCGATCTTCTCCAAGATGGATTTGAGGTTAGGTTACCACCAAATCAAGATCGAAGCAGGGACATTCCTAAAAGCGGCTTTTATCACTTTCGTTATGGCGATCTGAGTACACCGTCATGTCCTTTGGTCTAACCAGCGCCCCAGCCACTTTCCCCACTTGATGAACTTCGATTTTCATGGAGTACTTAGATAAGTTCGTCCTGGTTTACCTTGATGATATTCTTATTTACTTTCGAAGAGCGAGGAAGAGCATCTTAGAACATCTTAGACTTGTGTTAGAAAAACTCAGAGAGCATCGCCTTTATGCCAACTTCTCCAAGTGTGAATTTTGGTTGCCAGAAGTGACCTACCTAGGCCACGTAATCTCTGGTAAGGGTATTGCTGTCAATCCCGAGATAGTTAAGGCCGTTCTTGATTGGACTTCACCTGAAACCGTTAAACAAGTTAGGATTTTCCTTGGTCTAGCCAGCTATTGTTGCCGCTTTGTTGAAAACTTCTCCAAAGTAGCTAAACCTCTCCACGGAACTTGTCAAGAAAGATAAAAATTTTGAGTGGTCCCCATAGTGTGAGTCTGATTTCGAGGCTGAAAAAGGCGCCTCACTACTGCTCCCATACATGTGCCACGGTTTCACTAAGGACTTTGTTATCTGTTGTGGCGCCTCACGACAGGGGACTAGGTTGCATTCTTATGCGGGATCGTCATGTGATTGCCTATGCATCTCGGCAGTTGCATCCACATGAGGAGAATTATCCTACACATGATCTAGAGCTTGCGGCCGTAGTCTATGCACTCAAGACTGGCGACATTACCTTCTTAGTAAGCGTTGCGAGATCTACACCGATCACCCGAGTCTCAAGTATATCTTCACCCAACCAGAGTTGAACCTTAGGCAAAGGCGTTGGTTGGAGGTGATCTCAGATTATGATCTAGGGATTACTTACACTCGAGCAAAGCCAATGTCATGGGCGATCGCTAAGCCCTAAATCTTATTGCAACAATCTCATGTTGCGGCAAGGCCAACCACTTCTCCATGAGGAATTTTGTAAGCTTAACCTTCACATTGCTCCTCCACAGTTCCTTTCTACCTTGGTTGCGAAACCTGATCTTGAAGATCGGGATTATGCGCTGCTCAAAAGCAAGACATAGGAATTTCTTGGATCAAGAGAAACATTAAGAAGGGAGTAGGTGGATGTTTCTCTATGGATGATCGTGGTGTTGTTTTCTTTGAGAATCGCTTGGTGGTTCCCAAGAAGCAGCATCTTCGACAACTGATCCTTAAGGAGGCGCATGAATCTCCTCTCACAATTCATCCCGGTAGTACTAAGATGTATCAGGACCTCGCCCGGAGGTTACGGTGGACTAGAGATGAAGAGAGAAATCGCCGACTTCGTTGCTAATTGTGGCGTTTGTCGTCGTGTTAAGCGAGCATCAAGGGCCTGCTGGCACCCTTGACCTTTAGCTATTCCTGAATGGAAATGGGATAAAGTTGGTATGGACTTCATCACCGGCTTTCCCGGGACCAAGAGAGGAATAATGCTATCTTCGTAGTCGTTGATCATTATTTCCAAAGTGGCACACTTCCTACCTGTTAGAGAGTATCACTTTGCTAGTCGGCTAAGCTGACTTATATATTCTCGAATAGTATCACTTCATGGTGTTCCACTAGAGATCAATTAGAGCGTGGTAGTCTTTTCACTTCTCATTTCAGGAAAGTTTCCAAACTGCCATGGGAACCCATCTTTCCTTGATGCCGCTTTCCACCCCTCGGTCGAGTGGTCGAGTGGAAAAAGGGTCAACCAAGTCTCAAAGACATGCTTAGAGCTTGTGTTATCTCATTCGGTATGGATTGGGAGAAATGTCTTCCCTTTTGCCGAAGGTTTGCTTATAACAATAGCTATCAATCCAGTCTCAAGAAAGCTCCTTTTGAGATTCTCTATGGGCGAAGATGTGAACACCTTTGAACTGGTGAAACCGGTGAAAGACAATTCTTTGGACGGACATGATCCGGGGAGGCAGAAGAGCAAGTTCGCATCATTAGTGAGAATTTAAAAACAGCCCAATCTCGTCAAAGAGCCCGGTATGACCGTCGTCATAAGGAAGTGGCTTATGAAGTTGGCGATAAAGGCTTACCTTGGTTACTCCTCTAAAGGATACCCATCGTTTAGGTATCAAGGGCAAGTTGGCTCCTCGTTACATTGGTCCTTTTACCGCATTCTCGCTAAGCGAGGAGAGGTTGCCTACCGATTGGAACTACCCCACATCTTTCCGAGTGCATAATGTCTTCCACGTCTCTCAACTCGAGCGTTGCTTCTCGGATCCTATCCATGGAGTGGACCACGACCGCTTGATCTCCAAGATAACCTCACATATCTCGAGAGTACCTGTTCACATTCTTGATATAGCAGGCGTGTCACTCGGCGTCGGAACATCAAGTTTCTCAAGGTTCAGCGGTCTCATCATTCAGAGAGAAGCTACTTGGGGCGAGAAGATCGTCTTTGTTGGAGTACCCACTTTCTTTCCGTCGACCCTGAATCTCGGGGCGAGATTCCTTCAAATGAGGCGAGTTGTCACATCCTAGTTTTGGTATGACCTAGACTAGCTAGTCATGTGTGCATCATGTTTAAATTCCATTTAAATTAGAATTGAGGATTTGTGAAACCCTCGGAATCATTTACGGAAATGACCCAAATAAAAATTGCTCCAAAAGGGTCCAAGAAAATGCTCATGTTGCTCTCTGAAAATATTGGGCGGAGATAAAATCAAACCAATATTTTTAGGAGCTCATAAGTATTTATTTTGGGCATTTGGAATTAATCCAATAATTAATTGCTTTGGATATATACTTATATATATAATATATGTCCAAAAATTATACCGATTATTGAGGAGCTGCGGAATAATGCCACTAGCCCCTACAAAAATTGGCATAAGAAAATAAAATAGTTTAGTATTTTATTAAACCAAACAAATGTCGAGAAAATAAAAAAAAAAACAAAAAGAAAAAGCTTACAGGCTTGCCCTCTGACCATCTGGCGCCTCAGTAGGCCCGGTGATCTGACCCAGTGGCCCAACCGCCAACCGTCGTCCTCTGGCGGCAGCCGGAAGAACGAGGGGCGCAGCGCCCGTATGGCCACCCAGCGATCCGACCAAACCAGACCACGTCTCCCCGCCACCTCCTGCTTCTCCGTCTCATCGCCTGGAACACCCGGACGTCGCCACGCACCCCCCCAAGCCTCTCTCGCTCTCTCCCGTGCCCATTCCGTCTTCCCCCTCGCTCTCTCTACTTTGCGGCGAGCACGCCACCCGTCGTCGCCGCTTTCGCTATTACCGCAGCCACCGCCTCCCCTTAGCCTCTCGGCTTGCGCCCGAAGCTCCGCCTCCTCGCTCTGAAGCCCTCCGCCATGAGCCACGCAATCCTCCAGTCGCCCGAGATCGCCTTGGCGTCGTTCAGCTGCACCAACCCTTCCCGAGCTCTCGGCAGCGGCTCCCGACTCCGCCGTGATCTCCTGCATCGGTTCCCCCTTCTCCCCTGCCTCCCCGCGCTCTGTAGCCCCGCAGCCGCTCGAGCCCGAGCTCCGGCCGCCGCCACGAGCTCCGCTCCGTGACTCCGCCGCCCATGACCTCCGTCTGCTCCCACAGATGCAGACGAGCCGGCTACGCCCGGTGCCCTTAACCGCCGCCCGTGCTTTGCTTGCAGACGCTGCCGCAACCAGAGGTCACCGCCGACGACCCTAGCCGTCCTGACGTGCGGGCCCGGCCTGCCAGGTGATTAGCTTAAGGCTAATCACCATTTAACTAATCCCTGACACTGACAGTGGGCCCAGGCGCCCCTAATCTTTTAATTTGGGTTAAACTAACCATGTTTAACCCCATGTCCTAACAGCGTGGACCCCACACGTCGAGGTTTGACCGGTCAGCCACGGTTGACTTCAGCGTGTAATCTGGCCTTGATTATTCTTTCTGGATTTAAAATAAATCGGAAATTCGAGAGAATGATTTAAACTTCAAAAATCATAGAAATTCAGCGTAGCTTCAGATTGAAATAAGTTATATATGAAAAATTATCAGAAAAATTCAATCTATCCATATGTACTAGTTTAATGCATGAAAAACTAACTTATACCTGCTGTATAAGTGAAACACTAAAATGGCATTCATAAAGAGCTTAATTTGGAAATGCATTTGAATTATTGGTTTAAGTGGACTTCAACCTAATGAATGCTAGTTGCATTAGCTCAAACAACATCACATCTTCATGCCATGTTCATGCATCATATTGTTGCATATGCTTGTGTACTGATTGTCAACACCGTTCCTTCTCGATAGGTCTGCTTTCAGGAGACCCGATCCGAGTACTGTCGGAAGGCGGTGCCCCTGTTGATCTACCGGGCAAGCAAACCCCTTGTTCATTCCGATACAATCCTACTCTCTCGCTTACGCTCTCGGTTATTGCATTAGGACAACAACGATTCATACGCTACTTTGTCTTGCGGTAGTTGAACCCATTCCTTTGCATGACTGTCATTGCCACGATAAATAGTTGAAACCCACTAGCATGTGTAGGAGTTGCTTGAAGCCATTGTTGTGTTCCTACCATGCCTTGCACACTTTGCTATTGCTTAGAGTGTGTCAGTCTGATTCATTGGGAATGAATTGGAGTGTTCTGATATGTTACGATCTTTGAGAGTGAAGTGTGTGAACACGATTTGGTAAAGGTAGCGGTGAGAGGCCATGTAGGAGTACATGGTGGGTTGTCTCCTTTGGAACCGTCCTTAACCAGAGTTCTATGTATGTTGTCCAATGACTCGATACTACCACACAATGGGCTCAGGCGCTCCAAGCCCTCTCGACTTATTAACCAACTTGATCTCTGTCGGGAGTTGCAACTAGTTTACGGTGTTTTGTAGGTAGTGCTATTTTTCTACCAAGTGGCACCCGGCGAGGTGGGCTTAGAGACAGACTAAACACCACGTGGCCTGGTGTGCAAGTGGCACCGGATGGTGGGCTGGGGAACCACACACATCGTTTGGGGCCGTGAGCGACACCCCGGCCGGATCTTGTGTGGTTAGCCAGGTCGTGGCCAACACCCTCGCTAGGCTTCCGCTTGAAGGTTGCCGAGTTACATGACGTGTACATGGCGGTAAGTGGCGAGAGCGTGTGTGAAGAATTACACCCTGCGGGGTTAACATGATCTATTCGAGTGGCGGGTCCACGATTATGGACTTCTTGGATGCTTCGTGGTACATAGACAACTTGAAGTGGATACTCTAAAATGCTCAAAACAAGTGTGAGTGCTATGGATGGCCTTCTCGTGAGGGAGGCGGGGATGGATCCATAGTAGTGTATTGTGTGGTGATTAGTGGACTCGTGTGCATCCATATCACCTCAAAGAAGTTCTTGTAGTCATGAGCAGGATAGCCCTTTGAGTCAAAGGCGGCTTGCTGCAGCTAAACCCACATTACCTTCTTGATACTAATGCATGTATAATAGGATCTGATGTAAGTCTTCTTTGAGTACCTTTGTACTCACGTTGCTTTATTTATGTTTTGCGGTGAGGAGACCTCGGTCTTACTAGTGTTCCGTGGGCTTGACGAGTAGCTTGTACCTCGGCTACGATCTTGATCGGATGTTGTAGTTAGTCGGGCTCTTGACCTTTTTCATTTGTAGATATACGTACTCGGACATGTAATGCTTCCGCTTGTTGCTTATGCACTTTCTGAATGTTGGGTCATGTGACCTCTGTTTGTAATAATGCTATGATGGCTCTTACGAGCCTTTATCTATATGAGTTGTTGAGTTATCTTTGTGATGCCATGTTGTACAGCACATACTTGCATGTTATGCGTCGTGTAATGTGTATTGCTATGTGTGGGATCGACTATCTAGTTGTTTTATCCTTAGTAGCCTCTCTTACGGAAATGTCTCCTAGTGCTTCCACTTTGAGCCCTCGTGGCTTGCTCTTGCTCGGATCACTTAGGTTGGCGGCATGTGTCCTTCTTCGTTCTGTATGCATCCCTTGAAATGTCACCGGTGTCTACGGAGTCCTGTTAACCTGCTACAGCCCGGTTTACGGAGTCCTGCTAACCAGTTGCTACAGGCCGGATTCACTTTCGTGATGGCCCGACACGTTCGTTGCTGGGTCATGTATGCATGTCCCTGTAAGTTAGTGCCACTTTGGGTTCACGGCTAGCCATGTCAGCCCGGGTTCTTTGTCATATGGATGCTAGCGACGCTATCATATACGTGTGCCAAAAGGCACAAACGGTCCCGGGCATGGTAAGGCGACACCAGTGGGAATACCGTGCGTGAGGCCGCAAAGTGATATGAGGTGTTACGTGCTAGATCGGTGTGGCATAGAATCGGGGTCCTGACAGGAACTGACGGAGATGTGCCTGATACTGCTCAAGCCCAAACTTACCACACAGTGTTGTGCACAACTCCTCCGAGGACATGGGCGTGCCTCTGGCCTTGTGCATCTGTAGCCAACGAGCCGCGGCGGCCGTAAAATGAAGAGTAGCAATTCGAACCCACATGTCCGGTTGCACCTCATAAACATCGAAGTACTTCTCACACTAGTGCAGAACCGGGCAATAGCACCGGTTTGTAAGGCCATTTAGTGCTGGTTCCATAACCGGCACTAAAGTGTGGGCACTAAAGCCCCCCCCTTTAGTACGGTTAATGCACGAACCCGGTGCTAAAACAACCGTCAACGCGAGCAGCTCGAGGGCACTGGATCCCTTTAGTACGGTTGGTAAGACCAGCCGGTACTATAAGGTTTGGGGGTTTTAGTTTTATGATTTCTTTTTCATTTAATTTTATGTTTCCATTTTAATTCTTTTTCGTTTCTTTGGTATTTTACGATACTACACATTGTACACGTTATGCATATATAGAATTTCTAGTAGAACCAATCATGCATATATATATCATCAATGTCTCACAAACCACCATATTAATTAATTCACACATACACATGTATAGCTATATACAATTTCTCCTACATATGCATGTTGCCTTGAGCCAGTGGCATTAGCCTAATTGGTGCCTTGAGCACAATGACAATTGGAAGTGGTTTTCATGGGGGCGGTGGCAGGTAATAGTATTCTCCTTCGGATTTATGACACAGTCGAGCAAAAATCCCGCTATTTCCTCTTGAAGTGCTTCTCTACAGCTCCGTTTCTAGGAGCTTCTCCGCACCTCTTTGAAGCTGTTAAGAAGGAGATCAATATGCATGTGTATTAGTTGTGTGACTAGATATCGATAATGGTGTAAAAATTGTGAATAGTGTTACGACAAGCGTACCCATTCTGTCTTTGAGATCTGCTCCTTTCGGACGCCATCATGCGAATGTTCTGTAAGCCTTGAGAATGCACAGATCAGATCCCTACTTGCTTTGCTTGAGGCCTTTACGAGAATGGAATTTGATCAGATAATAATTAATCAAGCATGATAATTAAAGAGATGGCAGCTAGCTAGCTAGCTAGTACTATAATTACTTACCTAGGGTGAAACCATTTAAGCTTTTTTCCATTACGCCTTGGTGACGTTGATGAACCTTGCCCAAGCCCTGCCCGCCGACAAAGAAAATGAATAAAGGGGTTATTAAATAGTTCATATCATGAAATGACGAACTAAATAGGCGAGATATATAGTTAATAATGATTGAAATTACCTGTTGACTATCCCAAACAAGATGTTATAGTCAGTTTTTTCTTTGAGTAGTGAGTCCGATATTTCAAGCTGTTAAAGGCGTCAACTTTAATGATACACAAGACCCGATGAAATCTGCATGCACACACGTTTGCATGTCTTAATTAAGCGGGCATATGTAAGCAAAAACATGTAGCTAGCTAGTAGGCAAAAAGCAGAGAATTTGTAGTACAAGGCGATTGTGACTCCTTTGGAAGTTGTAAGGAAGTAGTATATCTTCATTCACTACACCATGGCAAAAGTTTGAGGGCAATCAATTGCGGGAAAGATCAAGAATTCGGGTCAATTAAGCTGCGGGAAAGATTTATGTGCCGAGGCAAAGTGTATAGGTCATGCAATCTGCGGGGATAGTAAAGCTAGAAGGGCAGGCCATCTGCCGGCATCTTCAAGGTCACTTGCAATTGCCACGAAATCCAAATCTTGGGCAAATGTTACGCCGTTAACCATGTTGGCGGGGCGCGAAAAAATTGGGGCCCAAAAGCGTGCATTAGCACCTTGGGAGAAAAAATTAGAAGCCCTTTGGAAGCCCACAGCGGCCATACCACGGGCCTAATTTCCCTTCCTTATCCACACTGCTCCCTCAATCGCTCTTCCTCATCCGCCACACTAGAATCGACATCGCTGCCGCTAACCCTAGCAGCATTGTCGCCG
Source organism: Aegilops bicornis (assembly GCA_021605145.1). Lineage (NCBI taxonomy): Eukaryota > Viridiplantae > Streptophyta > Magnoliopsida > Poales > Poaceae > Aegilops > Aegilops bicornis. The sequence continues at coordinate 96,539,645 of CM038673.1, forward strand.
ACTCACCCTCACCGCCCCGCCCCGCCCAGCGCCGCCACCCCCATCCTCTTCCTCACCCACGCTGTCTCCCCCAGGACCCCGGCCCCATCGATGCCTCAACCCAGCGTCGCCCCGCATCCCGTACTCACGCCGCCACCCAATCCCCATTGGCGGTGCCCCACACCGCACCTCCAACCAGCAGGGCCACCCATCCACACATCGGCGCCATAGCTGCATTCCCCACCGAAACTCTGACGCCGCCCCATCTCGGCGCCGCCATCCCATTCCCCAACCACAGCGCCCCCATCCGGTCTCTTGCCCGAACTCTTGTCCCAATCCCCAGCAACGACATCGTCCCGCCGCCGCTTAGCCTTCCGCTGCGGCCTGACGGCGCCTTCGCCCACATCCTGTTCAAAGATTTGGGGTCTGTTTGGTTTTACTGTGTGAGCCTTGCCAATCGTTGGCTAGCCAATTTATTGGCGAGGATTTAGCCACCCAGGACTTGCCAACTTTTTGGCCTTGAGCTGAAGGGAAAGCGGGGAGTGGGCTAGGCACACCAAAATATTGGTTCCCATCCAAGCGGGAAGCCAGGCTCGATCAATGACCAATTTTTGGTTTGGCGGCCGAGGGCTGCAATCCAAACAGCCCCTTATTCTGTAGTGTTCGTGCTACCCGACAAGCTGAAGCAGCGGCGGCAGCCTCGGACAAGCGGATAGAGGCTGCCTTTGAGCTCTGTTCTCCCTTCGTGCCTTTCGGTCTTCTGGTATGCTGGTCTTTACATGTATGCTTTTAGAACCTTGTTTTATTGTTCGAACATGCAAAGATTTTCTTGTTGTCTTTGAGGTTGTTACGAGCTATGAGTCTAATAGATATGCCTACTCCCGGGGAGCCATGTAGAGGAGTATATGATTTAGTTTCATTAATAATCTGGATGATGCATTGGACAAGTTTGTGGTGCATATGGATTTGATCTGTAGCAAATTACTTAATTCAAATTTAAACTGTTGTGCATTGTTAACTTGTATTTTCTATTTAGATGACATGTGTTGTCGATTGTTCTTCACCCATGCTAATTAAATTTGATGCTTTGCGGTGACAAGCCTAAACTGAATTTTATTGAGTTCTTGGTTAGCAAGTGAAGAAAGTGGTATCAAGCTGCAACCATCAATCTTTGGATAAGTGGCACTTGCATATTTTGGTGAGATTCTTGATCATAACCAGGGGTGGAGCTACTAGGAGCCTCCACGATGCACGAACATCGGTCGATGTTAATTTCGTGAAGCGATTGAGTAGAGCATCAGGGTTGATGTTCATTTCTTGAAGCGATTGGGTAGAGTTCTTTAGTCGTGCACCAGGTTATCCAAAGTAGCACTACAGAATATTTATTTTCATATGGCCCATATAACAATGACTTTCACGATCTGAGTTGATTAAAGAAATGGGTTCTACAAGGGATCCATTCAAGTATTTGCTTAATTTGACATGTGTTCAACATGAAAAACATGGATATAAGATGAATTTGTCTATAGTAGAGAACAAAACATTTTGTATAGTTTCAGCCAAACCATTTGACACTTGTGGTGTTAAAACTAAGCCGAAAAAAATACTATTTGTCACAAAAAATGTTAGAATTCAAGTTTCCCATGGTAGACTATGTTTATTTTTGTTCTTAAGCTTATTTCAAGTTTCAAATGTTAGCAAACTTCTTGGTCTCTAATACTAGGCTAATTTTGGTGTATTTTTCATGTCGCGATGACATGGGCCTCGAGGCGATATTCGATCATTGAGCAATTGAAAAGGGAGACTACAAATGGGGCAATATTACGATCTCTTCTCAGTTTCTCATTAATTTTGTGTCTTCAAATTTGTATTACATGCCACGTTTTATTCCACTGAATGGTTGTTTTGCAAAATGTAGTATCCCATGTCCTGCATATGTATCCTTGTGTCTATCATGTCCGTGTCTCTGTATCCATGCTTTTTAGCTAAGAATTGTCGTACTTTTGTTGTTCACTTACTCAAAATTGGTGCTTGTGGAAGATGGAGCTGGTAGTGCACTAACGAATTGTATTACCCACCAAATCTCAACTTTGTCTTTGTAATGTGTATGGTTAGACTAAAAGCTGAAGCATCTTTCCCTTTTGGTTCTTCAATTCTGCTATGGTGAATATGCAGACAACCCATCTGAGAAAAATGACACATATCCATGCAAATCACTAGCACCAAGTCGAGTGCACATTCCAGTACAATCTTATCATTTAATGTTCTTGACAAAACTTCTATAGTCCTGAAAACGGTGGAATACAGTATTTTGTTGAGAAAAAGTGCTACTTGTTTTTCTGTAGGGATTTCACTCTTTGCTATGTGACAGATTGACAGTTGTGCTTGCTATCTACAATGTTGACGTGGAAACTGCAGAATCATATTTACGCACTGTGGAAAAAGCTGGGATTGTGATTGATATGCAGGTTAGATAATAAGGTATAAGGCTCTTATACGCTCTTTGTATAAGGTTGCGATGAATGTCCTTTGGGGGCTCTCGTAGAAGAAAGTTATAATTTTCTCATACACTTTGTTATATAAGTATCTATACACTTCAGAATCTTTTGATTTTAGTTTGAATACCTTGTAATTTGTTTCTATCGTTGCATGTTACCGTTTGACTCTATTTCGAATACCTCAAAGATTGCTTTGGCTAGTACTTATGCTTTCAAGGCCTTATTTAGTTTTGTAAAAAATATTGATTTGTGTTGGCTTGTGATATTTAGGCAATGATTGAAATTTAGTAGTACAAACAAACCGTGATGCGGTTGACCACGACATGGTAGGTAGTTCTAATACTATGTATGCAGATCGAGGTTGTTCATAAAGTTATGCGAAGCAACCATGACAATGGTATGATCCTCACATCTAGAAGGTATTACATCTTTTTAGAATTCTTGAATATTACAGTAATGAAAAGATATTTATGTTTCCAGTATTAAATAGACAAGGCGTATAATGAACTAGCCCTTGCAAAAATTAGACCTTACCATGGATCCCTTTATACCCATTTGGAATTACTCCCTCCATCTCAGTTTTACAAGTCCTACGCGTATACCTAGGTTGTCAATTTTATCATCCTAATATAAACTATATAACACAAAATTTATATCTTCTGAAAATAGAACATCTAAAGTTTATATTGGTATATTTTTTGTAATATATGACTTGTATTAGGTTGGTCAAATTGACGACCTAGAAATGCTGCATACATCTATAAACCGAGAGAGAGGAAATACAGATTTAGTTCTGATCCCAAGGGCCATTCTATTGAAAAGCAATCATAGCTTGCCATCTTATGCGAAAAGCAATCATAGCAAGCACCGACACTCTGGGAGCTAGCATGATATTTTCTCCTCTCACATGCTTTGAAGACTAATTATTTTTACGAGTCAAGCATGTGATTGAAAAGTAAGAGCCTACAAGTTTCTTATTACGAATAAACCAGCAGCTTCCAAGGGCCATTCTATTGGTTTTCTGGTAGATTAAAATTGTGCCTCCTTTCAAACACATGCTTAAGTACTTTTATTCTGAATAAACCAGCAGCTCTGTTTCTTAAACAATTCTATAGCTACTCTTTGAAACTTTGCACACAATTTGGACAAACATCATGGATTAATAAGAGGGACCACACAACTATTTGTTCAGCAAACCAACATTCTTTTATTTTGAGCAACCTATATTCATTTCAGCAAATGATTTATGTGCTGCAAACTCTTCTTTTTGTTGAATCAACATTTTTATGAAAACCCATGTAGCAGATTTAATCGAGAGGGCTGTTAGGTTGGTATACATTACGATAATTATTCTCATAATTATTGATTCTCACTATCTAGCACTAGTACGGTACACAGAACAAACATGTACAAAAAACAGAGCGAAGGACATCCTGCATTGCTCTTTGGATTGCAAGTAATTAATCCTTACCTGTAGTTTTGAATGTTCTATTAAGTTCACAGCAAACAAAAGAAATTAATATACCAAAAGAAGGTGACTATTGGTAAATATTTATAGTGATAGGTTAAATTGGTCTTTCTGATGATCCATACATAGTGCATAATCTATTCTTATGAGTACATACACATTCTGTTTGTGACTTGCGGAATGCAAAAGTATAGGGTGACACACATGTGTATTTATCATTTGGATGACTTGATTTTCTTTTTCAGCCATGCAACTTCTATGTTTGGAACATGTGTTCTTCCGAGCTGATCTATTTGGCCATTTCCTTTTTTTTACAGGTCACTAGTATAATGCCCCTTTGCATCCACAAGTTTCTACAGGTGTGTTTGGTGAGCTAAAAAGGATCTTCTGCTGGGATATGTTCTACCTAAAACCGGATCTTATATTTTGCGTTTTGTCTTTTATGTAATACTTTGACTTACGAACCTACAAATGTATGCATGTGTACATGTAGACTTGATGGATATCCTGTTACTGGACTTGTATGCGTATGTGTGTGCGTAGGCACACATGATCGATTCGATGCTTTTGGCTGTCTGGACTTATGAACCTATGTATGGATGATAGATTGCTTATATATATATACACGCACACATTATCTATTAAGTGATGCAATCTTAATTAATTATTGGATGCATGTGTGTTGTTATACATAGATGACACAAAATAGAGTGAAAATAAATGCTAGTTGTTGAAATACATGTATACAATATATAGGAGATCTGTTTGTCATGATGGACACAACTACAGCAATTTACCTGTAGGGAACTCTTATGTCTGCCTGGATTGTAAGTCTGCCGGGAAAAAGTTGTATGCCTGAAATAGTTCTAACTGCCGGCGAAGGTATGAATATGAAGGGCAGAGAATCTGCCGGGGTATATACTAACTGCCGGGAATTGTTTTCCCCGACAGGACTTTCAAGGGCAGTTCCTAATTGCCGGCAAAAAGCATTCCCAACAGTTAGTCTGCCTCCAATGGCTACTTTTCCCGGTAGATGTGGTGACCCCTAAATTTTGGTCATGGTGTAGTGATTGTATATGAGGTGCTTCAAGAACTCTAGCATGTTGTCCTCTACGGCCTTTTGATGATGTGGATTTATTAGCCATGTGTATTCATTAACGGTGCTTGGGTCAATGAACCCAATGCCAAAGCGTCCACCTTTTCTCATTTCATACACCTTCATCCTGCATAATATACCATAGAAAAGAATATAGTGAGGATAATTACAGGTAATGATTGATCAAAAGGATCACTCTGACTAGCTTGAGACTTAAATTACAGAAAGAAATCACTTACGGACAATAGCGGCGATAGATTTGTCGAGTGCGTCTTGATTGTATAACTGAAACAGTTGAGAATACTCAGCAGATGAGCTTTCTCATGGAAGTAATGCTCCTCCTTGACATTCACCATGAGGGACAATCGATTGGAAATCTTGGTAATGTTCATGTACCATTGATGCAATTCATACATTCTCGTTGGGAGGTTCTTGACCTTATGCGGCTTGACAAAAGGTTGGCCCCGGACATATTTCCGTTTCATTTCATCCTCTGTAAGCCACGGGCATGGGCTCGATCTCGAGGAGTTGTCCAGCGGTGATGTTGAGAACTTGACTGCATTATATGGTCCTTGGTTATTACCACATTGCCCACCTCGGGAGCGTAAACTGTTTGCCCACAATAATATTGGTAGCGTCTTTATCACGTGTTGTTGGCACAACAAGCGAGGGGATCGATTGCGCCGCCTGTTCTCCTAGCTGGGGAATGGTTTTGCCGCATTTTTTGACAGCTTCTTGTTGTTTTCTCGATCCCGAGCTCGCCTCCTTACGTAGACGTGCTCGATTTAACTTCCTGATGTGGCGCTCATAGTCTGTGTCAACAGGCTTGGGAGCTGGTGGTTGAGCCATCTGAATGAAGTGGTCAATCGTTTCCTCAGGCACTTTCTACCTTGGCGGCGGTGGCGGTTTCGGTGCAAAATGGGCTTCCACCTCGGCCTTCGATATGGCTGCGTTTTCCTCCTCGGACTTGTCATAAGGCCTCTGCGGAAGAGGCGTGAGGCTTGGACCATATTTATATCGCTTGCCTTCGCTGTACTTCTGTACTACCTCGACTCGTACCGCTCGCACCATAGCTGCAGGGGTGTCTCTTCTGCGATTCTTGAGGCGGCGGAGATGGCTGGCAGGAGGCTGAGTTGGACGAGGAGGAGTGGCCTGAAGCTGTGCGGACTTGGAGGAGGAGTGGCACGAGGTTGTGCGGACTTGGAGGAGGAGTGGCTGAGGTTGTGCCGGACTTGGTGGAGGTGGGCGTCGGCTGTCTTGGGACTTGGGGAGGAGGAGTGGCTGACACTTTGTCGGACTTGGAGGAGGTGGCACGACACTTTGCGGACTTGGTGGAATTGCGGGGCGGGAGTCTGCTGACTCGGTGGCGGACTTCAGCGAGGAGTCGGCTGTGTGATGTCGGTGGCCTTGAAGATGATGCAATCCTTTTTCCATAGGATGATCGATGTTTGGCCTCTCAGAAAGTGCTCGTCGTCACCTCCGGGAATGTCAAGCTGTAGCTCGAATATGGGTCCACCACCTCATCAGCAAGACCACGAGCATAGCCGCTGGAATCGGGTTGCAATGGAAGGTTGCCTCGGGGATTTGTAAAAGCAGCGGCGTCCGCCACCTTCATGGATATGTTCTTCATTTTGACGTGTAGCTTTCATGATTAGTGTTCTCCGTGATGTCATCCACGGGGTATCTATCCAACATTGCGTGCGTCCGGCGGAACCCACGCTGCTTCTCGGCATGGATGGGCGGTGCTATCCAATGCTTTGGATCATTCGCTAGGCTTCTTTGCATTCTTTGAGACCCCCTTCTTTGGGTAAGTGAGTCGATCTGCTCCTGCTGCATTTGGAATTTGACTGCCAATTCCACTTGACTTGCTTCTAGGCCTTGAAGGCGTTCATAGTCCCGCTTCCTCTGCTCCTCCTCCATCTTCCTCTTCTTCTCCTCCATAATCTTCTTTCTCGCACGAGTTACGTAGTCGGTGTTCGGTCTGAAAACCCCTCATACCACGGAATAGCGCCCTTGCCTCGTGTTCTTCCGGGTGTTGAGGATTTCCCGAGGCAGCGTAAGCTCGTCGTTCTCTCTGTTAGGCTGGAACACCCCGACCGTGCCTCTTCTATTGCAACAAGTATCGCATCGTCGGCTCCCTTGAGACTTGCCCTCGTGAAACATTGCACTGTCTTGGGTCCAACTCCCCCATGCGCATAGAACCAAGTCCTGCACACTGGGGCCAGCTCTTAGTAACGGGTGACACCTGCATCCTCCATCTCTTTCTCGGACTTATCTCACTTAGGCATTGCCACCGCGCAGCCACAGCTGACTTATGGAACTTATCCTCTTTTTCGGCATTCTTCTTGTTTATTCTCGACCGTTCCTTAGCTAATTCCGAATCCTTGAATTTCACGAAATCGTCCCAATGAGCACGTTGGTTCTCTAGTGTTCCCTCGAATCTGGAGTCTTCCTTCCTCCCTTGACGTACTTGTCCCATTCACGATTCTTGTGGTTCTTGAATGCAACCGCCATCTTCCTAAGAGCAGCGTCCTTGACTTCTGCACATCTGCATACGTGAAATGATCTGGTAGGGTGAAATGTTCCATGAGAGTATCCCAAAGCAGATCTTTTGTCTTTTGTAAACAAAAGTAACATCTGGGCGTGGAGCAGCGTCCTTTTGTCTTTTGTCTTTTGTCTTTTCTGGCTCTCTCCATTGTCGAAGGAAACCGGAGTTGGTCCTTCACAACAACTCCATAGCAGCGAACAAACTTGTCCGCAATCTTCTTAGGCGCTAATGGTTCGCCATTAGGTCTGATTGCCTCGATATTGTACTTTATGCCCTCCTTCAACTTTTGTTCGGGCCTCGTTTCGTCCTTTTGCTGAAGATTTGCTCGATCCGGATGGCTGAAAGAACAAAGATCGATTCGTTAATATATCTTCAAGTCATTTAAAACATGTGATGATCACCGGATGCCTGCTTATATAAATATATATACCTACGCCGGTCTTTGTTGTTTCAAGATCAACATTTTCTTCATCATCATCATAATCATAGTTCATGACTTCATCAATTGATCGTCAGCGATCGAATATCATATCACCCTCTCCGGTGTTGTTTAGAAATTGAACCGTCATAATCTTCTTCATTCTAATCATCATCGGCCCGTGAGGATGGCGTATCATATCGAACATGGCCTGTTCTCCTCTCTCTGCGGTATTGTCCGCCATAGCTTTTATTTAACTAATCCAAAGAAATATAAAACAATTTAGTATTCAAATTACATCGTCTCGAATAATAGATATAATCTCGAATACATCGTCTCGAATAATAGATATAATCTCGAATACATCGTCTCGAATAATAGATATAATCTCGAATACATCGTCTCGAATAATAGATATAATCTCGAATACATCACTGGCTAGGTAGCTAATAAAGATCGAATACTACAGAAGAATTTAGGACACTTTCGCGGTTCTGTGGCCTTGGCGGTGGACACCCAAAGAGATGGAACCCTCACGGGATCATAGCTGAAGTGAGATCCACAGAAGAAACTGCCGGTATTGGAGAACCTGCCGCCCTCTAACGCATAACCATGTAGCGATGGGCGTGCTCGTCCTCCTCCACGACTGCAATGACGTACCACCTCCGGCTGGGCGGGCTCCCTCAGCGCCGAAACTGGCCTGTGACGCCACCAAAGCGAGATCAGGGTCGGCAGCGGGACCCGGGGCAGGTTCCTCATCAAGCAGCACGCCCCTCGAGCAGCACCTCCAGTGCCGGCCGGTGAAGCCCGATCCTGTACATGGGTCACCGGAGACGTCGTCGCGGACGTGTCGATGGCGAGAGATGCGGGGCCAGGCATCGTCGAGAACAAATACTAGCTATATGCCCATAAAAGTAACATTTTTTTAATGATTGGATTTTGATAACTAAAATTTCGAACATTTCTATATAACTAACATTTCTATAACATTTCTAACAATGCTATATGTAACTAACATTTCTATAACATTTCTAATATTTCTATAACTAAAAAACAGAAAAAAAAATTATAACATTTCTAATATTTCTAACTATTTCTGAAAAACAGAAAAATTTCTAACAATTTCTAAAAAACAGAAAAATTTCTAACTATTTGTATAACTAAAAAACAAAAAATGTATGTGTGTGTGTGTGTGCGCTCACGGCGTGAGGCGAGGGACGGCAGGCGGCGGCAGAGGCCTTGGCAGCAGGCGGCAACAGCAGCGGCGGCAACGAGGATGACAGCAATGAGGACAGGGGCAGAGGCGGCAGGGGCGAGACAGACGGGCAGAAGCGGCGGCAACAGCAGAGACGTCTGGCGGCACCGGCAGCAGGGGCAGGGGACGGCAGAAGCGGGCAGGGCAGGCGGCGGTGGCGATGGGAGACAGGGGCCAGGCGGCGGCAGACGAGGGGCAAGCGGCGGCAGAGCGGCGACGAGGATGGAAGCAGCGTCTGAGAGGAGAAGAAGCGGATGAGAAACTGAAATTTTCGTAAGTGTTGTTTATATAGGAGGGCCTTTAGTACCGGTTTGTGCCACCAAAGCGGTACTAAAGGCGATTCTTTCCAGCCCAAGCGGCGGAAGCGACCCCTTTAGTACCGGGTGGTGGCACAAACCTATACTAAAGGCCCCCCTTTAGTACCGGTTTGTGCCACGACCCGGTACTAAAAGTCTTATTAGCAGCAGTCTTGATCACGACAAGTTTAGTCCCACCTCGCTAGCCGAGGCGACCGCACTGGTTTATAAACCCCGTGCGGTCGCTCTCTCGAGCTCCTCTCCAAAGCAGGCCCTCTGGGCCTCGTGTTCTTCTTGCCCTGTGGCCCGCCAGCCTTCTTGGGCCTGCATCTGGCCCAACAACAGGTTGGGTTTCTAGTCGTATGCAGGCCGCTCTGGCCTAGTAGGCGAGCTTTTATATTTTTTTGCTTTATTTATTTTTGTGTTGTTTTTTGTGTATTTAGAGTTTCTTTGTGAATATTTTTTGCTTTAGGTACAAAAATTACAAACTTTACATTAGTGCCGTAGTTTTCAAATTTGAATAGTTTAAATTTTGAATTATTTGAAATTAGTGTGAATCACTAGTTTGTGAATAACTTAACTTTAAAAATCAGTAAAGGAATGAAAGAATTTGTTTGCACATAAAATTTCTTCGCGTTTCAAATGCCAAAACACATAACTACCCTAGCTATTACAGAGATTCCCCTCTGGGTGTGAAACACAGAAGAAAGTGATGATAGTGAAGCCGATCACATCCGGATCTTTGGGTGTGAAACTTTTTCTTCGCGTGTGTCCCTTTGCTTGCCGTAACCATGGAAAATCTTCATCATTTAACGGGATGCTCGGGTCAATATTCACTGTGAATGGAGCAATTTCATCAAACTTTTCATAATCTTGACTTATGCATCTTGTCATCCACTCCCATGATGTTTCTCTTCCCGAAAGAACTATGTGCGCTTTGGCTCATCATACGATGCATTCGCTTCCTTATCTTTTCTTTTTCTTGGCTTGGTAGACATGTCCTTCACATAGAAAACCTATGCCACATCATTGGCTAGAGACGAATGGTTCGATACGCATCATAAGATTGTTGAGATCCTTGTTGTCATTCCGTCTGCGGGTCTTCCGTTACCCGCCTCATGTCATATTGACCCATTTGCACGAAACAAAGGGAGCTTTAAATCACGTCGATAGTCAAGTTCCCATATGTCCTGTATATAACCATAATATGTTTCCTTTCCGTCTTGGTTTACGCATCAAGCGGACACCACTGTTTTAGTTGGTGCTCTTCTTATCTTGGGCGATCGTGTAAAATGTATTACCATTTATCTACGTACCCTTTGAAAGTCATTATATTCGAAGATGGTAGCTGGGACAGCAAGTACAGGTCATCTTCAATAGAGGTGTCATGCATGGTAAGTGTACGCAACCAGTGGCGAAACTCTGGTTTGTTCACGTGTAATCCAGTCATCAGACCGCTCCGGGTGTTTGGAGCGTAGAAAATTCTTGCGTTCATCCATATACGGAGCCACTAAGGCGGAATTCTGTAGAACTATGTAGTGTGCTTCAATGAGAGAATGTCCGTCCACACATATTATTTGTTCCCCTCCTATCGTGCCTTTTCCATCCAGTCTGCCCTTATGCCGCGATTCAGGAACACCAATCGGCTTAAGTTCAGTAATAAAGTCAAAACAAAAATCAATGAAATCCTCATTTTGATGGCCCTTGGAGATGCTTCATACGGCCTATGCACGGTTATGAACATATTTCTTTAAGACTCCATGAACCTCTCAAAGGGAACATATTGTGTAGAAATACGGGACCCAAAGCGTTAATCTCTTCGCATAGGTGAATTAGGGGCGTGCGTCATGATGTTGAAGAAGGATGGTGGGAAAACCAACTCGAAGCCCGACAAGACATTGCACCAAATCATTACGTAACCTTGGTATGATTTCTGGATCGATTACCTTCGAGAGATTGCATTGAGAAATGCACATAACTTCACAATGGCTAATCGAGCGTTTTCCGGTGAAAGCCCCTCAATGCAACCGGGCGATTGCGTCATAATCACGTGGCAGTCATGAGACTTTAGGTTACGGAACTTTTCTCTGCCATGTTTATTATTCCCTTTATATTGACGAGAAGCGGACGGTACCTTATCTGGCGAGGCATTCAAAGAAGATTTCCTTCTCTTCTTTGGTAAGGCGTAGCTTGCATGACCACGATATATATGTCGTCTTCTCCGTGCATACGTTGCTGGTCCTCCCGTGCCTCGGTGTATCTTTTGTCTTCCCATACATGCCCAAGAAGCCAAGCAGGGTCACGCAAGATTCTTCGTCACGTGCATCACGTCGATTGCGGAGCGGACCTCTAGAGTCTTTCAATATGGCAGGTCCCAAAATATAGATTTCTTCTTCCACATGGGTGCGCGTCCATCGGCGTCCTTTGGAACAGGTTGTCCGCCGGGACCTTTCCAAATATCACCTTCAAATCCTTGACCATATCATGTACATCAGCACCGATGCGGTGGTGAGGCTTCGTCTGGTGATCCGCCTCACCTTTGAAATGCTTGCCTTTCTTTCTTCACGGGATGCTGCTTCGGAAGAAATCGGCGATGTCGGTACACATTCTTCATACAACTATTCAAATATATCTTGTCGGTATCATCCAAGCGGTGCGTGCATCCGCGGTATCCCTTGTTTATACATCACGAAAGGTTCTTGAGAGCAGGCCAATCATTGATGGTCACGAACAGCAACGCCTTTAGGTCAAATTCTTCCCCATGTGCTCATCCCACACCGTACACTGTTCCATTCCACAGTTGTCGAGTTCTTCAACTAATGGCCTTAGGTACACATCAATGTCGTTGCCGGGTTGCTTAGGGCCTTGGATGAGCACTAGCATCATAATGAACTTCCGCTTCATGCACAACCAAGGAGGAAGGTTATACAAACATAGAGTCACAGGCCAGGTGCTATGGTTGCTGCTCTGCTCCCCAAAAGGATTAATGCCATCTGCACTTAGACCAAACCATACGCTCCTTGCGTCATCTGCAAACTCCTTCCCATACTTTCTTTCAATTTTTCTCCACTGCGACCCGTCAGCTGGTACTCTCAACTTTCCGTCTTTCTTACGGTCTTCTCTGTGCCATCGCATCGCCTTGGCATGCTCTTTGTTTTGGAACAAACGTTTCAACCGTGGTATTATAGGAGAATACCACATCACCTTGGCAGGAATCTTCTACCTGGGGCGCTCGCCCTGGACAACACCATGCTCATAGCGGCTGATCGTCTAGCGCAATGCACCACAAACCGGGCACGCGGTCAAATCCTCGGACTCACCGCGGTCGAGGATGCAATCATTAGGGCATGCATGTATCTTACGCACCTCTAACCCTAGAGGGCAGACAGCCTTCTTTGCCCGTCGTACTCTCGGGCAATTCGTTGTCCTTTGGAAGCATATCCTTTATCATTACCGACAACTTTCCAAATCCCTTATCGGATACACCATTCTACGCCTTCCATTGCAGCAATTCGATGTGGTGCCCAGCTTTTTCTTGTCACCTCACGCAATTCGGGTACAACAATTTTTTGTGATCCTCTAACATGCTGCAACTTCTTCTTCTCCAAATCACTTGCGCGGATTTCTCTTTGCATCGGCAATGGCCCGACCTAGATCATCAGCGGGCTCATCGATGCCTCTTCTTCGACTTCTTCCGCATTGCGGCCCGGCTTCTTCCGCATTACCGGCTCGACTTCTTCCCCATTGTTGTATCATCGTATTCAGGGAACCCATGGCGGGATAGCTGTCGTCGTCCTCTTCTTCTTCATTGTCTTCCATCATAACCCCTCTTTCTCCGTGCTTGGTCCAAACATTATAGTGGGGCATGAAACTGGACTCAAGCAGGTGGGCGTGAATGGTTCTTGGCGTAGAGTAATTGCGACCATTCTTACAGCCAACACATGGACAAGGCATAAAACCATCCGCCGGCTTGTTTGCCTCGGCCATAGCGAGAAAAGTATGCACGCCCTCAACAAACTAGGGAGAGCATCGGTCATCGATACATCCATTGCGGCTCATCTTCATTACACAACACCGAATAGACCAAATTAATACAAGTTCATACATAAAGTTCATACAACACTTAAATGCAACTAACAAATAACTCTCTAGCTAAAGCATTTAAATGCAACAACAAATGCGATCAAGATCGCAACTAAGGTAACAATTGATCCAACAGCATAATGATACCAAGCCTCACTATCGATGGCATATTTTCTAGTCTTTCTAATCTTCAAGCGCATTTTCTCCATCTTGATCTTGTGATCATCGACGACATCGACAACATGCAACTCCAATTCCATCTTCTCCCCCTCAATTCTTTTCAATTTTTCTTTCAAGTACTCGTTTTCTCTCTCAACTAAATTTAACCTCTCGACAATAGGGTCGGTTGGAATTTCGGTTCACATACCTCCTAGATAAAAATATCTATGTCAACTTGATGGGCATAATTTGTAAATAAACACGAAATGCAACAAATAGTTTTAAAAGAGAATATACCACATCGAATCATAACAAGGGCCCGAGGGCCGGCGAGACGGATATCGAAACCATGGCACTATGTATAACAAACAACGTCTGGGTAAGATAATTATTATCACGAGTAACTATATATCCAAATCACACAAACATCAATTTTTTATATAAAATTTCATGAACAAGAGGCTCACCACAAGGTGGTGCCGGCTGACAGAGACGGTCTTGAGGCGATCGGCGGTGAATTCTGACGAAGATTTAGAAGGCACTAAGTAAACCACACCTACATATGCAAACTAAGTGTTATTTTGACCTCAAATTGCATATAAATCAAATACTAGCACATATATATATTTTTTCTCCCAAATTACTAAACTCACAAATTAATAACTATATAAAAGCAATGCAAGAGCTAATCTAGCAATGAGAGATGAAAGGACAAAGTTGCTAACCTTTGTGATCACTTGAATGGATGGGGGCCTTTAAATCTTGACAAATTTTGGGCAAAATGTGTGATGAGCTCGAGGGGAGAAGAGGAAGAAGAGAGAGAGGAGAGGGAAAGGGGGAAGAACAGGCGAGCTGGACGAAGGGTTTATATGCAGGAGGACCTATAGTACCGGTTAGGTAGCACGAACCGGTACTAAAATGCTTTGGAGGGGCCCAGACTGACAACATCCTGCCACCACCCTCATTAGTACCGGTTCGTGGCACGAACCGGTGCTAAAGGTTAACCATGAACCGGTACTAATGAGGCGGCCCGGCTAGCCGTTGGAACCGGCACTAATGTATACATTTGTGCGGCTCTATCTAAACCGGCACTAATGTGCTTCACGTTTGACCCTTTTTCTACTAGTGGAGAGTCGACGGTGGATACAAATAACAGGGAAGAGTTCATAGTAGATTGAACTAAAAAAACATTCAGCTTGAGGTTGATATGACAAACTAGAAATGGAAACTCACAACTAAAACCCTCTATATCTCTCAAACAACAGAGGACTGATTGGGTCCAAGTTTTAGTACACACTAATCCTGTGAAATGCAATTCCCCTCTCAGGAAAGAAAAGATTGCAAACAAATATCATGGAGGGAGGAGGGCAAGTGAGACGGAAGGGCACTTACCATTGGGTGCCCGTGACACCTTATCCCTTGTGCACAGGGTCTCTTGTGCACCTGAGTGAGAAACCACATCAGGGAAGATCAAATTGAACCAAGGGGGATGCAGTACTATTTGGGCAGAACATGATAAAACTGGAAAGAATTCTGCAATACTAATTGCAGAGGATGCAAACCCTTCACATGCTTTTACTCCCTCCGTCCCAAAAATGTGTCACTGACTTAGTACAACGTTGCATGGCGACACTTATTTTGAGAAGGAGGGAGTATATCCTAAAAGAATGTTGCTTAATGTCTTGTAAAGGAGGTGTTTGCAGGTAAGATAAGAAAGCAGGGATCTTCATGTCAAGTATTTGATGAACACAAATAAATCATAGTTTGTCCCGGTCCAGCAACAAGACGGGGGTGGATTTGTGTGTGGCAACAACCGACAGGTTAATCGACCCCTGCTATCAACAGCATGTAAGTACTCAGAAAGCTTGTTCTGCCACAAGTAGCTGTTTGGTACAGGTTAATGTCTGAATACAAATTCCCTTAGAGAAAAGAGTTTCGGTTTATTCTGAGAACAAAATATGCACTTAACTAGTAGGTGATATGATAAAGACCACAAGATCATCATTGATAAGGCACCATGTACTTCTGACCATATGATCACTAGCACATCCAGTTCCAAGGTCCCCCAAAAGTAAACACTGGTTTCTTTTCATTGGGGAAAGACTACACCTTTGGTAAAATCAAGGAACTAAACCCAACATCAGGAACTAAACCATACATTACCTTCCAAGAGAGAATCATGCACTTGCTCCTCAAAGACGCCCAATGCTCCCAACACCATTTCAATGCCATGGCACCTCGGCCGCGCTGGGAAGACACCTCCCTCGCTGCCGCTGAGCTGTTTAGGTAGAGTTGAAGCAGAATTTAGTAAGATTGGTGCAAAAACTTGAGATAACTATTGGATGATAAGAACAGTCAAGATATGGCACAATATGAACAAGAAGACAAATTATATGTGCTTGACAACTAGTACATGGCAATGCCAGCATGGAAAACCATCAGACTTTCAATGGGTAAACGCTTTTGCAACAAAATACATAACGGTGAAGTGTCCATAAACAACCTCGCATAAACATATTGGCCATTTCTGCCATAATCCTATCTGTAGCATCTGGCTTCCATTCCAGGGGAAAAACAGTGGTCACTTCCTACAAATCATCCCAGTATTTGATCTAGGTGGGATAATCAACAACTGAATAGCTCAAGCATGGAAAGCAAAAAATGATTGATACATTGCAAATAGTTAATACAGTGGGGCAAGTTATTTTGATTTTTCTCTCTTTCTTCTGGCCAGGGGCTATTGACCTATAATGCTACCACTTCTGCTTCGGTACACCCCCCCTAAACACAAGGACGGCTCAGATTAACCGATACCTCTTCATAAGTAAGGGCATGATAGTCATAATTTATAAACTCTTCATGTATATGTTGTATTTTTTTTTGACAAACACGTATACACACCCTGCCGCGGGCTGGCCCATTCAGCCTTCTTTTTTTATGAAACCGCAAAAAATCATGCATCCTGCAGGATTCGAACCTAGGTTCTCCAGGAATTAGCAGAACCGCACTAACCAACTCAGCAACGGGAGGTCACGTATTGTTTATATTTTCTAATACTTAAAATAGGACGCTGGAAAAGCGGAACATTTTCTGTTTGGTATTTTCTTTTTGTTTTTTGTTTCTTAAATGCGTGAAGTTTTTATAATTAGTGATTTCTTTTTTCGAAAATGACGACAAAATTTCAAATTCTTGAATTTTTTCTTCCAAATCAGTGAATTTTTTCCCTAAAATTGATCAGTTCTCTTCTCAAATTCATGAACTATTTCACAAATTGGCAATTTGTTTTTGAAAATTGTTGAACTTTTTTATAAAATTGACGAACTTTGTTTCTAAATCAATGTTTTCTTTTCAAATTTGTGATTTTTTCCCAAATCAATGAACTTTCCTTCAAAATCGATAAACTTATTTTGATTTTTTGATGAACTTTTTTCAAAATCAATAAAGAAAAGAAAAACAAAATAATATAAAACCCATGTAAAAACCGAAGAAAAAACCAGCCCTAAGGTTTTCTCGGATTTGAAAAACTTCATCAATTTTTTACAAAATATTCATGGATCTGAAAATTTTCAAAAAAAAGTTCACTAAGGAAATTTGCCAAAATGTTTTCTCGGTTTTGGGAACCTTGGCTTCCCAGCAATTTTTCCGGCTTTGGGACATTCTCGAAGGTCATGAACCGTGTTTTTTCTTTTTCTCTTTTTATATTCTCTCTTGTTCATTTTTTGTCTTCTTTGACTTTTCGTTTATTCTGTTTATTGTTTCTATTTCTCATAAATTAAAAATTTTCGGAATTCAATTTGTTTTCATATTCTTCTGGAATTCCAAATTTGTTACTGTTTTTTTTTAAAATGTACATGTTTAAAATTTTGTTATTTTATAAAAAACTGTTTGTGTTTTGACATTCTGAGCAAGTTTGAAAGGCATGAACATTTTTTTTGAAATTTATGCACAATTTTAAAAAACAAATATTAGTCTTTTATGAACAAAACAGGAAAACTAGAAACCGTAACAAAAACCGTGCAAAATAACATAAACCAAAGAGTGAAGGTGTTGTGTTTTTTTTTCTTGGCGTTGTGTCTCTCGAACAAGAAGAAGAAAACAAGGTTAGCAAGCATATCAGATGTGCTAGCCCAGATGGTTTGTGCGGTTACATGTAGTGCGTGAGTGCTGTAGTTCGACTCCAGCCGACGACATCCATTTTTTGATGATTAAAACTAAAAAAGCTAAATGGGCTGAGCCCATGTGGGAGACGACATCCATTTTTTGATGATTAAAACTAAAAAAGCTAAATGGGCTGAGCCCATGTGGGAGGGCTGTTCGTCGGGTATTATACGAACCTACAACGTATACGTAGAAAAGTGAGTACAATTTGTGAAAAGTCTATACTACCCTTTATACGTTTTGTGAGGGGGGGTGTACCGAAGCATTGCTCATCCTACCACTTTGTACACGCAAGGTCCCGTAATGGTTATGATATGCTAGGCCATTAGATGAAAAGTGGTTAGAACTTGCAGCAAGCTTACCACTCGAAGTACTCCCTCCGTTCCCAAATAATTGTCTTTCTAGAGATTTCAATAAATGACTACATACGGAGCAAAATGAGTGAATCTACACTCTAAAACATGTCTACATACATCCGTATGTTGTAGTCCATTTGAGATGGCTAGAAAGACAAATATTTGGGAACGGAGGGAGTAGTAGCCCTTGCATGCTATTCTGCCCTTTTCCCTTCCTCATACACGAATATCTTGAAGAGCTGGGTGAGATGAGCCATCACATATATCATTTCAGTAGCAGCCAGGGACCGGATTGTCTCAATTGAAGCGATGAATTCTTGACTTATCTAAAATTCGGAATAAAATAAGTGAATCCACAGTTGAGTATGACATGGCAGAAGCAGTATAAGAAATTAAATTAACCAAGGGAGGACGCTCAAATCAAACTGCAAATCTAACTTGATAACAGATAAACAACTTGTGGAATTAACCCACAACTACAAGGTTCGCTCTTGTCCGACTGCACAAGTAATCATAAGACCCAACAGAAAGTAGCTCATAGATACCGTGATTTTTTTTATTGAGGAGGTTAATCAACAATCTTACCAAGGTAGGTAGCCGGATGTGTGGCTCAACGAGTGACAACTGTCTGACTGTATAATCTCTGATATGTAGAGAGCTGTGTGTGCATGGCCAGTTCTTTCAGAGAAGGCACATGAAGTTACGTAGATATTACAGGTTTTTCCATTGACTGGTTAACGCGACTAGCTAGACTAATTGATGCCTTCAAACACATACAGCTAGCTAATTAACAAAACACATTATCTACAGTACAGCCCCAGCAAGTACTACACTTTTGTTTTGCAGGACGGCACATACTACATTGAAGTCTGCTCTCACAAACATACCCTAGACACATTTCTAGGAAACAAGAGGAAAATCATAATTTTCACTGCTTGTGACAGCCGAACTAATGCAAACGCGAGCAAGTACGTGCTCTGAAAGAAATGGATCAATGCATAGAGTGCAAAGTATTTTATTTTCCTGGCGATTTTTTCTAAGTATAGTATTTCTTTATGCACACGTTCCGATTACCAGCAAACTTCGCGCAAGAAGATGAGCAAAATTAATCCATCAGTTTACTATTTGGGCAGAACATGATAAAACTGGAAAGAAATTATGCAGTATGAATTGCAGAGGATGCAAGCACTTCATGAGCTTTTACTGCCTCCGTCCCAAAAATGTGTCGCTGACTTAGTACAACTTTGCACTAAAGTTGTACGAAATCAACGACACTTATTTTGGGACGGAGGGAGGGAGTATATCCTAAGAGAATGTTGCTAAATGTGAAACAGTGGGATATACACATAACATTATGTTGTTGATGTCTCGTAAAGGAGGTGTTTGCAGGTAAGATAAAGATGCTACAACTGGGTGATCCGGCGACTGAAGCAATTTCAGCGATGGGTGGACTATTAGATTGCGAATCTTCAAAGAAGATTCTATCTATCTTTAAAGATAAATTAAATATGCACTAAGCAAGCCTGCAAGCGAGACATTACAGGGTAAGAGGAAGCCAGCAACGTTGGTCAGCAGGCTAGGCTGTTCATCTCTGGCCTCAATAGAACCACACACATCATGGAGGGAGGAGGGCAGGTGAGACAGGACACTCACCATCACAGTTGAAGCAAGCTAGGGGCACACACCATCCTAGGGAAACCACAGGGTCTCTTGTGCACCTGCATGAGAAAACCACATCAGGGAAGATCAAATCGAACCAAGGAGAGAACACGATAGAGCTAGAAAATATTCTGCAGTACTAATTGCAGAGGATGCGAGCGCTTCACAAGCTTTTATATATAAGAGAGAGAATGCTGCTTACTTTGAAACAATGGGATATACACAGCTTTACGTTGTTGGTGTCTCATAAATGAGTTCCAGTTTTATTCTGAGAACAAAATATGTACTCAACTAAGAGAATGTTAGACAAATTTTTTTCAATTAGAACAGTGGGTGGATTTGGTAAAGACCACAAGCTCATTATTGATAATGCACCATCTAATTCTTCAGATATGACCACTAGCACATTCAATCCCTGAGGGAGCACCTTCTTTCACTCTCTGTCGCCTTCTTCTTCAGTCAGCACAACAAAGGGCACATATTTTTGTGCCCCTCGCCACGCCATGGCGGATCTTCAGAAATTCTTATAAATTCCAAAAAGTTGTTTCGTGGAGTTTCAGGACTTTTGGAGTTGTGCAGAATAGGTTTCCAACGTTTGCTCCTTTTCCAGCCAGAATTCCAGCTGCCAGCATTCCCCCTCTTCATGGTAAACCTTGTAAAATAAGAGAGAATAGCCATAAGTATTGAGATATAATGTGTAATAACAGCCCATAATGCAATAAATATTGATATAAAAGCATGATGCAAAATGGACGTATCAACTCCCCCAAGCATAGACCTCGCTTGTCCTCAAGCGAAAGCCGAAATCGAAAAATATGTCCACATGTTTAGAGATAGAGGTGTCGATAAAAATAAAATACGGACATGAGGGCATCATGATCATTCTAATAACAGCAACATATATGGATTTTGTCATATGATTTCCTATGCTCAAGTAATAAGCAATTCACAATGTCAAGTATGGTTCAAAAACTTCATTGGGAACTAACAAACTATAATCTCAGTCATTGAAGCAATTGCAATTTATCGTAACATCGGAAAGAGTCAATAATAGAGCCTGTCGGCAAGCTCACATACTCAACTATCTCGTAGTCCCTATAATTATTAACACTCACGCAATACTTGTGGTTATAGAGTTTCAGCCGGACACTGAGAAAGATAGGGGCTTATTGTGTTGCCTCCCAACGTATTCACCTTTAGGTGATGTCAACAATAATAGCCTATGCCAACTTACATCCAATTGGATATCTGTCTTTCAAACACGAGGAGCTTGCCAAAGGATAAAATAAAAGGGAAAGGTGAGCATCACCTTGACTCAAGCATAAAGTAAAAACATAAAGTAAAAGATAGGCCCTTCCCAGAGGGAAGCAGAGGTTGTCATGGCGTTTAGGGTTGATGCATAAAGTCTTAGTGCAAAAGAACGTCACTTTATATTGCCCCTTGTATGTGGACCTTTATTATGCAGTCCGTCACTTTTATTACTTCCACAACAAGTTCGTACAAAGTTTATTTTCTCTGCACTAATAAGTCATACATATTTAGAGAGCAATTTTATTGCTTGCACCGATGACAACTTACTTGAAGGATCTTATTCAATCCATAGGTAGGTATGGTGGACTCTCATGGCAAAACTGGGTTTAAGGATATTGGAAGCACAAGTAGTATCTCTACTTGGTGCAAGGAATTTGGCTAGCATGAGGGGGAAAGGCAAGCTCAACATGTTTGGAAGGTCAATGACAATATACTTTAACCAAGATGTCAGAAAACATAAACCATTACGTTGTCTTCCTTGTCCAACATCAACTCTTTTAGCATGTCATACTTAATGAGTGCTTCACAATCATAAAGATGTCCAAGATAATATATTTATATGTGAAACCCTGTTTCCTTATCACTTCCTATTAATTGCAATGATGACCAAGGCTACGTTCATCAACTCTCAACAATTTTTATGCCTCATACTTTCTATATGTGAAGTTATCACTATCCATAAGATCAAAATGAACTCTTTTGTTCTTTCTACTTTCTCAAGATCATAGCAACATAGCAAAGCCCTTGACTCAACACTAATCTTTATTATAGATAGCACACGGCTCGCTTACATAAAGAGATCACAATGCAAAACTCAAAACTACTTGATATCAAAACTTCAATCTACTAGATCAAGATATTACTAGAAGGATCGAACTAAATAAAGCGGTAAAGATAAGAGTGTGATGGTGATACGATGCGGGCACCTCCCCCAAGCTTGGCAGTTGCCAAGGGGAGTGCCCATACCCATGTGATTATTTCTTCGGAGGTGGTGAAGTAAGAGTTGTTGATGATGTAGGCTTGTCGTCCGTCTTCCAGGGCATCGGTTCTCCATCATAAAAGGATGATCGAGTCTCTAGGATCCTTAAATCTGCAGCCAAACTCATTCACTTGAATCTATATTCATACTCACAGTTCTGGTTTTGCATGTCATAGATCTGGGCTTGGAGGTGCTCGATTTTCTCTTGAAGTTTGAAGATGGTTTCCCCAATGACTTTGGCATCCATCTTGTGGTTGTTGGTGAACTCCGTGATCATCATCTGGTTGGCGTTGAGTCCACGCTCCACCATCCCTTGACACTTGAAAACTTCTTGCTCTACGGCTTCGAGCTTTGACTCCACGCTCCCAGTATGCCTTGGTCCCTCCACATCGCGGATGTGCAGCACCCCCTCACGCACCTCAATAGTTTGAGGATGATGCAGCACCTCCGCGATGTAGGGGTTGATAACTCTCTCGAAAAACTTGTCCTTGGGAGCGCTTGGAGACGACATGATGCTCTAGATCTGAAACAGAAACAGCTCGAAACGAAAACAGAGGATATTTGCGTGATACAGTGGTCAAAACCTTCGAGAGTATTTATAATAATTTTTTACCGACCAAAATCGTAACATACAAGAAAAGCGGAGTCCGGAGGCACACGAGGTGCCCACGAGACAGGGGCGTGCCCTACGGGGCGCCCTCCTCTCTCAGAGGGAGCCTCGTGTCCCTTTCGGACTACTTCTTTCTTCCTAAAATTCTTAAATAATCCAAAACTGATAAAAATTGCCATTAGAGTTGTTTTGGAGTCGGTTTACTTACCGCATTAATGCGTACCTATACCTTTTGAGATGCAGGAGCGTTCTAGAAAGTGTCTCTTATGTATTCCTTAGGGGTTATGGTTTCAATAATATTAGTTTCAACATTGATAGGATTACCTGAAATATAATGTTTAATTCTTCGACCGTTTACCACCCTCGGATTTGTGCCTTGAAGTTGTTGATTTTTATAGCACGTAGCGATAGACCTCCTCGATAACGTAGGGACCTTCCTATTTTGAGAGAAGTTTTCCTGCAAAAAATCTTAAACGAGAGTTGAACAATAACACATAATCTCCTACGTTAAACTCATGCTTTTGTATCTTCTTATCATGCCAGCGTTTGACTTTTTCTTTGAAAAGCTTGGCATTCTCATATGCATGGGTTCTCCATTCATCAAGTGAGCTAATATCAAACAACCTCTTCTCACCGGCAAGTTTGAAGTCATAGTTGAGCTCTTTAATAGCCCAATATGCTTTGGGATGCAATTCTATGATTGACATCATACTTAGCAAGCATCTTACGGAAAGCACCATGAATAAAGTGTGAACCACTATCAGTCACAAGATATCTAGGGACTCCAAACCTCGGAAAAATAACTTCTTTAAGCATTTTAATAGAAGTGTTATGATCAGCACTACTAGTTGGAATAGCTTCTACCCACTTAGTAACGTAATCAACAACAACTAAAATATGTGTATAGCCATTGGAGGCAGGAAAAGGTCCCATATAATCAAAGCCCCAAACATCAAACGATTAAATAACAAGAGAATAATTCATAGGCATTTCTTGACGTCTACTAATGTTACCTATTCTTTGACATTCATCACAAGATAAGACAAACTTACGAGCATCTTTGAAAAGAGTAGGCCAATAAAAACCAGATTCAGTACCTTGTGTGCAGTTCTATCTCGGCGTGGTGTCCTCCATAGGATTGAGTGACACTTGCGTAGGATTTGTTCTGTTCATGCTCGAGGCACACAACGTCTAATAATACCATCTACTCCTTCTTTATAAAGGTGTGGATCATCCCGAAGTAATGTCTTAAATCATAAAAGAATTTTTTCTTTTCTTTGGTATGTGAAACTAGGCGGTATATATTTAGCAACAATGTAATTAGCATAATCAGCATACCAAGGAAGCGACGAGAAGCATTGACAAGCTGCTAATTGTTCATCGGAAAACTATCATTAATAGGCGTTGGGTCATCAAGAACATTCTCTAACCTAGACAAGTTATGCGCAGCGGGGTTCTCAGCTCCCATTCTATCAATAATATGCAAGTCAAATTCTTGGAGCAAGAGAACCCATCTAATGAGTCTAGGCTTAGCATCTTTCTTTTCCATAAGATATTTAATAGCAGCATGATCAGTGTGAATAGTAACTTTGGAATCAACAATATAAGGTCTAAACTTGTCACATGCAAACACAACTGCTAAGAACTCTTTTTCAGTAGTAGCATAATTTCTCTGGGCAGTATCAAGAGTCTTACTAGCATCTTTGGATAACATTCAATTTCTTATCGACTCTTTGCCCTAAAACAGTACCTCTGACATAATCACTAGCATCATATATAATTTCAAAAGGTAAATTCCAATCGGTGGCTAAACAATAGGTGCGATGATCAAAGCTTTCTTAAGTGTTTCAAATGCTTCTACACAATCATCATCAAAGACAAAAGGAATATCTTTTGCAATAAATTAGTCGAGAGGCCTAGAGATTTTAGAAAAGTCCTTAATGAACCTCCTATAAAAGCCGGCATGACCAAGGAAACTTCTTATACCTTTTATGTCCTTGGGACATGGCATCTTTCAATAGCATCAACTTTGGCTTTATCAACTTCAATACCTCTCTCGGAGATCTTGTGCCCCAAGACAATGCCTTCATTAACCATAAAGTGACACTTTTCCCAATTCAGGGACGAGACTAGTGTCTTCGCATCTCTGCAAAACTTCGATCAAGGTTGCTCAAACAATCATCAAAAGAGGATCCATAGACGGAGAAGTCATCCATGAATACCTCACAAATCTTTTCACAAAAACCAGAGAATATAGCCATCATGCATCTTTGAAAGGTAATAGCTGCATTACATAAACCAAAAGGCATACGTCTATAAGCAAAAGTACCAAAAGGGCAAGTAAAAGTAGTTTTAGATTGATCCTTTGCTGACACAGGTATTTGAGAGAAGCCAGAATAACCATCTAGAAAGCAAAAATGTGTGTGTTTGGATAGCCTTTCTAGCATTTGATCAATAAAAGGTAAATGGTAATGATATTTCTTAGTAGCTTTATCTAACTTACGAAAATCAATTACCATCCTATAACCTGTAATAATTCTTTGCGGGATCAATTCATCTTTATCATTAGGAACAACGGTAATACCTCCCTTTTTAGGGACACAATGGACAGGGCTTACCCATTCACTATCGAAGCGGGATAAATAATACCTGCCTCAAGGAGTTTTAGTATCTCCTTTCTTACCACTTCCTTCATTTTGGGATTTAATCGTCTTTGAGGGTCTCTAACTGGTTTGGCATCTTTCTCCACTGAAATTTTGTGTTGACATAATGTGGGACTAATGCCCTTAAGATCGTCCAGATTATATCCAATAGTAGCTCGGTGCTTCTTCAGAGTTTTCAATAATCTTTCTTCTTATTTCTCTGAAAGGTTAGCACTAATAATAACAGGATATATTTCTTTTTCATCAAGATAAGCATACTTAAGATTATCGGTAAAGGTTTGAGTTCAAACACGGGATCACCCTTGGGTGGAGGGGATCCCAAGAATTTCCACCGTTGATTGCTGACATCACTTACGATGTCATCTGACGTCGACTTTACTATTCTGGATAATGTTGGATTAAATAATTAATTAAATTCCAGAAATTAATAAAATCTTTAGAAAATCATATCTTTTAATCCGTAACTCGGATTAAAATATTTTCAACATGAAAGTTGCTCAGAGCGACGAGACGAATCCGGAAGCGCAGTCCGTTAAATCCGCCACACACCCCTAACCTATCGAACTCGCAACTTTCCCCTCCGGCTCCTCGTCTGAAAACACGAAACACCGGGAATACTTTCCCGGATGTTTCCCCCCTTAACCGGTACCACCTCATACCACGTTAGGGCACGCCTAGCATCGTTACTTGTCTTGTCATGCATCGATATGCATCTATTTACATGGTATTCATTGTTTCTTCCCCCTCTTCTCTCCGGTAGACTACGATACGGACGTTGCTGCTGCCCGGTTCGACTACGGAGTTGGCGACCCTCTCTCTTGCGAGCAACCAGGCAAGCCCCCTGATCACCAAATATCGCCTATTCTACTCTATACCGCTTGCATTAGAGTAGTGTAGCATATTCTTGCTTTCTGTTATACCTATCTGATGCATAGCTTTGTCCTTGCTACTCTGTTGTTACCTTTACGCAATCCTACATGCTTAGTATAGGATGCTAGTATTTTCATCTGTGGCCCTACATTCTTGTCCGTCTGCCGTGCTATACTATCGGGCCGTGATCACTCGGGAGGTGATCACGGGTGTATACTATATACTTTATACATGATACATGTGGAGACTAAAGTCGGGTCGGCTGGTGGAGCACCCGCGAGTGGATCTTTGTGGCGAAGCGACACGGCAGGTTGAGACCGCCTAGGAGAGAGGTGGGCCTGGCCCTGTTCGGCGTTCGCGGATACTTAACACGCTTAACGAGATCTTGGTATTTGATCTGAGTTGGCTATGAGCCTATACGCACTAACCATCTACATGGGAGTAGTTATGGGTATCCGGCGTCGTGGTATCGGTAAAACGCCCGTGGCGTCGGCCAGGCAGCAGCGCCCGAATGGACTGGAATGCCACTAGGCTAGGTCTGCTTCGGCCGCCCTCGCATAGCGTGCGGTGTGTTGGGGTGATGGGCCCAGAACCCACAGGCGCCTAGGTTTAGAACCGGCGTCTTGACCTCTCTGTTGAGCCTAGGTGGGGCTGCGACGTGTTGATCTTCTCGGCGGGCATGACCGAGAAAGTGTGTCCGGCCAAATGGGATCAAGCGTGTTGGGTAAGTTGGTGCACCCTGCAGTGAAGTTAATCTATTCGAATAGCCGTGATCTTGATAACAGTGACGACTTGGAGTTGTACCTTGACCTTATGACAACTAGAACCGGATACTTAATAAAACACACCCTTCCAAGTGCGGATACAACCGGTGGTCGCTCTCTCTCGGGGATATGAGGAGGGATCGCCGGGTAGGATTATTGCTATGTGATGTTACTTGGAGGACTTCAACCTACCCTCTTCTACCTGTTGCAAGGCGGAGGTGACCAGAAGCGTAGTCTTCGATTAGACTAGCTATCCCCCTCTTATCCTGGCATTCTGAAGTTCAGTCTACTGATATGGCCCTTTACACATATATCCATGCATATGTAGTGTAGCTCCTTGCTTGCGAGTACTTTGGATGAGTACTCACGGTTGCCTTGTTCCCCCTTTTCCCCTATCTCTACTCGATTGCTGCAACAAGATGATGGAGCCCAGGAGCCAGACGCTACCGTCGATGACGACTACTACACCGGAGGTGCCTACTACTACGTGTAGCCCGCTGACGACGACCAGGAGTAGTTAGGAGGATCCCAGGCAGGAGGCTGCGCCTCTTCGATCTGTATCCCGGTTTGTGCTAGCCTTCTTAAGGCAAACTTGTTTAACTTATGTACGTACTCAGATATTGTTGCTTCCGCTGACTTCGTCTATGATCGAGCACTTGTATTCGAGCCCTCGAGGCCCTGGCTTGTATTATGATGCTTGTATGACTTATTTATGTTTTAGAGTTGTGTTGTGATATCTTCTCGTGAGTCCCGATCTTGATCGTACACAATTGCGTGCATGATTAGTGTACGATTGAATCGGGGCGTCCTGAAGTTGGTATCGAGCCATTGCCTGTAGGGAATCCCCTTCCACACTCCTTGGCCGAAGTTGAGTCTAGTCAATTGCAAAACTTTTACTAACATGGCTGTGTGGCTTACGGGCCCACGTCGCCATTGGGTGGTACTAGGATCTTTTACTCCTCGATCTTTACTCTGGGACTCTGAACTCTCTTCTATTCGGGTTAAACGATTTTTACTAAAATCTAACTTTAGGATCTCGTTACTACTTCCTCCCGGAGAACCCCTCACTCTGGTGATTGCTCCGTGAACGGAAGAATTTGAAGATACTCTCCGATATTCTCTCGAGACCTTGTGCCTGTCGCTTTTGTAATTCCCTACCACCGATACATCCCTATGGATAAATACTTACGCCTGTCGGTCTTACTTTTATTCCCAGTTAATCTTGTTATTACAAGATACCCCGAAGTTTTCCCTATTGTTCCGAGAATACTTTGCGCCTACTGCCTAGCAGTTCTTTGCCACGTGAATACCCCTTCAAATAAATCCTCGCACTTGTCGAGGATCCGCTCATCCCCAGTTGTTCATGTGTTTCACAAAAGTCTTCAAAATAATATTCGATCTTCCGAAAATCCTTTGGGGCCTTTGGCTCTTGAAATTCTTGCTTGCTTGCATTATGGTTAATCCCATAAGTCCCGTAATCATATTGACATTCCTTGTCATTATCATTTTGAGTCTGTTGACTCAATATGTTTCTTGAATACACGCAATCATCATCATTGACCCTTATAAATTACTTTTCAATTTGAGCTGCCATTCTTTTAATCGGAATTGGTTCTCGACCAATCCCATTGTCTTTGATTGTACCCTAAGTCTATTCAACTTATCCACCCCTAATCGAGCATTGCTTCTGATCCCTTGATTTGGAAATCATAATTCCTTTGCATTTGACAATTGAGTTAGTGAGTTGTTTCTATAATCTGCTTCCTCTAGTTGAGTACCGATGCTCACGTCAGATCCCTTGTGGACCACCAGATCCTTTGTTGGATTTTATCTGACAACGCCCTTCATATTCAATAACCTTGTGAGCCTTTCTCGGATACATAATGCCTTTGGTAAATTGTATCGTCTGCTTTCTCAACCATGCTCTGCCTTGAGCTTGAGTTAATTACTTCTAAAAGATTACGGTATATGATTCTAAGATGCCCGTTGGGTTGAACCTATGCCTTCCTTAATATGTGTGAACTCGAAAGTTTTCACGAGTCGTACTCTTCTGGTATTTTGCCAGATGAAATTTCAACGTTATAACTTCATCGAAGGCGAGAAGTGAATGAAAGGGTATGCATTGGAGAAGTGGGAGTCGACCTTGAACTTTGTGTTCATGCCCATGGACGCGATGTATATCCTATCATGGAAGCTTCTTGTAACAATAACTATTTCCTTGATAACTAACATATGGTATACGTGAATTGATCCCTTGCAACCGTGGTTCCGACCATGATTGTTCTTCTTTGATCTCATTTCTCGGACAAGTTAAAACAATTGTCTCCTATGGATCAATACACCAGTCCAACCTTTACTTTGATCTTGTGTCGAGTATTACCCCCCTGGTATCTCGAGATTGTCATGGAACTGCATAACTTCTTATGAGTTCTTCATCAAGTGCAACCTTCCCACTGATTCCAATTTTCACGGGCTCGAAGTTAACAAACACTCAAAGACACCGATAACGGAACCGAGTCCGCACTTTCACGGTTCAACAACTCTTCAAGAAGCTTCTATAAGTACGAAGTTTGTACCCGATCACGACATTCCTAGCCTGTTTGGCTATATCATTGTCGTGATGATTTTAACTAATGCTACCGGTCCTTCTTCTCGAGCACAATTTTCGACGATGAACTAACCTTACGCCGATCCTCATCGTCATATCATTTCGCCTTGAACAACAAGATTGGTTTCGAGTTTGTGTCGTACCCTTGGTTCCAATAACCTTTCACTTCATCATTACTTTGACTTGATGTAAATGCCGATCGATTACATCTTCATGAACTCTCGTGACAAAGGTGTCGTGATCATCAACATTCTGAGCTCATCCAGGATATCAACTGAATCCATGATGAGAAATACCATCCTTGCCCTCGATGAATTGTATTATCACCGACCACTTTATTGCCTTCCCACCAACATAAGCTTGTTCATGTTTGGTGTTATACCTTGAGTTCCTTGCTATCCAGCAATTGTTCTTCTTTACCTTGGAGTATTACCATCCTTTATGTCAAGAATGTTCTGAGATTTGTTCCACCTCTTGAGAATTCTTGACATAGAAATACTTCTCA
Source organism: Aegilops bicornis (assembly GCA_021605145.1). Lineage (NCBI taxonomy): Eukaryota > Viridiplantae > Streptophyta > Magnoliopsida > Poales > Poaceae > Aegilops > Aegilops bicornis. The sequence continues at coordinate 96,569,928 of CM038673.1, forward strand.
CCATCACCATTCTTTCTTGGTCCCCGTGTTAATTCCAACAAGTGAACGGTGTTGTTTGGATTCTTTCCTTCTAGCAACCCTATTCTTTGACGTTAATGGTCGAAAGTTCATTCTTAGGCTATTGATTATTGAATCACCATTCTGACATTGGTCGTGCAACCCAACCCATAATTCGGGCGCACCTTTCAACCAATGTTTAATTGTGTATGTTTTCCTCGAGCATACTTCCTTATATCATTTGATCTGACAGATGTTATCTCCTTGTTCACTTAATTGTGGAAATCCATCTTTTGGGAATCTCGGTGAATTGTCGTTGAGTTCACCAGACACCTCCTTGTCCTCTCCTTGGGTTAATGATGGACTCATGTTAACGGAAATCACTTCATAGTTCATTTCCCCGAGAATCTTACAATGTCATCTTGTCAATTTGCGTTGCACCTTTTCTTCTCAGGTATCCTAAGTCTGAGGTATCCTCGACACCAATCAGATCTGAATCTCGATTAGGATATGATGGTTGGGACAACTTTCCAAGAGTTATGATGTTGATCCTTTGATGACCCGGTAGCATGATGTCATGCCTAGCACCCCCCCCCCCCCCGGCTGGAGGACCTATCATTATAGATTCCTTTTCAGCAAGGTTATCCGTTCATCCATGAGGAAATTGTAAGACTTATTCTACAAGTTATTCACGATGGATCCTTTGTGTTTCCAAAGTCTGATCTTCACCTAAAGACCATGTCAATGCTATCTCGAAGCATGTCAATGGTACTCCGATTTTCAACAGGAACATTTGAAGCACGATGCTAAATTTTATTTATCATTTATCCTAACACCGTTGTATGGGTAATATCATGAGATTCCTCCCCCCCCCTTACCTAAAGAGTTTTCTACATTATTTCCTGCCACGGATATCATGCTCTGCGTGTCGGTGGGAAGGAGATATCCCTGAAATATGTGTTTAAACACATTTTCCTTTCCATTGTTACATTTAATATGATAATCATATTTTACTTTCCATTGGTTGTTTGAACCTTTCTTGTGATCTATATGATCTAAGCAGCAATATTCTCTCGCTTATGTAAACTCCTCGATGTGCAATTCTGTCAGTAAGACCCTGTTACTATTGTTGATGACATTCCGGTAGCCACCGATGGACGAGAACCTTGCTTATTGGTCCGCCTCGTTCAACGAGCAGGAAAGTGGTTCTCTTCGTCCCTCGCCCTTGGTACCAACGTTGATGCCGACATAACTGACATGGTACTCTCTGACATGCCTTGCTATCATGACCGTGAAAGATGTCCTTGCTCCAATTAAAAAACCACATGGTGGGCCCATAACCCACAGTTCCACAGGATCGAAACTCGTATCACCTGTACACCCCTATTCCCAAAGTTATTCCTCGCGCGTGGACTCGTATGTAATCCACGGGCCCTTGTCCTAGTGGTCTATTCTCGGTATCGGGGCATAATACTTACTCTCGCTACTCTGAACCCATTTCCCACTCTGGTTCAGGCTTGGAGCAACTATCTATCCGCTTGGAGCCTATTATGGTACCTTCGTACCTTACTCTCGAGGTATTTCATATGTTCAACTCGAGAGATAGTCTTATACTAATTCATGGGTTAACTTGATTGTTTCCCTCAAAAGCATTATGTCGTAGTGAGCTGCCCTTATCTTTTCGTAAGTACGATGGAGTTCGAAGAAATGATGACAAGTTTATCATGATGCATCGGAATAAAGGGTTGAAGACATCAACGAAAGGGATTAACTTCTTCAGAAGATCCGTTAGAATATCGTAACCAGAACTTTCCCCTTACTCCCCTCTTAAATCTCGGGACGAGATTTCTTGTAGTGGAGGAGATTTGTAACGCCCGGATAATCATGCTACAGTAATCTCACGTTGATGGTGCCACGTCACCTCTGTCACTAAGTTAATCACGGGTTAATTCAAAACTATTTCGAAATTCAAATTCAAATTTATGATGACAATAAAAGTTCTCAAAAATTAAAACTAAAAAGTTCGGTGGTTGTCAAATATTGCATCGATAATTATGGTGGAGTAAACACATTTTTATAAAATGTCTAAGAAATTTAAAATGAGTTAAAACAGAAAAGAAAATAAATAAAAGAAAAGAAAATACAAAAGAGAAAACTAAACTAAAAAAAGAAAGAGAAGCCCCCCTCTTTGGACGGGCCCGGTGGCCATCGGCCAACCAGCCGGCCCAGTCGGCCCCACGCCTCTACCTTATCCACTCACCCCCCCCCCACTCCCCACCGACAGCCTACACTTCTCCCCCCCCCCCCGAAATATCCCCCTCTCCCCCGATCTGGATCGGGAGGAGACCACCGCCGTCCCGAACCACCCAGCTGGCGCTCCTGCCCCCCACCACATCGCCGCCGTCGCCTCGTCCCGACACCAACCCGAGGCAGCCGGATCGATCCGCGCCGCCCCTCGCCGATTGGGCGCCGCCGCCCGAAGCCCGCGCAACCGCCGCCGAACGCCGCCTCCTCGACCTCCTCCTCGCCGGTCCTCCCCGACCGTCCCGAGAGCCTTGCCGTTGCCCTACTCCCCCGTGAGCCCTCCTCTCCCTTCTCCGTCAAGCTGCGCGTACCCCCGTTACGCCCGTTGCCGCCCCGAGGCACGCGCCGCGCGCGCCTGGCAGCCGTCTTGTAGACGCACCCGCGCTCACCGTGGCCCTCGCGCCCGTGGCGCGCCCTCTCCCCAGTCGGCTTGCCGTCCGCGCCCGATGCGTGACCGCGCCCGGCCTCCTCACCCTCCCGTGACGCCCGGCCTCCCGCTCCCGTCTGCTCCCTGCCTCTGCCTCATGGAAGCGCCCTGAACTCCGTCCGTGCCTCCTCTCGGCCGCCTTGGCGCGGCGATCGCTGACCACCGCTTCGCCATGGTCGCGCCGTTCGCCGCCTCGGCCGGTGCCCATTCTGCGGTGGCCCGTGCTCCCCGCCTCTCCGTCGGCGCCCGGCCACCACCACGCTGGCCTCGCCCTGCTTCCCTTGCGGCGCGCCGCCACGCTGCTCAGCGCCCGTTCAAGCAGCGCACCGCCGATTTGCCCCATGGGCCACTGACCACAGGGCCCCGCACCATAACGTTTTTAAAAGAAAAAAAGGAATTAAAGAAAAAATATATGATTAATAAAAATAAAAATGATTCAATAAACTTAATTATTAATTAATTAATTAAGTAATTAATTAAGTTAATTAATCCTGATTAGATTAACCTAATCACTAATTAAATTAACTAATCTGTAATTAAACTAAACAGAGAATGACAGGTGGGTCCCACTGGACCCTACGTCGAATTGACCAGTCAATGGTCAGCGTTGACTCTTGACATCACCACGATGTCATGCGGCGTCGACTTTTACTATTCTGGATAATGTTGGATTAAATAATTAATCAAATTCCAGAAATTAATAAAATCTTTAGAAAATCATATCTTTTAATCCGTAACTCGGATTAAAATATTTTCAACATGAAAGTTGCTCAGAACGACGAGACGAATCCGGAAACGCAGTCCATTCGTCCGCCACACACCCCTAACCTATCGAACTCGCAACTTTCCCCCTCCGGCTCCTCTGTCCGAAAACACGAAACACCGGGGATATTTTCCCGGATGTTTTCCCCCTTAACCGGTACCACCTCATACCACGTTAGGGCACGCCTAGCATCGTTACTTGTCTTGTCATGCATCGATATGCATCTGTTTACATGGTATTCATTGTTTCTTCCCCTCTTCTCTCCGGTAGACTACGAGACCAAGCCGCTGCTGCCAGTTCGACTACTGAGTTGTGACCCTCTCTCTTGCGAGCAACCAGGCAAGCCCCCTTGATCACCAGATATCGCCTATTCTACTCTATCCGCTTGCATTAGAGTAGTGTAGCATGTTCTTGCTACATTATACCTATCACGATGCATAGCTTTGTCCTTGCTACTTTTGTTGTTACCTTTACCTGCAATCCTACATGCTTAGTATAGGATGCTAGTATTTTCATCTGTGGCTCTACATTCTTGTCCGTCTGTCGTGCTATACTATCGGGCCGTGATCACTCGGGAGGTGTTCACGGGTGTATACTATATACTTTATACATGATACATGTGGAGACTAAAGTCGGGTCGGCTGGTGGAGCACCCGCGAGTGGATCTTTGTGGCTGGCTGACAGGGGCAGGTTGAGACCGCCTAGGAGAGAGGTGGGCCTGGCCTGTTCGGCTTTCATGGATACTTAACACGCTTAACGAGATCTTGGTATTTGATCTGGGTTGGCTCTGAGCCTATACGCACTAACCATCTACGTGGGAGTAGTTATGGGTATCCGGCGTCGTGGTATCGGCCGGCACTTCGTGACGTCGGCTGGCGCGCTAGCCGAATTGGACTGAACGCCACTAGGCTAGGTCTTCTTCGGCCGCCCTACATAGCGTCTTGGTGTGTTCAGGGTGATGGGCCCAGACCCCTGGGCGCCTAGGTTTAGACTGGCGTGCTGACCTCTCTGTTGAGCCTAGGTGGGGCTGCGATGTGTTGATCTTCCGTGGCCGGGCATGACCCAGGAAAGTGTGTCCGGCCAAATGGGATCAAGCGCGTTGGGTAAGTTGGTGCACCCCTGCAGGGAAGTTAATCTATTCGAATAGCCGTGATCTTCGGTAACAGACGACTTGGAGTTGTACCTTGACCTTATGACAACTAGAACCGGATACTTAATAAAACACACCCTTCCAAGTGCGGATACAACCGGTGGTCGCTCTCTCTCGGGGATACGAGGAGGGATCGCGGGTAGGATTATTGCTATGTGATGTTACTTGGAGGACTTCAACCTACCCTCTTCTACCTGTTGCAAGCGGAGGTGACGAAGCGTAGTCTTGATAAGACTAGCTATCCCCTCTTATCTGGCATTCTGCGATTCGGTCCTTGATATGGCCCTTTACACATATATCCATGCATATGTAGTGTAGCTCCTTGCTTGCAGTACTTTGGATGAGTACTCACGGTTGCCTTGTTCCCCTTTTCCCCTATCTCTACTCGATTGTCGCAACTGCACGATGGAGCCGGGGAGCGACGCCACCGTCGATGGCGACTACTACACCGTAGGGTGCCTACTACTACGTGCAGCCCGGCTGACGGCGACCAGGGAGTAGTTAGGAGGATCCCGAGCAGGAGGCTGCGCCTCTTCGATCTGTATCGCAGTTTGTGCTAGCCTTCTTAAGGCAAACTTGTTTAACTTATGTCTGTACTCAGATATTGTTGCGTCCGCTGACTCGTCTATGATCGAGCACTTGTATTCGAGCCCTCGAGGCCACTGGCTTGTATTATGATGCTTGTATGACTTATTTATGTTTTAGAGTTGTGTTGTGATATCTTCCCGTGAGTCCCTGATCTTGATCGTACACAATTGCGTGCATGATTAGTGTACGATTGAATCGGGGGCGTCACAGGATAATGGGGAATATATGGGGACATGGATGTTCTAGGGAGTGAAGGAAATATGCCCTAGAGGTAATAATAAAGTTGTTATTTTATATTTCCTTATTCATGATAAAGATTTAATACTCGTGCTAGAATTGTATTGATCGGAAACTTAAATACATGTGTGAATACATAAACAAATACCGTGTCCCTAGTAAGCCTCTACTAGACTACCTCGTTGATCAAAGATGGTTAAGGTTTCCTAACCATGGACATGTGTTGTCATTTGATAACGGGATCACATCATTAGGAGAATGATATGATGGACAAGACCCATCCGTTAGCTTAGCATATTGATCGTTCAGTTTATTGCTATTGCTTTCTTAATGTCAAATATATATATTCCTTCGACTATGAGATTATGCAACTCGCGGATACCGGAGGAATACCTTATGTGCTATCAAACATCACAACGTAATTGGGTGATCATAAAGATGCTCTATAGGTATCTCCTAAGGTGTTTGTTGAGTTGGCATAGATCGATATTAGGATTTGTCACTCCGAGTATCGGAGAGGTATCTCTGGGACCTCTCAGTAATACACATCATAGGAAGCATTGCAAGCAACGTGACTAATGAGTTAGTTGCAAGATGATGTATTACAGAACGAGTAAAGAGACATGCCGGTAACGAGATTGAACTAGGTATGAAGATACCGAGGATCGAATCTTGGGCAAGTAACGTACCGATAGACAAAGGGAATTGCATATGTTGTCATAAGGTTCGACCGATAAAGATCTCCGTAGAATATGTAGGAGCCAATATGGGCATCCAGGTTCTTCTATTGGTTATTGACCGGAGAGGTGTCTCAATCATGTCAACATAGTTCTCGAACCCATAGGGTCCACACGCTTAACGCTCGTTGACAACATAGTGTTATATGAGTTATATGGATTTGATGACCAAATGTTGTTCGGAGTCCCGGATGAGATCACGGACATGACGAGGAGCTCCGGAATGATCTGGAGGTAAAGATCGATATATAGGACGATGATATTTGGACCAGAAGAGTTTCGGGATGTACCGGGTAGAAATCAGGTCACCGGAAGGGGTTCCGGACACCCCATGAGGTTAATGGGCCATATGGGCCAAAGGGGGGAACACACCAGCCCACAAGGGGCTGGCGCGCCCCTCCTAAGGACGCATCCCTTGGCGAGATAAGGAAAGGGGGGAGTTGGCCTCCCCCTTCCTTCCCTCTTCTCCCCTTTCCTTTCCTCTCCGGCAAATATGGCAAGGGGGCTCGACTAGAGAAAGACTCCAAGTAGGATTCGGCCCTACTTGGGGCGCCCCTTGGCCTCTCCCCTCTTCCGCCCACCTATATATATGTGGGAGGGTGCACCACACATAACCACGACAATTGCTTAACCGTGTGTGGCGCCCCCCTCTATAGTTTAGTCCCTCGGTCATATTTTCGTAGTGCTTAGGCGAAGCCCTGTAGAGATAGCTTCACCATCACCATCACCTCACCGTCGTGCTGCCGGAACTCATCCACTACTTCGTCGTATCTTGTTGGATCAAGAAGGCAAGGACATCACCGAGCTGAACGTGTGTTGAACACGGAGGTGTCGTACGTTCGGTACACGATCGGTTGGAGCGCGAGGAAGTTCAACTACATCAACCGCGTTAACAAACGCTTCCTCTTACGGTCTACGAGGGTACATAGACACACTCTCCCCTCTCGTTGTTATGCATATCCATGGATAGATCTTGCGTGTGCATAGAATTTTTTGTTTTCCATGCAACGTTTCCCGACAGGGAGGGCATAGGGGATTGTACCCATTTCCATTTCTATTTGTATACACATGAGCAAAGGTTGAATCCACGGAGATCCAACAGACTAAATCTCGTGAGATCCGTTGGAGACATACCTTAACACACCCTCTAGCAAAGCTAGATGCCCCACCGGGACGGAGCTGAGCGTGGAGGACGTTATTTCATCTTCATGGAGTTGCGGCCACTTTGTCATCCTGAGCAGGACACAAACCCTAATAAAAAAACACCTAAAACGGAGCAGAAAACCCTTTCGTCGATAAGGGCGATCGAACGGTTTCCAAAAGAGCAACTAACACGTAGCGTGGATATTTCTAAGAGCCTAGAAGCAACATTGTTGTTAGTGGAGCTAAGAAAACTAGAATCCACTTGTTAGAATATTATGGTTGGACTGAAAACTTTTAAACAGTCAGCTATTTGGCGCCTGGGAGATGGCGCTAGAATTGATATATGGAAGGTCACTCGATCGAAGGGAGCCATGACCGGAGGGTTATGACACCTAGAGGACATTGTTTACTACAAACGGGCCAAGACTTAATTGATCCAAATTCTGGGAATTGGGATGAACAACTGATCAAGGATAACTTGTAGCTCATAGATGCATGGTCAGGCGAATTTAGTTGTGTGGCAATATACAAAGTCGGTTTGCTTCACGATGAGCTCGGTGTATCTGGAGGCATGGAGATCTAAGTACATGACTGGGGCCCGTCTTAATGAGGGCGATGGAGGGATGGAGCCACATCTGTTTTGGAAGTTATTGTGGGGGAGATTGAGTTGGGGAACGTAGTAATTTCAAAAAAAATCCTACACACACGCAATATCATGGTGATGCATAGCAACGAGAGGGGAGAGTGTGTCCACGTACCCTCGTGAGACCCGAAAGCGAAGCGTCGACAACGCGGTTGATGTAGTCGTACATCTTCACGATCCGACCGATCCAAGTACCGAACGTACGGCACCTCCGAGTTCAGCACACGTTCAGCTCGATGACGTCCCTCGAACTCCGATCCAGCCGAGCTTCGAGGGAGAGTTCCGTCAGCACGACAGCGTGGTGACGATGATGATGTTCTACCGACGCAGGGCTTTGCCTAAGCACCGCTATGATATTATCGAGGTGGAATATGGTGGAGGGGGGCACCGCACATGGCTAATAGATCTCAAGGACCAATTGTTGTGTCTAGAGGTGCCCCCCTACCCCCATATATAAAGGAGCAAGGGGGAGGGGCGGGCGGCCAGGAGGAGGCGCGCCAGGGAGTAGGACTCCCTCCTTTCCTTGTCCAAGTAGGAGAGGGGGAAGGAAGGGAGAGAGGAGAGGAAGGAAAGGGGGCGCCGCCCCCCTCCTTGTCCTATTCAGACTAGAGGGGCACGGGGCACGGGGCGCGCGGCCTGCCCTGGCCGCCCCTCCTCTGCTTCATTTTGGGCCCATGAGGCCCATTAACCCCCCGGGGGGTTCCGGTAACCCCCCGGTACTCCGGTATACATCCGATAACCCCCGAAACCAATCCGGTGTCCAAATATAGTCGTCCAATATATCAATCATCATGTCTCGACCATTTCGAGACTCCCCGTCATGTCCGTGATCACATCCGGGACTCCGAACTATCTTCGGTACATCATAACACATAAACTCATAATATAACCGTCATCTAACTTTAAGCGTGCGGAAGTTACGGGTTCGAGAACTATGTAGACATGACCGAGACACGTCTCTGTCAATAACCAATAGTGGAACCTAGATGCTCATATTGGCTCCTACATATTCTACGAAGATCTTTATCGGTCAAACCGCATAACAACATACGTTGTTCCTTTTGTCATCAGTATGTTACTTGCCCGAGATTCGATCGTCGGTATTTCAATGTTGGGGAACGTAGCAGAAATTCAAAATTTTCTACGCATCACCAAGATCAATCTATGGAGAGACTAGCAATGAGAGAGAGGGGAGTGCATCTTCATACCCTTGAAGATCGCGAAACAGAAGCGTTACAAGAATGTGGATGAAGGAGTCGTACTCGTAGCGATTCAGATCGCGGTCGATTCCGATCTAAGCACCGAACAACGGCGCCTCCGCGTTCAACACACGTACAACCCGGGGATGTCTCCTCCTTCTTGATCCAGCAAGGGCAGAGGAGAAGTTGAGGGAGAACTCCGGCAGCACGACGGTGTGGTGGTGGAGCTCGTGGTATTCCTGCAGGGCTTCGCCAGGGAAGGGGTACGGCTGCCCTCTCTCTCCCTCACTATATATAGGGGGAAGGGGGGTGGAGGAGGCGCCCTAGGGTTCCCTAGGGGAGGGGTGGTGGCCACAGGGGAAACCCTAGATGGGTTTGGGCGCCCCCACCCCTAGGAAACTTGCCCCCCAAGCCGGGAGGCGGCTGCCCTAGGGAGGCGCCCCACCTCTCCGGTTACGTGAGATGGGTTGGGAGGCGCACATCCCTTAGTGGGCTGGTGTGCCCCTCCCTTGGCCCATAAGCCCCCCAACGCTTGCCGGGGCCTCAAAACACCTTTCGGTCACCTTTGGTCGTCACCCGGTACTCCCAGAACAATTAGGACTCTAATACCCTTCGTCCAATATATCGATCTTCACCTCCGGACCATTCCGGAGTTCCTCGTCATGTCACGGGATCTCATACGGGACTCGAACAACCTTGGTAACCACATACTATTTCCCATAACAACTCTAGCGTTACCGAACCTTAAGTGTGTAGACCCTACGGGTTCGGGAACCATGCAGACATGATCGAGACGTTCTCCGGCCAATAACCAACAGCGGGACCTGGATACCCATGTTGGCTCCCACATGTTTGATGTCTACTACACAACCTTCTTCTTGTAGACGTTGTTGGGCCTGCAAGTGCACAGGTTTGTAGGACAGTAGCAAATTTCCCTCAAGTGGATGACCTAAGGTTTATCAATCCGTAGGAGGCGTAGGATGAAGATGGTCTCTCTCAAACAACCCTGCAACCAAATAACAAAGAGTCTCTTGTGTCCCCAACACACCCAATACAATGGAAATTGTATAGGTGCACTAGTTCAGCGAAGAGATGGTGATACAAGTGCAATATGGATGGTAGATATAGGTTTTTGTAATCTGAAATAATCAAAAACAGCAAGGTAACTAATGATAAAAGTGAGCGTAAACGGTATTTCAATGATAGGAAACAAGGCCTAGGGTTCATACTTTCACTAGTGCAAGTTCTCTCAACAATAATAACATAGATAGATCATATAACAAGCCCTCAACATGCAACAAAGAGTCACTCCAAAGCCAGTAATAGCGGAGAACAAACGTAGAGATTATGGTACGGTACAAACCACCTCAAAGATATTATTTCCAATAAATCCGTTGGGCTATTCCTATAAGTTTCACAAACAACCCTAGAGTTCATACTAGAATAACACCTTAAGACACAAATCAACCAAAACCTTAATGTCACCTAGATACTCCAATGTCACCTCAATTATCCGTGGGTATGATTATACGATATGCATCACACAATCTCAGATTCATCCAACCAACATAAAAGTACTTCAAAGAGTGCCCCAAAGTTTCTACCGGAGAGTCAAGAACGTGTGCCAACCCCTATGCATAGGTTCATGGGTGGAACCCGCAAGTTGGTCACCAAAACATACATCAAGTGGCACATGATATCCCATTGTCACCACAGATAAGCACGGCAAGACATACATCAAGTGTTCTCATAAAAGACTCAATCAGATAAGATAACTTCAAAGGGAAACTCAATTCATCACAAGAGAGTAGAGGGGAGAAACATCATAAGATCCAACTACAATAGCAAAGCTCGGGATACATCAAGATCGTGCCATAGAGGGAACACGAGAGAGAACACGAGAGAGAGATCAAACACATAGCTCTTTGGTACATACCCTCAGCCCCGAGGGTGAACTACTCCCTCCTCGTCATGGAGAGCGCCGGGATGATGAAGATGGCCACGGTGATGGGTTCCCCCTCCGTGATGTGCGAAATGGGCTCGAGAGGTTTTTGGTGGCTACAGAGGCTTGTGGCGGCGGAACTCCTGATCTATCTTCTGTTCTGGAAGTTTTACGATACGTAGGTATATATGGGTGCAAGGGGTACGCCGGTGGAGCTTCGGGGGCCCCATGAGGCAGGGGCGCGCCCTAGGGGGGTGGGCGCGCCCCCACCCTCGTGGCCAGCTCCCGTATCTTCTGACGTAGAGGCCAAGTCTATCCGGTGGCTTTCCTTCCAAAGATAACTTCTCCAGTTGATTTCGTTCCGTTTTGACTCCGTCTGATATTCCTTTTCACGAAACACTGAAATAGGCATAAAACAGCAAATCTGGGCTGGGCCTCCGGTTAATAGGTTAGTCCCAAAAGTAATATAAAAGTGGAAAATAAAGCCCAATATTGCCCAAAACAGTAGATAACATAGCATGGAGCAATAAAAAATTATAGATACGTTGGAGACGGATGAAGCATCCCCAAGCTTAATTCATGCTCGTCCTCAAGTAGGTAAATGATAAAAAAGATAATTTTTGATGTGGAATGCTAGTTGGCATAATTTCTATGTAATTCTTCTTACTTGTGATATGAATATTCAGATCCGAAAGATTCAAGACAAAAGTTCATATTGACATAAAAATAATAATACTTCAAGCATACTAACAAAGCAATTATGTCTTCTCAAAATAACATGGCCAAAGAAAGTTATCCTACAAAATCATATAGTATGGCTATGCTCCATCTTCCCCACACAAAATATTTAAATCATGCACAACCCGATGAAAAGCCAAGCAATTGTTTCATACTTTTGACATTCTCAAAACTTTTTCAATCTTCACGCAATACATGAGCGTGAGCCATGGATATAGCACTATATGTGGAATAGAATGGTGGTTGTGGAGAAGACAAAATGAGGGAAGATAGTCTCACATCAACTAGGCGTACCAATGGGCTATGGAGATGCCCATCAATAGATATCAATGTGAGTGAGTACGGATGCACTAGAGCTATAAGTATATGAAAGCTCAACAAAAGAAACTAAGTGGGTGTGCATCCAACTCGCTTGCTCACGAATACCCAGGGCATTTTGAGGAAGCCCATCATTGGAATATACAAGCCAAGTTCTATAATGTAAAATTCCCACTAGTATATGAAAGTGACAAAATGAGAGACTTTCTATCATGAAGATCATGGTGCTACTTTGAAGCACAAGTGTGGTAAAAGGATAGTAGCATTGTCCCTACTCTCCTTTTCTCTCTTTTTTTATTTTTTTATTTGGGCCTTTTCTCTTTTTTTATGTCCTCTTTTTTTCTCTTTTTTTTTATTTTTCGTCCGGAGTCTCATCTCGACTTGTGGGGGAATCATAGTCTCCATCATCCTTTCCTCACTGGGACAATGCTCTAATAATGATGATCATCACACTTTTATTTACTTACAACTCAACAATTACAACTCGATACTTAGAAAAAAATATGACTCTATATGAATGCCTCCATGTGTACGGGATGTGCAATGACTCATGAGTGACATGTATGAAAGAATTATTAACGGTGGCTTTGCCACAAATACTATGTCAACTACATGATCATGCAAAGCAATATGACAATGATGGAGCGTGTCATAATAAATGGAACGGTGGAAAGTTGCATGGCAATATATCTCGGAATGGCTATGGAATTGCCATGATAGGTAGGTATGGTGGCTGTTTTGAGGAAGGTATATGGTGGATGTATGATACCGGCAAAAGTGCGCGGTATTAGAGAGGCTAGCAATGGTGGAAGGGTGAGAGTGTGTATAATCCATGGACTCAACATTAGTCATAAAGAACTCATATACTTATTGCAAAAATCTAGAAGTTATCAAAGCAAAGTATTACGCGCATGCTCCTAGGGGGATAGATTGGTAGGAAAAGACCATCGCTCGTCCCCGACCGCCACTCACAAGGAAGACAATCAATAAATAAATCATGCTCCGACTTCATCACATAACGGTTCACCATACGTGCATGCTATGGGAATCACAAACTTTAACACAAGTATTTATCAAATTCACAACTACTCAACTAGCATGACTCTAATATCACCATCTTCATATCTCAAAACAATTATCAAGCATCAAACTTTTCTTAGTATTCAACGCACTCATAAGAATTCTTACAAATCTTGAATACCAAGCATATTAGGATTATTTAAGCGAATTACCATGCTATTTAAGAATCTCAAAATAATCTAAGTGAAGCATGAGAGTTCATATATTTCTTCAAAATAAAACCACCACCGTTCTCTAAAAGATATAAGTGAAGTACTAGAGCAAATGACAAACTACTCCGAAAGATATAAGTGAAGATCAATGAGTAGTCGAATAATTATGCAACTATGTGAAGACTCTCCCATTTAATAATTTAAGATCTTGATATTTTATTCAAACAGCAAGCAAAGCTAAATAAAACTAAATTGCAAGGATAGCACAACTCATGTGAAGAAGCAAAAACTTAGGCTCAACCGATACTAACCGATAGTTGTTGAAGAAGAAAGGTGGGATGCCTACCGGGGCATCCCCAAGCTTAGATGCTTGAGACTTCTTGGAATATTATCTTGGGGTGCCTTGGGAATCCCCAAGCTTGAACTTTTGTGTCTCCTTAATTCCTTTCATATCATGGTTTCTCTTTTTATCAAAAGCTTCATTCACAACAAACTCAACAAGAACTCGTGAGATAGGTTAGTATAAACCAATGCAAAACCTTATCATTCTCTACTGTAACATATCACTTAAATTATTATTCAACATTGCATACTAAATGCCTCTGCATATTTAATACTCCTATCCTCAAATAGAATCATTAAACAAGCAAACATATGCAAACAATGCAAACATAACAGCATTCTGCCAAAACAGTACAGTCTGTAAAGAATGCAAGAGTATCAATACTTCCCTGACTCCAAAAATTATGAACTAAAATTCCCACTGTAATAAATTTATCAGAGCTCAATATGAAAAAAGATTCAACATTATACCACTCTCTGACTTTTCTAGGGAATTTATCCAACAGCGGTAAACTTTTTGTTTTCAAAAAGCAACATGTATAGTAGCAAAATAAGCATGGCAAATTCTATCCTTGACTTTTTTATTGAAACTAAAGATGCAAAACATTATTCTAATTAACAGCAAGCAAATACTAACAAAATAAAATAACGCTCCAAGCAAAACACATATCATGTGGTGAATAAAAATATAGCTCCAAGTAAAGTTACCGATGAATGAAGACGAAAGAGGGGATGCCATCCGGGCATCCCCAAGCTTAAACTCTTGTTTGTCCTTGAATATTACCTTGGGGTGCCTTGGGCATCCCCAAGCTTAGGCTCTTGCCACTCCTTATTCCATAGTCCATCGAATCTTTACCCAAAACTTGAAAACTTCACAACACAAAACTTAACAGAAAATTCGTGAGCTCCGTTAGCGAAAGAAAACAAAACACCACTTCAAGGTACTGTAATGAACTCATTCTTTATTTATATTGGTGTTAAACCTACTGTATTCCAACTTCTCTATGGTTTGTAAACTATTTTACTAGCCATAGATTCATCAAAATAAGCAAACAACACACGAAAAACAGAATCTGTCAAAAACAGAACAGTCTGTAGTAACCTGTAACTAACACAAACTTCTGGAACTCTAAAAATTCTAAAATAAATTTCTGGACCTGAGGAATTTGTCTAGTAATCATCTGCAAAACGATTCAACTAAATAGCACTCTTCAGTAAAAAGTTGAAGCTAATCTCGTGAGCGCTAAAGTTTCTGTTTTTTACAGCATGATCATAAAGACTTCACCCAAGTCTTCCCAAAGGTTCTACTTGGCACAAACACTAATTAAAACATAAAATCTCATCTAAACAGAAGCTAGATGGATTATTTATTCCTAAAAAGAACCAACAAGCAAGAAACTAAAATAAAATTGGGTTGCCTCCCAACAAGCGCTATCGTTTAAAGCCCTTAGCTAGGCATGATGATTTCAATGATGCCCACATAAGAGATAAGAATTGAAACATAAAGAGAGCATCATGAAGAATATGACTAGCACATTTAAGTCTAACCCACTTCCTATGCATAGGGATTTTGTGAGCAAACAACTTATGGGAACAATAATCAACGAGCATAGGAATACAAAACAAGCATAACTTCAAAAATTTAAGCACATAGAGAGCAAACTTGACATTATTGCAATTCCTACAAGCATATGTTCCTCCCTCATAATAATTTTCAGTAGCATCATGAATGAATTCAACAATATAACCAGCACCTAAAGCATTATTTTCATGATCTACAAGCATAGAGAATTTACTACTCTCCACATAAGCAAATTTATTCTCATCAACAATAGTGGGAGCAAACTCAACAAAATAACTATCATGTGATTGAAAATTAAGATCAAGATGACAAGTTTCATGGTTATCATTATTCTTTAAAGCATATGTGTCATCACAATAATCATCATAGATAGGAGGCATGCTTTCATCATAGTAAATTTGCTCATCAAAGCTTGGGGACAAAAATATCATCTCCATCAAACATAGCTTCCCCAAGCTTGTGGCTTTGCATATCATTAGAATCATGGATATTCAAGGAATTCATACTAACAACATTGCAATCATGCTCATCATTCACATATTTTATGCCAAGAATTCTATGTAATTCTTCTTCTAGTACTTGAGCATAATTTTCCTTCCCATCATACTCACGAAAGATATTAAAAAGGTGAAGCCTATGAGACAAACTCAATTCCATTTTTTTGGTAGTTTTCTTTTATAAACTAGACTAGTGCTAAAACAAGAAACAAAAAGATT
Organism: Aegilops bicornis; assembly: GCA_021605145.1. Lineage (NCBI taxonomy): Eukaryota > Viridiplantae > Streptophyta > Magnoliopsida > Poales > Poaceae > Aegilops > Aegilops bicornis. Next base: position 96,585,986 of record CM038673.1, read on the forward strand.
CGATTGCAAGATTTAAAGATATACCTTCACTTACCTAGCCTCCCCGGCAACGGCACCAGAAAAGAGCTTGATGTCTACTACACAACCTTCTTCTTGTAGACATTGTTGGGCCTGCAAGTGCACAGGTTTGTAGGACAGTAGCAAATTTCCCTGAAGTGTATGACCTAGGGTTTATCAATCCGTAGGAGGCGTAGGCTGAAGATGGTCTCTCTCAAACAACCCTGCAACCAAATAACAAAGAGTCTCTTGTGTCCCCAACACACCCAATACAATGGAAATTGTATAGGTGCACTAGTTCGGCGAAGAAATGGTGATACCAGTGCAATATGGATGGTAGATATAGGTGTTGGGGAACGTAGTAATTTCAAAAAAATTCCTACGCACACGCAAGATCATGGTGATGGCATAACAACGAGAGGGGAGAGTATTGTCCACGTACCCTCGTAGACCGTAAGAGGAAGCGTTATGACAACGCGGTTGATGTAGTCGTACGACTTCACGATCCGACCGATCCAAGTACCGAACATACGGCACCTCCGAGTTCAGCACACGTTCAGCTCGATGACGATCCCCGGACTTCGATCCAGCAAAGTGTCGGGGATGAGTTTCGTCAGCACGACGGCGTGGTGACGATGATGATGTTCTACCGGCGCAGGGCTTCGCCTAAACTCATGACGATATGACCGAGGTGGAATATGGTGGAGGGGCACCGCTGCGGCTAAGGAACGATCACGTAGATCAACTTGTGTTGTTGTGCCTAGAGGTGCCCCCTTGCCCCCGTATATAAAGGAGCAAGGGGGGAGGGGGCGGCCGGCCTAGGAGGGGGCGCGCCAAGGGGAGTCCTACTCCCACCTTCCTTGTTGGAGTAGGAGAAGGGGAAGAGGGGAGAGGGAGAAGGAAAGGGGTTGCGCCCTTGTCCAATTCGGACCAGAGGGGGGGCGCAGGCCTCCTTCCTTTTGGCCTCTCTCCTCTATTCCCGTATGGCCCAATAAGGCCCATATACTCCCCGGCGAATTTCCGTAACTCTCCGGTACTCCGAAAAATACCCGAATCACTCGGAACCTTTCCGAACTCTGAATATAGTCGTCCAATATATCGATCTTTACGTCTCGACCATTTCGAGACTCCTCGTCATGTCCCCGATCTCATCCGGGACTCCGAACTTCTTCGGTACATCAAAACTCATAAACTCATAATATAAGCATCGCCATCGAAACCTTAAGCGTGCGGACCCTACGGGTTCGAGAACTATGTAGACATGACCTAGAACTATTCTTGGTCAATAACCAATAAGCGGAACCTGGATGCTCATATTGGCTCCTACATATTCTACGAAGATCTTTATCGGTCAAACCGCATAACAACATACGTTGTTCCCTTTGTCATCGGTATGTTACTTGCCCGAGATTCGATCGTCGGTATCCAATACCTAGTTCAATCTCGTTACTGGAAAGTCTCTTTACTCGTTACGTAATGCATCATTCCATAACTAACTCATTAGCTACATTGCTTGCAAGGCTTATAGTGATGTGCATTACTGAGAGGGCCCAGAGATACCTCTCCGACAATCGGAGTGACAAAACCTAATCTCGAAATACGCCAACCCAACATGTACCTTTGGAGACACCTGTAGTACTCCTTTATAATCACCCAGTTACATTGTGACGTTTGGTAGCACCCAAAGTGTTCCTCCGTAAGCAGGAGTTGCATAATCTCATAGTTACGGGAACATGTATAAGTCATGAAGAAAGCAATAGCAACATACTAAGCGATCAAGTGCTAGGCTAACGGAATGGGTCATGTCAATCACATCATTCTTCTAATGATGTGATCCCATTAATCAAATAACAACACATGTCTATGGTTAGGAAACATAACCATCTTTGATTAATGAGCTAGTCAAGTAGAGGCATACTAGTGACTATATGTTTGTCTATGTATTCACACATGTATCATGTTTCCGGTTAATACAATTCTAGCATGAATAATAAACATTTATCATGAAATAAGGAAATAAATAATAACTTTATTATTGCCTCTAGGGCATATTTCCTTGAATAGGTTTTTGTAATCTGAAATAATAAAAATAGCAAGGTAACTAATGATAAAAGTGAGCGTAAACGGTATTGCAATGATAGGAAACAAGGCCTAGGGTTCATACTTTCACTAGTGCAAGTTCTCTCAACAATAATAACATAGATAGATCATATAACAAGCCCTCAACATGCAACAAAGAGTCACTCCAAAGCCAGTAATAGAGGAGAACAAACGTAGAGATTACGGTAGGGTACAAAACCACCTCAAAGTTATTGTTTCCAATCAATCCGTTGGGCTATTCCTATAAGTGTCACAAACAGCCTTAGAGATCGTACTAGAATAACACCTTAAGACACAAATCAACCAAAACCCTAATGTCACCTAGATACTCCAATGTCACCTCAAGTATCTGTGGGTGAGGGAGTCCTGGATTAGGGGGTGTCCGGATAGCCGGACTACCATCATCAGCCAAACTATCATTAGCCGGACTATCATCATCGACCGGACTCCAAGACTATGAAGATACAAGATTGAAGACTTCGCCCGTATGCGGATGGGACTTTCCTTGACGTGGAAGGCAAGCTTGGCGATACGGATACGTAGATCTCCTACCATTGTAACCGACTCTATGTAACCCTAGCCCTCTCCGGTGTCTATATAAACCGGATGGCTCTAGTCTGTAGGACATAACAACAACCCTTACAATCATACCATAGGCTAGCTTCTAGGGTTTAGCCTCCTTGATCTCGTGGTAGATCCACTCTTGTAAACATCCACAATATCAATATCAATCAAGCAGGACGTAGGGTTTTACCTCCATCAAGAGGGCCCGAACACAGGTAAAACATCGTGCCCCTCGTCTCCTGTTACCATCCGCCTAGACGCATAGTTCGGGACCCCCTACCCGAGATCCGCCGGTTTTGACACCGACATTGGTGCTTTCATTGAGAGTTCCTCTGTGTCGTCACCGGTAGGCGTGATGGCCTCTTCAATCGACAACGACGCAGTCCTGGGTGAGACTTTTCTCCCCGGACAGATCTTCGTATTCGGCGGCCGCTGCGGGCCAACTCGCTTAGCCATCTGGAAGCGAATCGAAAGCTTCGCCCCTGGCCGTCGAGTCAGGTTTGGAAGCCTAACCTTCACGGCCGATATCCGCGGAGACTTGATCTTCGATGGATCTGAACCACAGCCGAGTGTGCCGCGCTGTCACGATGGGCATGACCTAACTCTGCCGCCGGACAGCACCTTGGAGGCCGCACACGAATTCGCTCCGACCCATAGTCCGAAGCCGATCGCTCGGATCAAGGACGGATGGCTGGACACCGCCTCGGGAGCTGCAACTTCTACGGCGATGGAGCCGAACACTTACCTTGTCCCGCATAAAGCTCATGACTCCGAGGTGCCGGACTCTCTGCCGGACTCCGAACCTCCTGCGCCCCTGCCAGTCGAATCCGATTGGGCGCCGATCACGGAATTCACCGTTGCGGACATCTTTCAGCACTCACCCTTTGGCGATATCATAAATTCACTAAAGCATCTCTCGCTATCCGGAGAGCCCTGGCCGAACTACGGCCAGGATGGTTGGGACGCGGACGACGAAGAAATTCAGAGCCCACCCACCACCCACTTCGTAGCCACCGTCGACGATTTAACCAACGTACTCGACTACGACTCAAGACATCGGCGGTATGGACGGCGATGCAGGAGACTACCAAGAACCGGTGCCTACGGAGACCTTTGGAAGACCACCTCGTCATACGACATATACATGGTGGACACCCCAAAAGGCGGGGCGGCGAAGAATCAGCGGAGGCCGATTCCTTAAAGAAACAGCCCAAGCGCCCGGCGTCGTGGCGCCGCTCTAAATCCCGCCACGGCAAGAATGGAGATTCCGCACGGGAGATAATAACACCCGGCACAAGTGCCGAAGACAACTCCCTCCAAAGATGATCCAGCGGGAGGAGGGAGAAGCAAGCCCTCAAGAGAGGGCGGCGAAAGAGGTCGAGGATGACAATTACTTACCTCCCTCCGGAGGCGAGGCAAGCCTCGGCGGCAACCAATTCGTCGTGCACGAGGATCCGGTCGAACAAGAGCGTTTGAGACGCGGGCTAATGGCCACGGCAAACAGCCTAAAGAAAAAGCAGCAACAGCTTCAAGCTGATCAAGACCTCTTGGCCGACGGATGGACCGAGGTCCTCGTGGCGAAGAGTATGAACTTCGAGCGCCCCTCAAAAGTTACCCAAACGCAAGTTGCTCCCCGATTAGAGGAGGAAGCGTACAAACCTGCATCGCCCGGCCAAGACTGTCTGGCAGACCCGACCACCTCGTGGCCGCGACAGAGAGGCGTGCAAGCCCTCCACCAACACCGTACCCCGGCATCGCTCAAAAAGCATGAAGCCACGGGGGAACGCGCCGGACTTGCGAGATATATTGGAGGACAAGGCAAGACAATCCAGATCTATCTATGGATCACGTGGGTGCCCCAAGACCCACAGCGAATACCGTCGCGCGGACACAACTACTCGGCCGGGCGAACACGGCGAACAACGCTCTCTCGAGCTACGTCGCGATATTGCTCAATCTGAGGCGCCGCACACCCACTATGCTTCACCGGCGAAGTAATGGATCATCAAATCCACGAAGGGTTTAAACCCGTTAATATCGAATCCTACGATGGCACAACAGACCCAGCGGTTTGGATTGAGGATTATCTCCTCCATATACATATGGCCCGGCGGCGATCTTCACGCCATCAAATATCTCCCGCTCAAGCTTAAAGGACCAGCTCGGCATTGGCTTAACAGCCTGCCCGCAGAGTCAATTGGATCTTTGGGAAGACACGAAGCCGCATTCCTCGACAACTTCCGAGACGCGTATGTGCGCCACCGGACGCAGAGATGACCTAAGCCACATAATCCAGCAGCCAGACGAATCGGCGGAAATTACGGACACGGTTCTTAACAAAGAAAAATCAAATCGTCATTTGTCCGGATGCAGAGGCCCTCGCTGCCTTCAAACATAACATCTGCGACGAGTGGCTGGCCCGGCACCTAGGGCGGAGAAGCGAAATCCATGGCAGCCCTCACATCACTCATGACCCGCTTACGTGCGGGAGAGGATAGCTGGCTAGCTCGCGGCAACAACCTCGGCAAAACGCTGGCGGTCCGGATACCAAGGTCCGCAATGGCAGGTTGCGTCGAAACAAAAACAAACGCCCGCATTAACGGCGACAAGAATGAGGATACGGCGGTCAATGCCGGATTCGAGGCTCCAAGCCGGTCAACGGAAGAAGCCATTCAAAAGAACCACTCCGGGCCCGTCCAATTTGGACCGAATACTCGACCGCTCTGTCAAATACATGGAACCCCGAAAAGCCAGCTAACCACACCAACGAGTTTGTTGGGTATTCAAGCGAGCAGGCAAATTAATCGCCAAAAACAGTGACAAAGGGCTACACAGCGATGGCGAGGAAGAGACCGGCGGCGAACAACGAGAGGACAAAGGATTCCCCCCCTCAAGTTCGGACGGTAAACATGATATATAGCGCATATACCCAAGAGGGAGCGGAAGCGTGCACTAAAGGGCGATATCTGGCGATGGAGCGATCGCCCCAAAATTCAACCCATGGTCCTCTTGCCCGATCACTTTCGATCGAAGAGACCATCCGACCGATATCCGCCATGGCGGATTCGCGCATTGGTTTTAGACCCAATCGTCGATGGATTTCACCTCACGAGAGTCCTGATGGACGGCGGCGAGCTGAACCTGCTTTATCGAGGATACAAGATGCGCCAAGATGGGCATAGACCCTTCAAGGATTAAACCTACAAAGGCAACCTTCAAAGGCGTCATACCAGGTGTCGAGGCCGATTATGCGAGCTCGATTACTGAAGTGGTCTTCGGATCCCCGGATAATTTCCGAAGCGAGGAGTTAATCTTTGACATAGTCCCGTTCCGCAGCGGCTATCACGCTCTGCTCGGACAAACCGCGTTCGCAAATTCAACACGGTGCCGCATTATGCATACCTTAAGCTCAAGATGCCAGGCCCTCGTGGAGTCATCACGGTCAATGGAAACACGGAACGCTCCCTCCGAACGGAGGAACATACAGCGGCTCTAGCGGCAGTCTGAGCAGCCTTTTAAGGCAATTTTCGAGTCCAAGTTAAGCGACGGACCGGACACGGCCAAACGCGCCCGGAGCAACATCAACCAAGACCACCTGGCACGTTCCGAGCACGCGTAGCAATGCGGCCTCAACCCCAGCCCTCGCAAAATTGTAAGACAAACTCTCCGCGTACATAATTACGCCTTGGAGATACCATGGGCATAGGGGGAAAGGCACAACCACAACAGACCCAGAGTGCGGTTCGACCACACCAGGGCTCCCAAGTGTGTCGCTCTTTTTTCTTTTATTTTTCTGTTTTTTATACAGAACTCTGTCCGTGGCGAACCTGCCCGAACTCATGATGCAACAGCCGAGGGAAGGACAAAGGCGCGGCGAACACTCGGTGGTCTCCATCACAAGCATTAAATTTGTTAAATACAACATTCCGCGGCCTACCCCTGGAGACAGACGCCTTTAATTCGTCCAATCCCTTGCTTTCCGCACTATTTGTATCATTCCGCACTCATAGCATATCTTCTCGAATAAAATGCAGCACTTTTTGCCCATAATTGCATTACCTTATATATATATGTTGATTCACGACATGTTGCACACGTATATTTTGGTACGGCCAAATACACCAGGGGCTTATGTTCTCCACATTATGGTGTGATAAAGTCCGAACACTTTCACAAGTGCGGCACCCCGAACTTATAGCATTATATGAATCGGCTCGAATCATGTCTTGGGTCAATAGTTGGGTTTGCCCGGCTCCCATGTTTGGCACCTTACGTTCCGTTCTATTGGCTAAGGTAGCCTTGGAGAACCACTGCGATTGCGCCCGGTTGAGCAGGTTAACGCCTCGATGGAGAAAGCTAAAAGCGGCTGTCATGATAAGGCGAGAGACTGGTCGCTGTTCGAGAGGTCCTTCGGGTCCTTAAAGACCTCGCCGCTTGAGCGAAGTTCGAGATAATGTCCGAAAGGCGTGGATAGCGCCCCAATTCGGTCCTCCGAATACTAGGGGCTTCGCCAAAATTTAAAATTATAGAATTCTATGGCTAAGTGAGAGTGTTCAAGCACTATAAGTCCGGTTGCCTTGTTCGTTGTGTTAAGCGCCTCCCTAGATGGACCCAAAAATGGGAACAAGAGTGCTCAAGTTTATCCGAACACCCGACACTTTCGTGGCATGGGGGCTGAAGCCGACGACTTGCCATCTCTCAGATTTAATAAACAGCCGCACAGAAGGTAATACTTTAAATTAACAAGTGTTGCTTAGCGCATATGAACAAAGTTTTCAGCGCACAGGATAACACATTGCGAATTTACTCAATAATTACATCCCTGGGGCACTCATCCGCAATCTTGCGGGCACCCTTCAGGACAGCCTTATAGTACATTTCGGGCGTACGATATTCCTTGCCCGCTGGTGGCGCGTCAGTGATTAGCTTCTCCGCATCCAGCTTGCCCCAATGCACCTTCTTGGCGGGCAAGGGCCCGACGAGCACCTTCAATACTGGTGAGTGCTTGATAACCTCCACCCGAGGGCGCATCCACCAACCGTCGCCGAGGCCGAAGTAGCTCCGGGCATGGCCTCTCCAGCCTGGCCGGACTACAAGGCCCTTCATGGCCTGCTCGGCCGCCTTGTGGAGCTCGACCAGCTGCTTCAGCTGGTCGCTAGAAACACCGGATGGCCGGCCTCGACATCGAGACCGGAAGACCTTCTCCGTTGAGCTCCCTCCTCGGCTCGGTAGAATCTGGCGGCATCGAGACACGCCGAGGCAGATCTGCAAGCATACAGAGCTCCGAATTCGGGTAAGTAACACGTAATTTACATTCACATGCTTGCTTTGCATGAAAAATGCCTTACCGCCGCTATCTTCCTCATCAACTCAATCTCCTGAAGGGACTTATGGGCATCGGCCTTGGCAGTTTGGCACTTTTCGAGAGCCGAGGCAAGCTCGGACTCTCGAGTCTTTGAGTCACGCTCCAAACTCTCATGCTTTTCCATGAGAGCACGGAGCTCTTGCTGAACCACCGCCACCCGCGCCTCCTGCTTTTCTCGCTATGCCCGTTCCGTGGCGCATGCGTTGGCCGTGGACACGGCCTCCTTCAGTCGCCACCTCGTTCGTGGCCCTGCAGTACCCATGTTATCCTTGTTATTTTTTGTTGCAACCTAAATCCTTTTACAGAAGGTACAAGTTCAAAGTGGTGTTACTCACCTTCTTTGTCCTGGAGCTGCTTCTGGCGCGGCCAAGCTCTTGCTCGGACCGCTCGAGCTCTGTTCAAAGCACCGACCTCCATGATCGGTGCGGCAGAGGTCAGCAGCGCAGCCTGCAACCCATATTGACATAATTTTTTAGCAACCCGGCGTACATCTTCTTTTTTCAGATCCTCAGTCCGGCTTTTCTTCCCGAACACCAAACCGAGCATCAGGGGCTACTGTCTATGCGGCATTACATTGCATATTTTTAACTTCTTACCTCAAAGCCTGATAGAAGGCTCTGCGAGCTTCGGTCAGCCCGCTCTTAGCAAGCTGCACCTTCTGAATCACCGCACTCATAATAGTGCGGTGTTCTTCTTCGATGGAAGCGCTCTGCAGCGCCTCCAACAAATTGCTCGGCGCCTCCGGTTGGGTAGAAGCCGCCGGCGTCATGGTCTTGCCCTTCATTCGAAGGGGCCGCCGGCCGGACCCCGGAACCACTGCGGGTTCTGATATGGAGTCCGCGCAAAGTCCGGGAGGACGCCTTGTGGCGCCTCCGGAGCCTCCCCCTAATGGGTCCCTTCTTGGGATCCCACCTCGGCGTCCTCGGCGTCGCGAGGGGTGGAGGCAGTCGGGATGGAGTCTACATCCGACGGAGCCAACGACTCGCTCGATGAAGCGGGGAGATCATCACTGGCCGGACTACAGGCAGCATGCGGCATCAGAATGACACTATGTGACGCAGAAAAAGAAATTATAAATCATTCAGGAATCCGGATACTTACGATCTGGCGGAGGCTGGCCCTTGAAGGCCATTCTTCCTCATAACGTTGATGTTGGCGGCGCTATCCGGGGAATAGTCCTTCCCTCTTGGACCCTTCGGCCTCCTGTTGGGGAAGCCTTCCTCCTCTCTCTCCCCCCTGGGAGAGTCCTCTTTCTCCACCTCGTTTTGGGGAGGAGTCCGCCCAGTCGTCGGACACCTGAAAACGGGAACTCTTCGAGCACCCGTGGCCTCCTTCTTGGCCTTCTTCTCCGGCACCACGTGCGGTGCGGAACCAGCAACCCGCTAGGCGGGCGTCTCATCGGATTTTACGGCATAGGAGCCGGGCGGATAATCTGCTCCGCCTTCCTCATCGATCTGTCAAAGGAAAAGGGGAAATTAAAACCGCATAGGGTCAAACTATGAAAAGCAAGTGTCCCGTAAAGGGGTAGAATCACTTACCTCGTTGGCTTGGCGCTGCGGCGAAATCCACGATCTTGATCGCGGATGCGGGGCTTGGCGCCCTTGAACAGCACCCTCGAGGCGCCGTGCGTCGTGTCGAAGAGCCCGCTCGGCGCTTGGTGCTGTTCGGATCGAACTCCACAGATTGAATGCCCGCTCTTGGCATGGGAGAATCCGGCGGACGAGCATGACTTGGACCACGTTAACCAGCCTGAGCTTCTTCACCAGCTTCTGGATGCAGGCTTAGAGTCCCGTCAGCTCCTCCGAACTACCCCACAGCAAGCCCTTCTCTTTCTAGGAGGTGAGCTGCGTGGGGATACCAGATCTGAACTCAGGGGCCGCCGCCCATGTAGGGTCACGCGGCTCGGTGATATAGAACCACCCTGATTGCCACCCCTTGACGGATTCCACGAAGGCCCCTTCGAACCAAAGGACATTGGGCATCTTGCCCAACATGGCGCCTCCGCACTCCGGCTTGAGTGCCCTTCACTACCTTCGCTTGACATTGAAGGTCTTGAGCCACAAGCGAAGTGGGGCTGGATGCAGAGGAAGGCCTCGCACACGACGATAAACGCCGAGATGTTGAGGACGAAGTTCGGCGCCAGATCATGGAAATCCAGGCCGTAGTAGAACATGAGCCCCCGGACAAAGGGGTGAAGTGGAAATCCCAGTCCGCGGAGGAAGTGGGGAAGGAAAACGACCCTCTCATGGGGCACAGGGGTGGGGATGAGCTGCCCCTCGTCGGGCAGCCGGTGCGCGATGTCGCCGGAGAGGTATCCGACGCCGCGCAGTTTGGCGATGTGCTCCTCCTTAACGGTGGAGGCCAACCATTTACCTCCCGCTCCGGACATGGTCGGAGAAGGTTGAGATGAGATCTTGTGAGCTTAGGCGGCTGGAGCTCGAGTGCGCGGAGATGGATAAGCAAAGGAGGAAGAAGGCGTGGGTGAGAAGGTGAATCCTTATCCCTTATATGGTAGGCGAAGTCTACGCGTCCCCACCGGCCTGGTAAAACTCGCTTATCCCCCAAGCGTCACCATCAATGGCGCGGTTGGGTTACCCACATCCGTATTGATGAGAATCCCAGATTAAGGGGGAACACGATCTCTGCTTCGACAAGACGTGCCAAGGAAACCGCTTCGCTAAATGCGCTGAGGTGGTAGAGTAAAAAACGATTTAAATAATGGCTTGGTGGTGGCGTGACGTCATATGCCGTGGAAAACGTCAGCAGATTGAACTTGTGTATATATTATTCTCTCTACGGTGGAATGTGGAATTTATTTTGCAGAGCCGGACACTATCCTGGTGTTCACAATCTTCTATCATTTGGAGAAGGAACCCGCCTTGCAATGCCAAGCAATATACGCGCCGGACTTATCGTCATTGAAGCCTGGTTCAGGGAGCTCTTGAGGAGTCTGGATTAGGGGTGTCCGGATAGCGGACTACCATCATCGGCCGAACTATCATTGGCGGACTATCATCATCGACGGACTCCAAGACTATGAAGATACAAGATTGAAGACTTTGCCCGTGTCCGGATGGGACTTTCCTTGGCGTGGAAGGCAAGCTTGGCGATACGGATATGTAGATCTCCTACCATTGTAACCGACTCTATGTAACCCTAGCCCTCTCCGGTGTCTATATAAACCGGATGGCTCTAGTCCGTAGGACATAACAACAACCCTTACAATCATACCATAGGCTAGCTTCTAGGGTTTAGCCTCCTTGATCTCGTGGTAGATCCACTCTTGTAAACATCCACAATATCAATATCAATCAAGCAGGACGTAGGGTTTTACCTCCATTAAGAGGGCCCGAACCTGGGTAAAACATCGTGCCCCTCGTCTCCTGTTACCATCCGCCTAGACGCACAGTTCGTGACCCCCTACCCGAGATCCGCCGGTTTTGACACCGACAGTGGGTATGATTATACGATATGCATCACACAATCTTAGATTCATCCAACCAACATAAAAGTACTTCAAAGAGTGCCCCAAAGTTTATACCGGAGAGTCAAGAACGTGTGCCAACCCCTATGCATAGGTTCATGGGTGGAACCCGTAAGTTGGTCACCAAAACATACATCAAGTGGCACATGATATCCCATTGTCACCATAGATAAGCACGGCAAGACATACATCAAGTGTTCTCATAAAAGACTCAATCCGATAAGATAACTTCAAAGGGGAAACTCAATTCATCAAAAGAGAGTAGAGGGGGAGAAACATCATAAGATCCAAATACAATAGCAAAGCTCGGGATACATCAAGATCGTGCCATAGAGGGAACACGAGAGAGAAAGAGAGAGATCAAACACATAGCTACTGGTACATACCCTCAGCCCCGAGGGTGAACTACTCCCTCCTCGTCATGGAGAGCGCTGGAATGATGAAGATGGCCACCGGTGATGGGTTCCCCCTCCGGCAGGGTGCCGGAATGGGCTCCCGAGAGGTTTTTGGTAGCTACAGAGGCTTGCGGCGGCGGAACTCCCGATCTATCTTCTGTTCTGGAAATTTTACGATACGTAGGTATATATGGGTGCAAGGGGTACGTCGGTGGAGCTTCGGGGGCCCCAAGAGGCAGGGGGCGCGCCCTAGGGGGGTGGGCGTGCCCCCCACCCTCGTGGCCAGCTCCCGTATCTTCTGACGTAGAGTCCAAGTCTATCCGGTGGCTTTCCTTCTAAAAATAACTTCTCCAGTTGATTTCGTTCCGTTTTGACTCCATCTGATATTCCTTTTCCTCGAAACACTGAAATAGGCATAAAACAGCAAATATGGGCTGGGGCTCCGGTTAATAGGTTAGTCCCAAAAGTAATATAAAAGTGGAAAATAAAGCCCAATATTGCCCAAAACAGTAGATAATATAGCATGGAGCAATCAAAAATTATAGATACGTTGGAGACGTATCAATGTTCCATGATGATCTCATCGGATGAACCACTATGTCGGGGATTCAATCAATCTCGTATACAATTCCCTTTGTCAATCGTTATGTTACTTGCCCGAGATTCGATCGTCGCTATCCCAATACCTCGTTCAATCTCGTTACCGGCAAGTCACTTTACTCATTCCGTAATGCATGATCCCGTGACTAACTACTTAGTCACATTGAGCTTATTATGATGATGCATTACCGAGTGGGCCCAGAGATTCCTCTCCGTCATACGGAGTGACAAATCCCAGTCTCGATTCGTGCCAACCTAACAGACACTTTCGGAGATGCCTGTAGTGTACCTTTATAGCCACCCAGTTACGTTGTGACGTTTGGTACACCCAAAGCATTCCTACGGTATCCGGGAGTTGCACAATCTCATGGTCACGAACTACACGATCTTGTGCTACGCTTAGGATTGGGCCTTGTCCATCACATCATTCTCCTAATGACATGATCCCGCTATCAATGACATCTAATGTCCATGGTCAGGAAACCATGACCATCTATTGATCAACGAGCTAGTCAACTAGAGGTTCACTAGGGACATGTTGTGGTCTATGTATTCACACATGTATTACGGTTTCCAGTTAATACAATTATAGCATGAACAATAGACAATTATCATGAACAAGGAAATACAATAATAACCATTTTATTATTGCCTCTAGGGCATATTTCCAACAGTCTCCCACTTGCACTAGAGTCAATAATCTAGTTCACATCACTATGTGATTGTAATGAATCCAACACCCATGGGGTTTGATCAAATCTCGCTTGTGAGAGAGGTTATTAGTCAACGGTGCGAATCTTTCAGGATCCGTGTGTGCTTTACAAATCTCTATGTCATCTCCTAGATGCAGCTACCACGCCGCTATTTGGAACTATTCCAAATAAGCGCTCTACTATACGAATCCGGTCTACTACTCTGAGTCATCCAGATTAGTGTCAAAGTTTTCATCGACGTAACCCTTTACGACGAACTCTTTTACCACCTCCATAATCGAGAAAATTCCTTAGTCCACCAGTTACTAAAGATAATTATGACCGCTATCCTGTGATTCATTCCTGGATCACTCTTGTACCCCTTGACTGACTCATGGCAAGGCACACTTCAGGTGCGGTACACAACATAGCATACTCTAGAGCCTACGTCTAAAGCATAGGGGACGACCTTTGTCCTTTCTCTCTCTTCTGTCGTGGTCAGGTATTGAGCCTTTCTCAATACTCACACCTTATAACATAGACAGGAACTCATTCTTTGTCGATCTATTTTGAACTCCTTCAAAATCTTGTCACGGTATGTATTCATTTGAAAGTACTATTAAGCGTTTTTTATCTATCCTTATAGATCTTGATGCTCAATGTTCAAGTAGCTTAATCCAGGTTTTCCAATGAAAAACACCTTTCAAACAACCCTATATGCTTTCCAGAAATTCTACATCATTTCCGATCAACAATATGTCAACAACATATACTTATCAGAAATTATATAGTGCTCCCACTCACTTCTTTGGAAATACAAGTTTCTCATAAACTTTGTATAAACCCAAAATCTTTGATCATCTCATCAAAGTGTATGTTCCAACTCCGAGATGCTTACTCCAGTCCTTAGAAGGATTGCTGGAGCTTTGCATACTTGTTAGCATCTTATAGGATTGACAAAACCTTCCGATTGTATCATATACAACCTTTCCTCAAGAAAATCATCAAGGAAACAATGTTTTGACATCCTATCTACAAGATTTCATAAATAATGCAGTAACTGCTAATATAATTCCAACAGACTCTTAGCATCGCTACGATTGACAAAGTCTCATCGTAGTCAACTCCTTGAACTTTTCAGAAAACATCTTAGCGACAAGTCGAGCTTTCTTAATGGTGACACTTACCATCATTGTCCGTCTTCCTTTTAAAATCTATCTGTACTCAACTACCTTACGACCATCAAGTAGTTCTTCCAAAGTCTATACTTTGTTTTGATACATGGATCCTCTCGGATTTTATGGCCTCGAGCCATTCGTCGGAATCCTGGACCACTATCGCTTCTCCATAGCTCGTAGGTTCATTGTTGTCTAGCAACATGACCTCTAAGACAGGATTACGTACCACTCTGAAGTAGTACGCATCCTTGTCAACCTACGAGGTTTTGTAGTGACTTGATCTGAAGTTTCATGATCACTATCATCAGCTTCCACTTCAATTGGTGTAGGCGCCATAGGAACAACTTCCTGTGCCCTGCTACACACTAGTTGAAGTGATGGTTCAATAACCTCATCAAGTCTCCACCATCCTCCCACTCAATTCTTTCAAGAGAAACTTTTCCTCGAGAAAGGACCCGTTTCTGGAAACAATCACTTTTGCTTCCGGATCTGAATTAGGAGGTATACCCAACTGTTTTTGGGTGTCCTATGAAGATGCATTTTATCCACTTTGGGTTTGAGTTTATCAAGCAAAACTTTTACATAAGCGTCACAACCCCAAACTTTTAAGAAATGACAGCTTAGGTTTCTCTAAACCATAGTTCATACGGTGTCATCTTAACAGAATTACGTGGTGCCCTATTTAAAGTGAATGCGGTTGTCTTTAATGCCTAACCCATAAACGATAGTGGTAATTCGATAAGAGACATCATGGTATGCTATATGGTGCATACCATGATGTTCGGACACACCATCACACTATGGTGTTCCAGGCGGTATTAGTTGTGAAACAATTTCCACAATGTCTTAATTGTGTACCAAACTCGCAACTCAGATATTCATCTCTATGATCATATCATAGACATTTTATCCTCTTGTCACGAAGATCTTCAACTTCATTATGAAATTATTTGAACCTTTCAATAATTCAGACTTGTATTTCATCAAGTAAATATACTCAATATCTACTCAAATTATTTGTGAAGTAAGAGCATAACGATATTCACTGCGTGCCTCATCCCTCATTGGATTGCACACATCAAATGTATTGCTTCCAACAAGTTGCTCTCTTGTTCCATTTCACTGAAAACGAGACCTTTCAGTCATCTTGCCCATGTGGTATGATTTGCATGTCTCAAGTGATTCAAAATCAAGTGAGTCCAAACGATCCATCTGCATGGAGTTTCTTCATGCGTATATACCAATAGACATGGTTCGCATGTCTCAATGTTTTCAAAAAAAATGAGTGAGTCCAAAGATCCATCAACATGGAGCTTCTTCATGCGTTTTATACCAATATGACTCAAATGGCAGTGCCACAAGTATGTGGTACTATCATTACTTTTGGTACGAACATGTGTATCACCACGATCGAGATTCAGTAAACTCATTTTAGGTGCAAGACCATTGAAGGTATTATTCAAATAAACAAAGTAACCATTATTCTCCCTAAATGAATAATCATATTGCAATAAACATAATCCAATCATGTCTATGCTCAACGCAAACACCAAATAACAATTATTTAGGTTTAACACCAATCTCGATGGTAGAGGGAGCGTGCGATGCTTGATCACATCAACCTTGGAAACACTTCCAACATATATCGTCATCTCACCTTTAGCTAGTCTCCGTTTATTCCATAGCTTTTTGTTTCGAGTTACTAACACTTAGCAACCGAACCGGTATATAATACCACGGTGCTACTAGGAGTACTAGTAAAGTACACATTAATATAATGTATATCCAATATACTTACATCAACCTTGCTAGCTTTCTCATCTACCAAGTATCTAGGGTAGTTACGCTTGGTGACCGTTCCCCTCATTACAGAAGCACTTAGTCTCGGGTTTGGGTTCAACCTTGGGTTTCTTCACTAGAGCAGCAACTGATTTGTCGTTTCATGAAGTATCCCTTCTTGCCATTGCCCTTCTTGAAACTAGCGGTTTTACTAACCATCAACAATTGATGCTCCTATTTTATTTCTACTTTCGCGGTGTTAAACGTCGCGAATAGCTCAAGGATCATCATATCTATCCCTGATATGTTATAGTTCATCACGAAGCTCTAGTAACTTGGTGGCAGTGACTTTGGAGAACCATCACTATCTCATCTGGAAGATAGCTCCCACTCGATTCAAGCGATTGTAGTACTCAGACAATCTGAGCACTTGCTCAACGATTGAGCTTTTCTCCCTTATTTTGCAGGCTTAAGAAACTTGTCAGAGGTCTCATACCTCTTGACGTGGGCACGAGCCTGAAATCCCAATTTCATCTCTTGGAACATCTCATATGTTCTGCAACATTTCAAAAATGTCTTCGGTGCTTCAATTCTAAGCCGTTTTAACATTACGCACTGAACTATCACGTAGTCATCAAAACGTGTATGTCAGATGTTCGCAACATCCACAGACGACGCTCGAGGTACAACACACTGATCGGTGCATTAAGGACATAAGCCTTCTGTGCAGCAACGAGGTCAATCCTCAGTTTACGGACCTAGTCTGCACAATTTGCTACTATCAACTCTCAACTAAATTTTCTCTAGGAACATATCTAAACAGTAGAACCAAAGCGTGAGCTACGACATAATTTGCAAAGACCTTTTGACTATGTTCATGATAATTAAGTTCATCTAATCAAATTATTTAATGAACTCCCACTTAGATAGACATCCCTCTAGTCATCTAAGTGATACATGATCCGAGTCAGCTAGGCCGTGTCCGATCATCACGTGAGACGGACTAGTCATCATCGGTGAACATCTTCATGTTGATCATATCCGCTATACGACTCATGTTTGACCTTTCGGTCTCTTGTGCTCCGAGGCCATGTCTGTACATGCTAGGCTCGTCAATTCAACCTAAGTGTTTTGCATGTGTAAATCTGGCTTACACCCGTTGTATGCGAACGTTAGAATCTATCACACCCGATCATCACGTGATGCTTCGAAACAACGAACCTTCGCAACGGTGCACAGTTAGGGGGGGGGGGCACTTTCTTGAATTTTTATAAGGGATCATCTTATTTATGCTGCCGTCATTCTAAGCAAATAAGATGTAAACATGACAAACATCACATGCAAATCATAGAGAGTGACATGATATGGCCAATATCATCTCGCGCCTTTGATCTTCATCTTTGAGGCGCGGCATGATCACCTTCGTCACCGGCATGACACCATGATCTCCATCATCGTGTCTTCATGAAGTTGTCTCGCCAACTATTATTTATACTACTATGGCTAACAGTTAGCAATAAATTAAAGTAATTACATGGCATTTTCAATGACACGCAGGTCATACAATAAATTAAGACAACTCCTATGGCTCCTGCCGGTTGTCATACTCATCGACATGCAAGTCGTGATTCCTATTACAAGAACATGATCAATCTCATACATCACATATCATTCATCACATTCTTTTGGCCATATCACATCACATAGCATACCCTGCAAAAACAAGTTAGACATCCTCTAATTGTTGTTGCATGTTTTACGTGGCTGCTATGGGTTTCTAGCAAGAACTCTTCTTACCTACGCAAAAGCCACAACGGTGATATGCCAATTGCTATTTACCCTTCATAAGGACCCTTTTCATCGAATCCGATCCGACTAAAGTGGGAGGCGGCACCCGCTAGCCACCTTATGCAACAAGTGCATGTCGGTCGGTGGAACTTTGTCTCACGTAAGCGTGCGTGTAAGGTCGGTCGGGCCGCTTCATCCCACGATGCCGCCAAATCAAGATAAGACTAGTAACGGTAAGCATATTGAACAAACCAACGCCCACAACTACTTGTGTTCTACTCGTGCATAGAATCTACGCAATAGACCTAGCTCATGAGCCACTTTTAGGGAACGTAGCAGAAATTCAAAATTTTCTACGCATCACCAAGATCAATCTATGGAGAGACTAGCAACGAGAGAGAGGGGAGTGCATCTTCATACCCTTGAAGATCGCGAAACGGAAGCGTTACAAGAATGTGGATGAAGGAGTCGTACTCGTAGCGATTTAGATCGCGGTCGATTCCGATCTAAGCACCGAACAACGGCGCCTCCGCGTTCAACACATGTACGGCCCGGGGACGTCTCCTCCTTCTTGATCCAGCAAGGGGAGAGGAGAAGTTGAGGGAGAACTCCGGCAGCACGACGGCGTGGTGGTGGAGCTCGTGGTATTCCTGTAGGGCTTCGCCAAGCACTACGGAGGAGGAGGAAGAGTTGGAGGAGGGACGGGCTGCGCCAGGGAAGGGGTACGGCTGCCCTCTCTCTCCCTCACTATATATAGGGGGAAGGGGGTGGAGGAGGCGCCCTAGGGTTCCCTAGGGGAGGGTGGCGGCAGGAGGAAACCCTAGATGGTTTGGGCGCCCCCACCCCTAGGAACTTGCCCCCCAAGCCGGGAGGGCGGCTGCCCTAGGGGAGGCGCCCCCACCTCTCCTGGTTACGTGAGATGGGTTGGGAGGGGCGCACATCCCCTTAGTGGGCTGGTGTGCCCCCTCCCCTTGGCCCATAAGGCCCCCCCAAAGCTTGCCGGGGCCTCCGAAACGCCTTTCGGTCACGCTGGTCGTCACCCGGTACTCTCAGAACAATTCCAGACTCCAATACCCTTCGTCCAATATATTGATCTTCACCTCCGGACCATTTTGGAGTTCCTCGTCACGTCCGGTATCTCATTAGGGACTCCGAACAACCTTCGGTAACCACATACTATTGCCCATAACAACTCTAGCGTTACCAAACCTTAAGTGTGTAGACCCTACGGGTTCAGAAACCATGCAGACATGACCGAGACATTCTCCAGCCAATAACCAACAGCGGGATCTGGATAGCCATGTTGGCTCCCACATGTTCCACGATGATCTCATCGGATGAACCACGATGTCGGGGATTCAATCAATCTCGTATACAATTCCCTTTGTCAATCGGTATGTTACTTACCCGAGATTCAACCGTCGATATCCCAATACCTCGTTCAATCTCGTTACCGGCAAGTCACTTTACTCATTCCGTAATGCATGATCCCGTGACTAACTACTTAGTCACATTGAGCTTATTATGATGATGCATTACCGAGTGGGCCCAGAGATTCCTCTCCGTCATACGGAGTGACAAATCCCAGTCTCGATTCGTGCCAACCTAACAGACACTTTCGGAGATGCATGTAGTGTACCTTTATAGCCACCCAGTTACGTTGTGACATTTGGTACACCCAAAGCATTCCTACGGTATCCGGGAGTTGCACAATCTTTATGGGTCAAACCGCATAACAACATACGTTGTTCCCTTTGACATCGGTATGTTACTTTCCCGAGATTCGATCGTCGGTATCTCAATACCTAGTTCAATCTCGTTACTGGCAAGTCTCTTTACTCGTTACGTAATGCATCATTCCGTAACTAACTCATTAGCTACATTGCTTGCAAGGCTTATAGTGATGTGCATTACCGAGAGGGCCGAGAGATACCTCTCCGACAATCGGAATAACAAAACCTAATCTCGAAATCGCCAACCCAACATGTACCTTCGGAGACACCAGAGAGCTCCTTTATAATCACCCGATTCGTTGTGATGTTTGGTAGCACACAAAGTGTTCCTCCGTAAACGGGAGTTGCATAATATCATAGTTGTAGGAACATGTATAAGTCATGAAGAAAGCAATAGCAACATACTAAATGATCAAGTGCTAAGCTAACGGAATGGGTCAGGTCAATCACATCATTCTCCTAATGATGTGATCCCGTTAATCAAATGACAACTCATGTCTATGGCTAGGAAACACAACCATATTTGATCAACGAGCTAGTCAAGTAGAGGCATACTAGTGACACTATGTTTGTCTATGTATTCACACATGTATTATGTTTCCGGTTAATACAATTCTAGCATGAATAATAAACATTTATCATGAAATAAGGAAATAAATAATAACTTTATTATTGCCTCTAGGGCATATTTCCTTCAGATTGGTACCCACTAAAGTTCATATTTTCAATTGGAGGGTGTTGCATGTCCTAGTCCCTTGTTATTATTATTTGCTTGATCGTCATCATAAACCCCGTTGTATGACATGTTTGTCACATGGATCCGTAAGATCTCAGGCACATGCTGTTCCTATGTGATAGAGCTATGGAAGTTTGGAAGGATGTTGCGCTGCAAGAATTCATAGAACCTTTAGTGGCTCGAGAGCCATCGGGAGCTGTAACTCCAGAGCAACTTCTTTGTGGTGAGCTTCCTGGAAGGATGGCTCTTCCCGTCGCGAATGGAATTGAGACTATTATGGTTGTAGGATGGTATCTCTGGTCAGATCGCTGAAAAATTTCACATGGTAAGACGTGGTATCCCTACTAGATCGGCCATAAGTACAAAAGTGGTTGTGGTGAATGCGTTGGCTCTTAAGATAAAAGATCCGGTTTGGAATGTCAAACGGAGTAGGACAGTGGCGAGGACTATGAAACATAACATTGATGCCAGTTTTTACCCGGACGTGGGGGGTTAGAAGCGGCAGGGAGCTTTACTCTGAGACTCCAATGAGGCGTTCATCTTTGCATCATGTTCTTTTGATGAGGTTGCCATGGACATTGCATCAATAGAAGCAGTCGCACTATTGGAAGGGTCATGACTTGCAGACTTGTTGGGGATCTTCGCAGTGGCGGTGGAGAGTAATTCAATAGAGATAGTTCAAGTCATTATTGATCCAACCGAGTATCGAGCATAAGAAGAAGTGGTGACTAATGACTGTCGGGAGGTTTTGAATTCTTTCGGCATGGCGACTGTAGCACACTGTGCCCGGGAAAGCAATCTTGTTGTGCGTTACCGAGAGGGCCCAGAGATACCTCTCCGACAATCGGAGTTACAAAACCTAATCTCGAAATACGCCAACCCAACATGTACCTTCGGAGACACCTGTAGAGCTCCTTTATAATCACCCAGTTACGTTGTGATGTTTGGTAGCACACAAACTGTTCCTCCGGTAAACGGGAGTTGCATAATCTCATAGTTGTAGGAACATGTATAAGTCATGAAGAAAGCAATAGCAACATACTAAACGATCAAGTGCTAAGCTAACGGAATGGGTCAAGTCAATCACATCATTCTCCTAATGATGTGATCCCGTTAATCAAATGACAACTCATGTCTATGGCTAGGAAACACAACCATCTTTTATCAACGAGCTAATCAAGTAGAGGCATACTAGTGACACTATGTTTGTCTATGTATTCACACATGTATTATGTTTCCGGTTAATACAATTTTAGCATGAATAATAAACATTTATCTTGAAATAAGGAAATAAATAATAACTTTATTATTGCCTCTAGGGCATATTTCCTTCAGTCTCCCACTTGCACTAGAGTCAATAATCTAGTTCACATCGCCATGTGATTTAACACCAATATCACATTTGTATGTGATTAATACCCATAGTTCACATCGTCATGTGATCAACACCCAAAGGGTTTACTAGAGTCAATAATCTAGTTCACATTGCTATGTGATTAACAACCAAAGAGTACTAAGGTATGATCATGTTTTGCTCGTGAGAGAAGTTTTGTCAGCAGGTGCATCACATTCAGAGCCATATGTATTTTGCAAATATTCTATGTCTACAATGCTCTGCACGGAGCTACTCTAGCTAATTGCTCCCACTTTCAATATGTATCCATATTGAGACTTAGAGTCATCTGAATTGGTGTAAAAGCTTGCATCGTTGTAACTTTTACGACGAGCTCTTTTATCACTTCCATTATCGAGAAATATTTCCTTAGTCCTCACTAAGGATATTCTTGACCAACATCGATGATCTACTCTTAGATCAAAATTGTACTCCTTTGCCAGACTCAGAGCAAGGTATACAATATGTCTGGTACACAACATAGCATACTTTATAGAACCTATGACTGAGGCATAGGGAATGACTTTTTATTCTCTTTCTATTTCCTTCCATGGTCGGGTTTTGAGTCTTACTCAACTTCACACCTTGGAACACAGGCAAGAACTCCTTCTTTGACTGTTCCATTTTGAACTACTTCAAAATCTTATCAAGGTATGTACTCATTGAAAAAATCTTATCAAGCGTCTTGATCTATCTCTATAGATCTTGATGCTCAATGTGTAAGCAGCTTCACCGAGATTTTTCTTTGAAAAACTCTTATTCAAGTATCCTTTTATGCTTTCCAGAAAAATTCTACATTATTTCCGATCAACGATATGTTACTCACATATACTTATCAGAAATGTTGTAGTGCTCCCACTCACTTTCTTGTAAATACAGGCTTCTTCAAAAGTCTGTATAAAACCATATGCTTTGATCAACTCATCAAAGCGTATATTCCAACTCCGAGATGCTTGCACCAGTCCATAGATGGATCACTGGAGCTTGCACATTTTGTTAGCACCTTTAGGATTGACAAAACCTTCCGGTTGCATCATATACAACTCTTCATTAATAAATCCATTAAGGAATGCAGTTTTGACATCCATTTGCCAGATTTCATAAAATGTGACAATTGCTAACATGATTCGGACAGACTTAAGCATCGATAGGAGTGAGAAAATCTCATCGTATTCAACACTTTGAACTGGTCGAAAAACCTTTTTTTGTGACAAGTCGAGCTTTGTAGATAGTAACACTGCTTATCAGCGTCTGTCTTCCTCTTGAAGATCCATTTATACAATATGGCTTGCCGATCATCGGGCAACTCCACCAAAGTCCACACTTTGTTCTCATACATGGATCCTATCTCAGATTTCATGGCCTCAAACCATTTCGCGGAATCTGGGCTCATCATCGCTTCCTCATAGTTCGTAGGTTTATCATGGTCTAGTAACATGACTTTCAGAACAGGATTACCGTACCACTCTGGTGCGGATCTCACTCTGGTTGACCTACGAGGTTTGGTAGTAACTTGATCTGAAGTTACATGATCATCATCATTAGCTTCCTCACTAATTGGTGTAGGAGTCACATGAACATATTTCTGTGATGAACTACTTTCCAATAAGGGAGCAGGTACAGTTATCTCATCAAGTTTTACTTTCCTCCCACTCACTTCTTTCGAGAGAAACTCCTTCTCTAGAAAGGATCCATCTTATCAACGAATATCTGGCCTTCGGATCTGTGATAGAAGGTGTACCCAACAGTTTCCTTTGGGTATTCTATGAAGATGCACTTCTCCGATTTGGGTTCGAGCTTATCAGGTTGAAACTTTTTCACATAAGCATTACAGCCCCAAACTTTAAGAAACGACAACTTTGGTTTCTTGCCAAACCACAGTTCATAAGGCGTCGTCTCAACGGATTTTGATGGTGCCCTATTTAAAGTGAATGCAGTTGTCTCTAATGCATAACCCCAAAATGATAGTGGTAAATTGGTAAGATACATCATAGATCGCACCATATCCAATAAAGTGCAGTTATGACGTTCGGACACACCATTACGCTATGGTGTTCCATGTGGCATGAGCTGTGAAACTATTCCACATTGTTTTTAAATGAAGGCCAAACTCGTAACTCAAATATTCTCCTCTATGATCAGATTGTAGAAACTTTATTTTCTTGTTACGATGATTCTCCACTTCACTTCTGAAATTCTTTGAACTTTTCAAATGTTTCTGGCTTGTGCTTCATTAAGTAGATATACTCATATCTGCTCGAATCATTTGTTAAGGTCAGAAAATAACGATACTCGCCACGAGCATCAACATTCATTGGACCGCATACATCGGTATGTATTATTTCCAACAAGTCAGTAGCTCGTTCCATTGTTCCTGAGAACGGAGTTTTAGTCATCTTAACCAAAAGGCACGGTTCGCAAGCACCAAATGATTCATGACCAAGTGATTCCGAAAATCCATCTTTATGGAGTTTCTTCATGCGCTTTACACCGATATGACCCAAACGACAGTGCCACAAGTACGTTGCACTATCATTATTAACTTTGCATCTTTTGGCATCAATATTATGAATATGTGTATCACTACGATCGAGATCCAACAAACTATTTTCATTGGGCGTATGACCATTGAAGGTTTTATTCATGTAAACAGAACAACAATTATTCTCTGACTTTAAATGAATAACCGTATTGCAATAAACATGATCAAATCATATTCATGCTCAACGCAAACACCAAATAACATTTATTTAGGTTTAACACTAATCCCAAAAGTATAGGGAGTGTGCGATGATGATCATATCAATCTTGGAACTACTTCCAACACTCAACGTCACTTCACCCTCAACTAGTCTCTGTTTATTCTGTAACTCCTGTTTTGAGTTACTAATCTTAGCAACCGAACAAGTATCAAATACCCAGGGGCTACTATAAACACTAGTAAGGTACACATCAATAACCTGTATATCAAATATACCCTCGTTCACTTTGCCATCCTTCTTATCCACCAAATATTCAAGGTATTTCCGCTTCCAGTGACCATTTCCTTTGCAGTAGAAGCACTCAGTTTCAGGCTTTGGTCCAGTTTTGGGTTTCCTCGCGGGAGTGACAACTTGCTTGTCATTCTACTTGAAGTTCCCTTTCTTTCCCTTTGCCCTTTTATTGAAACTAGTGATCTTTTCAATCATCAACACTTGATGTTCTTTCTTGATTTCTACCTTAATTTCACCATCACGAAGAGCCCGGGAATCGTTTTCGTCATCCCTTGCGTACTATAGTTCATCACGAAGTTCTACTAACTTGGTGGTGGTGACTAGAGAACTCTGTCAATCACTATCTTATCTGGAAGATTAACTCCCACTTGATTCAAGTGATTGTAGTACCCAGATAATCTGAGCACATGCTCACTAGTTGAGCAATTCTCCTCCATCTTTTATCTATAGAACTTGTTGGAGACTTCATATCTCTCAACGCGGGTATTTGCTTGAAATATTAACTTCAACTCCTGGAATATCTCATATGGACCATGACGTTCAAAACGTCTTTGAAGTCCCGATTCTAAGCCGTTAAGTATGGTGCACTAAACTATCAAGTAGTCATCATATTGAGCTAGCCAAACGTTCATAACGTCTCCATCTGCTCCTGCAATAGGTCTGTCACCAAGCGGTGCATCAAGGACATAATTCTTATGTGCAGCAACAAGGATAATCCTCAGATCACGGATCCAATCAGCATCATTGCTAATAACATATTTCAACATAGTTTTTCTCTAGGAGCATATCAAAATAAAAACATAGGGAAGCAACAACGCGAGCTGTTGATCTACAACATTATTTGCAAAATACTATCAAGACTAAGTTCGTGATAAATTAAAGTTCAATTAATCATATTACTTAAGAACTCCCACTTAGATAGACATCCCTCTAATCATCTAAGTGATCACGTTATCCAAATCAACTAAACCATGTCCGATCATCACGTGAGATGGAGTAGTTTTCAATGGTGAACATCATTATGTTGATCATATCTACTATATGATTCACGCTCGACCTTTCGGTCTTAGTGTTCCGGGGCCATATCTCAGATATGCTAGGCTCGTCAAGTTTAACTCGAGTATTCTGCGTGCAACTATTTTGCACCGTTGTATTTGAACGTAGAGCCTATCACACCCAGTCATCACGTGGTGTCTCAAAGACGAAGAACTTTACGCAA
The DNA here is from genome assembly GCA_021605145.1 of Aegilops bicornis. Lineage (NCBI taxonomy): Eukaryota > Viridiplantae > Streptophyta > Magnoliopsida > Poales > Poaceae > Aegilops > Aegilops bicornis. The sequence goes on from CM038673.1 coordinate 96,612,002, forward strand.
CGGTGCATACTCGGGGAGAACACTTATACCTTGAAATTTAGTGAGAGATCATCTTATAATGCTACCGTCAATCAAAGCAAAATAAGATGCATAAAGGATAAACATCACATGCAATCAATATAAGTGATATGATATGGCCATCATCATCTTGTGCTTGTGATCTCCATCTTCGAAGCACCGTCATGATCACCATCGTCACCGGCGCGACACCTTGATCTTCATCGTAGCATCGTTGTCGTTTCGCTACCTATTGCTTCTACGACTATCGCTACCGCTTAGTGATAAAGTAAAGCAATTCTGGCGATTGCATTGCATACAATAAAGCGACAACCATATGGCTCTGCCGATTGCCGATAATTCGTTTACAAAACATGATCAATTCATACAATAAAATATAGCATCACGTCTTGATCATATCACATCACAACATGCCCTACAAAAACAAGTTAGACGTCCTCTACTTTGTTGTTGCAAGTTTTACGTGGCTGCTACGGGCTGAGCAAGAACCGTTCTTACCTACACATCACAACCACAACGATAGTTCGTCAAGTAAGTGATGTTTTAACCTTCTCAAGGACCGGGCGTAGCCACACTCGGTTCAACTAAAGTTGGAGAAACTGACACCAGCCAGCCACCTATGTGCAAAGCACTTTGATAGAACCAGTCTCGTGTAAGCGTACGTGTAATGTCGGTCCGAGCCGCTTCATCCAACAATACCGCCGAACCAAAGTATGACATGCTGGTAAGCAGTATGACTTGTATCACCCACAACTCACTTGTGTTCTACTCGTGCATATAACATCTACGCATAAAACCTGGCTCTGATGCCACTGTTGGAGAACATAGTAATTTCAAAAAAAATCCTACCCACACGCAATATCATGGTGATGCATAGCAACGAGAGGGGAGAGTGTGTCCACGTACCCTCGTAGACCGAAAGTAGAAGCGTTAGCACAACGCGGTTGATGTAGTCGTACGTCTTCATGATCCGACCGATCAAGTACCAAACGCACGCCACCTCAGAGTCAAGCATACTTCAGCTCGATGACGTCCCTCGAACTCGGATCCAGCCGAGCTTCGAGGGAGAGTTCCGTCAGCACGACAGCATGGTGACGATGATGATGTTCTACCGACGCAGGTCTTCGCCTAAGCACCACTACGATATTATCGTGGTGGAATATGGTGGAGGGGGGCACCGCACACGGCTAATAGATCTCAAGGATCAATTATTGTGTCTAGATGTGCCCCATGCCCCCGTATATAAAGGAGCAAGGGGGAGGGGCGGCCGGCCAGGAGGAGGCGCGCCAGGGAGGAGTCCTACTCCCACCAGGAGTAGGACTCCCTCCTTTCCTTGTCCAAGTAGGAGAGGGGGAAGGAAGGGAGAGAGGAGAGGGAGGAAAGGGGGGCGCCGCCGCCCCTCCTTGTCCTATTTGGACTAGAGGGGGAGGGGAGCGCGGCCTGCCCTGGCCGCCCCTCCTCTGCTCCACATTGGGCCCATGAGGCCCATTAACCCCCCAGGGGGTCCGGTAACCCCCCGGTACTCCGGTATACATCCGATAACCCCCGGAACCATTCTGGTGTCCGAGTATAGTCGTCCAATATATCAATCTTCATATCTCGACCATTTCGAGACTCCTCGTCATGTCCGTGATCACATCCGGGACTCCGAACTATCTTCGGTACATCATAACATATAAACTCATAATATAACCGTCATCTAACTTTAAGCGTGCGGACCCTACGGGTTCGAGAACTATGTAGACATGACCGAGACACGTCCCCGGTCAACAACCAATAGCGGAACCTGGATGCTCATATTGGCTCCTACATATTCTACGAAGATCTTTATCGATCAAACCGCATAACAACATACGTTGTTCCCTTTGACATCGGTATGTTACTTGCCCGAGATTCAATCGTCAGTATCTCAATACCTAGTTCAATCTCGTTACCGGCAAGTCTCTTTACTCGTTACGTAATGCATCATTCCGTAACTAACTCATTAGCTACATTGCTTGCAAGGCTTATAGTGATGTGCATTACCGAGAGGGCCCAGAGATACCTCTCCGACAATCGGAGTTACAAAACCTAATCTCGAAATACGCCAACCCAACATGTACCTTCGGAGACACCTGTAGAGCTCCTTTATAATCACCCAGTTACGTTGTGATGTTTGGTAGCACACAAAGTGTTCCTCCGGTAAACGGGAGTTGCATAATCTCATAGTTGTAGGAACATGTATAAGTCATGAAGAAAGCAATAGCAACATACTAAATGATCAAGTGCTAAGCTAACGGAATGGGTCAGGTCAATCACATCATTCTCCTAATGATGTGATCCCGTTAATCAAATGACAACTCATGTCTATGGCTAGGAAACACAACCATATTTGATCAACGAGCTAGTCAAGTAGAGGCATACTAGTGACACTATGTTTGTCTATGTATTCACACATGTATTATGTTTCCGGTTAATACAATTCTAGCATGAATAATAAACATTTATCATGAAATAAGGAAATAAATAATAACTTTATTATTGCCTCTAGGGCATATTTCCTTCAGATTGGTACCCACTAAAGTTCATATTTTCAATTGGAGGGTGTTGCATGTCCTAGTCCCTTGTTATTATTATTTGCTTGATCGTCATACGCAAACCCCCGTTGTATGACATGTTTGTCACATGGATCCGTAAGATCTCAGGCACATGTTGTTCCTATGTGATAGAGCTATGGAAGTTTGGAAGGATGTTGCGCTGCAAGAATTCATAGAACCTTTAGTGGCTCGAGAGCCATCGGGGCTGTAACTCGAGCAACTTCTTTGTGGTGAGCTTCTGGAAGGATGGCTCTTCCCGTCGCGAATGGAATTGAGACTATTATGGTTGTAGGATGGTATCTCTGGTCAGATCGCTGAAAAATTTCACATGGTAAGACGTGGTATCCCTACTAGATCGGCCATAAGTACAAAAGTGGTTGTGGTGAATGCTTTGGCTCTTAAGATAAAAGATCCGGTTTGGAATGTCAAACGGAGTAGGACAGTGGCGAGGACTATGAAACATAACATTGATGCCAGTTTTTACCCGGACGTGGGGGTTAGAGCGACGGGAGCTTTACTCTGAGACTCCAATGAGGCGTTCATCTTTGCATCATGTTCTTTTGATGAGGTTGCCATGGACATTGCATCAATAGAAGCAGTCGCACTATTGGAAGGGTCATGACTTGCAGACTTGTTGGGGATCTTCGCAGTGGCGGTGGAGAGTAATTCAATAGAGATAGTTCAAGTCATTATTGATCCAACCGAGTATCGAGCATAAGAAGAAGTGGTGACTAATGACTGTCGGGAGGTTTTGAATTCTTTCGGCATGGCGACTGTAGCACACTGTGCCCGGGAAAGCAATCTTGTTGTGCGTTTGCTTGCTTGAGCAAGTTAAGAAGAAAACTATCTGAGGAGTGGCGTGATTATCCTCCGTACTCTCGTATTCGTTATCTTGTACTCCCTCCATCCCAAAACGCTCTTATATTACGGGACGGAGGGAGTAACGGGCAAGATCATTGTTTAATAAAAGGTAGCTGAATTTCAAGAAAAGAAGAAGAAAAACAGCGTACACGGTGTAGTGGGCTAGCCGCTGGCGAAATTTAGTTTCTCCATCTTGGACCATGTGGTTGGGCAGGCGTCCAATATCTTGGATGTTCCGGGGGGGGGGGCATATAGGGGATTGTCCCCATTTCCATTTCTATGTGTATACAGAAGAACAAAGGTTGAATCCATGGAGATCCAACTAACTGAATCCCATATGATCCGTCGGAGACATACCCCTAACACACCGTACGGCAAAGCTAGATGCCCCGTCGGGACGGGAGCTGAGCGTGGTGGACGTTACTTCATCTTCATGGAGTTGAGGCCACTTTGTCGTTCTGAGTAGGACACAAACCCTAACCGACCAAAAGAACACCTAAAACAGAGCAGGAAACCCTTCCGCCGGTAAGGGCAATCGAACAGTTTCCAAAAGAGCAACCGACACGTAGTGTGGATATTTTTGAAACCCCGGAAGCAACATTGTTGTTGGCGGAGCTAAGAAAACTTGCATCCACTTGTGAGAATATTATGGTTGGATTGAAAACTTTTAAACGGTGAGCTATCTGGCGCCCTGGATGGTGCTACAATTGATATATGGAAGGTTCACTCAATCTGAGGGAGCCATGACCAAAGGGTTATGACTAGAGGACATGTTTATACAAATGGGCCAAGAGTTAATTGATACAAAATCTAGGAACTGGGATAACCAATTGATTAAGGATTACTTGTAGCCCATAGATTAGCTGAGATAGTTCAAGTCATTCTTGATCCAGTCGAGTATTGAGCATAAGGAGAAGTCGTGACTGATGACTTCCGAGAGGTTTCGAATTCTTTCGGCATGGCGACTATAGCATACTGTGTCCGGGAAAGCAATGTTCTTATATTAACACAGTGTAGTGTTAAAAACACTCTTATATTACGGGACGGAGGGAGTGTTTGTTTAATAAAGGTCGCTGGATTTCAAGAAAAGAAAGGGGGGGGAACCAGCGTAGTGGGCTGGTGAAATCTTGGGACGGAGCCGTGTGAGCCATCCAGTATCTTGGCCAGCCCATCTTGACACGAGAAAGGACCAAACGAGCCTGTCTCCGCCGGCGGTGAGAGAGGAGAGGATGGAGCGGCGGCGCAAGCCTCTTCCGCGCCGGCCGTCGTACTGCGCTCCTTTTAGGTCAGGTCGTCCACCAGCCAAGAAGAGGAAGAGATTGGGCTCCGAGGGAGAGATTGAACCTTCGGCCGGGGCGGCAGGAGTCGACCGGATCAGCGCCCTCCCCGACGAACTCCTCGGCGAGATCATCTCCCTCCTCCCCATCAAGGACGGCGCCCGCACCCAGATCCTCGCGTCCCGGTGGCGCCATCTCTGGCTCTCCGCCCCTCTCAACCTCGACTGCCGTGGCTTCGCTACCGCCGCCGATCTTGCGGTCGTCAGATACCGCAGGGTCTACAACAACGTCCCCTCTGCTGTAGCGCACATTCTTGACCGCCACCAAGGCCCCGGCCGCCGCCTCCGTGTCAAGGGGTACCGTCTCCCCGTCGCCGCCGCCGCCACCGCCCTGAATTGGTGGATCGTGGCCCCCGCCCTCGCCGCCGCTGCCGCCGCCGCCCTGGATTGCTGGCTCGTGGCCCCCGCCCTCGACGGCCTCCAGGTGCTCGAGTGCTGGGTTTCTTCCAAGCATTCTAAACCGCTTGGGCCGCTGCCGGCGTCCGCCTACCGCTTCTCGCCCACCCTCCGTGTCGCCACCTTTGGTGGCTGCCGCCTCCCCGACGACGACATCGCCCAAGGGCTTCACTTCCCCAACCTCAAGCACTTGTCACTTGAATCCGTCTCCACCTCGGAGCACTCTCTGCACAGCCTCATCGCCGGTTGCCCCGCTCTGGAATGCTTGATGATTCACACAATCTTCGGCTTCCGTCGCCTTCGGATCAATTCCCTCACTCTTACGTTCATATGTGTGCAAGATCAACGTCAGAACTGCAAGGGATTCAGTCAGCTCCAGTTTGAGGAACTCGTCATCCAGAATGCGCCTTGTCTTGAAAAGTTGATCCCTCTCTACTTTGAGTGTGGTCTGCAGGTGTCGGTAATCTCCGCGCCTAGACTTCACACCTTGGGCTTCCTTACTGATTGGGGCGACCATTCTACCAAACTAGTGTTTGGCTCCACAGTTATTCAGGTGATTAACCTTCCATCTGCTCTTTATACTTCACTACTTGCCTTATATATGGGATGTCTAACTAGTTAACCCGTGTTTGTCATCTGCACTTGTATATAGCCTGATTTTGTCTCCCATGCTCCATTTAGGGATTGCGCGCCGATAGCCTGACAACGGCAGTGCGCACTGTCAAGATTTTAGCTGTCAATGTCCATACTCTTAGTTTGGATAATGTTCTTGACATGATAAGATTCTTTCCATGCCTGGAGAAGCTGCTTGTGAAGGTGGCTATTTCTTCCTTGACAATTCCTAGCGTCGTTCAGCTGAGCTTTCGATATACTCACTGTTCTAAAGCGGTGAAAATTTTTATGTCTTTCTTTGCAGTCATGGAGTTTGGGTGAGAACAATTTGTGGCATCGTAAACACCGGGATCTTCTCACATGTCTTGACATCCGTCTCAGGACAGTAGTGTTGGAAACGTATCTGGGCAGCTGGTCACAGGTTAACTTTGCCAAATTCTTTGTGCTGAACGCCAGAGTGCTGGAGTCAATGACGTTTCATGTTGAGGCCAGCTTGTATGACGAGGAGTTCTTGGCAGAACAGTGTACGAAGCTTCAGCTAGGGAAGAAGGCTTCAAGAGATGCTCAGTTTCATTTTACAACTGGTACTTCTCTTGAAGCTGTTTGGGAGACCAAGCATCTCAGTGATCTTAACTTGGATGACCCCTTCCTGTAGATGTTGAAATGGGTTTGGTCAGTCAGGAATTATCTTTGCCTATCTCATTCCTGTTCTGTTCAGACTTGCTTAGTACCCTTGATTGTAGTATGTGTATATGTACAATCTTGTGTCATTTGTTTTGACATACACTTGATGGTATATGCACAATCTCACTGAAAAGTTTTGGATTCTTCAACAATGTTGCTACAGTATAAGACGGCGGCTTGTCGAGATCCATCTTTTAATCTTCCATTGGAACATCTGTTCAATGACTCTGCATGCAGTGTCATTCTTCAGTGGTAATTGAAGGTTGGGTATTAATTCTGGAATGTCTTATGAATACCATTGAAGTGAAGGAAAAGGAAACAACTTAACTCTTGTGATTTAAATGATTTTTTTACTGTCTGGACCATGCATCGCATCAGTGTATTGGTTACTTATATTTATCTATCTTCTGGAGGATTCATGAGTTCACCCTACTTGTTATTGCTTGGCCTCGTACAATGGAAGTAAATGCGAATCATTATGTTTATCGATGCAACTGCATTTTGATTATTTATTAAAATACTACTGCATCTAAATTAACAAGTGCAATTGTATCGAGGTTTTGACAGGTGCAATTGTGTTGAAATTTAGAATTGGAATATATCAGATGGTTTTCGTGTCTGGGTGTTCTATGCACTGTCTTGTGCAGTTAGAGACATCACACACAAATAATCTTACTATTGTTTTGTGCTGTCCTATTATACTTTTTTTCTGAGAATGATTGTCTTTTGCTTTATGTCGCCTTTTTTTTGTCCTATTGTACTTGTGAGGAGAAATACTTTTTTTTGTCTTTTGCTTTATGTCGCCTTTGATCTTATTCGAGTAATCCTCTGAATCTTTTATTTGCTGTTGCCACTCGATTCTTGTCTGTTTCTTTGCAAAATTGTTCTGTGAACAGTGACTCAGCAACGTAGAGTACCACATTAATTTGCAACGAGGCGAGTCACACATAGCCGTTACCATATAAATTATCGGTCCTATATTATTCATGCTCCTGGATTCAGTCATATATGTATTTTCTTGGCCTTGATGATTCAATAATTTCTATGATGCTTTGCTTCATGGCCGCCGCAAGTTTGCATCGCTGATTGCTAAGTTAGCTACCACACATTATATGATCTCAAGCATTTGTCTTATGTCGCTTTAAATTTTGTTTCACATTGTTCTCTGAGTCATTGTTTTGCACTTCTGGTATTGCCACCGAGTCCTCTGATTTAATGCCGATGCAGCTTCTCAGGTATCTGAGAACTGCCTGCTACATCTAAATAATATCCATACCTTGGTTGCTCCCTCTCAGAATTCGAAAAGTACCCAACTCTATACATTGACTGTTGTGAAGATCCTGAACACCATTATTTGCAAGCTACTTGATACAGGTTCGGTTCTTGATGAGATGGAACCTGAAACTGTATCTGATGTAGTCTTGTAGATAAGGCTGACAGCAGCAAGACTTGTGTGATTGATGTGTGTGTTTGTGATGTGTGCGTTGGAACTTACTCCCTCCGTTCGGAAATAGTTGTCATTGAAATGGATGTACCTAGATGTATTTTAGTTCTAGATACATCCATTTTGAAGACAAGTAATTCCGAACGGAGGGAGTAGCTGTGAGTGTAGAGACGGTATCCACCAGCCGGAATAATCTAATAATGTCACTTGTGTACTCAATACAAGTACTCAATCATGCATATATATGGAGCATGCAATGCAGGAGTAATTTGATTTGAGTACTGATGTTGTTAGTATGCCTATATGCACATTCCCGTGTCATTTGTTTTGTCATACACTTTAGGGTATATGCACAATCTCACTGAAAAGTTTAGATCCCATCTGGATTCTTCAACGATGCAGCTTTGGTCTTCCATTGGAACATGAATTAAATGATTTCGCCTGCAGTGTCATTCTTCAGTGGTACTCCCTCTGTTCGGAATTACTTGTCACAAAAATGAATGTATCTACAACTAAAATATATCTAGGTACATTCATTTCTTGGACGAGTAATTCCGAACGGAGGGAGTAATTGAAGGGATCTTGTTTTCTCTGGAATGTCCATGAATACCACTGAAGAAAAGGGGGAGGAAACGACTTTACTCTGTAATAATCTGAAGTCAGTTTTGTATTGTCTGGTCCATACATCATATCAGTGAATTGGTTACTAAATTATGTTTATCTAGCTTCTGGATGATTTAAGAGTACACCATTTCTTGCTGTTGCTTGGCCTCATACAATGGAAATAAATACGGATGGTTATTTTTATCGATGGAACTACATTTTGATTCTTTATTAAACTACTTGCATCTAAATTAACAACTCCAATTATTGTATCGAAGTCCTAAATTTGATGTCTGAGATGCTCTTTGTACCTGAGTGTTCCAGGCACTAGCTTGTGCAGTTAGAGACATCACACACAGCAAGTAGTCTTAGGTTGCTGTTTATTTTACTTGTGAGGAGAAAGGCCATTGTTTTATTGTATTGAAGTCCTAAATATGCTGCTGTTTGGATCTTTCCTTTGCTGTTGCCACTGGACTCTTGTCTGATACTGCATTCTGTGAGCAGTGACTCGGCACTGTACAGTACTACTCCCTCCGTTCCCAAATAATTGTCTTTCTAGCCATCTCAAATGGACTACAACATACGGATGTATGTAGACATGTTTTAGAGTGTAGATTCACTCATTTTGCTCCGTATGTAGTCACTTGTTGAAATCTCTAGAAAGACAATTATTTAGGAACGGAGGGAGTACATTGTTTTGCAACAATGTGAGCCTCATAGAGACGTTACGATTCATATTTTTGGCCCTTAGTATTATTCATGTTCTTGGCTTCAGTCAGTCATTTGTGTTCTCGTGGCTTGATGATTCGTAGTTGTCATTCCTATTCAGCGCTTACTGGCTGTAATAGTATGATGATGGTTTGCATCGCTGATTGGTAAGTCAGCTAGCACTCATTATTGTTAAACTCAATTATTTCTCTTATGCCGCCTCAAATTTTCCACATTGTTTTCTGAGTCAATGTTTGCAGATCACAACTCTAAATGTTGACAGCTTCGAAGATTTTGAACACCAACATTTGTAGATCACCAGCTACTCGATACAGGTTCGGTTGTTGATGAAATGGAATCTGAAACTCGACCTATCCGTTGTGCATATATAAGTTGCCAGCAGCAAGACTTGTGTGTGATTGACGTGTGTGTTTAACTGTTTATGATGATGGGAGAAGAGTTGAGCTGAAAGATGATGAGGCTAATGCAGAAACCATTTCAGCCTGTTCAATTCAGCACTTTTTTTAGGTCTTTACCATGCAATGAAAAGAAGGGTATTTGAAATTTTGAAGTGACACTAACATTTGTATTAGCTTAAAGAAGTACTACAACCTATTTGCCAAATTATAGTGCATAGAATTATTTTTTCCATAGTCAAACTTTCGACCAAGTTTACGTATACAAAAACAATAATTTACAATACTAGATATCATATAAAAATATATCTCATGATGAATCTAATGGTAGTATGAATGTTGATAATTTATTTATAAACTTGGTCAAAGTTTAAGGATGACCTTGAAAAGAACTTATATGCACTATAATCTAGACTTCTGGAAGGGGTAATTATGTTTTATTCAGCAGATTTCTCATCGGAGATGCCGTTAATTAATTATCCTTGGTTGGTGAGTGGTCGGCGTTGGAACCTAGCTGCGGGTGTATAGCCGGCATCTACCAGCCAGAATAATCACACAACGTCACATGTGCAGGCTCCGCACCAGATTAGTTTGTTCCCGTCTGCCTCCACACAGTAACGGATCAGTTGCTCGGAATCCTCACTCGTTTTTACATATACTACCTCCGCTTCTCTCCAGGTACTAGCAGATCAATGGCGATAGCAGTGGGAGTAGGTGTGGGTAAGTGGGCATGGTGGCTGGGCCTCGCCCTCGTCGCCGTCCCGCTGCTCTGCCTCGCCGTCTGGCACTCCACCGACGCGTGGTACCGCGCCGCCTTCTTCCTCAGGCACGGCGGCCGGCGCCGCCTCCCGCCAGGCCACATGGGCCTGCCCTTCCTCGGCGAGACGCTCTCCTTCGTCTGGCACTTCAAGCTCGCGCGCCGCCCGGATGACTTCATCGCCGCAAAGAGGCGGGCGCACGGCTCCGGGGCCGGCATCTACCGGACGCACCTCTTCGGCTCCCCTGCCGTCATCGCGTGCTCTCCGGCGGCCAACAAGTTCGTGTTCCAGTCCGCCGATAACTTCGGCATACGGTGGCCCGTGCCGGAGCTCATCGGCCACAAGTCCATGGTCAACGTCGAGGGCGCCAGCCACGCCAGGCTTCGTGGGATCATCCTCACCGCCATCAACCGCCCCAGCTCGCTCCGGACCATCGCCGCCGTCGTGCAGCCGCGTGTTGTGGCGGCGCTGGCCGCGTGGGCAGACATGGGGACAATCGTTGCCTCCACCGAGATCAAGAAAGTAAGAGATTTATTCATTAAGTACTACTTCGTCCGTAAAAAAATATAAGAGCATGTAGATCACTATTTAATGATCTAAACGCTCTTAGTCTTATATTTGTCTACAGAGGAAGTACTTACCTAGTCCTCGGTGAGTATGCATGTGCTTTTCTTCTCTGTCAATAGTGAATAGTGATGCTCCTTAAATTGCACAGGTGACGTTCGCCAACATATTCAAAATGTTCATAAGCATGGAGCCGTCGCCATTGACGGAGCAGATCGACCAGTGGTTCGGCTGCCTCATGGCTGGCCTCAGGGCATTCCCCTTGGATTTTCCAGGGACAAAATTTCACGGCGCTCGCAAGGTAATCTGGTTTATTTTCATACAATCCATTAAATGGATCGGGTTACACTATCAAGAGAGAGTCAAGGTAATTTGTTTGCTCCTTGTTTTTACAGAAATCATCAAAATAACTGTAGAGGGATTTAACAACTTGTGCAGTGCCGTCGGAAGCTGAACGCGGTCTTCCGGCATGAGCTGGAGGCAAGGAAGAAGGTGGACAAGAAGTGTGATGATCTCATGAGTGGGCTGATGTGCACCGAGGACGAGCAGGGGAAGAGGCTGAGTGATGAGGAGGTAGTGGACAACATGGTCAACCTCGTGGTCGCTGGCTACGAATCCACGGCCAGCGCCATCATGTGGGCTACCTACCACCTGGCCAAATCCCCCGCCGCCCTCGCCAAGCTCCGAGAGGAGAACGTGGCAGTGAGCGATAGCAAAGGTGGTTCATTGATGATCACCCATGATGACCTCCCGAGGATGAAGTACACGGCAAAGGTGGTGGAGGAGACGATCCGGATGGCCAACGTCGCCCCCATGGTGCACCGCGTGGCGAACCGGGACGTGGAGTATGGTGGGTACACGATCCCGGCAGGGTGGCCGGTGCTCGTGTGGGTGAGGTCGCTGCACACCGACCCAGTCTACTACCAGGACCCCCTCACCTTCAACCCCGACAGATGGGATGTAAGTTGTTGTTTTTCTCTCATTGATCATGGATGCAACTTCATCATGTATGCATCAATTGTCAATGAAGAACTTGATGAATGCAGAAACCAGTGAAGCCAGGGACGTACCAGGCATTTGGTGGCGGATATAGGATTTGCGCCGGCAACATGCTCGCGAAGTTGCAGATCACCATCATGCTCCATCACCTCTCCATTGGTTATGAGTGAGTGATGAGATATATTACTTCAAATGCTATGTAATCACCAACATGTGATCAATAGAATTCATTTGCTTACTTTTATCTTGGCATTTGATTTATTTATTTATTGCATAAGCTGGCATTTGATCCTAGTTTACCATACGAATGATTGTTTCAGATGGGAGCTGTTGAATCCTGATGCGAAGATCAATTACCTTCCACACCCAAGGCCACTGGATGGCGCAGCCATGACCTTCCGTAAGCTTAGAGCTTGATGGAGATGTGTTCAATGATTTTTTTTCTAGCTATGCTAGTGCATCAATGTTAATTCTATTAGTATTGTATGATCATATCAGAACTATAGCTAGTCTATCTTTTTCTGCAAATGACATTATCTTTGTAAGCAAACATGGGCATGACGCATTTAAATTTGTACTGCAAGGGACAAGACCATTATTTGAAAAGCTACTTTTTTTTTTTGGTGATGGGAAGGCCATTTATGAAGCTCCGCTTGAGTACATTTGGTTGAATGGGTGCGCAATAGATGGGCCTGAGGGGCCTAAGACCCCATGACCATCGGGTCACTATATGTGTGGTCACAAGTCAAAGATAGGCAAGCTTCCATGTGAAGTGACTCTAAATGGGCCGGCTACAGATCCATCAATACATTAAAAAAAATCAGAAAGTAGGATTCTTATTGAATAAACTTTATATTATATCTAGGAAAATTAGTTTCACAATTAGTAAAAAATATACACCCTCCGGTCCGTATTAATTGCCGTGTACAAAGTTGTACTAATTGTGCGACAATTAATATGGATCGGATGGAGTTGGAAAATTTGTTCATGTACTTAAGTGTAAATATTTATATGTTCAAATAAAATAATCATCCCATAATAAAAAATGTCTTTAAGCACCGAAATAATATTCACGTAATTTAAAATATTCATACATTTCAAAAAAGAAATCATACAAAGTCGTGCATAAGTGGCTGAATATATGTTCATACAGGTTTTAAAAAATAGTCTGTATTTTTCCAAAGAGGAAAGGGAAAATGGAATAAAAGGAAATGAAAGTAAGAACAAAAACTTAAAGTAAAACTAAAATAAGAAAAGGTAAAGTGAAAATAAAATTAAGTAAACAAGAAACAACAATAGGAAGAAGGAAAAGAAACAAAAAAAAACAGCTATTGTAGTGCATGCATGTATTTTAATTCTGTCGGTATTGCATGCTCATATCATAACTGCCTCTAGTCTATCTTGTCACTGAAAGATTGTTTGATTGCTATGCATTTCTTTGTAATCAAACAGAAGTATGATGCTTTACAATTTTTAAGACGTGAACCCAGGTGAACTGGTTTGACATTTTTTTTCTTCAGCTTAGGAGCTCCTATTTGCCGCTTTATAGCATGCAATAAGCAAGCTCCAACCACTAGCTACTTTCAATGGGCGGACCACTAGCTACTCCGGCCCATCAATAATTTTTATTTTATTTATTAAATGTGTTTTCGTTTAGTAAATTATAAATATTTGTACAAAATAGTTATTAATAATTGGGGAAATATAACATAGAGTAACTAAAAAAATTGACGTACTTCAATGCAAATAATAAAGAAATATATGTTCAAAAACAAATTTTCATCTCATAGTAGAAACCATGTTATTATGCACAAGAAAAAATATTAATGTATTTAAAAAGAGCCCATTTATTTGAAAAAAAGATACGTATGCACCAGATTATATGTTTATACAAATTTAAATGTTCTGTGTTTTCTCATAAATAAATACAAATTAGAAAAGAAATAGAGTGAAAAATAAATAAAATAAAAATTAGATAAACAAAAAATAAGTAAAATAAGGAAGGACAATGGAAAAGAAAAAGAAAAGAAACATACACAACAGAGAGAGAGAGAGAGAGAGAGAGAGAGAGAGAGAGAGAGAGATGGCCTTGCCTTGTTGGGCATGGCGCAGGCACTAGTTTTTCCTTTGCTTACTATTTGAGGGAAACATAATAATGTAAAATAAAAAATGTTATTTTACTTAAATGTAATTAATTATATGTTTAAAATAAAATGTTCGTCTAATATAAAACATGTTCCTATGCTCTAGCAAACATATTTGGTATTTCAAAAGAGTCCATATATTTGAAAACAATCATGAAAGTTGTTCGTATGTGTCTGACTATATGTTTATACAGTTTAATATTTTATGTATGCTTTTATAATGAAGGACGAAATAAAAAGAAAGAAAAGTGAAAATATGTACATAATAAGAAACAAAAAAGCTAAACTGAAGATATTAATATATAGTAAAAATGGAAAGAAACAACAAACTGAATTAAAAAACACAGGGGAAAAAAGGTCCCAAACTTGGTTGGCCCTATACCCGGGATCATTTTCCTTTGCTTATGATCGGATAGAAAAGTGGGCTTTTGATCCAACCTAACATACATCATTTTTTATGCTTCGCGCCGCATAACAAATCTACAATTTTGGATGAAACCCAGGGGATGAGGAGTCAAATGTTTTCTTTCTCACATGACAGCATGTGCTTTCGTCTCATTTGAGGCATAGAGTTGTCAAAGGCTATGAAAACAATCATGGCAAAAAAGAAGACTGAAAAAACCATCCATGGATGAATTTTATGCCTCTGCTATTCAACTGGAACCCTGAAATGTACTCCCTCATAGTCTCAAAAAACGTCTGACATTTCGGGACGGAGGGAGTATGAGCGAAGCATGCAGTGAGTGGTCACGTTCGCCCTCGTGTCGAGTAATAATGCATGCACCCATTCAGGACAAGCTAGATCATGCATTCCTCCCGTATGAATGAATTTTATGCCTCTGCTACTACTAGCTTAAATCACATGATCACTTGAAGGATACCACTACGATGTAAATCTGTCAAATCACACAATTAAGTCTCACCTGTACCAATTAATTAGTCACTTTACTGTAGTTTGCAGTACTGTAGTGCCAGCACGCATGAGTATCAGTGGTTTCTTGGTTGCTTGGTGGAGGTAGCTAGGACTAGGAGTGAACACTGAATATGAGCAATGAAAGAACAGCGATGCATCACAATCTTTATTCAGTTTTCAGCTGTCACTCAATTGTTTAGATTGGTATTCAATAGTAAAAAAAGAAGAAGAGTAATGCAACTCGTCACTCTATATATTTAGCTGACCTAGAGTTCCAAAGATCAATGTCTAACCAGCAATGTCATGCTTAATTTGACCCAGCGTCGTCTCATCGATCAATCCATCTTCCTTGCCTGCACATGCATTGTGTCATCTCACATCAACCATTATACCCCTTGACCTTGCTGAATAATTCTTAGTTAACTCCGGACTCCTCTTTATATAAAGAAGTGTTGTAGCCTAATTGTGTATAGATATTGCCCCATCCGTCGATTCATGTACTCCTACGTCTCAATCGATTGATCGGTCAAGGTTACAAATCCATGATCGATATTTTACTTGACTTGTTAACTTGTAGCATTAATTTGAGCAGTACTTCTTCTGAATCAACTAGTAGAAAAGTTGATAATATATGCTCCCTCCGTTTTTTATGTAAGGTGCATTTTTTGGCGCGGTGACCAAGGCGCAAATTAAGAAAAAATTTGATCAAAAATACCCTTTGCTAATTACTCCCTTCGTTCCTTTATATAAGCTATATTTGTTTTTTGATAAAATTTCAGAACCTCATAATTCTCTTGTTAGCCCTCCAGAAAAAGGAAAATATATCTCTCCTGATTGTCTGTATATCTCCTTGTAGCAAAAGAAGTAAACTATCTCTATGTCGATTGTATGTATCTCTTACTTTCCTGGACTAACTCATTTACTTGCCACTAACCAATAAATTGCCAAGGGTAATTTCGTCCTAACATGTCTATAATTATGTACCTTGGTCACCGTGCTGAAAATAATACACCTTACATAAATGAACAAAGGGATCGTATGTAGCTAGCAGGTTAATTAGCAATAATTAAATAACTAGCAGTCTAATAAAAGGCAACTAAATCTTGCTGCACCAGAATAAAATCAATCAGTGGGATGGGAGAGAGAAATGTGAGTGCATGCAATCAGGTAGAGATATTTTTTTTTACTACCTTCGTATTGGCAATACACATTACTTTTTATCTAAGGCATGTAATGGTGGAGGAAGGACAAGCATGGAAAACCGTGAGGAAAAGAGAAATACACCTTACATTGTGATTTTTTTGGAAAAAACTAATACGCCTAATATAAAGGAATGGATGGAGTACTAGTGAGAATCATACTACATTGATAGATACATGCAATTAAGGCGTTCTGGTGTGCATATTGATCAGTCAGGGTGGGCGTAAAAACCGACTAACCAAAGACCAAACCGATGCCAAAAACAAAAAAAAAACAAATTTTTGGTTTTAGTGCTGGCACAAAAGAATTTGTTTTTACCTTTGCTTACCAAACTAACTTCGGCCAGGTTTGGTTTTAGTAAGAAGGTTAACCAGAAGAAAAACCGAGCATATGGCAGGAACGGCCCAAACAGAGAGCTTCTACTGCTACTGCCTACTGCTTAGCTGATTGATCCATGGATGTTTACAGATCCACAATCTGTATTTGGGGGGTCACAATCTGTATTTTACTTGACTTCTAACTTGTAGCATAAATTCGAGCGTACTTCTTCTGAATCAAGTAGTAGAATGATATATACTACTCCTAGATTGATAGATACATGAACAGTAGTAGTGAGAACGCTACTAGATCGACAAATACATGCAATTAAGGCGTACAAGTACGCATATCTATCAGCGCATCAAAAATCGTATTCCCATCTTTATTCAATAGTAAATGGTGACTATTACTAGCTGATGAGCACATGATTGATTGATGGACAACCTACCTACATAGTAATTCGTACACATATCTTTATATGTATACTCTGGTTCTATGTATGCATGATTGAGTTGTGTGTGATGCTGAATAGACGCGCACACAGTAGACCATATATCCATGATCAATTTGATTGCTACATGCATGAGATGGATGGAGTGAAGTGAACGAATGAAAGCGCTAGTAGGACGAGTGGAGGACCACCAGCACGCGCATGTCCTCGAAGCAAACACCCATTAGTTCTACTCTCTCGATCCCATGGCTAGCTACATGGACACGATCGAGTACTACACGTAACTCCAGCACGGCATAATAATTTGAGAGGGCCATCTAAAAACATTTTAGAGGCTTTAGAGTGGACTGCTATGTCAGACTATAAAATCGCAATCTTTATTTTTCCTATCATTTGTCTATGAGACACCTAATTATTTTCATTTTTCGTATTATTATATCCCCAATCCCCTCTTTCTACTCGGCACACCCACTCGGTTGTGTGTGTGTGTGTGTGTGTGTGTGTGAGAGAGAGAGAGAGAGAGAGATTATCTCAGTGACATGTAGGCCTATGCCACCTGGCTAAAGCGGTGCCATGTCATCAAGTCAAAAAACGGGTTTGACCGAGGTATACCACCATTGGGGACTAAATCTACCTGATATTAAGAGCTGCCGTACGGAGTTGCACAAAATAATGTTTAAGGACAAGCCACAATTGACGATAAGCTGAGGCATGAAAATGACACTTTGCTCTATTCATTTTGTTATGCGGCGGAAATGAGAAAAAATAAATAAGGTACTCAATATAAAGTACAAGCATACAAACGGAAACATTAGATAAAAAAAGAAGGCACCATCTCTTTTTCCCCACAGTTTTTAAGAAAATTGCCTCAATTGCCCATCATCTTATTGACTTACCAAATAAAATCATGTTTTCTTTGGTAATTAAGCCAATGAATGTTGACTTGTTCAATAGTTTAATCTTCTCTTTTGGTGCATTATCATATTAATTTCCCTATTGCAATGCATGGGCAATTGCCCTAGCGGTTTTAATCGCTAGTCTACCTTTTGTGGTGTCTCAAATATGCCACATCATCAACGACATTTTATAGCCTTCTAGTTATGCTACTCATCCTTTTTAGTCAACGGACACATAAACTATGGATCATAATAGACACATTACTTTGTTGTACCTCCACTCATCGTTGTCTTACTACAGACCATGTCGGTCTTAATCATGATAGTCTGAAGCTTCCAAGAATCGTCCAAAACTGTTACATTTTGTTAAAGTGGTATTGGGGACACATGCGGAGCCTAGTATGGCCAAAATTGTTACATTTTCACTTCATATTTGTAAGCTTGGTTTCATGTTAATAGAAGTGTGAGGGGGGCATAGCATCCCGCCCCCCTCCGTCATTGATCTAAAAATTATCCTTGTTCAAGTCCAATATAGTCACGCCTAGAGTATTACTAGTTGTCTAGATATTCGGAAATATGCAACGTCCATCACAAGCATGGTGCTCTCCTCACTGTGGTTTCAATGTCGGTAATTAAAAAAAATCATATCCAAACCCACCGAGCCTAAATTTGGTCACAATTATTCAAGTCTGTTATTGATCACTTATTTGTTATGCGTTTATCTACATGTGTGCATGCATTGCTGGTTTGTTTGCCACTAGACTGCATAATTACATAAGTTTAGGAGAGATTTGAAACAAAGAATGAACAACGGGCCATGCATCATATAAACTTTGTTCAGTCCCCATCAACGTCACATATGCAAAAGAAGTTTGGCCAAACTCCCCTCCGGCAAGTTTGGTATTTTTTGGGACCATAATGGTTCTCCTAACTTGAATTCCTATATCCAGTCTTGGTGTGTGGTATTTATATAGCCGTACTTTTAATTTTTGTTAGGTCGATTTGAATTGATTCTGTATTGGAACAAGTTGTAGAGTTCTAGTTGGTTATTTTGTAAATTGCATAAAATGGTACAGACACATATATAGAAGGTGTGTTGTGATGAATTTGTGTTTGCTGTATACATTATGTGTATGTTATAACTTATTAAGTTTGTATGTTTTTGCATGTTGCATCGATTGGGTATTTGTTGTATACATACAAGTTTTCTTTTGCATTATATGTTCAAAAGTGTTAGGACGTCTTTGCAAAATGTGGGAACCTTCCATCTGAAATTAAAACTAGCCAAAATAGCAATTACTTGTTGTTGTAAAAATGTTTGACCAACCACTCCCTCTTCTCAAAATAAGTGTCATTAATTTAGTACAAAGTTAGTAGAATTTTGTATTAAATCAGTGGCGCTTTTGTTAAGACAGACGGAGTATATTCTAAAGCAGTAATACTATATATTGAGTGATGGATGGGCGATGGATTAAATGGTACATGTATGTATGGTAGTACGATAGATGCTTCATTAATATATACAAGCAACCGCGAACTTACAGTAACTCGGTTATGTTTCTTGTGGTCGAACCTACCCACACAGGTTTAAGTTCAAGACCTGGCATAGGTGCTCATATTTTTTAAATTTTAATTGGACATTTATGTCGCTATTTTAAGAAGAAGTCGACTATGAGGTGCGTGTCTCTAAGAAAATAATACAGATGTATCGGTACCAACTTTTATGCATGCATGGTTGGTTTCATTTCAATTCTAAAATATAATGTGTATTTATTTTTGAGAGTCAGATTCCTTTAATTTTGACCAAGTTTAGAGCTAAGAATATTGACCGCAATACTAAATAAGTAGAATATAAAAAAATATTTGATGATTAATCTAATAATACCGATTTGATATTCTGATATTGATATATTTCTCTACAAATTGGCAACTTAAAAGATGTTTATCATTTCTAAAAACCAATGCATCTTATATTTTGAAACAAAGAAAGTAAAAAAGAAATAAAAACCCAACGACACTAACGGCGCAGCAAAGCACGCCCAACCCTCCTAGTAGTACTACTAATCACCATTAGGATGAAAGATCGATCATACACACACACACACATATCTCTACTATCTAAAAGAAACGGAGCGTTCCGTTTCCCATCTTACGTCGTGGGCTTCGTCCGACCTCCTCCTCATCCCGCCTGTACGCTTTGATTTTTTTCCGCCCCTTTAATCTCTGGTTTTTTCTTTAACAGGGTTTCCAGAAAACTAGCCTCAGATTACGCTCTGATTTGTCTCCCTAATTCCCTTGGGTTGGGCGAGCCAGAACTCCGCACACGATCTCTCTCATCTCTCCTCCTATTCCCAATCCCATGCTAGGGTTTCCCGCCGCTGTCCACCTGGCTCCTGGCGCCGCCATGTCTCGTCTCCTCCACCGACCCATCACTATCCTTCTCATCCGCGTCACAGGTCCGTTCCCTTCCCCCCATTTTTTCTCACATCGAGCAGAAACAGAGGGCCTTTTTCTGGGGGAGAGAGATGGCATCGGTGGGATGGTGCATCCACGTGGTTGCCTGGCCGCCGAGGCTGAGAAGGAGCTCAGAGGAAGGTGCTATCTGCCGCTGCTGGAGGGATCATGGTGAGGATCGTTTCGAGGTGTACGGGCAGGGGTTCGACGCCGGGCTTGGTAGCTACTGCTGCTCACGTATGTGTGTGTGTGTGTGTGTGTGTGTGTGTGTGTGTGTGTGTGTGTGAGAGAGAGAGAGAGAGAGAGAGAGGCGCAGGGCCAGAGCAGTTTTACCCAGGAGACGTTCTCACCGGATGAACCAGGTCAGGTGATTTCTTTTGTGACCAAGCGATGCCGCTGGTGTGCTGAGTGGCATGTGTCTAATGCTGTTGCTGCTAATGCATATAGGAGATAGACAAAGTTAAGGTGTGTGCTAGCTATGTGAGCGTGTACTTCGACTACTATTATTATTTTTAGTTGCTCTGCTATTGCTTCTCATTTGTATGTATGTGTGTTAAGCAGATTGTGGTGATGTCAAAAAAATAAATAATATGATCTTTCGCAAAGCTATGTTGAACTGAATGATTTATAGTAAAATTACGTAGTCTGATATACATGAGGATCATAAAATTATACATGAGGTCGTCGCTCCTTCGCTCTGTACCCTAGCTCGCCTCCCTCCATAGGAGACCTGCCTTGAGGAGGATGCGGGTTGCCTGCTCCAAGTACAAGGATGCAGGCGACCGCGCTGCTGCACATGGTGGTGTGGATGCTGGAGTCCTTGACTCCTTTGCTCACGCACATTAGGTGCCAAACGGCGGGGAACTTGGTGATAGTGGGCGGTGTTGGAGTGGTGAACGGCAGGGGAGACGGGGCGGCGCTGGGGCAGGAAAACACGATGCTGTAGCGGGGCAGGAGCGCCGCGGTGCTGGAGACGGGCAGGGAGACCAAAGAGAGATGAGAGAGATTCTTTTCTGCATCCAACTACTACTACTACACTGCAATGAGATAGAGCAGAGGGTGAGAAACTGAGAACAGAGTGAGAGATGGGATGACCTTATCTATGCTGTTTGTTGTTTATTTGCTCGATGCTACTGAGAGATAGATAAATTAGGAAGTGGAGAGAGATCCCAGTGAGAAGAGTGGCGAGATGAGATATATTATGCTGCATGAATGTTGCTTCTGCTATTTGTTTTTGTTGTGCAGATGTGTGTGGGTCTCCGCAGGACGTCCAAGCACGTGGCCAAGGCTTACCATGTGTTTTGCAGTGCTCAGAGATGCTCCGGCTGTCCTAAATTGCACTCACGCCCCGGACACGCAGAGAATGATTTGTGGCCTTCTACAACGTGCTCGCCATGGACGTGCCTCCTGACGAGGGGAAGTGGCTGTTGCGGCCTTGCGGCATTGATGTGTTCAATATTTTTGTTTAGCATGCTCAAGTAACTTTCTAGCATAACAAGAGTCGTCTTATCTTATGAAGTGCTTCAAACTTCCGCATGTATTCTTGGGAATTATATGAAGGACCTGACACATGGAATCTGATCTATCTCTGAATCTCCAAGTGGCATAGGAGCGATTTTACAGAGTGAAGATGGCAAAGTGTGAGGGTCCATTCTTACAAGTTGATGATCCTTCTCTTGGACACCAACCCTATAATTTTGTATTTAGGATTGTTTGCTTAGATTGACATGTATGCAATAGGACAACTCTCTGAATTACAATGGCAATATATTTTTTGTTATAGTTGCTCAGGCTAAATCATTCCCGTAGAAAATTAAATTCCCAACATGGAATAGCTGCAGTTGGTGTCGGCAAACATTTTAGGTTACAATTTTTTTGAATAGTTCTAATTAAGTGGTATTAACAGGTGCACAACTACTAGAGAGGGGGAGAGGAAGAGAGAGTGGGGGAGAGGGGGTAGTTATTTAATATGCATGAGGATCATAAGTATATGTTTGACACGGTTGATGTTGAACCACTAAATTTGTATGTCCGACATGATTGATGTTTGAACCACTAGAATTTGTATGTCCAACGTGATTGATATTTGAAGCACTAGAAGTTGTACGTCCGACATGATTGATGTTTGAACCACTAGAATTTGTATCCCCGGTGCAACGCATGGGCACTTAGCTAGTATATATATATATATATATATATATATATATATATATATATATATATATATATATATATATATATATATATATATATATATATATATATATATACCTTTCCATTAACCTAACGATCTATGCATGCATCTGAGTTACGTAATACTACTATAATCATCACGCACTAATCTAAACCGGCGTCATATTATTCGCAGCCTTCTTGGGGCTTTCATCGAGCTCGACGTCGTCATTGGCGAGGGCATCCTCACCAGACTTGTTGAATTTGTACCACCTCGCGCATGCCACGAAGTAGACGAGATTCACGGCGGCGATGGCGGCCGTGACAAGGTAGAACAGGTCCACCCTGCCCTCGTTTAAGTCTTGAGCCAGCCAGTCCGGCCGCCCGTCCCGCCGTCGCGTTGCCCTGTGCACCACCGTCACCATCAGACCGCTCGCGTAGCTCGCCACCGCGATCCCCAGGAAGCTGACCGCCCCCGCCACGCTCCGCATGTTCTCCGGGAACTGCCGGTAGTAGAACTCGATCTGTCCGATGGCACCGAACGCCTCCGATAGCCCCGCCAGCAACTGTTGTGGCACCAGCCAAAACCACGGCATCAATGAGCCGATCCTCCGTCGTCGGCGCTCCACCGCCGCTGACACCAGCATTGTGACCACTGAGAGCGCCAGCCCGACGCCGATTCGCTGGAGCAGGGTGATGCCGCCCTCGCGCCCGGTGAAGCGCCGGAGTGCCGGCACCACGAACCTGTCGTACATGGGGATCCAAAGTGTGAGGGCTAGCATCTGGAAGATAATGAATGAGCCCTGCGGGATCTCGAAGCTGCTGGAGTTACTGATCCGACGGTCGGTCTGCGCCGCCTGGAGCACGACGTAGGTGCCCAACTGGGTGAGCACCACAGAGTAGACGATCCCTGCTGACCACACCGGGATGATGCGCGCCAGGCACTTCACCTCCTCCACTTGTTGCACCGTGCACAACCGCCACGGATGCACCGGCGTCTTCCCGTCAGCGCATAGCAAGTCCTCGGGGGTCCGCATGGCCGCCTTGTCCAGGCACGTGAACTGGTCGGTGTACGCCAACTTGGAGACGAGCTTGCTCCTGTGTGGCGGGTCGAACAACTCGGCCTCGACACCACGACCTTGCCGGAGGTGGCGTTTGCGGGTGGCAGCGACGAGGACCTGGGCGAAGCTAGTGAATGGGCTGCCCTCGGGCCGGACACGAACGTAGAGGCGTGTTCCCATGATAAAGACGGCGCATGAGAGGCCCATGAGCGCGGCCGGCACAGCGAGGCCTAGCGCCCAGTTGACGTTGCTCTGGAGGTAGATGATGACGGTGGCGGAGATCATAATGGCGATGGTGAAGGTGAAGTAGTACCAGTTGAAGAAGCTAGCAATGCCACGACGACCGTCGGCGGTTCGCGGGTCGAACTGGTCGGCCCCAAAGGCCAAGTTGCAGGGTCGAATGCCACCCGCGCCGACGACAAGGAAGAAGAAGGACACCAAGAGCACGGCAAGTTGGGAGTCAGTTGGGCCTTGACATTGTTTCCCTTTGGATGAGCTGCACGTCCGAGGGTGGAGGGAGTGGAGGGCAGCTGTGAGGGTGAGGATGAGCATGCCGATGAAGGAGGAGACGGTGCCTACAGTGATGGTGGTGTAGCGGCCGAGGTAGGTGTCGCTGATGTAGGCACCAAAGACGGTGGCGAGGTTGCTGGTACCGGAGAAGACATTGAGGAGGGTGGCGGCTTTGACGCTGGGCATGTGGTATACCGTCGTCAGGTACACCAACATGTTCGACAACGTCCCAATCGTACCAAGCTTCTCAAATGTCTCATTCCCTGCAACAGACAATCCATTTCGTTGTTACTAACTTATTTCACTTCAATTTAGTGTATCCCCTCGCTTGCTAGGTAATTCAACAAACCCATCACGAGTTATACTCACTACTCCAAAATTAAATTTGAAAATATATAACATTTATTTTGTCAAATTCAGCTGCCATTTAAAAAACATGTCCAAGTTGCATCAAGTTATAAAAAAATGTCACTTTGTTTTGTCGACTTTGACTATATTCGCAAAAAAAAAAGACTTTGACTATAAAGGGTTAGGCTTGGTAATTATTTGAAGACTAAACGGCTTTGTAGACATCTCTCCCATAATTTGGCGGACTCTGACTAAAAATCTTTGATTGATTTTGTGTAAACTTCTCCAAATATGACCATGAAATCTTTTTAACAAAGCGTGCATATGAACTGCTGCAAATATAAATCATTAAAATAGTTATTATCAATAATTTTTAGCACTTATGTCTTGCCTTCAAAGAGAAATATATAAACTGATACAATCCCTTTTTGAGTCTACAATATTAATGTAGCAAACAGAAAACCCAACATCACCACCCCGGAAGAATGGGAAAAGTGTAATATTCC
The DNA here is from genome assembly GCA_021605145.1 of Aegilops bicornis. Classification (NCBI taxonomy): domain Eukaryota; kingdom Viridiplantae; phylum Streptophyta; class Magnoliopsida; order Poales; family Poaceae; genus Aegilops; species Aegilops bicornis. Next base: position 96,636,950 of record CM038673.1, read on the forward strand.
ACCACATAAAGTTCTTTAGAGAAAAGGAGGTTCGACTACCACATGAAAGGTGCAATTTGTCAAAAAAAAATTTGCATGAGGAAAACAAGGAATGGAAGTAAATTATTGGTATAGTGACTTGTGTAGCATAGTAGTATTTTGGAAACAAAAATCACCTATTTCAGTATATAGGCATGAAGCCCAGTGCCTTTCAAATATGCGAATTATATTTAGGAGTTACAAAAACTCTGAAAATATCCCACATACATATAATTGGGTTCTACATGTGCGTAAACTTTTATTTATAATGTTCTAATTTGTAAGCTACAGTAAAAGGCAAATGTCTGGATCCACAATATCATGCATATATTCGTTTTTACTAAATACTCCCTCTATTCTAAAATATAGTGTGCCTGCGCTTTCCGAGGTCCAACTTTGACCATAAATTTAACCAACGAGACTGACTGCGGCAGGAAAAAAACTATATAATTGAAAACTTCTTTTGAATACGAATTCACTGGTATAACTTTTGCTCCGCTTGTGATCGGTCTCGTTGGTTAAATTTATCGTCAAAGTTGAAGCATGAGAATAGAGGAAGCACTATATTTTGGAACGGAGGGAGTATATGTGTTTTTTTACTGTAAAGCGGTGTATTGATGATTTTGTTTACTAAAATATAGTTCATGTCTATACATGTACATATAAAATCTTTTAGGATTTTGTTAGGCTTTTTAAATATTGTTTTTAAACTCTTGGAAAAACTAGGGGCCACAGTGTTTGGCATTTCGCGGTCAAGAATGAGGAGGAGGTATACATGGCATGGACACGCACTAGTGCATAGCAGCCTTTTTGGACGTGCTGGGTGCAAATCACGGTACCACACACACATGGCCTGGGCTGCTGATTTGTGGGCACTCACCCATCGTTCCAGGGAAGCAAAGCAACGCAAAGAGAAAGAGGTAAACATGGCATGACACGGCACGGCACGGCATGTCATGGCACGATACATGTGGGCAACTAACTGAATTATTGTCACCATCCGTTCCTACTTAATTGTCCTGCACGCCTTTGCTGTCTGCTTTTTCGGTTCATTTACGATGGCATGAACAAAGTTTGTCGAGATCCAGGTCAAGAAAAACAATAGGAGCAGCAATGAATTCAGCGGGAGATCGGATAGAAGATGTGACATGTGCATGCAGGGAAAACAGACAATCACCTATGACGTACGGCATGGCCTTCCATCCGCGGTGGTTGTGGTCGCCGTCCCCGAACTCCGACGGCGGTTCGGCCTCGCCACCGCCGTCCTCCGACATGACCTTCATCGTCGTCGTCTTGTCCTCGCTCATGGGCTTCTGCTCCTCCTCCTGCATGCTGTGGCCGCTGAGGCTTGCTTGCGTCCAATGATCACTAGGCAAGCACCAAGAAGCTGGCACACACATAAAACTTGAGGAGTCAGGCAAGGTAGGTACCTACTGTGGCTGCGGCTGCAGTAGTGCAGGAAGCAGAGGAGGAGAGGCCGGCCGTATAAATAAGCCAGCTGCAGAGTATGGGATCTTGCTTTCAGGATACTTAGAGAGAGAGGGAGAGGCGTATACAAGGAGGAGTGAAATTTCCCTCCCCCTCTCTAACCGTATACATACAGATGTATAGTACTGTAGAAAGCAACGGCATGAGCGGAGAGAGACCAGCTAGTCCTTCATCTGATCGAATTTGTCAAGCCGACCATAACTGCAGCTGGAGGCGAATAATTGAGGGCTCTAAATTATCTTTGCTCTTTTCATAGAAAATGAGGAATTGTTTTTAATTCTGCATGTGAATGAGAAGCATCCCACGTACAGTGCAGATGATTATATTACTCTAATTGAGACCAAACCAACCATGCATAAAGGAGCCCGGTCACTTGGGGCAGCTCCATGTCTGTATTGGTGAAGCGTCTATTTCGTACTACCTGCATTTGAGTCATCCACCCACTGTGCACCACTACTAGTGTTGTGCACTTAATGTCCAATCAAGGAATAAGTCACAACAAAAGTATGCGGGCGTAGGTGTAATTAATTAATAACTTACTTGATCAAATAGATATAGGTGTATTAAATTAGAGTTTTGCTTCGATCGGTACACTCCCTAGAAAAGTTCACAGATTTGGATGTAGATTTAAGGTGAATATTAGAAATTAACCCTTCAATATAAAAGATTAGATTGTTTCGATCTCTTGTTTGATCCATTGAGAAAATAAGTATTAGAATTAGATAATCATGAATGTGTGAGAGTACTTTTAAAAGTAACTTTAAGAGTCGTGTAAAGTTTTAGGGGTGGTGGGGAGGGGGGTACTGGAGCAAAACTCATTAAATTAAGGAATAATGATACATAACTACCCATTTTAGACGACAAAACTTTTTCGCTATCACCAACAGTTTCCCGTTGTGATATGTGTAAAAGATACCCGCCCCTTAGATAATTTGTTTAATACTTCCTCCGCTTTCAAATATAAGTCTTTCTAGAGATTCTAACAAATGACTACATACGAAGCAAAATGAATGAATCTACACTTTAGAATATGTCTACATACGTCCGTATGTTGTAGTCTATTTAAAATGTCTAAAAGACTTATATTTAGGAACGGAGGGAGTAGATGCGTAGTTTCATTTTAGAAATCCCTCTTTATGTCCAATGAGTGACTGTTTAATTTGGTCGCCCCTAAGTGATGGATCCATGATAGGAGCTGGACCTTCTTTCAAACTTCCAAGTTCAACTGTGAACTCCCCTCCCAAGACAACACTCCATCAATTGTGGGTCATTGATATCTTCTCCGCGAGGGTCATCCATATGACCGTGTCAACCGGGATATACCGTTCAAAGTAGAAAAAATAAATCGATTTTGTCATGGGTAGAGAGAATGTGTAATGGGTAGGAAGACTGTGTCTCCCAGTTGCCGGTCTCCGAAACGGAGGTGTCACGAGTAGAAAGAATGTGTGGTCTATCAACATTACTTTGTGCACCAAGATGGACCAGTTTTGCTTGTTGGTCTTAGCAGATAAAAAGAGGGGTAGAGAAAATCTTAGAAATGAATGTTATATAGAGGTTGGTAGTTATATAAATGCATCTATGAAGATAATTGCTATTGTAGGCCAAAAATCGTCATACTAAAGGACCGTGCTGAAGCCCCATGCCTGGCAAGCCTCAGAAATATGTCACTAGTCTTCTCATACATGCATTGACATGTATATCTGCACCGTTAAGCCAAAAATTAATCTTCCTACAGTATTTCCAAATTTATATTGATATTCCATCATCCACACAATATTTCCAAATTTATGAGTATATTGTTTCTATAGTCACGTTGTATACTCGCAATGTGGTGTGATTGATGAGTGCATTTTATATAGATATTTCCTAAAGTTTAATCTTTATATTTCTAAGGCTTTTCTTAGAAATATAGTTCAAGTTTCCCAATAAATGCACAAATCACATTGCTTTGGCAAGTTGTTGCAGGTTTGATGATAAAAAGGGGAAATCGGCAAAAAATAAAGATCTACACAAAAACGAACATTTCCAAATATGGTATTGCGCCAAGAGCCAATCCAGCTCGTAAGCAAAGCATCGGTACGAATGCGCATGGTCAAACTTAAGCAAATTCGATTTAAACCAAAGTGAATACTTTAATTAGTTTGAAACTTGGAAAGTATGCATAAAAGTACATGAACCAGCACCTAGCTAGGGCATTAAGTCATGTGGTAGGCTACTAGCGTAAGTATTACTAGCACTTAAGTGTTGTTGATGTGATTTGCAAGATGAACCCGACAAAAAAAAAGAATACTTATCTAAGCATTCTTTAAAATAAATAAAAAGAGTATTCAGTTGCCAAACCTAAATTCAGTGGCCGAACTACCATCGAATTATGCCTAGAGCTAAGCTAGCTTGTGTGATGCACTCTAGTGATTGCATGTTTTGTAAGAATTGCAAAGGCTATTCTTGCTAGGCCTAAGGCGCTATAGCCCCAATTGCCCTAGGTCTGTTACTGCCCTAATAAATTGCATGCATACACTACTAGGTACTCTAGTAATCTATTAGAGCAACTGCCAAAATAGAGATGTTGGAGAAGTGGCAGGCTGGCGACTGCGGGTCTATGGGTTACAGCTGATGTACCTCCTCTTGGACTTTCTCTTCAATTTTCCACTGCATTGGCGCCCCTGCGTCCGCCATTCGTCTTTTGGCCTACACTGGCACCGCTTGGATAATGTTTGGCCAGTTCTCAGCTATCCCCTTTAATGTATTTTGCGCTTCCGCCAACGACCACAGATGGGACCTCCCTGTGTGACCAAGGGCTCAGTGCCTTGGTGGGGAATCGGACAGATATGAAAACCTCTAGCCACGCACGATCGATGTGGTGACGAGTTGCAACGCCGATGTGTGTGTCCCATCTAAAAAAGATGAGATCGTGTGTGTGTGGTGGGGGGTAATAATGTACGAAAACAATTTAATTTTTTTATGTCTCTCACCGTCAAATGGACTCGAGATGACCGAAAAATATAAAGTCGCAGTTTTAGCAAGTCTGAGTGTGGTAGTGCACTCCAAAGCCTCCTAAAGTTATAAACGGGCCTCTAAAATTATTATAGGCTGCGCTCGGAGTCGGATAGAGTTACGTGTACTACTCCTCGTTCGTATCCATGTACTCATGTGATCCAGAGAGTAGAATGAATGGGTGTTTGCTTTGAGCGCACGTGAGTGCTCGTGATCCATCTACCAGCGCTGTCATTCAATCACTTCACTCCATCCATCTCACGCATGTAGCGATCGAATGGATCGTGGATATATGCATCCATCTACTGTGTGCGCATCTACTCATCATCACATTCACACACACAAAAACTAAATTATGGGTATTCATGGGTATACAGAATCAAAGTGTATATACATGTATGCATTCTATAGGTAGGTTGTCCATCCGTCAATCATGTACTCATCAGCTAGTAATAGTCATCACTTATACTATGATAAAGATGGTCATACGATTCTTTGATTCGCTGATCGATATGCATACCAGAATGCCTTAATTGCATTGCATGTATCTATCAATCTAGTATTATTCTCGCTAGTATATGTTGGTATCAAATTTTCTACAGATCAATCGGTTTCGACAACTCGACATTGTACTAGTTGTTTCAGATTTGCTACATGATAACAAGTCAAGTAAAATATCGATTGTGGATCTGTAGACATCGATGGATCAATCAATTGAGTAGTAGCAGTAAATGGACATGGGTGGAGAAATAATATCTACACACAATTAAGCTACGGCACTTCTTTATATGAGGTCCTGAGTTAACTAAGATTTATTCAGCATGGTCAAGGGAGTATAATGAGTGGTGTGAGATGTGGACACAATGTAAAGAGCAGCCCATTAGAATGATACTAGATCTTTGGAACTCTACGTCAGCTCAATATAGGACTTAAAAAAAATGGGAGCGCATGTTGACTTACATGAATTGTCACACGATATATATGCATCCAAGTGACCTAGCCGGTGGCCTGGACTGAATGCAGCCAAACGAAAGAACCAGATTGAACCACACTTGCCGGCTGATCTCACCACTATTCTTTCCTTGCTCATACATAATACATTACATGCTACAAGTTGAATGGCAGAGGCATAAAATTCATTCTTCAATGTTTTGTTTTCATAGTCTTTTAGAACAATAGAGATTATACCCCGCGCGTTGATGACGGACTATGTTGCAATTATTTAAGTGAGAATTGGGTGTATCAAACATTAGTATATGTGGACTGAAAGTAAAATACAACTTTATTGCATTTGATTATTCTAAGTTGTAGAATATTTCTTGATATGAGTAATAGAATATTTCTTGATATGAGTAACATGCATAGTGCATGATGATATGGGTGTTTTACATTGAATGATGGCATGGTAATTTGGTATAGGAGCATGCTGTGAGAATTGAAATGAGTGGAAATTGAATATGAATAACATCCATAGTGCATGTTAATGTAAGTTGTGCATGCTAATGTAAGTGTTTTCTCATGCATGTGACATGATGAGGTGGTTGCATGTTGAGAGAATTAGAGTTAGTGGGGATCAAATATTTTGGTATATAGGATATGTCTCAAATGAGATAAGAACACAGGCTGTTATGTGAGAACGAAAACATTTCGATTCATCCCCTGGATTCCATCCAAAATTATAGGTTTGTGGCTGACCAGTTTTATTTTTCTTTACGCGGACCAAATGTAGACTGATTAAGGACATAAAATACAATATTAATATTTTTAATACGTTTTTAACATTTTCATACACATTTAACATTTTCTGAATGCTTGGTTACATTTTTCAATACAAGATTAACATTTTTTAATACATGGTCAACACTTTTAATATGCACATTTAACATTTAAAAAAATGCTTGATTAATATTTTCTAAAATTTATTTCAAACGATGAATTAACATTTTTTAAATAAATGATCAACTTTTGTTCACACACATTCTATATTTTTTCATACATTTTACGTATATACATGGTCAAAAAATTTATACATATTTAACATTTTTCAAACACTACATAATGTACATTTTTGTAATGTATATGTTTAAAATATTTGAAAGTGTAAACAAAAGTATTTTGTTTTAGTCTAAGTGTAAACAAAAGTAAAAAAAGAAATCCAAAACGAAAGAAAAAGTGAAAACAACAGGAGAAAACAAGGCAGTGGCCTCCCGCGCATTGTGGCGGAAGCTTCTCTCGCGTGAGGCGAGGACCCAAGCATAAAAAGGATATATGTTAAGCCGGACCGGAGGCCCACTTTTCTATCCAACCGTAAGCAAAGGAAACCCGCGTCGGGTCCAACAGGTTGTGACCTTTTTCCTCTCTATTTTATGTTTCCCTTTTTCCATTTTTCTTTTCCTTCTTCCCTTTTACAATTTTTAATGTTTTAATATTTTAATGTTTTTATTTCTTTATGAGAAAACATAAAATATTATAAATTGCATAAACATATATTCTGGCATATATGAACGACTTTGTATGATATACTTTTGTAAATATATGGACTCTTTTGAAATACAAGAATACTTCTCTAGTCCATAGGAACCCTTTTTTAACTACAAGTTGTACATTTTATTTCAAACATATAATTATCTATATTATATTTTCCCAATTATTAAAATTATTTGTATTTACTAAATATATAATATTTTATGAATTTTTAGAATAAAATTAAAGAGGTAAATACACCAGTGGTGAACTTGCCACGGATGTGCACTTTAGTGCCTGAACTTGCAAAATATATTGAACTGGTTCAATAACTTGGCATCGACGTGCATATACGGTTCAAATGATGTTTGTATACGTCCGCGAAGCTGAGGAGGCGCGGCAGCATGCGATGGGGCCCGCTATCATTGACAAGGGTGTGTGGCCTAGTTTTTTGTGGGAAAACCTCGGGAATTATTTTCTTACAATAAGGCCATCATGGCGAAACTGACAAATTATAAAATAAAAACTAGGAGTATAACTATAAGATACAAATTAAAACTGGTGTGCTGGATCGAACCAACGACGTACCAGTCAAGTGCATGCAGCTAACCACTCAACAACTTCACATTTGCTGATATTTAATGATTCATAACCTTTATAAACATTTGGCCGAACAAAATAAATAGAATAATCCAGCAAAAACAACATCGGATCTGTGACCCGAACATCAGAACAAAGCTTGTAGACCAAGCACGGATGCCACTCCGACCAATGAGTTGTCATGTATCAAAAGTACAAGTACTCTTTATGACTGTATAAAAAACATAATTTCAAAATAATGCAATAATCTTCGTGTCATTTTAAAAATAGTTCAATTGTTATTTTGAAACATATTCATTAAACTGAAAATATTTATGAATGAGTAAAATGTTTATATGATTCAGGTATTATTCATGTGAGGATCCGCAGTCTAATGGCATACTAGGCTTGTATTTTTTTAAACACACAAACTTCTATACTATATAAACTTTTTAAAACAACACAATTTTTAAAACAACACAATTTTTGAACACATTGATATACTACATAGATAGTTTATTAAAATGCTAAAATTTAAAATTATATGCAAATTTATTTAAATATATGAATGTTTCTAAAATTACTTTAATATTTTTTTGAAATAGAAGCATCTTTTTAAATTAGAATTTTAGTCTAATTTATAATTTTATTATGTGCATTTCTATTAAATTTCTGCATATGTATTTCATGAAATTTTTAACATAATTTGTTTTACATATATGTATATTGTTTGTAATGTGATAATAATTAACGTATTTTTTAAAATGAAATGAAAAAGAACAAACCCGTTGACCACACTGTGGTCCATTTTAGTCACACGGGCTCGTTATATTATAAACCTAAATTTATCATTTTACCATTCGACATTGTCAGTTATAGTGGTACGTGCGGCCGCTATATAGCCCCTGGTTGCAGGTTCAAAGCAATGCCACTATATTGCTGGAATAATATTTTTAATTTACATTGTTCAGCTTTATGTTTATAAAGTGTATGAATCCTTTCCTGACACTAAATTTGAACAGGTAGATTGGCTAGGCACGCACATCTGCGCATGTGGTTCAAACCCCGGACCAGTTTATTTATTAATAGAATTTCTTTTCAATTTATCAGTTTCTCTTTGAGGGCCTTTTTGTAAGAAAAAATTTATTCTAGGGGGTTTTCGGCAAAAAAAACAAGCCATACGCCTTGTCCCTTACATCCTGGAGTGCCTCGTTGGCGTCATGGACGTATAAAAAACAAGATTTGAACCATATATGCACATCCATGCCAAGTTACAGAACCAGTTCAATGTATTTTGCAAATTCAGGCACCAAAGTGCACATTCGTGGCAAGTTCAAGCACCAGTGATGTATTTACCTCAAAATGTTGATGGGCCGCACCTGCGGTCGGACCATCTAGAATCATTTCAGGCTGGAGCTTGCTTATTGCATGCAATAAGCGGCAAATAGGCTTTCCATAAGTAACAAGTTGTGGGTTCAAGTCCTAGAAATTGAAAGCAACATACTCATGTTTGAATACAAAAACAATGCAGAGCAAAGAAATAGACATTTAATGATAAGATAGACTAGATGAAGTTCTGATATGATCATGCGGTACTGATAGAATTAGAATACATGCATGCACTACAATAGATTTTTTTCCTTTTTCTTTTTTTTTTGTTTTTGCTGCTTTACTTGTTTTCCTATTTTATGTCTATCTGTTTACTTTCTTACTCTATTTATATATTTTACTTTTTGTTTACTTATTTTTTATTCTATTTACCTTTCTTTTCGGGAGAAAATGCAAAATATATTTTAAAGGTGTACGAATTATGAACATCTATTTCTTATACTTATGAAAGACTTCATACAAACAATTTATATCAAATTTATGAATCTTTTAAAACACATGAATATATTTTCTGCGTCCAGCAACTTTTTGTTTACCATGAGCTGATCCTTTTAGTTCAACTCATAAATACTTACTTTTTTCCACTCTACATTATTTTTTCCAATTATTAAACTAATTCATAAGAATAACTTAAAGGTTATTGAATAAATAACCAATTTTTCAATTTTGTCCAATGATAAATAAAAATATATGTGTTCATTGGACATAGGAGCAATTGCCTCATCTGGAGTCATTTCCGCGGTGCTTGCCTACTACTACATGTAGTAAGCCGCAAATAGGAGCTTCGCTAATTGCTGCAGAATTTATTTATTCTTAGGCTATAGCTGCAGAAATGAATCCCTAAGAACGTGGATCCGAAATTTTGACTTGTGGGTACACATACGGTGACTTCAAGGTCACGGGCTCGTCCATCTATTGCCGCTACCTATTGTTCCAACTGCTCGAACCGAGCTCTGCAAACGGTCTCCTCATTATCCAATAAAGCGTTAGAAAGACTGTATCGTCCCTTGTAGTATAAAATTTAAAAGCATCATGCCCATATTTCAGTCAGTTAAGAAAAAAATAGTTATGAGTTTCATATTCCACTTCAGCAACAACTGAACCTGTATCGAGTAGCGTGTTCTCCTATAAACAGTGGTGCTCAAAATCTTCACAACAGGCAATATGTAGAGTTAGGCATAGTTGGAATCCTGAAAGTGAGCATCCAAGGTATGAACATTATCTACATATATAGCATATAGTCCAGAGATTTCGGAGAACTTGCATTGGCATTAGTTGCTGAACCACCATCCACATGATAATTTCAGTTAAAATAAGCACCGTTCAAAAAATTGACCGATTCAATGATATACCGTCCGATTTATGACTACTCGGAGAGTGACCGATAAGATTATGCTTCATCACCGTTTATCGGTTGAGCCGTTATCACTCTGCCAAGCGATTTATCGGGAATCTACCGATAAATGGAGCCTATTCCTAGCATTATGTGCGCAAGAACTATGTTTATTTGTGTTTTTTGGACCTTGGTATGTAATATGTATTGTTAATATTGTTTTGTGTTGAATATATCACATTTTAGTGATGGGAACATGAGATTTGCAAAAAAAAGGCCCGATTAATAGTCGATTGATAAAATTGATTAATTGGCTGATTTTTGATTAATCTCTAATCCCCAGCCGATCGAAATACTAAAGATAAGTGATATTCTCAACATTGAAAATAAGTGGAGATTCCAGCCACAACAACAAAAATGCAAAACAATGACTCATGGAACAATATGAAATAATACTTACGGCAACATGAGATAAATACTGGAATTCACATAATGCCTGCCAGCTGACATAGCAATCAACCATGCATAGTATTTGCGGCTCCCCTGGAGCAAGGCATCATAGAAAATATTGAATCATCAAGGGCCAAGAATACGAACGGTTACCGCTATATGAGGCTTGTCTCTTTGCAAAACAGAAACACTGTATATCACTGAGCCCCTGCTCACAGAATGTTTTGCACAAATTAAGAACAAAAAACAGTGGCAACAACGAATAAGATTAAAGGCGACATAAAACAAAGAACATGAAAATAGCGTTCCTCCGGAAAATTTGGTTCTGATCCCGAGCTCAGATGCTCTCGGAATCCTCGCCATCCTTTCTTCTCGTGATTGCTGCATTGTCCCGTATTTTTTGGTGTATCTCTTGCGTATCGTGGGAAAGACAAAAATAGGGCCACTGCATTTATTCCTGTTAGGCAACGTAACGCTTGTGCCAATCTGTCCAAACAGCGCAAGTTTCCTGGGCCTAGCTGGTCCGTCATCGACGACGGCCACTGAACCCTCGCCCGGTCGTCCCTATCCCTGCAACGCTTCTTCAATCGTCCCTATCCCACCGAGCCCTAGAGGAGATGCAACGGAGAGGATTCTGGGAGCATCTAAGCCCCGGCACCAAAACACCATGTCCCGTTCCTCCTCACTAGTAAAATAAAATAGCAACCTAAGAGTAGTTGTGTCTGAATCTGTAACTGCACAAGCCAGTGCATAGAACACAATTTAAAACTTCAACATAATTGTAATCGTTAATTGCACTTGCTAATTTAGATGCAATGGTAGTTATAAAAATAATCAAATGTTGTTGTATCGACAAACAGAACGGCTCGTATTTGTTTCTATTGTACAAGGCCGTAGATATGGTGTACCCTTAAATCATCCAGATGCTAGATAAAAAAAAGTAATCAATTCATCAATATTTATCCTCTTTCTTTCTTCAATGGTATTCGAGAAAAAAAATACCTACCCTTCCATTACGACTGAAGAATGAGACTGCAGGCAAAGTCATTTAACTGGTGTTCCAATGGAAGATTAAAACATGCATCTCAACAAGCCGCCATCTTATACTGTAGCAACATCATTGAAGAATCCCAAATTTTTCAGTGAGATTGTGCATATACCATCAAGTGTATTACAAAAAAAAAAAAATGACACAAGATTGTAAATATACATGACATAGGCAAGGATAATTTCCTGAATGACCTAACCCATTTCAGCATCTACACAGGAACATCATTGAGATGCTTGCTTTCCCAAACAGCTTCGAGAGAAGTATCAGTTGTAAAATGAAACCGAGCACCTCTATGAAGGCTTGTTCCCTAGCTGAAGCTTCCTATGATGTTCTGGCAAGAACTCCTCGTCGTACAAGCTGGCCTCAACATTCAAATGTCCTTGACTCCAGCACTCTGGCATTCAGCACAAAGAATTTGGCAAAGTTAACCTGTGACCAGCTGCCCAGATACGTTTCCAACACTACTATCCTGAGACGGATGTCAAGACATGCGAGAAGATCCCGGTGTTTACGACGCCACAAATTTTCTCGCCCAAATAAAAAATGCAGTGACGAATTCTCCAAAAAGATATGAAAAATGCAATGACTTAACCCCTGTTAGTAAGTGGTCTGGCTCTGCGTAGAGTTGACATAAACTGCCCGTCTCTATGGAGCTAGATTCGGGAAGCAGATGCCTTATGTATGAAAAAATAAAACGTCCGAAGTCCAGTTCCACGGATCAGTTTGTCGAATTTACAAGCCATTGCAAGCACTAAGTAAAAACTACTACTATTTTGATTATGTGCAACAGCTGATCTAGCGACCCTGGCTCTAGACTCACCACTTTTGTCACAACCCTAGATTCATGTTTGTAAATAGTGGCTTTGCATCCATGCATCATGCCTAATTTTATCTAAAACTTGAAATGGGGACTGATAAACCCTAGCAGCAAATGAAATTCAACTAGGGTCAAAATTAAATCTTTACAATGAACCCAAAATTCCCTTCATAAATGTTCATCATTTTTGAATTGGTCTAGAACCTCTGCCAAAAATGGTGTACACTTTTCTAGGACATTCTGGATTCTTGAATGAATCCATATTGTATTTGAATTGGGGCATTTAAATTCTATAAATATTTTAAATGCTCAAATTATTCTGAAATGATTTGAGGCTTGTTGGAAATAATTCAAAATGTGCCCACAAGTTATTTCAGGAATTTTGGAAATGAATTAGTATTTTTACTAATTCAAAACAGAGGAATAAAATAGAAAACTGAAACAGAATAAAGGAGAGAGAGAGAAACCCACCTGGGCCTCACCTGTGCTGGCCCAGCCCACCTGGCCTGGTGCCAGTCATCCCTAACCTCTGCCAGTAGGCAGAGGCGGGACAGCGCACGCGCGCGCGAGGCGCCACGCCTCCTCCTGCTTGCCGCCGACCGCCTGGAGCTGGCTGGAGATGTCACGCACCCCCCCGGGCCCTCTCACTCCTCCCTCCGTGCTCATCCCCTCCCCTGTCCCTCTCGCGCGCACCCACCCGAGCGCTTTAGTATCAGTGAGTGGCTTGATGCAAGTCTCCAAACATTTTTGGAAGGTTGTGGTTAGGAGTTAATACTCGTGAACTAAGCAAATATTCAGAAGCTCCCGAATCAGGTTTTTGTAGCTGCACGAAACATTACTATGACAAACGTCCATCATGGAGCCGCTCTCCAAAGCGGTCAATCCGGGAGGCGAACAATGCCAGACTTCGGCCAGCGTTGGGGTTGGGAGGCGTGGCTACATACAAGAAGCGACCCCCACCTGAAGACTGTATTTTTCAAAAAGAAGAATATGCCCCATCCTCTGCATTAATATATGCATGCAACCACCCAAAGACTAGGCTCACGATGTATGAAACCGTTGATTAGTCAAACATTTGATGGACAACCACGCCGAGAACATCGACGTGAAGAAGTGCCCACGGTCTAGTGAACTATGAGGTGAGTTTTTTTAGGTAACTATGAGGTGAGTTACTAGTTTAATTGTATCACGGAAACGATTTCGTTGATTAGGTATTAAAACTAACTTTCTTCAACTTGTGCTCAAGCAAACACCAAAGCTTAAGAGGTCATTTCTCACAAAAAAAAAACCTTAAGAGGTCATAATACAATGCTCACTAATTTTTAAAATCAGAACAATAAAACGAGTGATGATATAATATTAATGCTTGGTTGATATATCCATATCGAGTAAGTCCATTTGTACCTGACAATGACTACATTTGATCACGCATGTACCCTACTAAAATATGGTGATTTCCGCTAAAATGTTTTACATACCAAAACTTATGATTAAAAAAAGAGGATATCTTCTCTTTATCATATAAGACAGATATGGCAAGTACATTGTTTCTTTACAATCAGGGTTGTACACACATGCAATGACACCCATAGCACATGTTACATACAAGATAATTTCTAGAATATGTTTTACATTTCAACCTCGGCATACTTGCCTTGGTCATCCTGAAACTGGGATGAAATGAAAATTAACAGCAATTCCATTGGTCATGAAAACAATGATGCTAAATTTTAATAAAATTTAGATTTTATGTGCACTACATGTGATGCATGGAAGCTAATTTTAAGGCGTGTGCACCTTAAAGTCTATGCTCTGGCTCCGCGTAGAGTTGGCATAAACTGCCTGTCTCTATGGAGTCTGATTCGGGAAGCAGATGCCTCCTTATGTATGAAAAAATAAAACGTCCGAAGTCCAGTTCCACGGATCAGGAAAACGTGAAGTTTGTCAAATTTAAAAGCCATTGCAAGCACTAAGTAAAAACTTACTACTATTTTGATTATGTGCAATAGCTGATCTAGCGACCCTGGCTCTAGACTCACCACTTTGTCCCATCTGTCGCCACCAATTTCCCTTGTATTTCCATTGATCGGTCACCACTTACCATTTTGATTATATATATCCTCACAGTATTTTTCACATATGCTTGTTCCTCTGCAATTTACAACCCATGCATGGCAACAACTTTCACAACATACAAGTTTGAAGCTGCTCTGACCGTTCCTGCCAGCTACAACGTCTCTTTTACGGAATGATGGCACGACACGGTCCGCAAGATTAGTAAGCACGAAAGCTCCGTTGCCACGTACTGTTGCTAAACCCTTTGGAAGGAAGGCAGCAGGCGGGTCTTTGTGAACCAATCTAGAACAAAGTTAGACCTCATAGCAATTTAATGCCAAACTACCAAAGCATATACTAGTACACAACTTACTTCTGTTGGAAACTTGCCGACAGCCCCCAATCCCATTGTAATCTAGAAAAATCAATTGGAACGAGATGCCCATACATATGGACGTGTCTGGGGTGTTGTTGTGTAACAACATCTATTCTAGCATGAAAGTACCATGGGAGGCCGGCGAAATGTGACATGTATATATACGAAGTTAACGTGGGTGAGCAAAGATGCTAGTACAAAAATAATTAAGTTGAGCGATCATGAGTAGAGGGGACATAAATCACTAGTTCAGTACGTGAGGTGAAAAGAAAAATGTCCTTATAGAAGTGGCTATAAATAACACCGAATTGTATTTTTTGGAACATTGATTATGTGTACATGTATGCACTGCAAATTGCCACATATCTGTGGCGCATTCACACAACACCTATAGAATGTTGAAGTCGCGAAAATTGAAGATTGTCAAAGACACAACAAATGCCTTGCCATCATGGCTGTGTGCATCCATTTTGGTTTGTTCTAGGGTGAGTTCCGACGTGTTGCAAACCACTAATTACTGCCTAACGGAGAGAATGATAATCAGCTGTCGTATGGAGAAAGGGATGATTACCATTACCTAGAGAAGAGACAGAAAACTAACAGCCACCAATAGATCATTGTAGACAATAGATCATTGTAGACAAATTCATGTTTCGGTATCAGTTGTAGAAGGCATATATTTTGAACATGATTTTTGGCATTGCCCGTCCAAATTTGCTTGCAATTACCAGCTCATCGCGAATGGCGGCCCAAGAAGGATGACCAACTTAGATTGTAATATCTAGGCCGGTCTGGATCCACTCGACCCTGTAACTTGAGGCGGATCAAGTAATCCTAACTAACATATGATATCTCCTTATCCTTCCCTCACGGCATCACTACCTCCACCTATACAGCGATGCGCTCTCTACCTCGACATATTTCTTTCTTTTATGAAGTCCCTTGCATGATGCTCCTTATATAGAGGTCGTCCCTCTTCTCCTCTTTTGATGGTGACGGCCACCACCGCAGCATGGAGCGGAGGAGATGACCGCTGCCACTTCGAGAGGATAAAGACACCACTTCTGCTCCAACCACTTTATCATAAATTAAAGAAACATTCTTTTACCCTAGCCATAAATTCCACACCATTAGTATTTTCTGCTCATACATGTGTAACCTTTCATAGCTTCATCAGCTCTCCTTCTGCTCGAACTATATATCCTCCTACTATCCAGTATCATTGGACTATTGTGTTCTCAGTGATGTATCTCCATCTGAATTCTCTAGATGTGTGGAAAAAAGATATCCAGACTAGTGTACACTGATTCCAGGGTACAGTTGCATTACTTGATTAGTTCCACCGTATTTTGGTAAGCATGGAAGGCATCGGGGAACATGTCAACACCTTACACTAGGCTCGTATCAGTCACTTTTATCCTGATGGTGAGAAAGATGTTGCCTTTGTCTTCGTAGAGTCCTCTTAAAAAACATTTTTGGAAGGTTGTGGTTAGGAGTTAATACTCGTGAACTAAGCAATTATTCAGAAGCCTATCGGATCAGGTTTTTCTAGCTTCACGAAACATTACTATGACAAACGTCCATCATGGAACCGCTCTCCAAAGCGGTCAATCCTGGGGCAAACAATGCCAGACTTCGGCCAGCGTTGGGGTTGGGAGGCGTGGCTACATACAAGAAGTGACCCCCACCTGAAGACTGTATTTTTAAAAAAGAAGAATATGCCCCATCCTCTGCATTGATATATGCATGCAACCACCACAAAGACTAGGCTCACGATGAAACCGCTGATTAGTCAAACATTTGATGGACAACCACACCGAGAACATCGATGTGAAGAAGTGCCCACGGTCTAGTGAACTATGAGGTGAGTTACTAGTTTAATTGTATCATGGGAACGCTCTCGTTGATTAGGTATTAAAACTAACTTTCTTCAACTTGTGCTCAAGCAAACACCAAAGCTTAAGAGGTCATTTCTCGCAAAAAAACTTAAGAGGTCATAATACAATGCTCACTAATTTTTAAAATCAGAACAAAAAGATGAGTGATGATATAATATTAATGCTTGGTTGATATATCCATATCGAGTAAGTTCATTTGTACCTGACAATGACTACATTTGATCACGCATGTACCCTACTAAAGTATGGAGATTTCCGCTAAAATGTTTTACATACCAAAACTTATGATGAAAAAAAGAGGATATCTTCTCTTTATCATATAAGACAGATATGACAAGTACATTGTCTCTTTACAGTCAGGGTTGTATACACATGCAATGATACCCATAGCACATGTTGCATACAAGATAATTTCCAGAATGTGTTTTACATTTCAACCTCGGCATACTCGCCTTGGTCATCTTGAAACTGGGATGAAATGAAAATTAACAGCAATTCCATTGGTCATGAAAACAATGATGCTAAATTCTAATAAAATTTTCATTTTATGTGCACTACATGTGATGCATGGAAGCTAATTTTAAGGCGTGTGCACCTTAAAGTCTATGCTCTGGCTCCGCGTAGAGTTGGCATAAACTGCCTGTCTCTATGGAGCCTGATTCGGGAAGCAGATGCCTCCTTATGTATGAAAAAATAAAACGTCCGAAGTCCAGTTCCATGGGTCAGGAAAACGTGAAGTTTGTCGAATTTACAAGTCATTGCAAGCACTAAGTAAAAACTTACAACTATTTTGATTATGTGCAATAGCTGATCTAGCGACCCTGGCTCTGGACTCACCATTTTGTCCCATCTGTCGCCACCAATTTCCCTTGTATTTCCATTGATCGGTCACCACTTACCATTTTGATTATATATATCCTCACAGTATTTTTCACGTATGCTTGTTCCTCTGTAATTTACAACCCATGCATGGCAACAACTTTCGCAACATGCAAGTTTGAAGCTGCTCTGACCCTTCCTGCCAGCTACAACGTCTCTTTTACGGAATGATGGCATGACATGGCCCGCAAGATTAGTAAGCACAAAAGCTCCGTTGCCACGTACTGTTACTAAACCCTTTGGAAGGAAGGCAGCAGGCGGGTCTTTATGAATCAATCTAAAACAGAGGTAGACCTCATAGCAATTTAATGCCAAACTAGCAAAGCATATGTTACTGGTACACAACTTTCTTCTGTTGGAAACTTGCCGACACCCCCCAATCCCATTGTAATCTAGAAAAATCAATTGGAAGGAGATGCCCATACATATAGATGTGTCTGGGGTGTTGTTGTGGAACGACATCTATTCTAGCATGAAAGTACCATGGGAGGCCGGCGAAATGTGACATGTATATATAAGAAGTTAACGTGGGTGAGCAAAGATGCTACTAAAAATCATTAAGTTGAGCGATCATGCGTAGAGGGGACATAAATCACTAGTTCAGTACTTTTTTTTTTGAAAAGGGGGTAATCCCCGGCCTCTGCATCAGATCGATGCATACGGCCTCTCTTATTAACCAAATAAAGAGGTTCTGAACAGAAGTCTTACAAACAAAGGAATAAAGGCAGCCTAAAGCTCACATAGAGCCTCGACTGAAAGGCAAAAATGAGATAAGCCACAAACCGGCTAGCATAATATAGGAAGGTAAACTAGATGCCTATCCTATTACATGATCGCCATCCAAACCGGTTGAAGATATCCTGCTACCGTCTCCCACCGGACAGATCCAGTAACCAAGCGATCCACGGCCTCCGTCGGAGTGAGTAAGGACCAAATCTTGATCAGTGCCGTAGCTCGGAACAACTCCTGCAATAATTGAGTATTTGTTTTACTGTTAAATTCATAATGATTCCTGCAATTCCATATTGCCCATAATTACGCAAATCCTCCTACACGAATGTAATACGGCGCTTCGGTCTCCATCCCAAGCAGCCACGCCCCAAATAACGTGTTTACCGATCTCGGTGGAGTAATATTAAAGGCAATTTGCACGGTGCGCCACAACCCTTGTGCCAACGGGCAATCAAAGAATAAATGCTTGATAGTCTCATCCCGATCACAGAAGCTACACCTAGTAGATCCTGTCGATTGCGCTTAATTAGGTTGTCCTTTGTAAGAATAACTTGTTTATGCACAAACCACATAAACACTTTAATCTTCAAAGGAACCTTAACGTTCGAACTTCCTTGGGCGTAGGTATCACGGAAGAATTAATAATATCAATATACATCGACTTGACCGTGAAGACCCCAGTTTTAGTTAGTTTCCAACACAACTGGTCAGGCTGAGGATTTAGCTGCACATCCATCAGCCTACGGACCAAGTGAAGCCATGCTTCCCATCTAGGTCCAACAAGCACTCTCCTAAACTGTATATTGAGGGGAATAGACTGCATCACTGTGGCCACAAGAGCATCCCTAGGCTGAACAATACGATATAGTGTTGGATATTGTGAAGCCAAAGGCGTGTCACCCAGCCACGTATCCTCCCAGAATCGCGTGTCATCTCCATTACCAACAATACATTTCGTTCTGTTAAAGAAAGCGGCTTTAACCCTCATTAGCCCTTTCCAGAACGGCGAATCTGTAGGTCTCATAGTGACTTGGGATAAAGTCTTTGAGTACAGATATTTACTACGTAAAATCTGCGCCCAAGTTGCCTCTGTCTCGAAGACAACTTAAACAGCCACTTACTCAGAGGCATTTATTTTTGACTTCAAGATTTTCAATACCAAGTCCTCCTTGGTCCTTTGGTCTGCAGATAATATCCCATTTGGCCAATCTGTACTTCCTCTTAGACTCATCACTCTGCGGAAGAAGCGAGAACGATAAAATTCTAGTCTTTTCCTCACCCCAACCGGTACTGCGAAGAAAGATAAGCAGAAACATAGGTAAACTTCGTGAGCACCGAGTTAATCAGAATCAACCGGCCTCCATAAGACATGAGTTTTCCTTTCCAACAGCTTAGTTTCTTCTCAAATCTATCCTCGATGCACTTCCACTCAGCATTCGTTAACTTACGATGGTGTATTGGAATACCGAGATAAGTGAAAGGAAGAGACCCACTCTCACACCGAACAATTGTGTATAATCTTCCTGTTCGTCTTTGGCTCTACCAAAACAGAACAACTTCGCTTTTATGGAAATTAATCTTCAGCCAGGACAATTGTTCAAAAGGCATAATACTAGCTTCATGTTCCTCGCTTTGGCCAAATCATGTTCCATAAAATGATTGTATCATCAGCGTATTGCAGGATGGATAAACCACCATCAACGGATGAGGCACCACTCCCTCCACCTGACCGGCCTCTTTGGCCCTCCCAATCAGGATCGCTAACAAATCAACCACAATATTGAACAGAATAGGCGACATAGGATCGCCCTGTCTCAAACCCTTGTGCGTTCGGAAATAGTGACCTATGTCATCATTGACTTTAATGCCAACACTCCCTTTTTGCGTGAACGCTTCCACCTGTTGTCTCCAGTAGCTCATCAAATCCCTTCATTCGTAAAGCTTGCTGGAGGAACGGCCATTTGACTTTATCATAGGCCTTCTCGAAATCGACTTTGAAAATAACCAAATCTAGTTTTTTCGTATGAATTTCATGAAGCGTTTCATGTAGGACCACAACCCCCTCGAGGATGTTCCTATCCGGCATGAAAGCCGTTTGCGAAGGTTGAACTACAGCGTGCGCTATCTGAGTGAGCCTGATCGTACAACCTTGGTAAATATTTTGAAACTGACGTTGAGTAGGCAGATAGGCCGGAATTGTTCAATTTTCACGGCATCTGTTTTCTTAGGCAACAACGTTATCGTTCCAAAATTAAGTTGGAACAGCTGCAAGTGTCCCGAGAACAAATCATGGAACATCGGCATCAGGTCCCCTTTGATAATATGCCAACACTTCTTGTAAAACTCAGCGGGACACCATCCGGCCCGAGCCTTATTGCATTTCATCTTGGCAATAGCCTCGAAAACTTCCTTCTCCGAGAAAGGGGCAGTTAACACATCGTTCTCCACAGAAGAAAGCTGAGGGATATCGCTAACCCTAGACTCATCCAGGATACACAGCTCTCCTCCGGTGGTCCAAACAACCTTTTGTAATATTCAGTAATGTATGTTTTCAGGTTGTCTGGCCAACTATTGTACCCTCATCTTGCTCGGTGGAAGATCCTCTTCTTCCTGTGCTTGCCATTAGCAATCATGTGGAAGAACTGGGTGTTCGCATCCCCTGGACAACTTTTCTCACCTTTGCCCGCAATGCCCACTTTAATTCTTCCTCACGGAGCAGTTCCTTCAGCCTCATCTCAGCCTCATGCTTAATATGAAGCTCGATGGGTAACAGAACCGTAGTTTACGCTTTTACATCTAATGTTTGTATAAGTGAAAGGAGTCGTTCCTTCTCGACCTTATACACTCCACCTAGATGTTTAGCCCACCCACGAAGGAAGCTACGGAGATGCCTAATCTTGTTCTGCCACTGCTCAATGGCACTTCTTCCTCCTACATCTTTAGCCCATTCTCTGGCAACAAGATCCAAAAATCCTTCTCGTTCAAACCACGCCATCTCAAAAGAGAAAACATTTTTGTTACCCGAGTAGGTAGCCCCACCAGAATCGAGCAACAAAGGCGTGTGATCGAGAGATCCCGAGAGAGCGCTGAGCAGTTACCACGGGAAACTTACATTTCCCAAGCAACACTAGCGAGAACCCGATCCAACTTCTCAGACGTTGGATTTGGCATCAGATTAGCCCATGTGAACTTCCTACCTGAAAGCTCAATTTCTCTCAAATCTAAGCTTTCAATAATGGTATTAAACATAAATGACCATCTCCCATCGAAATTGTCATTATTCTTTTCATCGCGTCTTCTAATTATGTTGAAATCACCGCAACCAGAATTGGTAACTGCTCGGACCCACAGACTCTAACAAGGTCTGCCAGAAATCTGGTTTGAACTCGCCTGCGCTGCCCGTACACCGCTACCAAAGCCAGTCAAAACCATCCTGTTTGGACCGCACCCTGAACTTAACAGCAAAATCCCCATGACCACACTTCTAACTTCAAGAGAGTCACATCTAACACCCAAGAAGATTCCCCGACCTGCCTCTCGGCGGCGGACAATGCCGATCAAACTCAATCCCTCCCGACAAAGTATTGAGAAATTGAGGTGAGAAATTTGCTCTACCCGTTTCCGACAGGCAATAAAGTCCAAGCTATGCTCAATAGATGCCTCCGCAAGGAACCTCCTTTAGCCAAGTCCTTAAGACCTCTCGCTATTCCAAAAGATCCCTCTCATATGTCATCATGAAATTTTTTAGCCGTGCGAATCCTAGCACTCCTACGGACTGCGGACATCGGGTAAGTTTTGCGCTTCCACTTGCGCTTAGGGCTGGTCGTGCCCTCCCGGTCCAAAGTGCCCGTAACCGATGGATTATGAACTTCCATCCCGATATTCTCGTCCTCCTCCTCCGGCTCACGGAGGCGGTGCTAGATCATCACAAAAATTATCAAGAACTCGAACTCCCAAGGTATCAATCTCAGAGTCATTCATAGGTTTGACCGCAGCTAAATTACAATTACTTCTAAAGCCCTCTCGGCTTCTAGATCTAGCAAATCGTTAACATAATTAGTAACTTCACCCTCATCTCTACCAAGTGAAATTCCTAATTGTTGTGCCTTATCCATAATTTGATCATGCGAGAAATGCATAATAGTATTGGAAGTATTAACTGACATAACAGTAGTGACTTGGACTTCACGAAGCTTGGCGCCCTCACGGCCTGGCGCTGCTGCATGTCGTCCACCTCCGGATGGCTCAAGCCGACAACTCATACGTTGACCCTCAGCTGCCTGATCCGGGATCCCGCCAAACATAATGACCTCCTCCCGCGAGAAATTATCCGGAGAGCGACCGCCTGTCACTCCCCGAACATCCACCCGGTCGCCATTACCAGGTGAGAGCGCCGAGTCCAAAGATCGGGAGGCGAAGGCCACCTGCCCCTCCCCATCCACCCGGACCGCCTGTCCGGAGTGCACGCCCTTGATCCCGATCAGGCGCCCCCTCGGGCACCGAGGCGGCAGTAGCGTTGAGGCCACCTGCCCCACGCCCTCCCTTGAACCTGCGCATCCGGAGACTGAGGGGGGGCCTCCAAAGAACCCAGATCCGGACCCCCAGATGAGATCGGACCCCCCGCCTGCACCACAGCCCCGTCACCACACGCCGATGTAGTCAAGTCAATATCCAACCTCGCTCCCCCACCCGAAGCCTCCACACCCGCAACCTCAAAATCCAGCGCCGGTAAAGAATACTCAAACTCCTCAATAGACTCCACCCGCTCACTCCACAGTCTCGGAGGAGCGGACGCAGGACCAAAGGAACCAAATCGCAAAGTGGTCGGCCAGCACAGACGCTCCAGCGCCGTCCCTCCTCCTGCAGCCTTACTCGTCGGCTCCGGCCTCTTGGCCATCTCACTCCACAGAATCATCGGCCATTTTTCCTTACCGGTTGTATCATCGTCACCTTCACTCATGTCATCACCGGTGGCACTGGAGCCTCGGCGAAGAGGCTATCATCCTCAAACTGAATCTCAAGAGTGTATACCTGCCCTCGATAAGCCCACTTAACCATGTCGGGCACATAGTCGATGTCTAGAATCTTGACCAACAGTGAGCAATCCCATGAGCTCGAGTAAAATCCATATCGACTCGCTCGGTCTTACCCACCATAATACCGAGACTAGCAACCACCCGGCGTCCCTTGAACTTTCAGACGGAGCCCCAAAAGCGCAACCAGGCCTGGATAAGGGGTGTACCACAGGGCTCAACCAGCTTCCACTCACGGAACTCAAGTATGGCCTCTGTACCTAGGACCTTACACATCCCAAAGCTCAGCAACCTCTGTAAGTCCTCCACAGTTGGGAACTGAACCACGAAAATGTTGGTCTCTAGCGACAAGCTCCCAATTGAAGTCACACAGTGCCGGCTCCGGAGACGCTGAATAATCTGAGCCTCGGACACTTGCCCTTTAGTCACTTTCACTATCCCGATCGTCGTAGTGTGCTCCTCCTGAGGAACCTCCCTCTCAGTCGGTGACTCAAAAAAAGTTAGTTCAGAACAAAAGACACCATATGTCATGAGGCTCGGTCTCTGCTCCCGCACCATCGGACACACTCCAGACTCGTGTGCAGGCTTACCACAAGAATCACAAAGAACAGCCACGCACTCAGCAATAAAATGACCCTTATCGCCACATCTATAACAAAGCATTCTCTCCTTTTTCTTAGCAAACTTTGCAGCCCTGTCGACCTCAGACCTGTCAGAGCCGTCCACCGACATAACCTGAGTCTCGGCGTCGGCCGGAGCCTCCACAGTGACGGTTCCGTCGGCACCTCCATCTCACAGCAACCCAAGTCAGTCTCCTCAGCAATAGCCTTGACTACCGTCTCAACCGTAGTATGATGTTGTCTTGGACGGTACCGACCCCCTCGGCCTCCTCGGCCACGATAGCCACGGAACCCGCCTCGGTTACGATTAGCTGGCCCAGTCGTCCCTTCGACAAAACCACCAGACGGCCCCAAGAAAGGCCTCTCAGCCGAACCATCACTCTGCCAGGCATATCCCCATCCGCCACCCATAGACGAGGATCCCCGGTGCTGTCCATCACCATATGCATTGTAACCGTCATCACCCCACTGTCCTCGAGGTACCGCTCGAACCTCCGCCTTAGCCGGAACCGGAGGTGGCTGAGCTCGCTGCAGCACCGGCGTCGCCGCATCGCTGACTTGCCTAGCCACAAAGTGCGGCGGTCTAGCTCCCACCTGCACCACAGGGGGCAGGCCATGGGCACGCAGAGGCGGCCTTGCCAGTGCACCTCGGCCCGCAGCAACTCCAGTCGTCGGCACCGTCGGCCTAGGGCCTACGCCCGCCGCGGTAATCATCGGCGCGGCCGGGCGGAACCCAGCCGTAGCAGCCACACCACGGCCCGCTGAAGCGACCTTAGCCCCGCCCACTGCAGCTCGTTGGCCGCCGGCAACACGCCCCGCAGCAGGATCCGATCGCTGGGGTGGAGGCGCGCCACCACGGCCGGCGACCAGCGGCACGCCGGCGCCGCTGCCACCGGTGCCGCAGGGCGCCGCCGCCGCTGCGACCAGGAGCCGGCGCTGCGAAAGGCCCTCATGACCCGCCGCGCCGGAGGAACAGTGGCAGCGCCGGAAGAACACCACGTCCCGCCATCGCCCGGTAGGGAGGTATTGAGCAGTCCTCCCTCCGCGCGATCGACAAAGCACGGTCGTCCGCCTCCGTGCGAACCCTAGCTCGAACCGGACGTGTGCATGGGGGTGTAGATGTTGGCTGTGGACCAGACCGTGCCTCATACCCTGCTTGCAGTAGCCCAAAGTCTATCTCGGCCGGGGCTCAAAGAACCGGCCCACCCACCACACGACCGAATTCACGGCCCAGCAATTCATTCAAACGAGCGATCCTGTGATCGCGGATCTGAGCGCTGCGGTCGATCGCCGGCGCCGGCACCGTGGCCGCCGACGACCGCCGAGCCTTCTTTCTCCTCACTATCTTCCATGAATTATCAGTGATGAAACCGGAAAGAACAGGTTTAGGAAGACACACCTTCGGAATCGGGCCTTTCCACGGCCGGCTCGCATCCGCCGAGGTTCGTCGGTGTACAACGCGCCGAAGAATCTCGTGTCTGTCCTCCGATCGAAGCCCTTGCCGCGCCGGATCGTCGAGTGGCACCACCCCATCCACGATCGCCGCAACCTCATCTTCCGAGTCCCCTGGATCGAATGCCTCACAGATGATCGACGAAGGCGTCGGCGAGTACTCCGGCGAGTCACCGGCATCGTCGTCGTCGTCCCCATCGAGATCAGCGAGGGCCCAGAACCTTCCGCCGACGCGCCCCGCACCGGAGTCAGCCACCGACGACGCAACCGCGGTGGACGCCGTAGTCACCACCCAAGTCGCCTGGGGCTGCCTCGCCTGGGGCTGCCTAGTTCAGTACGTGAGGTGAAAAGAAAAATGTCCTTATAAAAGTGGCTATAAATAACACCGAATTGTATTTTTTGGAACATTGATTATGTGTACATGTATGCACTGCAAATCGCCACATATACGCGCGCATTCACACAACACCTATAGACTGTTGAAGTCGCGAAAATTGAAGATTGTCAAAGACACAACAAATGCCTTGCCATCATGGCTGTGTGCATCCATTTTGGATTGTTCTAGGGTGAGTTCCGACGTGTTGCAAACCACTAATTACTGCCTAACGGAGAGAATGATAATCAGCTGTCGTACGGAGAAAAGGACGATTACCATTACCTAGAGAAGACACAGAAAACTAACAGCCACCAATAGATCATTGTAGACAAATTCATGTTTCGGTATCAATTGTAGAAGGCATATATTTTGAACATGATTTTTGGCATTGCTCGTCCAAATTTTCTTGCAACTACCAGCTCATCGCGAATGGCCCAAGAAGGATGAGCAACTTAGATTGTAATATATAGGCCGGTCTGGATCCACTCGACCCTATAACTTGAGGCGGATCACGTAATCCTAACTAACATATGATATCTCCTTCTCCTTCCCTCACGGCATCACTACCTCCACCTATACAGCGATGCGCCCTCTACCTCGACATATTTCTTTCTTTTATGAAGTCCCTTGCATGATGCTCCTCATATAGAGGTTGTCCCTCTTCTCCTCTTGTGATGGTGACGGCCACAACCGCAGCATGGAGCGGAGCAGATGACCGCTGCCACTTCGAGAGGATAAAGACACCACTTCTGCTCCAACCACTTTATCATAAATTAAAGAAACATTTTTTACCCTAGCCATAAATTCCACACCATTAGCACTTTCTGCTCATACATGTGCAACCTTTCATAGCTTCATCAGCTCTCCTGCTGCTCGAACTATATATCCTCCTACTATCCAGTCTCATTGGACTATTGTGTTCTCCGTGATGCATCTCCATCTGAATTCTCCAGATGTGTGGAAAAAAGATATCCAGACTAGTGTACACTGATTCCAGGGTATAGTTACATCACTTGATTAGTTCCACCGTATTTAGGTAACATGGAAGGCATCAGGGAACTTGTCAACACCTTACACAAGGTTCGTATCAGTCTCTTTTATCCTGATGGTGAGAAAGATGTTGCCTTTGTCTTGGTAGAGTCCTCTTTAAAAACATTTTTGGAAGGTTGTGGTTAGGAGTTAATACTCGTGAACTAAGCAAATATTCAGAAGTTCCCGGATCAGGTTTTTGTAGCTTCATGAAACATTACTATGACAAACGTCCATCATGGAACCACTCTCCAAAGCGGTCAATGCGGGAGGCGAACAATGCCAGACCTCGGCCAGCGTTGGGGTTGGGAGGTGTGGCTACATACAAGAAGCGACCCCCACCTGAAGACTGTATTTTTCAAAAAAGAAGAATATGCCCCATCCTCTGTATTGATATATGCATGCAACCACCCAGAGACTAGGCTCATGATGTATGAAACTGCTGATTAGTCAAACATTTGATTGACAACCACGCCGAGAACATCGATGTGAAGAAGTGCCCACGGTCTAGTGAACTATGAGGTGAGTTTTTTTAGGTAACTATATGGTGAGTTACTAGTTTAATTGTTTCATGGAAACGCTCTCATTGATTCGGTATTAAAACTATAACTTTCTTCAACTTGTGCTCAAGCAAACACCAAAGCTTAAGAGGTCATTTCTCGCAAAACAAAACTTAAGAGGTCATAATACAGTGCTCACTAATTTTTAAAATCAGAACAAAAAGACGAGTGATGATATAATATTAATCCTTGGTTGATATATCCATATCGAGTAAGTCCATTTGAACCTGACAATGACTACATTTGATCACGCATGTACCCTACTAAAATATGGAGATTTCCGCTAAAATGTTTTACATACCAAAACTTATGATGAAAAAAAGAGGATATCTTCTCTTTATCATATAAGACAGATATGGCAAGTACATTGTCTCTTTACAGTCAGGGTTATACACACATGCAATGATACCCATAGCACATGTTGCATACAAGATAATTTCTAGAATGTGTTTTACATTTCAACCTCGGCATACTCGCCTTGGTCATCCTGAAACTGGGATGAAACGAAAATTAACAGCAATTCAATTGGTCATGAAAACAATGATGCTAAATTCTAATAAAATTTTGATTTCATGTGCACTACATGTGATGAATGGAAGCTAATTTTAAGGCGTGTGCACCTTAAAGTCTATGCTCTGGCTCCGCGTAGAGTTGGCATAAACTGCCCGTCTCTATGGAGCCAAATTCGGGAAGCAGATGCCTCCTTATGTATGAAAAAATAAAACGTCCGAAGTCCAGTTCCACGGATCAGGAAAACGTGAAGTTTGTCGAATTTACAAGCCATTGCAAGCACTAAGTAAAAACTTACTACTATTTTGATTATGTGCAATAGCTGATCTAGCGACCCTGGCTCTAAACTCACCACTTTGTCCCATCTGGCGCCACCAATTTCCCTTGTATTTCCATTGATCCGTCACCACTTACCATTTTGATTATATATATGCTCATAGTATTTTTCACGTATGCTTGTTACTCTGCAATTTACAACCCATGCATGGCAACAACTTTCACGACATACAAGTTTGAATCTGCTCTGACCCTTCCTGCCAGCTACAACGTCTCTTTTACGGAATGGTGGCACGACACGGCCCGCAAGATCAGTAAGCACAAAAACTCCGTTGCCACATACTGTTACTAAACCTTTTGGAAGGAAGGCAGCGGGCGGGTCTTTGTGAATCAATCTAGAACAGAGGTAGACCTCATAGCAATTTAATGCCAAACTACCAAAGCATATGTTACTGGTACACAACTTACTTCTGTTGGAAACTTGCCGACACCCCCCAATCCCATTGTAATCTAGAAAAATCAATTGGAACGAGATGCCCATACATATGGATGTGTCTGGGGTGTTGTTGTGGAACAACATCTATTCTAGCATGAAAGTACCATGGGAGGCCGGCGAAATGTGACATGTATATATAAGAAGTTAACGTGGGTGAGCAAAGATTCTACTACAAAAATAATTAAGTTGAGCGATAATGGGTAGAGGGGACATAAATCACTAGTTCAGTACGTGAGGTGAAAATAAAAATGTCCTTATAAAAGTGGCTATAAATAACGCCGAATTGTATTTTTTGGAACATTGATTATGTGTACATGTATGCACTGTAAATCGCCACATATACGCGCGCATTCACACAACGCCTATAGAATGTTGAAGTCGTGAAATTTGAAGATTGTCGAAGCCACAACAAATGCCTTGCCATCATGGCTGTGTGCATCCATTTTGGTTTGTTCTAGGATATCTTCTCTTTATCATATAAGACAGATATGGCAAGTACATTGTCTCTTTACAGTCAGGGTTGTACACACATGCAATGATACCCATAGGACATGTTGCATACAAGATAATTTCCAGAATGTGTTTTACATTTCAACCTCGACATACTCGCCTTGGTCATCCTGAAACTGGGATGAAATGAAAATTAACAGCAATTCCATTGGTCATGAAAACAATAATGCTAAATTCTAATAAAATTTTGATTTTATGTGCACTACATGTGATGCATGGAAGCTAATTTTAAGGCGTGTGCACCTTAAAGTCTATGCTGAACCACTCAAACTCATTGAACGTACCAAGTCGAAGCAAGTGGCTCTTCCCAACCTTTGACTAGACTATTCAGATATTCCATGGTTTCAAAAGACACATCTACACGACGGTATCAAGTGTTCCTTTATCCACTCGAATTCATTGTCTCGTTATCCTAGACATCAATTTCAATCAAATTTGAATGGAGAACATAGCAGAATTCTCCTTGACTGTCTTCAATATGACCCTATGATTGAATTTTGGCACTATGTCCTATATGTCTAGACTCAAATGGTATGGTCATATCCTTTATCCAAAGAATTGAACTTATTGCATGATCTTACTTCAGAATTGCAAGTTACAAACTTCACGTTGGAGTCAAACAATTTTACATGCTTAGGACCAAACTGCATAATATTATTCATCTCTATCTTTGGCATGTGGAAATCTACCAAGTTTTTCCCATATGCCGGAATCAGTTACATACTGATATCACCACCCCGACGTACATCGTTGGACCCTCAGAAGATATTTGGTTCCTATGTGAGGAATAACTGTAACCATCAATACATCAAGCTCCTCACATGGGAAATTTTTCAGGGCCAGTATGTTGATTCAATGAGGAACATTTTCAGACATTGGGGGGAATTTTAAGTACCATAAATAATGTTGTCCAACACATTTCTGCCTCAAATACACGTACTCAAAGATGATCCCATATTTAGTATATTTGCAACACATTGCAAATAATCTACCAAATTCATTTTCTGTCTATAAAGGTGTCACACAATTCTATAATCCTGCAAAAATATGCTCTAAGGAGTGGAGGTACCAACAAAAATCACTCAACTCCTTGTTCAAAGTATAGAAGTATGACAATAGTACATCAAGATTCAGCTCCCCGCAAGCCAAGAGGTCTAGGCCGCTGAATTAGTAAATGCATCATCTCTCTCACAACCAACTCATTCACACCGGAAAATCATTGATAGTCCTATGGGTAACAATATTTCATTTATACATGCATCATCTCTCTCACAACCGGTTCCTCTCTGTTGCTTTCTTTCACCTTTTTGGACGAGGCACCGGGCTCCTCTGCAAGAGGTTGTTCGGCCCTGCAAGCACTAGCTTTTCCATCCCCTCCTCCACATCAGCAATTTTTTCTATCGAGCAACAGTTCAAGTTGGAGCTTTGGCCATCCCCTAAGTGTTTCATGAGACCAACTGCAAACCTTACTTTCAATTGGTGAAGGCATTACTAATGTCAATACCATTGTGGCTCCATAGGGGCTATATTTTATTGTGCATATTACAATGATTGAATCCCCTCTCATACCACTTTCAGATTCACATACCTTCATAAAAGATTGGATCTGCATTCATCTTGACATCTTCTCTCTTCCTCTTAACATCTCATCTTCTTTGCTCAAAC
Organism: Aegilops bicornis; assembly: GCA_021605145.1. Classification (NCBI taxonomy): domain Eukaryota; kingdom Viridiplantae; phylum Streptophyta; class Magnoliopsida; order Poales; family Poaceae; genus Aegilops; species Aegilops bicornis. Next base: position 96,667,999 of record CM038673.1, read on the forward strand.
TAATATCTAGCTAGAGATGAGATGAAGGATCCCAGATTCTTCTTGCTCTATCATACGTCTCACTTGTTCAGTGTGAATCCATGTCGTTATATGGTAGTATATACTATCCACTAGCTCAACTAGTAGTGCTGGCATGGGTATATATAATATCCTCTCCTCTGCTCAACTAAACTTATAGCTAGAGAGAAGAACCTTGGACCTTTATTGTACTACCATATATATACAGACGGTCTATTCTGCTAATATTAGCAGAATAACTATTCTGCACACCACTTCCGCATTGCATGCTGAACGCAAGTGCACGTCATTCTTTGAACCAAGTGTGCTGCAGTACTCACACGAGTGAACTTCTTGTCGGAAAAAACTGCACGCGCTATTTTTTCGGTACTGTTTTCGCTCTAATTTTTTAACTGTTTATCGGAATGAGGCATGTAATATACCGTTGAAAAGCTATGGATTAGGCGCAACTTTGACATGTTGAACACTTTTCGAGATTCCACACGGTTTAAGAGCAGTTTTAAAAATGGTGCGGCCCATGACGAGTGGCAGCGAGCGTTTTTTCGCGTTTTTTTCTAAACCGCTCGCTGGAATGAAGTAAACGATACACCGTTGGATAGATATCATCGAGGCGCATCTTTTCTATATATAAATCTTTCTCTAATAGTTTACGGTTTAAGAGCAGTTTCAAATTTACTAAATCGCGGAATTCTGTTTTTCAAGTTTTTTCAAATTTTCGGTTCTGTTTTCGCTCCAGTTTTTGAACCGTTTGTCGAAACGAGGCGTGTGATACACCGTTGGAAAGCTACGAACGAGGCGCAACTTTCATATGTTGAAATACTTTTGAGATTCCTTACGGTTTGAAGTTAATTTTGAAAATCGTGCGGCGGACAACGGGTGGCAGCGGCCGTTTTTCATGAAATTTTTGCAAACCGCTGGTCGGAATGATTCAAACGATACGCTGTTGGAAAGATATCGATGATACGCAACTCTTTCATATAGAACACTCTCTCTAATTATTTACGGTTTAAGAGGAATTTTGAATTTACCGAAATGCGGACACTCTGTTTTTCGCGACACCCAAATCGACGTGGGTACTTCATCCGACTGAAAACCGCACTGCAACGGACGAAAAACCGCACTGCATCACACGGGTAAGAGAACTGCATGGTTTCTTTTATTCAAACGTAATTTTTTCAAGAACGAGAAAGTAGAGTGCACTTCACATCGGGTGTAAATGAACCACAACACTATCAAGAAGTGAACCACATTACTTTTTTTCGCTTTCGTAACAATTTTTTTTGCACTTACGGGATGAACAACATCATACGGCCTGACCGCACTGCTTCAGAATGAAAACTGCACTGCATTGAACGGGCAAGCGAGCTGCATGATTTTTTTTGTCGGACATAAATTTTCTCAGACGAATTTTTGTTGTCTTTTTTTTTACCTTTTTTAATAACGAGAGTGGACCGCAGAGACTAGGGCAAGTGAGCCGCGACATATATCAAAGTGAACCGCATTATCTTCTTGTTGTTTCGCTATTTTTTTTGCATTTTCATGTTTGGGGCAAGTGAACAACATCACTCTCAAAAATGGACTACATCCGAGGACCAAACGCACTGCAAAATGAACCACAAACATTTTTTATTTTCTTTTTAATTTTGGAAATTCTTCCGCACTTCGAGGACGAGGCGAGCGAACCGCTAGGACAAGGGGAGTGAACCACACTATTTTTTTTCTTCTTTTTGTTTTTTTATCCACCACCGTGTGTACCCTGGAATTTTAACATTTTGGAGTGAGCTGCAACGAACTGCACTGCACCGTAGGCAAGTAAAACCAAAGTGAGCTGCTAGGGGAAACCGAAGTGAGCTGCAAACCAAAGTTCTCTTTCACCGTGCGTACCCTGAAACCAAAGTTCTTTTTTTCCCGAGCAGCAAAGGAGAACTCGAATAGTAGTTTTTAAAACTTACCAAACACAACCCTATAAATTTACATAAAACCCACTCAAAACAAAATGAAAAATAAATCAAAGCCATATGTCCTGGGTCCAGTTGCATCGACCGCCAAAGAACAAACGAAAGCTGCGAGCTCGACGATGGTGAGCTGCACGCCCGTGATACAGAACCGCTTGCCAATGAACTGAACCAACATCACGCCGTGAGCTGCATGTACAAGAGACCCTGACCAGCATACACAAACCAGCCGAACCTCATCTTCGATCAAGCCAACTGCACCGAAGCACCTATCAGCAAGAAAGGGAAAATACCAAGCCCAGCCGAACCGCACGACTACGACATCCAGAGGCAGAAACACCACCTCGACTCCCCTGCTGCTCCCATCGAAGTAGTTCACACCACCGTACTTCTCTATCCTGACAAGTGAACAACAAGAAAGAGAGGACGCCCCCGGGATGGTGAGACGCGGATCTGACGCCGGGCAGCTGCGGGAGGACGGCTAGGGGCCAGGGCCAGGGCCTTGGAGGCCACCTCGATGGGGTTCACCCGTGGGAGGAGGATGGGGTTCACCCGTGGCGGAGGCTCGATCCGGATCGTGGATGGGTGGCGGATCCGGACAAGGGGGCGGAATCCACCTGCGGCGAAGGCACCGGAGATGCAGGGCAGGTGCGAAGCGAGCCCAGGCCGGCGGCGGGGCAAATGAGGAAGGAAGGTGTCGGCGGTGCGCGGTGCGGGATGGCCAGGATTTTGGGCGGTGGCGGCGCAGCAGAAGGTGGACGGGGGCAGGGCTAGACGGCGGCCGCGCGGCAGAAGTTGGACGGGGGCGAGGCGGAGGCATCACGGCAGAAGGTGGACGGGGGCGGGCGAAACGGCGGCGGCACGACAGAAGTTGGACAGGGTGGGACGGCGGTGGCGCGGCAGAAGGTGGAGGGGAGGTGGGGGATGGATCGGGGGATGAGGGAGTGGGGGCGTTGTGCGGGGGTCGGTGTGGGGTGGGGGTGGGGCTTTTTGTTGCGGTTTGGTTTCTCGGGCTGGATGGTTTAGTCTCCGGGCGTGGACAATACCGAGGTGTTAGCAGAATAAGGTTTTTGAGGTGCAGAATAAGGTTTTAAGGGGTGTTATACTAAAAAACACAACAGATTTGGGAATGAGAGGCCCCAGGAATACTAGAGGGAGCTGCAGGATACAACTTGCAGAATATCATGCTTTGGTTTTAGTCTGTTTTGTCTATGTTCTTTTATGCACTTGGTCTTAGGGTTTGCTATACTAAATGTATATATATCAGCTGGGGTAGAAGCAGAACATTACACAATTCTAGGACAAAACAGGGTTTCGTGCCAAATTCCTGACCATATTTACAAGTTCTTGAAAACATAAAATATGTCATTCTGTGAACACAGAACCTGATTACTTTCACTTCGAAACAAGCACGGGCGGTGGTGAATTAATTAGTTTCCTCATCGGCACGAGGAATATAGCTTCATTTCCACATCATACAATAACTTCTTTACTAATAAATGTCTCGTTCAAGGCACCCATACCCAGATGTCCTAATTTTTAGGAAAATAGCCCTATGTAAAGAAAATAGTGCCAGCATGGAGCAGTTTTGCTTGGCCATGGCTCCATGGTATTGGTTGATTGTTCTTAAATAGCATACTCTGTTAGCCAATAGGAGTTAATCTTTGCCAACAAAAATGGTTAATGACACTTGGGAGATAGATTAATCTAGTTGCGCAGGAGATTGCAACTTTTGAAATAACCAATCACGGTTAATAGTATGGCTGATCAAACACTTGAAACAGCTTACAAGTTTCATTTTCTATGCACAGGGAGATGTCAGTTGAGTCCATGTGGGATACCCAGGACAGAGTGACACTCTTTGAACATGTATTAGCTAGTTGCACGATGGTAGTGAACGACCCGAATGAATGTTGAACTTTGATGTGTTTCAATTGTTAAAGAAAAGTGAATTCATGCATATTCCGTCAAGCGAAAATAAATCATCAGGTGATAGTAATGCTCCAAGAGGCATTGCACTGAGGTCATCATTCCACTTGCTAATCGTTTCTAAAAAGAGGTTGCTGAATGGACAAGACACAAATTTTCTTTACGTTTTGGTGATGCGGCCTGCAATCTCCAGCAGCTACCAAATAAATCTCTCCCTATAAGTGTCTATGGGTCTCCTGATTAATTTACGGAAGTGATAAATCCTGAACGTTCAGATTTTAAGCATGGCAATCCGAACATTTTTCATGACAACTTTAATTCACGTGAGGTAGGCAAACATGGCAATTTTCTTACAAAAAAATGGACTGGGACAAAGTTTCCATGTTCTAACAACTAAAGTTGTCGCCTCGTGTCAACTAAAGTGGCCATGAAAAAACATTCAGGATGACATGCTTAAAATCTGAACATTCGACATTTATCGGGTTCCACAGGTGGTGTGCTGTAGCAGATTCCAATACAACTTCCATTTTTATACTCATCCTGTAAAGTGGGCCACGCCTGTTAATAGGTCTCTCTCTCTCTCCCAGTATGGAGGCAACGCGACGTGGAAGTGGGTGGAGTGGCCGTGGTCACGGTGCGACAGTAGCCGGCGGCGGCGCTTGTGGCAACGACGGTGGCGGCTCGGCAACCCCTGCTACGTGTGTGCCTGATCGCAGGGGAGTGGTGCGGGGGCAAGCAGCGGCAGCGGTCGGTTGGCCCGCGACGGCACGTGGAGGTCTGGCTCCGCCCATGAAGGAAAAGGTGGCGCAACAGCAGGCAGTGAACTTTCAGGAAGTTGGTTCCCACCAACGTCAATTGATGGATAGGGAGAGTTGCAATTCTCCCTCTGTTTAAGGAGAAATGGGGTGTTTATTTGGAGAGACCGGAAAAAATTGGGTTTAGGAAAACTAGTGGAGTAGGTTTTTTTGCCTCAACTCTCCCTATAGACTCTTACTGGTGAACGCATCACTAATTTTAGTACCATTGTGGGTCCATAGCAGTTATCTTTCATTGTGCATGTTACATTGACCGGATCCCCTCTCACAACCATTTTCTGAGTCACATTATCTTCAGTTCTGCACAGTAGAACCGATCCACATTCATCATGGCATGTTCTATGTTCCTTTTGCCATCTCATCTTCCTTTGTTCAACTAAATGTCAAGCTAGAGATGAGATAAAGATCCCGGATCCTTGCTCAATCATAGCTGTCTCATTTGTTGCTCTTGCTCAATTATACACACGCCTGATTATGAATGTGAAGCCGTTTCGTTATAAATGATGGTAGAGCTGCCATGGGTATATATAATTTCCTCTCCTCTGCTCAACTAAACGTTAGCTAGAGACGAGATGAAGGATCTTGGATCCCTATTGCTCTACTATATCAGTCTCATTTGTGGTTGCCTAATTTTAGAAATGTGAGACCATCTCATGGTAAATGGCAACGGAGCTGGCATGGATATATATACACTATCACCATCCTCAGCTACTCGATTGGCTCTAATGGAACGAGATGAAGATCTCTCTAGTTTCCTCTCAGGTCTTATGTGGAAAACGAAACACATTTAGGAATGAGAGGCCCCAGGAATACTTGAGGAACCAGCTGAACCTCACAACGCACAGAATATCACTCTTTTTCTTGTTTGTCTGCTTTTTTATGCGTTTGGTTTTAGAATCTGCAATATTCAATGTATATCAGACAGGGCAAAAGGAGACCATTAGACGGTTCTAGGACAAAACAGAGTTTAGTGCCAATTCCCGACCATCTGGATTGGAATGATAATATGTTTCAAGGAGAGTGCCTGTTCAAAAATGATTTTTTCATCTCTATTAGATTTATTTCAGTCCACACAGGGGATTCTTAGATTTTAACAAACATCTATGGGCCGTGTGATAATGAAGGTAGACACAACTTTTTGGCTTGGTTCAGAAACATTCAGATGCCTGTTGAAACTGATTGGATCATCACTGGAGATTTCAACTATATTAGATATCCTTCCAACAGAAATGTAGGATCTGGAGACATGAACAACATGATGGAATTCAATGCTGCAATCGGCCAACTAGCCTTAGTTGAAATTCCTTTGAAAGGTAGAAGTTTTACTTGGAGCAATACGCTATAAGTGCATCTAGTGCCACCCCTAGTTGGTTTTGGAGTATTGACGACAAACTTGGTTGAGGGACTAATGTGTTTGTGAGAATTGCAAGATAACACAGGTATGTTGGGGAACGTTGCAGAAAATAAAAATTTTCCTACGGTTTCACCAAGATCCATCTATGAGTTCATCTAGCAACGAGTGATAATAGTACATCTACATACCTTTGTAGATCGCGAGCGAAAGCGTTCAAGAAAACGGGGTTGAGGTAGTCGTACTCGTCGTGATCCAAATCACCGATGACCAAGTGCCGAACGGACAGCACCTCCGCGTTCAACACACGTACGGTCAGCGTGACGTCTCCTCCTTCTTGATCCAGCAAGGGGGAAGGAGAGGTTGATGAAGATCCAGCAGCACGACGGCGTGGTGGTGGATGCAGCGGTCACCGCAGCAGGCTTCGCCGAGCTTCTGCGAGAGCGAGAGGTGTAGCAGGGGAGAGGGAGGTGCCAAAATGCAGGGTACGGCTGCCCTCCCTCCCCCCCTTTATATAGGCCCCACTGGGAGGCACCGGCCCCTAGGAGATGGGATCTCCTAGGGGCGGCGGCCAAGGGAGGCTTGCCCCCAAGGCAAGTGGGCGCCTCCCTAGGGTTCCCAACCCTAGGCGCATGAGGGGGGCCCATGGGGGTGCGCACCAGCCCACCAATGGCTGGTTCCCTCCCCACTTCAGCCCACGGGGCCCTCCGGGATAGGTGGCCCCACTCGGTGGACCCCCGGGACCCTTCCGGTGGTCCCGGTATAATACCGGTGACCCCCGAAACTCTCCCGATGGCCGAAACATCACTTCCTATATATAATTCTTTACCTCCGGACCATTCCGGAACTCCTCGTGACGTCCGGGATCTCATCCGGACTCGAACAACTTTCGGTTTGCTGCATACTCATATTCATACAACCCTAGCATCACCGAACCTTATGTGTAGACCCTACGGGTTCGGGAGACATGCGAGACATGACCGAGACGGCTCTCCGGTCAATAACCAACAGCGGATCTGGATACCCATGCTGGCTCCCACATGCTCCTCGATGATCTCATCGGATGAACCACGATGTCGAGGATTTAAGCAACCCGTATACAATTCCCTTTGTCAATCGCTCGTTACTTGCCCGAGATTCGATCGTCGGTATCCCAATACCTTGTTCAATCTCACATCTTGGCAAGTCACTTTACTCGCATCGTAACGCATGATCCCATGACCAGACACTTGGTCACTTTGAGCTCATTATGATGATGCATTACCGAGTGGGCCCAGAGATACCTCTCCGTCATACGGAGTGACAAATCGAGCCTCGATCCGTGTCAACCCAATGACACTTTCGGAGATACCTATAGTGCACCTTTATAGTCCCCGATTACGTTGTGACGCTTGGTACACCCAAAGCACTCCTACGGTATCCGGGAGTTACACGATCTCATGGTCTAAGGAAAAGATACTTGACATTGGAAAAGCTCTAGCAAAAGCGAACTACACGATCTTGTGCTATGCTTAGGATTGGGTCTTGTCCATCACATCATTCTCCTAATGATGTGATCCCGTTATCAATGACATCCAATGTCCATAGTCAGGAAACCATGACTATCTGTTGATTAACGAGCTAGTCAACTAGAGGCTCACTAGGGACATATTGTGGTCTATGTATTCACACGTGTATTACGATTTCCGGATAATACAATTATAGCATGAATAAAAGACAATTATCATGAACAAGGAAATATAATACTAATCCTTTTATTATTGCCTCTAGGGCATATTTCCAACAATCTCCCATTTGCACTAGAGTCAATAATCTAGTTACATTGTGATGAATCGAACACCCATAGAGTTCTGGTGTTGATCATGTTTTGCTCGCGGAAGAGGTTTAGTCAACGGATCTGCGACATTCAGATCCGTATGCACTTTGCAAATTTCTATGTCTCCATCTTGAACATTTTCACGAATGGAGTTGAAGCGACGCTTGATGTGCCTGGTCTTCTTGTGAAACCTGGGCTCCTTGGCAAGTGCAATAGCTCCAGTGTTGTCACGGAAGAGTTTGATCGGCCCCGACGCATTGGGTATGACTCCTAGGTCGGTGATGAACTCCTTCACCCAAATTGCTTCATGCGCTGCCTCCGAGGCTGCGATGTACTCCGCTTCACATGTAGATCCCGCCACGACACTCTGCTTGCAGGTGCACCACCATCGCTTCCACCATTCAACATATACACGTATTCGGTTTGTGACTTAGAGTCATCCAGATCTGTGTCGAAGCTAGCGTCGACGTAACCCTTTACGGCGAGCTCTTCGTCACCTCTATAAATGAGAAACATGTCCTTAGTCCTTTTCAGGTACTTCAGGATATTCTTGACCGCTGTCCAGTGTTCCTTGCCGGGATTACTTTGGTACCTTCCTACCAAACTTACGGCAAGGTTTACATCAGGTCTGGTACACAGCATGGCATAGATAATAGACCCTATGGCTGAGGCATATGGGATGACACTCATCTCTTCTATATCTTCTGTCGTGGTCGGACATTGAGCCGACCTCAATTTCACACCTTGTAATACAGGCAACACTAGTAGAAAAGGGGGCAATGGCCCAGGCCAGTTCAGCCCACTAGTCCCGGTTCAATCCAGAACCGGGACCAATGGAGCTATTTGCCCTGGTTCGTGAGCCCAAGGGGCCGGCCGGGCCACGTGGGCCATTGGTCCCGGTTCGTCCGGACCTTTTGGTCCCGGTTGGTGGGACGAACCGGGACCAATGGGCCTGGCTCCTGGCCCACCACTATTGGTCCCGGTTGGTGGCATGAACCGGGACCACAGGCTTCCCTATTGTCCCGGTTCACGCCACGAACCGGGACCAATAGTGCTGCCTATATATACCCCTCGCTCGCGAGCAGAGCACTCCAGTGCTCTGTTTTTCTCTTCTTTGGCGAGGGGGCTTTGTGGTGCTCTAGCTCACCTCCTATGCACATGAGGTGTTCGATGAAATGCCCGAGCCACACTACTTAAGCTTTCTTCTCTCCAAGCTCGACCTCCAACCTCCATTTTCCTCAATATTTGTCTAGGTTTAGCGGTCCGTCACGCCCGTCCCGTCTTCACCGCCGTCGATCACCCGCGCCGATCTCATCGCCAGACACCACCGTGGTGAGCCTCTTGTTCTTATCTTCTTTCCGAAAGGAAAAATATTCTTACTTGTATTATTTTCTTACTTTTATTATTGCATCTTATATAGTGCGATGGTTTTGGTATCCGCCTCGTCGGCCCTCGTCCTGTCTATGATTCGGATGTGGTATATATTATCTTTTCATAACTATTGGTTCATTTATTGTTTATGAAAATTATGCCACCAACGTGACATAGATTTTATTTATCTAGGAGGTTGTTGAATCAGAAATTCCAACCGACCCTATTGTCGAGAGGTTAAATTTAGTTGAAGAAGAAAACAATTTCTTGAAGGAAAAAATAAAAAAACTTGAGGAGGAGAAGATGATATTGGAGTTGCATGTTGCGGATGTCGTCGATGATCACAAGATCAAGATGGATGCAATGCGCTTGAAGATGAGAAAGATTAGAAAATATACCATTCATACCGAGGCTTGATATCATTATGCCGTTGGATCAGTTGTTACCTTGGTTGCGATTATGATCGCATTTGTTTTCGCATTGAAATGTTTTACATAGTTTCAATGTATGGTTTAATTAATTTAGATGCTCTGCAGAGCTTTATGTTGTTAGATGAGAACTATGTATGTACTTTGGTTTTTATGTGATGATGAACTTCTATTAATTTGGTCACTTAATTATCTATTCATGATGTTCTGTAATGATTTTTGACACACTTAATTATATATAATGCACGCAGATGAACCGACAATGGATGTGCGGTGGCAGACACACCTCCGAGTACATTAAGGGCGTGCATGATTTTCTCGAAGTGGCTGAGGCAAACAAAGAATGGTTTTATGTGTTGTGCATGCCCTATATGTGGGAATCTGAAGTCTTACTCGACCGGAAAATCCTTCACACCCACCTGCTTTACAAGGGTTTCATGCCACACTATAATGTTTGGACGAGGCACGGAGAAATAGGGGTTATGATGGAAGACGGCGAGGAAGAAGAGTACGATGACAACTATGTGCCCCCTGAATACGGTGATGCTCTTGAACATCAAGATGCACCGGACAATGTGCACGATGGTGCTGCAGAACGGTAAGCTGCTGAAGATCAAGAGGAACCAGACGATGTGCCCGATGATGATGATCTCCGCCGGTCATTGTCGATGCAAGGACACAATGCGAAAGTCAAAAGGAGAAGCTGAAGTTCGATCGCATGTTAGAGGATCACAAAAATGGGTTGTACCCCAATTGCGAAGATGGCAACACAAAGCTCGGTACCGTACTCGAATTGCTGCAGTGGAAGGCAGAGAATGTCATGCTCGATAAAGGATTTGAGAAGCTACTGAAAATAATGAAGAAGAAGCTTTCAAAGGATAACGAATTGCCCGACAAAGACATACGCAGCAAAGAAGGTCGATGCCCTCTAGGATTGGAGGTGGAGAAGATACATGCATGCCCTAATGACTGCATCCTCTACCGTGGTGCCTACAAGGATCTGAACGCATGCCCGGTATGCGGTGCATTGCGATATAAGATCAGACGAGATGACCACGTGATGTTGACGGCGAGCCTCCCAGGAAGAGGGTTCCTGCGAAGGTAATGTGGTATGCTCCTATAATACCACGGTTGAAACGTCTGTTCAGAAACGAAGAGCATGCCAAGTTGATGCGATGGCACAGTGAGGACCGTAACAAAGACGAGAAGTTGAGAGCACCCGCTGACGGGTCGCAGTGGAGAAAAATCGAGAGAAAATACTGGGATGAGTTTGCAAAGGACCCAAGGAACGTATGGTTTGCTTTAAGCGCGGATGGCATTAATCCTTTCGGGGAGCAGAGCAGCAATCGCAGCACCTGGCCCGTGACTCTATGTATGTATAACCTTCCTCCTTGGATGTGCATGAAGCGGAAGTTCATTATGATGCCAAATCTCATCCAAGGCCCTAAGCAACCCGGCCCGACATTGATGTGTACCTAAGGCCATTAGTTGAAGAACTTTTACAGCTGTGGAATGGAAACGGTGTACGTACGTGGGATGAGCATAAAAAGGAGGAATTTGACCTAAAGGCGTTGCTGTTCGTGACCATCAACGATTGGCCCGCTCTCAAGAACCTTTCGTGACGGACAAACAAGGGATACCACGCATGCACGCACCGCTTACTTGACACCGATAGTATATACCGGGAAGCTGCAGGAAGAATGTGTACAGGCCATCGTCGATTTCTTCCGACCAACTATCAATGTCGAAAGAAAGGCAAGCATTTCAAAGGCGAGGCAGATCATCGGAAGAAGCCCGCCATGCATACCGGTGATCACGTACTTGCTATGGTCAAAGATTTACACGTAATCTTTGGAAAGGGTCCCGGCGGACTAGCTGTTCCGAGTGACGCCGAGAATCACGCACCCATGTGGAAGAAGAAATCTATATTTTGGGACCTACTCTCTTTGGAAAGACCTAGAGCTCCGCTCTCGATCGACGTGATGCACGTGACGAAGAACCTTTGCGTGAACCTGCTAGGCTTCTTGGGCGTGTATGGGAAGACAAAAGATACACACGAGGCACGAGAGGACCTGCAACGCTTGCACGAAAAAGAGGGCATGCCTTCAAGCGGTATGAAGGTCCCGCCACCTACGCTCTTCTAAAGAAGAGAAAGAAATATTCTTTCAATGCCTGCTCAAGATGAAGGTCCCGACCGGCTTCTCGTCGAATATAAAGGGAATAATAAATATGCGGAGAAAAAGTTCCGTAACCTAAAGTCTCATGATCGCCACGTGATTATGACGCAAATCGCTTTCGGTTGCATTGAGGGGGCTTCTACCGGAAAACGTCCGATTAGCCATTGTGAAGCTATGTGCATTCCTCAATGCAATATCTCGAAGGTGATCGATCCAGAAATCGTACCAACGCTTAAGGAGTGATGTGGCGCAATGTCTTGCTGGTTTCGAGCTGGTGTTCCCACCATCCTTCTTCAATATCATGACGCACGCCCTAGTTCATCTAGTCGACGAGATTGTCATTCTGGGGCCCAGATTTCTACATAATATGTACCCCTTTGAGAGGTTCATGGGAGTCCTAAAGAAATATGTTCAGAACCGCTCTAGGCCGAAGGAAGCATCTCCATGGGCCATCAAACGAGAGGATGTCATCGGGTTTTGTGTTGACTTCATTCCTGGCCTTAAGAAGATAGGTCTCCCTAAATCGCGGTATGAGGGGAGACTGACCGAAAAGGCACGCTTGGAAGGGACTCAATAATATGCAGGGACGGATATTCTTGGTCTCAAGCACACTACACGCTTCTACGTAACTCTACCTTGGTGACCCCGTATGTTGATGAACACAAGAACGATCTGCGCCCAAACACCCGAGCAAAGGCGACGATCGGATTACATATGAACACATCGGGACTTTCAGCAGTTGGTTCAAACACGCCTCAGAGGTGACAACACTGTTTGTGATGAGCTGTACTTGTTGTCCGTGGGACCATCTTCGACTGTAATGATTGGAAAGGATACGAGATAAATGGGAATACATTTTACACGATTGACCAAGATGAAAAGAGCACCAACCAAAACAGCGGTGTCCACTTTGATGCAGCAACCGACAAGGGAAATGACACATATTATGGTTACATAGTAGACATATGGGAACTTGACTACGGAGTAGATTTTAAGGTCCCTTTGTTTAAGTGCAAGTGGGTCAATCTGTCGAGGCGAGTGCAGTGTAGACCCACAAAGACGGAATGACAACAAAGGATCTGGAAAATCTTGGGTACACTGACGAATCATTCGTCCTAGCCAATGATGTGGCACATGTTATCTATGTGAAGGACATGTCTACCAGACCGAGGAAAAGAAAAGATAAGGAAGCGAATACATCATACAATGAGCCAAAGCGCCACATAGTTCTTCCAGGAAAAAGGGACATCCTGGGAGTGGAGGGCAAGAGAGACATGTCTGAAGAGTATGAAAAGTTTCATGAAATTCCGCCCTTCAAAGTCAAGGCTGACCCAAGCATCCTGATAAACGATGAAGATTATCCATGGTTACGGGCGCAATAAGCAAAGCGACACAAGCGAAGAAAAAGTAAAGACTTTCTCCCGCAACTATTATGATGATACCATGCCAACTTTATAATGTATTTAGTATGATACCATTGTCCGCTTTTGTAAATGCACATTCTATGCCAACTTTTTCAGAGTTCATTTGAAAACTATGAATTTGAAAACCTCGCCAACCGAAGGGCGCTCACACCGGTTTATAAGTCCGTCCCTCTACACGCCTTGTTGAGCTCACAAACTTGTGATTCACACAAATTTCAAAGAAGTCAAATTTGAAAACTAATGGCACAAACAGAAAGTTTATAATTTTGCTGACCTAAAAGCAAAAAGAATTAAAAAATAAAGCAAAAACCAAAAGAAAATAAATAATGTAGAAAACAAAACAAAAAACTTGAAAAAAATAAAAATAGCAACAATAAGTATTTTGTTGTAAATAGAAACAAAATAAAATAAATAAAGCAACAAAGAAAACAAAAAAGTGTTTTAAAATTTGAAAACTAAAGGAACTAACAGAAAGTATATAATTTTTATAAAACGAAAAGCAAAAAGAATTAAAAATAAAGCAAAAACAACAAAAATAAATAATGCAGAAAGCAAAAAAACTGGAAAAAATAGCAACAATAAGTATTTTGTTGTAAGTAGAAACAAAATAAAATAAATAAAGCAACAAAGAAAACAAAAAACAAAAAGTGCCACCCATCGGGCCCCCACGGCGTGAATACGACTAGAAACCCTACCAAGGCCAGGATTCAGGCCCGCTGGAGGCCCAAGAGGCCCACAGCATGATTGCAGGTTTAGGCCCGAAAGCTTTGCTTAGAGAGGAGTTCGAGAGGGAAGGCGCACCGCACCTTATAAACAGTGCGCCTCCTCTCAACTAGTGAGGTGGGACTAAATATTTGGGTTCGGGGCAGCACAGGCCTTTGGTCGGTTGGTGGCACCAACCGGCACTAGGGGCATTGGTCGCAAGCATCATGGAACAAACCGACTAATGCCCCTTTAGTCGGTTGGTGCCACCAACCGACCAAAGTCCGCCGCTTCCCGCCCTTTGGGCTCTTTGAAAACAGGCCTTTGGTCGGTTGGTGGCACCAACCGGGACTAGCAGGCATTAGTCCCAGTTTGTGCCACGAACCGGGACCAATGCACTTTCTATATATACAGGACTTTGCGAAAATTTCATTCAGTTCCTCATCCCGCCGCAGACGCCGCCCTCTGCCCCGACGCCCTGCTCCTCGTCGTCGTCGCCGCCCCCGTCGTCGCCCGCGCCCCGCGCCGCCCGTCGTCGGCCGCCTACTGAGGTCGTCGCCGCTCCGCTTCGCCCCACGCCGCCCGAGCCCGTCGTCCCGTCGCCGCCCGAGCCCGCCGTCCCGTCGCCGCCCGAGCCCGCCGTCCTCGCCCCGCCTCGCGCCGCCCGCCCGTCGTCGCCTGCCCGAACCCGCCGTCCTCGTCGCCTCGCCCGCGCCGCCCGAGCCCGTCGTCGCCTGCCTGCGCCGCCCAGCCTGCCGTCGTCGCCGTCGCCGACGCCCTCGCCGCCGCCGCCGTTGCCTCGGCTGCCCCGTTGTGAGCCGCCGCCCGTCGAGCCTCTGCTCATATGTTGCAATATGTTTTTTATTTATTTTTATTAGTTTATTTTTTGTTCATATGTGATGTATATGTGTATGTGGCTATAATATATATGTTTTTTATTTTATTAGTTTAGTTTTTTGTTCATATATAGAAAGTTACAATTTTAATTAGGTTAGTGCAGGAAAAGGTTAGTGCATTTTAATTAGGTTAGTGTAGAGGAAAAGTAAAATAAGGAAAAGGAAGAAAAGAGGAAGAAGGAAGAAGGAAGAAGAAGAAGAAAAAGAATGAGAGGAAAAAGAAGAAAAAGAAGAGGAGAAGAAGAAAGGAATAGAGGAGAAGAAGAAAAATTAGAAAAAAAATTCTATTTTTTCGTCTTCTCGTCTATTCTTTTCTTCTTCTCTTTTTTTTCTTCTTTTTTTTTCTTCTTCTTCTTCCTTCTTCCTTCTTCCTCTTTTTTCTTCCTTTTCCTTATTTTCCTTTCTCGAGGGATAAGAAGAAAAAGAAGAGGAGAAGAAGAAAGGAATAGAGGAGAAAGAAGAAACTTCAACACGAGGGGGGGGGGTACCGATACCCCCTCCCCGATAACATTATTTTCCCATGTATATGTATGCCGCGTCGTTGTCGATATAACGAGGGTGTCGAGGATCGCCGAGGGGTCGAGGGTCGGGAACTAGGGTAGAGGGTCGAGGGTCGTGAAGGGGTCAAGGGTCGAAGGTTTCAGGGTCGAGGGTTCCTATAGTGTCAAAGTATTGAAGAAATACATGGCTTCATCATTAGCCGGAAGTAACCATGGCATGATGGTACGAAATCCTCCAAAGTTATTCTGGAATGGAGTCCCGGATAGGATAATTTGCCTTTTTGTATGAATTTCAGCAAAGGCCTTTCAAATAACGATATTTGGAAGGTTCTTGCTGAACTTTGTACCAAAAAGCGAATTATCCTATCTCGGGACTCCGCTCCAAAATAACTTTGGAGAGCTTACCATCATGCACCTGTTACTTTTGCCTAATGATGAAGACATGGTTATTTTGAATCCTATGACACTAGGCAACCTCCCGACCCTCGGCGATCCTCGACCCTTGACCTCGACCGCCGGGCGATCCACGACCCTTCTACCCTACATGGGCGTCGATGCCCACGCCACTTGAGGGACATAGATGTAGTGTTCAACGCCGACCCTCCCGATAGCTTCAACACGTGGGGGGTCGATATTACCCCCTCCTTGAAGCGTTCTTGAGGCCACCCCCTAACCCTTGAAGCGTTGTCGAGGCCACCCCAAACCCTAGAGAAGCAGCGTCGAGGCCAATAATATGATTCCTTATTGTGATTAGCTAGCTAGTTCTATGTTTGCCACTAATATATCCATATCTGTCATGTTTGAATAATAATTGCCATGTTGTAAATATTTGTAGAAACTATGGACACCCCCCGAGACGAAGCACAAGAAGCGTTGTTGAGGGACATAATCGCACAAGGAAGTGATGCCGTCTGCTCGTTGATGTTTCTCAATGACAACGATGGTCTGGAAGGAGAGGATGAAGAAGTAGCTGGCTATGATTTACATGGCTCCGATGACCCAATGCCGGTGCAAGAAGGAGAGGGTGAAGAAGTAGACCGTGAGGACGGCTCCGGTGATCACCAAACCGAGTCCAGCCAGGTATATATATTAGTTAAGCTTTGTGCCGACTAGCTAATTGATGCATTCATTGTTTTGGTATGTACACATATTAATTAACTCTCGTCTTTGTTCTTTTTCTAGCCCTCCGGATCGAAAGCACAACTTCGGTAAAGAGACGAGGCTCAAGAAAAGTTGAGCTCGGATGAAAAGTTTGAGATCATACAAATCGCGCTTGACGGCCAACCGATTGAACCCTACCGGACAAAGAAGGCATTTGTTGCTCGGCGGGGTTCTAGTTAGGGACAAGATCCCGATCAGCATCCACCAATGGTATAAGCCTAAGAACGAAGACCACGAGGGGTCTTATGTCAATGATATGCAGAAAAATGATCTTTGGACTGAGCTGAAGTCAAATTTTACCCTACCGCTAGAGGATGATCCGGAGAAGCCAGTAATAGAGCCATTAATCAAGTCTTTTGCTCTTAAGAAGATGGCAGACCTATTCAGGAATTGGAAGAAAGAACTCAATACGTATGTCAAAAAAATGAGACACCAGAATTCAAGGGCAAATATGAGATGATCAGAGATGGTGGCCCGCATTTGTGGCCTACAAGACATCGGAAAAGAGTAAAAAGATGTCGGCGACAAACAAGAGAAATGCCAAGAAGAAGCTTCACCATCGCACGGGGTCGTGGCTACCTCAGAGTCTGCCTAAGTGGGCCAAGGCTGAGAATGATCTACTTGATTAAGGGATCGAACCAGAGACAATGAACTGGCCAGACCATTGCCGGACTTGGTTCTTCGGGGCCGGAGGATCCTTGGACCCTATAACAGGGAAGTGCATTTGGACGGACGAACAATTGGACATACCACCAAGAGGCTTCGGCAATATATCGAGCAAAGACAAAGAAGGGAAGTTCGTTCTGCAGGGAGAAGGACGAGCTCACAATGGCCCTCGGAATCTCGAGCACTCGGACGGACACGAGGCACGCTTAGGCTCCATTTCGTGGAAGGCTGGATTTCGGACGCAGGGATTACAAAACCCATGAGAGGAGGAAGAAACCGGAGCAGAGCCAAATGCAGGCGCTTGCACGAAAGGGTAATGGGGCTAGAGGAACGAGAAGCAGCAGATCGCAGCAAGCGACTGCCAAGCTTCCCCCGGCTACCCCGCCATCTCAGCGAGAAGCAGCGTGGCTTCCACCGAGCTGCTTTACCAGAGCAGCATGCCTTGACGGCTCTCGCCACCTATCCCGTGGATGCTACCACGGATGCTGAAAATTGCCACCTTATGGCGCAATGGAGCAATTTGAAGGTCAAGGCGGCTGTTGGCTCTGTTTATCCTACTAAACCCGACTCAACTTTTCACTGCCGGCCGATTCCAGAAGGATATGCTAAGGTGATGGTCGATGAAATAACGGAGGGATTTGAGGACCTCCGGTTTGACCACCCTATCGGTGAAGGGGAGTATCGGCTGGGTTCTGCTCTGAAGACTCCATGCCTATGGCGGAAGGATCTCATCAACCTTCCGAACTGGACGCCTCCGCCTCCTCCTCCTCCTCCGGCGAGTCAGGGCACTCCGCCTCCTCCACCGCCTTCTCCTCCGGCGAGTGACGATCAGGGCACTCGGCCGGCTCCTTCTCCGGCGCGTGGCGGCACTCCGCCTCCTTCTCCGCCTGCGCCGGCGCGCCCGAGCAGCCAGCCTCCTCCTTCTCCGCCTCGTCAGCAAGGGCGGAAGAGACCCGCCGCCGCTCCGGCTGCTCCGCGCGTCGTAGTCCTTCTCCTCCGCCTCGTAAGAAAGGAAAGAAGACATCCGCTCCGTCTGCTCTGCCGGCGTCTAGCAGTACAGCCAAAGGTGGGAGGAGATACAGATTTGGTCCTTCTCAAGACTCGGAGAAGTTCTTGTACAAGAGGAGCGAGGAGGAAAACGCGAAGATCGCGCAGATCAAGTGGATGACTGGTTTCAAGGGTTGAAAGCAAAGAGACATCCACCTCCGGAGGAGAAGGTAGATCCGGTGAAAGCGAAGCGCACTCTGGCTGCCCTGACAAAACCACCCAAGTCTCCGCCGAAAGGCAACTATGAGCGCATTATTGGAAAGGCATTTGCCAAAGCGGAGAGGTTGGGAAGTACTCTCAGTGATCAAAGGATGAAAGAGCGACAAGCTGGGAAAAAAATTGCCCAGCTCGGCGAACAAGCGAAGCAATTGTGCCCCCCGCTCAAGGTGCCTGCTAGCGACATCGTCGATCCGAGGATGGTGCCCGGTTATGGCAATCCTGCAGATTACACCTTGACGATGTACCTTATGATTTCTTGGAGGTGCAGATACAAAGATACGATGCAGGAAGCCTCTCGTCAAAGATGAAAGTTCTCTATCAACGATGATGCGAAGATTGCATGATTGGTACATGAAAACCTGCAAAGAGTCCGAGGGGAGGAGTACTTTGTATGTGAGAGTTAAAAGGAGCATGACCTCCTTGGAATTGAACTGTTGCCTATTCCATTTGAGGAGTTCTATCAGTTTTCAATCAATTGGCCCTCGATAAAGCAACGGTCACCTGCTCATCGTCTGTAAGTAGTACTACTTACGTCATTAAGTCTCTCTATATAACTCAGCGCTTTCATTGCATGTATTTATAATTATCCTCACTATATTATGCAGATTGAAGATCGCCGAATTGAAGAAAAGACAAGTGGGTGATATTGGGTTCATTAACACATGTCTCATAGATAAATCTGAGTTTGAATTTCAGAAGAAAATACCGAGGACAACTTGCTACAATCGTTGGTAATAAATGAACACAAAGATATAATACTCTTTCCTTACAACTTCAAGTGAGTGTTACTGTCTTGCGGCATATTCGGTTTCCATATTAGTCCAGGTTATAGTAATGTAATATTGATGAGTTATGCATGTGTGCGCAGCTACCACTATATTCTCCTAGAGATTAAGCTTGAGAAGGGAGTAGTAATTGTCTTAGACTCCAAGCGAAAAGATCCCAAGGAGTATGCGGACATGACTGAAATGCTCGAGAAGTAAGTTAAATCGATCATTATCCACCATATCAGCAACTTTGTTCATTTCTGATATCAAGTAATTGTTTTCTTTGTATGGTAGGGCTTGGAGAAAATTCACCAAAAAAGCTCCGGGACTACCGAAGAAGCTGCAATTTAGACACCCGAAAGTAAGTACTATATAGTAGCATATTCCACGCATCTCCTAGTGATTTAGTTTCATCAATACCATTTAGCATGCTTGCTAATTATCAGTTTGATTGACCTCTATTTCTTGTAAAGTGGTTGTGGCAGGAACAAGGGAATGATTTCTGTGGATACTACGTTATGTAGTCCATCCGCCACACTACCGTGAGCGAGGCTACTCCGACAAACAATATGAAGTGCGTAAATAAAAATATTCACAATTTTATTTTATTACCATCATTTGTGTTGAGTTTCATTCATTCATATATATATATATATATATATATATATATATATATATATATATATATATATATATGTGTGTATTGACCCCTTTCTTAAAATTAGATGTTTAGGATGCGGATGAACTCCTAGCACCAGATCGCATGCGAGCAATTCAAGAGGAATTGGCGGCATTCTTTCTTGACCACGT
Organism: Aegilops bicornis; assembly: GCA_021605145.1. Taxonomy (NCBI): domain Eukaryota; kingdom Viridiplantae; phylum Streptophyta; class Magnoliopsida; order Poales; family Poaceae; genus Aegilops; species Aegilops bicornis. Next base: position 96,688,051 of record CM038673.1, read on the forward strand.
GATCGCTGAAGACGGAGAATACTATGTGGACCACGCGTCAGATTATATATTTGTAAAAAATAATTATTGTATATATGTAGCCGGTAGTGTCGGATAGATATACGAGAACTTGTTGTTCGACCAATCTCTCAGAGAAGGACAGGTGGTCGATATCACTTCTCTCTATATGCATATATGTTCATGACGATCTTACATTTGCTTAATTACTAGCTAGCTAGCGTGTCTAGCTAGTCCTCTCTATACGTATGTATAGTACGTAGCGTCGACCAAGCACAGACAAAAGAGAGGACACTTTTCTCTATTAATTAGCTAGCTATAGCACAATATATGAAACACCTAAATTAAACCCCCAAAACCCCCAAACCCCCACCCCTTAAAAAAAACAAAACCACAGCCATAGAAATGTCGACGTGGATGTTTATTGGTCCCGGTTGGTGCCACCAACCAGGACCAAAGGCCCTCCTACTGAGCTCGTGGACAGGCCACGTGGAGGCCCATCTGTCCCGGTTCTGGATTGAACCGACTAAAGGGTCGAGGCATTAGTACCGACCCTTTAGTCCCGGTTCATGAACCGGGACTAAAGGCCCTCACTAACCGGGACTATAGGCCCTTTTTCTACTAGTGCAAGAACCCTTTCTTGGACTGATCCATTTTGAAATTCTTCAATATCTTATCAAGGTATGTGCTTTGTGAAAGACCTATGAGGCATCTCGATCTATCCCTATAGATCTTGATGCCTAATATGTAAGCAGCTTCTCCAAGGTCCTTCATTGAAAACTCTTATTCAAGTAGGCCTTAATGCTGTCCAAAAGTTCTATATCATTTCCCATCAAAAGTATGTCATCTACATATAATATGAGAAATGCTACAGAGCTCCCACTCACTTTCTTTTAAATGCAGGCTTCTCCATAAGTCTGCATAAACCCAAACGCTTTGATCATCTCATCAAAGCGAATGTTCCAACTCCGAGATGCTTGCACCAGCCCATAAATGGATCGCTGGAGCTTGCATACCTTGTTAGCATTTTTAGGGTCGACAAAACCTTCCGGCTGCATCATATACAGTTCTTCCTTAAGATAGCCGTTAAGGAATGCCGTTTTGACGTCCATTTGCCATATCTCATAATCATAGTATGCGGCAATTGCTAACATGATTCGGACGGACTTCAGCTTCTCTACGGGAGAGAAAGTCTCATCGTAGGCAACCCCTTGAACTTGCCGATAACCCTTAGTGACAAGTCGAGCTTTATAGATGGTAACATTACCATCCGCGTCCGTCTTCTTCTTAAAGATCCATTTGTTTTCTATCGCTCGCCGATCATCGGGCAAGTCTGTCAAAGTCCATACTTTGTTTTCATACATGAATCCTATCTCGGATTGCATGGCTTCAAGCCATTTGTTGTAATCTGGGCCCGCCATCGCTTCTTCATAGTTCGAAGGTTCATCGTTGTGTAACAACATGATTTCCAGGACAGGGTTGCCATACCACTCTGGTGTGGAACGTGTCCTTGTGGACCTGAAGTTCAAGAATAACTTGATCCAAGTACCTTGATCATCATCATTAATTTCCTCTCTGCCGGTGTAGGCACCACAGAACATTTTCTGAGCTGCACTACTTTCCGGTTCAAGAGGTAGTACTTCATCGAGTTCTACTTTCCTCCCACTTACTCCTTTCGAGAGAAACTCTTTTTCCATAAAGATCCGTTCTTGGCAACAAAGATCTTGCCTTCAGATCTAAGGTAGAAGGTATACCCAATGGTTTCCTTAGGGTATCCTATGAAGACGCATTTTTCCGACTTGGGTTCGAGCTTTTCAGGTTGAAGTTTCTTGAGATAAGCATCGCATCCCCAAACTTTTAGAAACGACAGCTTAGGTTTCTTCCCAAACCATAATTCATACGGTGTCGTCTCAACGGATTTAGACGATGCCCTATTTAAAGTGAATGTAGCTGTCTCTAGAGCGTATCCCCAAAATGATAGCGGTAAATCAGTAAGAGACATCATAGATCGCACCATATCCAATAGAGTGCGATTATGACGCTCGGACACACCATTACGCTGAGGTGTTCCAGCGGCGTGAGTTGTGAAACGATTCCACATTTCCTTAAGTGTGTACCAAATTCGTGACTTAAATATTCTCCTCCACGATCTGATCGTAAGAACTTTATTTTCCGGTCACGTTGATTCTCTACCTCATTCTGAAATTCCTTGAACTTTTCAAAGGTCTCAGACTTGTGTTTCATCAAGTAGACATACCCATATCTACTTAAGTCGTCTGTGAGAGTGAGAACATAACAATATCCTCCGCGAGCCTCAACACTCATTGGACCGCACACATCGGTATGTATGATTTCCAATAAATTGGTTGCTCGCTCCATTGTTCCGGAGAACAGGGTCTTGGTCATTTTGCCCATGAGGCATGGTTCGCATGTGTCAAATGATTCATAATCGAGAGACTCTAAAAGTCCATCAGCATGGAGCTTCTTCATGCGTTTGACACCAATGTGACCAAGGCGGCGATTGCCACAAGTATGTGGGACTATCGTTATCAACTTTACATCTTTTGGTATTCACACTATGAATATGTGTAACATCACGTTCGAGATTCATTAAGAATAAATCATTGACCATCGGAGCATGACCATAAAACATATCTCTCATATAAATAGAACAACCATTATTCTCGGATTTAAATGAGTAGCCATCTCGTATTAAACGAGATCCTGATACAATGTTCATGCTCAAACTTGGCACTAAATAACAATTATTGAGGTTTAAAACTAATCCCGTAGGTAAATGTAGAGGTAGTGTGCCGACGGCGATCACATCGACTTTGGAACCATTCCCGACGCGCATCGTTACCTCGTCCTTCGCCAGTCTCCGCTTATTCCGTAGCTCCTGCTGTGAGTTACATATATGAGCAACGACACCGGTATCAAATACCTGTGAGTTACTACGAGTCTTGGTAAGGTACACATCAATTACATGTATATCAAATATACCTTTAGTGTTGCCGGCCTTCTTATGCGCTAAGTATTTGGGGCAGTTCCGCTTCCAATGACCCTTCCCTTTGCAATAAAAGCACTCGGTCTCGGGCTTGGGTCCATTGCCTAACTTCTTCCCTAAGAATCGGCTTACTGTGCGGCAACATCCTTGCCGTCCTTCTTGAAGTTCTTATTACCCTTGCCCTTCTTGAACTTAGTGGTTTTATTGACCATCAACACTTGATGCTCCTTCTTGATTTCTACCTCTGCTGACTTCAGCATTGAAAATACTTCAGGAATAGTTTTCACCATCCCCTGCATATTGTAGTTCATCACAAAGCTCTTGTAGCTCGGTGGGAGCGATCAAGGATTCTGTCAATGACCGCCTCGTCCGGGAGGTTAATGTCCAAATTGACAGGCGGTTGTGCAACCTGACATTTTGAGTATGTGCTCACCGATGTAACTATTTTCCTCCATTTTACAACTGTAGAACTTGTCGGAGACTTCATATCTCTCGACCCAGGCATGAGCTTGGAAAACTAGTTTCAGCTCCTCGAACATCTCATATGCTCCGCGTTGCTCAAAACGCTTGTGGAGCCCCGGTTCTAAGCTGTAAAGCATGCCGCACTGAACGAGGGAGTAATCATCAGCATGAGACTGCCAAGCGTTCATAATGTCTTGGTTCTCTGGGATGGGTGCATCACCTAGCGGTGCTTCTAGGACATATTGTTTCTTGGCAGCTATGAGGATGATCCTCAGGTTCTGGACCCAGTCCGAATAGTTGCTGCCATCATCTTTCAGCTTGGTTTTCTCTAGGAACGCGTTGAAGTTCATGGTGACATGAGCGTTGGCCATTTGATCTACAAGACATTTTTGCAAAGATTTTAGACTATTGTTCATGATAACAAAATTCATCTAATCAAATTATTTAATGAACTCCCACTCAGATTTGACATACCTCTAGTCATCTAAGTGTTACATGATCCGAGTCGACTAGGCCATGTCCGATCATCACGTGGGACGGACTAGTCATCATCGGTGAACATCTCCATGTTGATCGTATCTTCCATACGACTCATGTTTGACCTTTCGGTCTCTTGTGTTCCGAGGCCATGTCTGTACATGCTAGGCTCGTCAAGTTAACCTAAGTGTTTTGCATGTGTAAAACTGTCTTACACCCGTTGTATGTGAACGTAAGAATCTATCACACTCGATCATCACGTGGTGCTTCGAAACGACGAACTTTAGCAACGGTGCACAGTTAGGGAGAACACTTTCTTGAAATTATTATAGGGGGTCATCTTATTTACTACCGTCGTTCTAGGTAAACAAGATGCATAAACATAATAAACATCACATGCAATTATATAGTAGTGACATGATATGGCCAATATCATATAGCTCCTTTGATCTCCATCTTCGGGGCTCCATGATCATCTTGTCACCGGCATGACACCATGATCTCCATCATCATGATCTCCATCATCGTGTCTCCATGAAGTTGCTCGCCAACTATTATTTCTACTACTATGGCTAACACGTTTAGCAATAAAGTAAAGTAATTTACATGGCGTTTCTCAATGACACGCAGGTCATACAAAAATAAAGACAACTCCTATGGCTCCTGCCGGTTGTCATACTCATTGACATGCAAGTCGTGATTCCTATTACAAGAAAATGATCTCATACATCACATATATATCATTCATCATTCATCACAACTTTGGCCATATCATATCACAAAACACTTGCTGTAAAAACAAGTTAGACGTCCTCTAATTGTTGTTGCAAGTTTTACGTGGTTGCAATAGGGTTCTAGCAAGAAAGTTTTCTTACCTACGTGAAAGCCACAACGTGATTTGTCAACTTCTATTTACCCTTCATAAGGACCCTTTTCATCGAATCCGCTCCAACTAAAGTGGGAGAGACAGACACCCGCTAGCCACCTTATGCAACTAGTGCATGTCAAGAGGTGGAACCTGTCTCACGTAAGCGTGCACGTAAGGTCGGTCCGGGCCGCTTCATCCCACAATACCGCTGAAGCAAGATAAGACTAGTAGCGGCAATAAAGTTGACAACTTCTACGCCCACAATAAATTGTGTTCTACTCGTGCAATAGAGAACTACGCATAGACCTAGCTCATGATGCCACTGTTGGGGAACGTTGCAGAAAATAAAAAATTTCCTACGGTTTCACCAAGATCCATCTATGAGTTCATCTAGCAACGAGTGATAATAGTACATCTACATACCTTTGTAGATCGCGAGCGGAAGCGTTCAAGAGAACGGGGTTGAGGTAGTCGTACCGTCGTGATCCAAATCACCGATGACCAAGTGCCGAATGGACAGCACCTCCACGTTCAACACACGTACGGTCAGCGTGACGTCTCCTCCTTCTTGATCCAGCAAGGGTAAAGGAGAGGTTGATGAAGATCCAGCAGCACGACGGCGTGGTGGTGGATGCAGTAGTCACCGCAGCAGGGCTTCGCCGAGCTTCTGCGAGAGGGAGAGGTGTAGCAGGGGAGAGGGAGGCGCCAAGATGCAGTGCGGCTGCCCTCCTCCTTTATATAGGCCCCTGGGGCCGGCCCTAGGAGATGGGATCTCCTAGGGGGGCGGCGGCCAAGGGGAGGCTTGCCCCCCAAGGCAAGTGGGGCGCCCCCTCCCCTAGGGTTCCTAACCCTAGGCGCATGAGGGGGGCCCATGGATGGGCGCACCAGCCCACCAGGGGCTGGTTCCCTCCCCACTTCAGCCCACGGGGCCCTCCGGGATAGGTGGCCCCACCCGGTGGACCCCCGGGACCCTTCCGGTGGTCCCGGTATAATACCGGTGACCCCAGAAACTCTCCCGATGGCCGAAACAGCACTTCCTATATATAATTCTTTACCTCCGGACCATTCCGGAACTCCTCGTGACGTCCGAGATCTCATCCGGGACTCCGAACAACTTTCGGTTTGCTGCATACTCATATTCATACAACCCTAGCGCCACCGAACCTTATGTGTAGACCCTACGGGTTCGGAGAGACATGAACATGACCGAGACGGTTTCTCCGTCAATAACCAACAGCAGGATATGGATATCCATGTTGGCTCCCACATGCTCCTCGATGATCTCATCGGATGAACCACGATGTCGAGGATTTAAGCAACCCCGTATACAATTCCCTTTGTCAATCGGTACGTTACTTGCCCGAGATTCGATCGTCGGTATCCCAATACCTTGTTCAATCTCGTTACCAGCAAGTCACTTTACTGCATCGTAACGCATGATCCCATGACCAGACACTTGGTCACTTTGAGCTCATTATGATGATGCATTACCGAGTGGGCCCAGAGATACCTCTCCGTCATACGGAGTGACAAATCCCAGTCTCGATCCGTGTCAACCCAACAGACACTTTCGGAGATACCTGTAGTGCACCTTTATAGTCCCCCAGTTACGTTGTGACATTTGGTACACCCAAAGAACTCCTACGGTATCCGGGAGTTACACGATCTCATGGTCTAAGGAAAAGATACTTGACATTGGAAAAGCTCTAGCAAAACGAACTACACGATCTTGTGCTATGCTTAGGATTGGGTCTTGTCCATCACATCATTCTCCTAATGATGTGATCCCGTTATCAATGACATCCAATGTCCATAGTCAGGAAACCATGACTATCTGTTGATTAACGAGCTAGTCAACTAGAGGCTCAGTAGGGACATATTGTGGTCTATGTATTCACACGTGTATTACGATTTTCGGATAATACAATTATAGCATGAATAAAAGACAATTATCATGAACAAGGAAATATAATAATAATCCTTTTATTATTGCCTCTAGGGCATGTTTCCAACAAGGTAGTAGTCCCTTATTGATTCGGTTTACCTACCAGAGATGACCCCTAAAAATGTGTGAAGACATTGAAGACAATGGTGGTTTGTGAAGATATTCACGATGAAGATTATGACATTTGAAGACATTCACTTGAAGACTATGGAGTGCGAAGACATAGGTGTTTTGTAGTTTCTGTCGTGGATTTATCACGGCAGATGTCCTTAGTGTGAGGACTTAGTCGCGAGGCCAACGCATGTATGTGGTCGCTTGAGAGGGGTTGAGCAGAATCGAGAGACGCAACATAAGACAAGCGTTTAGACAGCTTCGGGCCCTGGGAAACATCATCCGGTAACAACCCTACATAATGTTTGAGGCTAGATCTCATTATCATCACGAGGGAGTCGCCGTAAACCGGCTCTCCTCTAGTTGTGTCTAGCCCTAGAGATTGTTTCTTGCTTGTCCCTCTTTTGGGAGCCCTGCCCCTCCTTATATAAGTTAGAGGGGCGGGTTACATGTGGAGTCCTAGTAGGACTAGGACTAGTCTATCTTCTCTTACAAGTTGATTACAAGTCCGGGTCTTGCTTCCTTGTAAAGGAAATATTCGTCATCCCTTTCCTCTTAATCCGGCCCATCATAACGTGAGCCGGCCTTCTGGGCTTTGGGCCTTGTTGTCCATCTGACCCGCCCGTCGGGTTACTAATGAGTCTCCAAGATCGGGCAGGTTATCTATGAATCGCCAAGCTCCGGGCGGGTCACCAGTGAGTCGCCAATTGTGGCCGCGTCATACCGCGGGGTATATCCCCGACATTAGCCCCCAGTTTAATTTGGATTTATCCATGTTAAACTGATCCTGTTGTGCTCCGGGTTAAAATTTTGTAAGCTGGCACCTGATCATCTTTAAATCCTTGTCATTGCCTTCTTGATACATACCCATGAACTCATAGAAAATCTCCTTTAGTAGATATGTTCAAACTTTGTGAATGCAAAAAAATCCAGATACGTTTTTTAAGAAATCCGGGTCAATAGGCCAGCTTCAGAGTAAATTTGCTGGCATTGGTCTTTTGTAGAGAAATATTGTATGCAATAATCCACTTGAATCGGCTTCCAAGGCGCCGGCTTTAATAAACATATTGGACTCAAGATTCATCTGGTGATCCGCCGGTTTAAAGATGTAGAGGCTGGCGAGCAAAATTGTCGGCTTGTAAATATTGATAACACCGGGTCATAACTGTTGCTGATGCCGGGTTAATCCTATGATGACGCCGGGTCATAAACTTTGCAGATTTCTTTGATAATAATATAATATCTGATTTGCTCAAAACTGATAATTTGAAGTTATTCCTCCCTTATATGCATATCACCTGTAGCCCCCAAGTGCTGGGTTGTCATGCTTGCAGCAACCCGGGACTTGTAATTGCCTTATGCTCGTAAAGATCTCAACCAGTCTAGCCCCCAAGGGCCGGCTCAATAAGATATTACTGAGCTGGGACTTTGTATATGATTCATTGATAATACCATCAAATGATGTAATCTCCACCATGGGGCTTGAACCCATGTCCACAAGGTTAAGAGCTTTGTACTCTACCTACTGAATAATGGATCTTTCAATATAATGGATTAAGGCTTGTGTACCTTGAATTTCCGACAGGAGCAATTGATAGCCCCCAAGGGCCGGCTCATTTAAAATGTGATGAGTCGGGTCTTCAATAAGTTGAGAAAAAAATGACTTTGCATTAGCCCCCAAGTGCCATGGTGCATGCTGGCAGTGACATGGGACTTGTATATTCGATGTAATCTCGATTTTAACAATGTAGCCCCCAAGTATCGGGTCGTAAGCCTGCAGCGACTCGGGACTATTTCCTCCATTGTAAAATAAATCATGCCCATTGATAAAAATAATAGCCGCTATGCTTAAAGCGACTTTGAAAACCTCAATCATAACACCGGGTTATTGATAATCACAATAGAAATCCAGCCATGTTGGCTATTCAAGATTTGAATAATATAATCCGTATGAAAACCTCAATCATTCAATATCATCATGAAAATCTAGCCAGTTTTGGCTATTAAAGATTTGAATACCTCATCGGTTGACAAGTAAATCCGGAGTTTAAATACCTGGCGGCTCTTGCCGATGACGACTTCATGCGCATTCATTGTAAGCTGGAAGTTTTGTAACCCGGTGGCCTATAGCCCTTAAGAAAATCAATAATTGATAACCCTTTGAAGACACCAATTTCAGTGATAAGCTTGGACTGAAGCATTTATATAAGTCATAGTTCTGCAAATCCTGCATAGAGTTTAAACAACATATGCCCTGGCGACTCAACGTCAAGAGCCAGGGCGGGTAATCACCCAAATGTAGTCTTACCCTGCACACAAGTAGATCACAAGAACCCTTGACGGTTTGCCGCAGGGCGGGTCATAATACCTCACATATAACCATTGTGATATTGAATTTGTACTGCCGGTTTACATGACCTGTGCAGTAAGGGTGATAACCCAATCTTTAGAAGCCAATGCTTCCACATAGATGATGATTGTCATAAGCTGGCGACTTATAGTCAAAAAGTCAAACCGTGTTAAGCATAAACCACTCATATATATTTGAGATATGATCCAAAAAAGGTCTCAAGTCAAACCCAAAAATTGTTCGCAAAAAAGACTTAAAAAGTTTAAGGCTTCTGATTCGTATACGATCAGAAAACCGTTCCAAAGGGGTTGAGCTAAGATTCGAATACGATCATATAGCCCCCAGTGGCTTTGGCATTGCCAATCAAGAGGGTACCGACAGCTATGTTCTATATGGTTCGAATACGACCTATGTTTGAACAGGAAGCCCCCAAATGACCTTGAGAGTTGTTTAACGACGCTGATTCGAATATGATCCACGTCGGACCCAAAAGAGGTTAAGCTATGATTCGGATACGATAAAGAAGCCCCTAGTGAGTTTGGCGGTGTGCCGATCAAAAGGGTTTCGACAACTATGTTCTCTTTGGTTCGAATACGACCTATGTTTGAACAGGAAGCCCCCAAGTGACCATATATTAGCATTGCACCAATCAAGAGGGTACCGACAGCTATGCTCGATGAGCAGGAAGCCCCCAAGTGACCATAATAAGACAAGTCGTAAGGCAGGATACCTATGTTTGAACCGCGCATCATGGCAGCAAGTTCTTTCTGGTAACCTTTAATTTTTCTTAGAACTCGAATTTGCGAGACTAATTCTTTTGAACCGGAACTTTAAACCGGATTTGAAAGCTTCAAAAATTTGTGAGGGACAAATTTACCTTGAGCCGGATTTTGAACCGGATTTGAGAGCTTCAAAAATTTGTGAGGGACAAATTTACCCTGGGCCGGCTTTTGAACCGGATTTGAGAGCTTCAGTGCTTTGTGGGAGAAAGATGTCTCTTGAACCGGATTTTAAACCAGAGTCCTTATTTTGAGCCGGAAATCTTCTGACGGCTTTTAAATTTTCATCGATCTTGCAGTAATCTCCGGGCCCGGGTTATTTTTCCCTTCAATGACCCGGAGTTCTTGAATTCATTGAAACCGGCTAATTTTGCCGAGTCATACCATTGTAGCCCCCGAGTCTCAAGACGACTCGAGGAGTTGGCTTGAGATTCTCCATATTTGACCATAGCAGAAGGTATACATCATTGGCGTTGATAGCGCGATGTGAATCCACAGAAGGTTGAGGTGACTGCGGCGGGTTATAAATGATCCCGTATGAGCCGTGTCAGCAACTCGGCCAATGGTTCCTTCCAACTGGCTATTTGAAGTTAACCAAACTGTAGTGGCGGCGACTTGTGCACCTGCCCATTGAACCATCTAGTGCAGACGACGGCTGATAATATATGATAATTTTCCTGTAATTTATTGGAAAAAAAACCGAGCTTCCCAAGTAGTGACTTGCTCATACTCAATAAACAGCTCATTCAGACAAGTGCGGCCCGGTGTATCGATGTAGACCAGGCCGCGAGAGACGGACGGTAAAGACGACCGTAACATCAGAGGCGGCATAGACAGATGAACCGGTCGTGGCGTTGTAAGCCGGTGCGGACGGGCAAGTTGTTCTCCTTGTTGTAAGCCGGCGTGGTCGCGAGAGACGGCCACGGCGTTGTAAGCCGGTGCGGGAGTCCGTTGAGCAGCGACGACCACCTGTGCCAAAAGATGTTGGCGTGCCTCCATCTCCACGGTATAATATCACTTTTGTAACGAATAATTTACCTGTGTATAACAACACTATAGGGAAGAGTGGTTGTTTTCATAAAAAATTAACAAGTACTGATAAAAAGTAAACTGGATGAATATCACCTGATGTTTTGTTGATTGAATGCATACACTGGCGTTCAATAATGCTGGACTCTGTGTCGTTGGATGTACGACTAACACTCCAATTTGAACCGTGTGTGTGAGGTACTGGAGGTGCATGGAAAATGAATAGTATACGCATGTGATTAGCACTCTGGCCGCATAATTCATGCACGTAGCAGGTTTCCTCCTCCCTTTTTTTGCAGGCTTCTACCAGATTTAGTATGCAGTACGTGGGTCTACAAGGTGGACGCTGGCCCAACCTCCATCGGGGACGCATGAGACCTATATCCCGGAGTGACGTCACTTCAACAGTCAACTGACTGACCGACCGTCACAATACTTGTTGCAGTCAATTGTCTCTTCCTTAGACTTCAGCCGGTTTATTTGGCAGTAGATAAAAAACTGATGATTCCCTGTTTTTCTTCAGACGAAGTAGTGCACGGGCTCCAAAGAGTTGAGTACGTATACCAGTACTAATATTAATCCATTGTCTTGTCCGCTTTTGTGAAGTAGTACTCGCAGTACTTTGATCTCTCGTATGCAATGCTTGAAAAATCAATTGATTATCGTGAGACGGCTCACAGGCATGGGCAAGCGATGACAATAGAGGCAGGGGCGGCTTGACAATGGTACGGCGCAGTTCGGAGGCGTACCAGCGACTCGCAGCAACGGTAGTACGCGGTTGATGAGGCGATCCGTGGGACGGCGGCTCAGGCAGGCGCGAGGGCGCACCAGCGGCAGACAGGTGGCGATGTCAGAAGGGCACCAGCGACTTGAGGCGGACTGTGGCTTGGCGCTGCTGCGTTTGAGCCGGCGGTGGCTTACAGTAGCGAAGGTGATTCGTGCGGCAAGACGGGGCGGCGGCTCTTAGCGCGGTGGCTCAGGGCCGTGGGCGCGAGCTCGCGCGGGGGCAGCTCAAGGTGGCCGTGGACCGCAGTGACTTGAGACGCCCATGGGCCGCGGCTGCTTGAACCCATTAGCACTCCGGCAGCCGACGGAGCAAGTTGAGCAGGGACGGCGTGTTGTAGAGCCGGAAGTGGCCAGTCATCAGAGGCGGCCGAGGCGGCTTGAGGGCACAAGTGGAATGTGACGCGGATCAGTGCAGGGGGCAGCTGGAGGAGTGGAGGTATGGCCGGCCCGTGAGGCGGCCGAGACGGCGGGTCACAAAGCAGGCCGTAGGTGGAGTACGAGCCCGCGGACCATCCGTGTCCGGGTCGTATCCATCTGAGTTGAATCTGGTTTAGAGCAGCAATATTAATAGTCTCAGCCTGATTTTGGTATATCCCCAGTCACGTATATCCTAGAGTTTTTACCCGTACATGCATTGACTTTCATGGACCTATCCCATTGATTTGCCTTTGCTGGAAAAGATGCTTTCTAATCCATCGCTTTTGGCAAACGTGCTCTATCGCGCACATGCATGGCTAGTTGTAGTTTCCTTCGGGAGCGCTAGCTCTGTCCAAGAGTAATACCGCTAAAGTTTAATCACACTTTTGATTACAAACGGTGAATGCGCTAGCTCTGTTCAAGAGTATTTCATCCCAGCTCTTCTTATCTTGGGCTTACAGCAGAGGCGAGCGGCTTGCGAGGCGACTCAAAGCCGGAGCTGAGGCGCAGCGACGACGACTCGCAACAAACACGGGCGGCTCAAGGCCAGAGCGGCGACGGCGGCGGTCAGTTCGGACGGTGACGGCTTGGAGCAGGCGACGGCGACTCCACGCGCAACCAGAGTCGTCCGAGTCCGTGCTCATGCTTGGGTCCTTCTCCAAGTCGTGGCCGGATTGACCAATCCGTCTCAGTCGTGGTCGATTTTCGATTTTGTGTTTGACTGCACGCGTGTTGATCCGATTGGCAGCGTGTCTTCCTAGAATAAACAATAGCTTTGATTGACGGCCCCTAGACTTGTAGCGCTGTAGCCAAAAATTCCTTATCCATCGACATGCATCATGATGAATCGCCCAAGGCTAACTCGGACTCGACGGAATCTCCACTGTGCTTGAGGCGGCCGCACAACAATTAACCTTAAAATAATCTCAATTTGATGCCCGCCGTCGTAGCACACTTCGTCAATCTTGATCAATGAACTCATAGTTAATGTGAATTTTTTCATGCTGGCTTGTTGAACAGGAAAATTGCAAACTTCTCACTTCCTGTGACAGATTTCTTCAAGAACTCAACACTACCGTGCGCAGGCTTCACGGTGGGCGCCAACTGTCGTGGATTTGTCACGGCAGATGTCCTTAGTGCGAGGACTTAGTCGCGAGGCCAGCGCATCTATGTGGTAGCTTGAGAGGGGTTGAGCGGAATCGAGAGACGCAACACAAGACAAGGGTTTAGACAGCTTCGGGCCCCGGGAAACATCATCCAGTAACATACCTACATGTTGTTTGAGGCTAGATCTCATTATCATCACGAGGGAGTCGTCGTAAACCGGCTCTCCTCTAGTTGTGTCTAGCCCTAGAGATTGTTTCTTGCTTGTCCCTCTTTGGGGAGCCCTGCCCCTCCTTATATAAGTTAGAGGGGCGAGTTACATGTGGAGTCCTAGTAGGACTAGGACTAGTCTATCTTCTCTTACAAGTTGATTACAAGTCCGGGTCTTGCTTTCTTGTAAAGGAAATATTCGTCATCCCTTTCCTCTTAATCCAGCCCATCATAACGTGAGCCGGCCTTCTGGGCTTTGGGCCTTGTTGTCCATCTGACCCGCCCGCCGGGTTACTAATGAGTCTCAAAGATCGGGCAGGTTATCTGTGAATCGCCAAGCTCCGGCGGGTCACCATTGAGTCGCCAATTGTGGCCGGGTCATACCGCGGGGTATATGCCCGACAGTTTCCTTTTCTTCTTTATTGAGTCATAGGAACCACCGTACTATTTAGTGGGGTCCAAGTAAACAAAGTCAGGGTGACTGATGTGATGCTCAACCAAAATCCTATGTTTTCGAGCGAAGACAATGAGAGCAAATCTTATCCAGAGCTGGATGAGTCAGCTTTGCTTGTAACCCAAGTAAAGCTGCCGCGTGTGTTTGAAATCCAACCGTTGGACATGTGTCGGTTCCTTAGTGACCCAGGGTCATTTCGGACATATCACGCCGGGTTGCCTCGTGGCTATAAATAGCCCACCCCCTACACCATAAATTGGTGGCTGCTCAGAGTCAGTGCACGGCTTTTGTCATTTGAGAGCAACCCACCTCCAAAGCCTTTGATAGAGAGAGAGATCCTTGCAAGGACAAAGCCCAAAACACCCAGAGCCAGAGAGTGAAAGGCATCACTGAAGTCTTTCTGTCTGCGTGACCTGAAGACTTGTTACACTTGAGGACCATGAATCCTCCAGCCGGTTAGGCGTCGCGTTTTGAGCATCCAAGAGTCATTATGGATCGCCGGTGAATGAAGTCTGTGAAGGTTTGGAAGTCTACCTTGAAGACTTACCAGAGTGATTGGGCGAGGACTGGGTGTCCTTAGCTCAAGGGGGTAAGGTGAAGACGCGGTCTTCTGAGTTCAATATCAGCCCCCCTAACCAGACGTACAGTTGTCATAGCAACTGGAACTGGTCTACCAAATCCTTGTGTTCACCAAGGAACTGGTTCTATCCCCCACTCCCCTTTACTTTTCAGTTTGTCTTCGTGAAGTCATTGCTTGCTTGTCTGATCTGATTGACTTCACTGTGTGAAGACTATTTACTGTTTGGCTTCATACTATCTTCCATCCTGATCCATACTACCTAGCTACTGATAGTCTTCGTGCTTTTACTACTTTGCTTACTTGACTATGGCTTGTCTAGTGTAGTCTATCCTCCGCTGCATATCGATAGGTTCATTTCATGTGTTTGTCATCAAAGATCTCCCTTTTTTGAAGACTTTCATACACATCGCCTATTCACCCCCCCCTCTAGTCGATAACTAGCACTTTCAATTGGTATTAGAGCAAGGTGCTCCCTTGTTCTGTGTGATTTGGTTTAACCACCTGGAGTTTTAGCTATGTCGACTACAGGGATAATAGAGGTCTCCGCTGTGTGCCCAGTCTTCGATGGCACTGATTACCCCTATTGGAATAATAAGATGCGCATGTGTCGGTGTCAAAACCGGCGGATCTCGGGTAGGGGGTCCCGAACTATGCGTCTAAGGCGGATGGTAACAGGAGGCGGGGGACACGATGTTTACCCAGGTTCGGGCCCTCTCGATGGAGGTAATACCTAGTTCTGCTTGATTGATCTTGATGATATGAGTATTACAAGAGTTGATCTACCACAAGATCGTAGAGGCTAAACCCTAGAAGCTAGCCTATGGTATGATTGTTGTTGTCTGATGACCCACAAGTATAGGGGATCTATCATAGTCCTTTCGATAAGTAAGAGTGTCGAACCCAACGAGGAGCAGAAGGAAATGATAAGCGGTTTTCAGCAAGGTATTCTCTGCAAGTACTGAAATTAGTGGTAACAGATAGTTTTGTGATAAGATAAATTGTAACGAGCAACAAGTAACAAGAGTAAATAAAGTGCAGCAAGGTGGCCCAATCCTTTTTGTAGCAAAGGACAAGCCTGGACAAACTCTTATAATAGGAAAAGCGCTCCCGAGGACACATGGGAATATCGTCAAGCTAGTTTTCATCACGTTCATATGATTCGTGTTCGGTACTTTGATAATTTGGTATGTGGGTGGACCGGTGCTTGGGTGATGTTCTTACTTGAACAAGAATCCCACTTATGATTAACCTCTATTGCAAGCATCCGCAACTACAACAAAAGTAATAAGGTAAACCTAACCATAGCATGAAACATATGGATCCAAATCATCCCCTTACGAAGCAACGCATAAACTAGGGTTTAAGCTTCATCACTCTAGCAACCCATCATCTACTTATTACTTCCCAATGCCTTCCTCTAGGCCCAAATAATGGTGAAGTGTTATGTAGTCGGCGTTCACATAATACCACTAGAGGCTAGACAACATACATCTCATCAAAATATCAAACGAATACCAAATTCACATGACTACTAATAGCAAGACTTCTCCCTTGTCCTCAGGAACAAACGTAACTACTCACAAAGCATATTCATGTTCATAATCAGAGGGGTAATAATATGCATAAAGGATCTGAACATATGATCTTCCACCAAATAAACCAACTAGCATCAACTACAAGGAGTAATCAACACTACTAGCAACCTACTAGCACCAATCCCGGACTTGGAGACAAGAATTGGATACAAGAGATGAACTAGGGTTTGGAGATGAGATGGTGCTGGTGAAGATGTTGATGGAGATTGCCCTCTCCCGATGAGTGGAACGTTGGTGTGGAGGATGGTGATGATTTCCCCCTCCTGGAGGGAAGTGTCCCTGGCAGCAGCCTGCTTGAGCCCTAGATTGGTTCCGCCAAGGTTCCGCCTCGTGGTGGCGGAGTCTCGCCCAAAGGTTGCTTAATGTTTTTTCTTGACGAAAGACTTCATATAGGAGAAGATGGGTGTCGGAGAGCCACCGTGGGGCCTACGAGGTAGGGGCGCCTGTGGGGGCGCCCACCCTCGTGAGCAGGTGTGGGCCCCCGGCCTTCATCTTTGGCGACAATTTTTCTTTATTTATTTTAAGATATTCCGTGGAGTTTCAGGACTTTTGGAGTTGCAGAATAGGTCTCCAATATTTGCTCCTTTTCCAACCCGAATTCCAGCTACCGCATTCTCCTCTTCATGTAAACCTTGTAAAATAAGAGAGAATAGCCATAAGTATTGTGACATAACGTGAAATAACAGCCCATAATGCGATAAATATCGATATAAAAGCATGATGCAAAATGGACGATCAACTCCCCAAGCTTAGACCTCGCATGTCCTCAAGCGAAAAGCCGATAACAATAAATATGTCCTCATGTTTAGAGGTAGAGGCGTCGATAAAAATAAAATACGGACATGAAGGCATCATGATTGTTCTCATAACAGCAACACATATAGATTTGTCATGTGATTACTTATGTCCAAGTGATGATCTTTTCACAATGCAAAAGTATGAATCAGAAACCTTATTGAGCACCAACAAGCTATAACCTCAGTCATTGAAGCAATTGCAATTTATCATAACATCGGAAAGAGTCTATGTCAGAGCTTAAAAGCAAGTCCGCATACTCAACTATCATTTAGTCCTTCATAATTGCTAACAGTCACGCAATACTTGTGGTTACGGAGTTTTAGTCGGACACAGAGAAAGATAGGGGCTTATAGTTTTGCCCCACAACCTTTTACTTCAAGGGTAATGTCAACAATAATAATTCATGCTCCTCTACATCCAACTAGATATATATATCATGTTCTTTCCAACATGCCGGGCTTGCCAAATGATAAAATGAAAAAGGAAAGGTGAAGATCACCGTGACTCTTGCATAAGGTAGAGGATAATAATAAAAGATAGGCCCTTCGCAGAGGGAAGCAGAGGTTGCCATGCGCTTTTATGGTTGGATGCACAAAATCTCAATGTAAAAGAACGTCACTTTATATTGCCCCTTGTGATATGAACCTTTATTATGCAGTCCGTCGCTTTTATTACTTCCACATCACAAGATCGTATAAAGCTTATTTCTCCCACACCAATCAATCATACATGTTTAGAGCAATTTTTATTGCTTTGCACCGATGACAACTTACTTGAAGGATCTTACTCAATCCATAGGTAGATATGGTGGACTCTCATGGAAAAACTGGTTTAAGGGTTTTTGGAAGCACAAGTAGTATCTCTACTTGGTGCTGAGAATTTGGCTAGCATGAGGGGGAAATGCAAGCTCAACATGTTAGAGGATCCATGACAACATAGTTTATCTCAGATATAAGAAAACATAACTCATCACGTTGTCTTCCTTGTCCAACATCAACTCTTTATCATGTTGTATTTTAATGAGTGCTCCCAATCATAAAAGATGTCAATCATAATATATCTATATGTGAAACCTCTCTTTCCTTATTACTTCCTATTAATTGCAACGATGACTAAAGCTATGTTTGCCAACTCCCAACAACTTTTAATCATCATACTCTTTCTATGTGAAGTCATTACTCTCAATAAGATCAATATGAACTCTTTGTTTCTTTTTATTCTTTTTCTTCTTTCTTTTCTTTTATTCACCCAGATCATGGCAAAATAATCAAGCCCTTGACTCAACACTAAAATTTATTATATATATAGCTCACGGACTCGATTACATAGAGAGATTATAAAGCAAAACTCAAAACTAGATCATGCCATAAACTTTATTCTACTAGATCAAGATACTACTAACAGGATCGAACTAAGAAAAACGGTAAAGATAGGAGTTGTGATTGTGATACGATACCGGGGCACCTCCCCCAAGATTGGCAGTTGCCAAGGGGAGTGCCCATACCCATGTGATTATGTCTCCTTTGTTGGCGAAGAAGGTGGAGGTGATGGATAGTCGCACATCGAGCGTAAGAGGTCGTCCAACTTGCGGATAATGCCCTTGAGTGCAACGATATGCTCCTTCAACAAAATATTTTCACTTGTGAGATACTTGTTTTGAATACGAGCTAACTCAATCATCTTGAAAGCTTCGATTTCAGTTGGGGTGAGAAAGTTGTGATTAAGTTGAAAGGTGTCTTCTGTTGACGGAGCTTGGTCTTCCGTGGCCTTCTTGATCCCTTCATCCTTGTTGACCTCCATGAGTTCTTCCCTCTTCAGTTCTATCTTCATTAGCCAAGCATCTTTGTCACCATTGTTAAAGGAGGGGGACGACATGATGCCTGGCCTTGACAACCCTGACAGAAAACAGCTCGAAACAAAAACAGAGGATATTTGCGTGATGAGGGAGTCAAAACCTTCGGGAGAATATATAATGAATTTTTACCGACCAAAATACGTATCGTGCAAGAAAACGGAGTCTGGAGGGCACACGAGGTGCTCACGAGGTAGGGGCGCGCCCATGGGGGTAGGGCGCGCCCACCACCCTCGTGTCCTTCCCGGACTACCACTTATTTTCTATTTTTCTAAATATTCCAAAACGGAGAAATATTGCCTTAGAAATTGTTTTGGAGTCGGTTTACTTACCGTACCACATACCTATTCCTTTTCGGAGTCTGAAACGGTCTGGAAAGTGTCCCTTATGTATTCCTCCGGGGTTACGATTTCAATAATATTGGTTTCAACATTTATGGGATTACCTGAGATATAATGTTTGATCCTTTGACCGTTTACCACCTTCGGACTTGTGCCTTCGCAGTTGTTGATTTTTATGGCACCGGAACGATAGACCTCCTCGATAACGTAGGGACCTTCCCATTTAAAGAGAAGTTTTCCTGCAAAAAATCTTAAACGAGAGTTGAATAGCAATACATAATCACCTACATTAAAATCACGCTTTTGTATCCTTTTGTCATGCCATCTTTTAAATTTTTCTTTAAACAACTTAGCATTTTCATAAGTTTGGGTTCTCCATTCATCAAGTGAGCTAATATCAAATAACCTCTTCTCACCGGCAAGTTTGAAATCATAGTTGAGCTCTTTAATAGCCCAATATGCCTTATGTTCTAGTTCGAGAGGTAAGTGACATGCTTTTCCATAAACCATTTTATACGGAGACATACCCATAGGATTCTTATATGCAGTTCTATAGGCCCATAATGCATCATCAAGTTTCTTGGACCAATTCTTTCTAGACCTATTAACAGTCTTTTGCAAAATTAATTTGAGCTCTCTATTACTCAATTCTACTTGACCACTAGATCAAGGGTGATAAGGAGATGCAATTCTATGATTAACGTCATATTTAGCAAGCATTTTACGGAAAGCGCCATGAATAAAATGTGAACCACCATCAGTCATTAAATATCTAGGGACTCCAAACCTCGGAAAAAGAACTTCCTTAAGCATTTTAATAGAAGTGTTATGATCAGCACTACTAGTTGGAATAGCTTCTACCCACTTAGTAACGTAATCAACAGCAACAAAAATGTGTGTATATCCATTAGAGGCAGGAAAAGGTCCCATATAATCAAAGCCCCAAACATCGAATGGTTCAATAACAAGTGAATAATTCATAGGCATTTCTTGACGTCTTCTAATATTACCAATTCTTTGACATTCATCGCAAGACAAAACAAACTTACGGGCATCCTTGAAGAGAGTAGGCCAATAAAAACAGGATTGCAATACCTTATGTGCAGTTCTATCTCCAGCGTGGTGTCCTCCATAAGCCTCGGAGTGGCACTTGCATAGGATCTGTTCCTGTTCATGCTCAGGTACACAACGTCTAATAACACAATCTACTCCTTCTTTATAAAGATGTGGGTCATCCCAAAAGTAATGTCGCAAATCATAGATTTTTTTTCTTTTGTTGGTATGTGAAGCTAGGTGGTATAAATTTAGCAACAATATAATTAGCATAATCAGCATACCATGGAGTGCTACGAGAAGTGCTTATGACATTTAATTGATCATCAGGAAAGCTATCATCAATAGGTAGTGGGTCATCAAGAACATTCTCTAACCTAGATAAGTTATCTGCAACAGGGTTCTCAGCTCCTTTTGTATCAACAATATGCAAATCAAATTCTTGCAGCAAGAGAACCCATCTAATAAGTCTAGGTTTTGCATCTTTATTTTCCATAAGATATTTAATAGCAGCATGATCAGTGTGAATAGTTACTATAGAATCAACAATATAGGGTCTGAATTTATCACAAGCAAATACAACTGCTAAAAGTTCCTTTTCGGTAGTAGCATAATTTCTTTGAGCATTGTCTAGAGTCTTACTAGCATAATGGATAACATTTAATTTCTTATCAACTCTTGGCCCTAGAACAACACCTACAACATAATCACTAGCATCACACATAATTTCAAAGGGTAAATTACAATCAGGTGGTTGAACAATAGGTGCAGAGACTAATGCTTTCTTAAGTATTTCAAATGCTTCTACACAATCATCATCAAAGACAAATGGTACATCTTTTGTAATAAATTAGTCGAGGTCGAGAAATTTTTGAGAAGTCCTTAATGAACCTCCTATAAAATCCGGGCGTGACCAAGGAAACTTCTTATACCTTTGATGTCCTTGGGACATGGCATCCTTTCAATAGCATCAACCTTGGCTTTATCAACTTCGATACCTCTTTCGTAAACTTTGTGCCCCAAGACAATACCTTCATTAACCATAAAGTGGCACTTTTCCCAATTCAAGACAAGATTAGTTTCTTCACATCTCTGCAAAACTTCGATCAAGATTGCTCAAGCAATCATCAAAAGAGGAACCATAGACGGAAAAATCGTCCATGAAAACCTCACAAATTTTTTCACAAAAATCAGAGAATATAGCCATCATGCATCTTTGAAAGGTAGCAGGTGCATTACATAAACCAAAAGGCATACGCCTATAAGCAAAAGTACCAAAAGTGCAAGTAAAAGTAGTCTTTGATTGATCTTCACTAATACGTATTTGAGAGAAACCAGAATAACCATCTAGAAAGCAATAATGTGTATGTTTGCATAATCTTTCTAGCATTTGATCAATAAAAGGTAAGGGTAATGATCTTTCTTAGTAGCTTTATTTAATTTATGGAAATCAATTACCATCCTATAACCTCGTGATAATTCTTTGCAGGATCAATTCATCTTTATCATTAGGGACAATGGTAATACCTCCCTTCTTAGGGACACAATGGACAGGACTTACCCACCGACTATCAAAGAACGGATAAATTATACCTGCCTCCGTAAGCTTGAGTATTTCTTTTCTTACCACTTCTTTCATTTTAGGATTCAAACGTCGTTGAGGATCACGAACTGGTTTGGCATCCGCTTCCAAATTTATTTTATGTTGACATAGAGTGGGACTAATGCCCTTAAGATCATCAAGAGTATATCCAATAGCGGCACGATGCTTCTTCAGAGTTTTCAATAATCTTTCTTCTTCACGCTCTGAAAGGTTAGCACTAATAATAACAGGATATATTTTCTTTTCATCAAGATAAGCATATTTAAGATTATCAAGCAACGGTTTAAGATCAAACATGGGATCACACTTGGGTGGAGGAGGATCCCCTAGGATTTCAACAGGCAAATTGTGTTGCAGAATAGGTTCCTGTTTAAAGAATACTTCATCTATTTCCCTTCTCTCATTCATAAACATATCATTTTCATGGTCTAGCAAATATTGTTCTAAAGGATCACTAGGAGGTACGGCAATAGAAGCAAGACCAATAATTTCATCCTTACTTGGCAATTCTTCCTCACGATGTTGTTTACTAAATTTAGAGAAATTAAACTCATGAACCATATCATCCAAGCCAATAGTAACAACATTCTTTTCGCAATCTATTCTAGAATTGACAGTGTTCAAGAAAGGTCTACAAAATATAATGCGACAAAAGCTATCTTGTGGGGAACCAAGAACAAGAAAATCAGCAGGATATTTAGTTTTCCCACACAAGACTTCAACATCTCTAACAATCCCAATTGGTGAAATAGTATCTCTATTGGCAAGCTTAATTGTAACATCAATATCTTCTATCTCGTGGTGCAATTTCATGCTTAATTTCTTCCTGAGGTAATAGGTATAACACTAGCACTAGCACCCATATCACATAAGCCATGATAACAACGATCTCCTATTTTAACTGAAATAACAGGCACGCCTACCACAGGTCTATGTTTATCTTTAACACTAGGTTTAGCAATTCTAGCTGATTCACCGCAGAATTGAATAACATGCCCATCAATATTATCAGACAAGAGATCTTTAACAATAGCAATATTAGGTTCTACTTTGACTTGCTCAGGAGGTGTATAAGTTCTAATGTTGCTTTTACGTAACCACGCTTGAAGCTTTAGCATGATCCTTTATTCTAACAGGGAAAGGTGGTTTCTCAACATAAGAGATAGGAACAATAGGATCATTATAAGTGACAGTATTTTCTTCAACTTTAATAGGTGCAGCTACTTCTACTTCTATGGGAGGATGATATTTAAACCACTTCTCCTTGGGGAGATCAACATAAGTAGCAAAGGATTCACAGAAAGAAGCTACTATCTCAGAGTCAAGTCCATATTTAGTGCTAAACTTAAGGAAAATATCGGTATCCATAAAATATTTAACACAATCAAACTTAGGTGTCATACCTGACTCCTTACCTTCGTCGAGGTCCCAATCTTCAGAGTTGTGTTTAATTCTATCCAATAAATCCCATCTGAATTCAATAGTCTTCATCATAAAAGAGCTAGCACAAGAAGTATCGAGCATGGTATCGGTGTCAAAACCGGCGGATCTCGGGTAGGGGGTCCCGATCTGTGCGTCAAGGCTGATGGTAACAGGAAACAGGGGACACAGATGTTTACCCAGGTTCGGGCCCTCTCGATGGAGGTAAAACCCTACTTCCTACTTGATTAATATTGATGATGGGTAGTACAAGAGTAGATCTACCACGAGCGTAGAGGCTAAACCCTAGGAGCTAGCCTATGATGGTATGATTGTAATTGTGATCGGCCTTCTAAGGACCAACCTCTCCGGTTTATATAGGCACTAGAGAGGGCTAGGGTTTACATGGAGTCGGTTACAAGGAAGGAAACATAACATCCGGATCACCAAGATTGCCTTCCGCGCCAAGGAAAGTCCCATCCGGACACGGGCCGAATTCCTGAATCTTGTATCTTCACGCTTCAATAGTCCGGACGTTGTACACAGTCCGGCTGTCCGGATACCCCCTAATCCAGGACTCCTCAGTAGCCCCTGAACCAGGCTTCAATGACGATGAGTCCGGCGCGCAGTATCGTCTTCGGCATTGCAAGGCGGGTTCCTTCTCCGAATACTCCAAAGTACCTGTTATGACGAATAGTGTCCGACCTCCAATCAATGTTGTACTCCTCGGCTTCAGTGCTTCGGTAATGACCATCTCCACGTGTCGAGCGAATGCGAGGAGTCGAGGCATTTTTTGCATTTGCCACCCTCGATCCTCCGGGCTAACCGTCTATTTGAAGGGACGGGGATTCTCAGATCGTAACCTCACACTCCCTCCCAGGGCTAGCATCCAACAGAGCGCTTCGCGAAAAGCCATTCCAGCATGGCCGACCGTCGCAGCTCTTCTGCTCACCCTTCTCGTTCCAAGTCGGGGGATTGGGGAGAGTGCTCAGTTCCTCATAGCCGTTTGATAGAGTTACAAACCCAAGGGTTTCTCTCACCGGCGTTCATGGTCCCTGTCCGGGCTGGAATAGCCACTTATGATGGAGGGGAACAAGCTGAGGGATCTCCTGATCCATCTCCAGAGGAGCGTGTATGCCTCATCCTGCATCTGTTGAGGGGCGTCGGATTTCCTATCCACCCGTTTCTTCGCGGGCTCCTAGAGTTCTACGGCCTCCAGTTACACAATTTTACCCCTGCCTCTATTCTGCACATAGCAGGGTATGTTGCCCTTTGCGAGCTGTTTTAGGCTGCGAACCACACTTCTGATTATGGAGGAAGTTATTCTGCCTGCCCCCCGCACCTGTGGGGAGTCCCTATGTCAAGTGGGCGGGCCAAGTATGGCGCATTGCCGAGGCCGGATACTTGTCCGCACTCTGAGAAGGCACCCGAAAACTGGCCTTCAGAGTGGTTCTATATAGACGACGTTCCCCTTCCGGATCCAGTCCGGACAGGTCTCCCCAAGTTCAGCAACGCCCCGCCGAGGGCACGCCTAAGCTGGCGCCTCTGGGGCTCTCAAGAAGAGGACACAAGGGAAATACTCCTCCTGATGAACAGGATAAAGTTGCTTGCCAAATCCGAACTGACGATAGTTGAGGTTATGTCGATATGCATAAGGCGAGGCGTGCAAGCACTCCAATATCGGGGGAAGCCCATGTGGCATTTCAACGGGGAAGATGATGCCACCCGCTGCGGTCGTAAGGGTCCGGACTCCGCTGCCGCTTTGGCAAGGATATTGTCCGATTTGTACAAAGGGGAAGAGGAGGAATTCCTTCGCATCAAAACGCGGGACGGATTCTCCATGTACAACCCCCCAGCATGGGTAAGTTGCCATTCTTTTATCTTGCTTTACTTACTCTAGCGTTCTTCTGCTAAGATTACTTGCATCAATGCTTCTGAGCAGGAGCTGAGGAGGGCCGTAGAAGGAATCTTCAGCCCTCCTCGCAACCGCAGGACCTCGAAGGGCCCTAGATCCGGTACTTAAAGTGGATCCGGATATCACCGTGGAGCTTGCCAACGGGTATTCTATCAAGCGAGCCGATGGCGCCCTAGTGGCCATTACGTCGACATCATCGTGGACTGCTCCTCGCGCCGCATGGAAGCCGAAGTAAAAAACCCTATCCCTCGAAGAGGACTCCTCCCAGGTATTATAATTTACCCATGAGGCGTCGTTCTATTTGCAGAAACGACGGCCGGAGCGAGGGGCCGAGCCCCTAGGTACTCGTCAACAACGGGAGTCCGGATCGGGCAGGCTCAAAAGGAAGGCGGTGAGGGTTGACACACCGCTACAGAGGTAAAGTAGTAATCTGTCCTGTAATTATAGAATTTGAAATGTGACAGTGCCCTTCGTGTCTGGCAGGAAGAGGAATAACCTGACTATATCCGGAGACCCCACCAATCACGCCTCCACCAGCCGCGTTCCGGAACCGGCTTCGGGGGCGGAGGCGGACACAGGGCCAACACCGCATAGTTCCCCGACGAAGGATGCGGATATGTGTTCGACCACGAACTCCGAAGTGGAGAGCGCCATGAATCACCGGTGCCGGAGGGCCGTGCTCCGGAACAACATCTTTTCTGAAGAGGCTTTTAATGCCTTCAATTCGGCGGACGCATACGTTCGAGCTGCTCGGGGCGGGCTTGCCCAAGCGACAAACTAGTATACCAAAGACATACAGGTAAGAAATTTTGATAAGTATGTATAGCAGTAGCCCCTGAGACTTGAAACGGTTGGGAATAGAGTTTTAAGGATCAACATATGCACAGGTCCTTGTAGAGAAGAACGAGCAATTGTCTCGGGAGCTGGAGGGATGCAAGGACGAACTGAGGGCCGCAATTGCCAAATTAGAGGAACCCCAAAATCCCTCATCTGGTAACAATTGTCACAATTGCACGAAGATGCACCAGTTAGTGAATGGCTAATGTGACAAGTCTAACAGAAAATTCTGCAAACAATCCCGGGGTGAATCCGGAGGGCGTAGAGAGGACGATCGCATCTCAAAAGCAGCTGGAGGCTGGCGAGCCATTCTTACGCCGAAGTTAGGCAGAGAAGAACGATCTTCAAGATGCCAAAGTCCAGCCGACGTGGAGTTAAAAGATCTCCGCGCCACCGGCGGACTCCGTGAAGGGGAACAAGAGGCTTCGACGCGGCATTTATGGTAAGTGCCTAGACGAACTGTAGTATAGTTCGGCGAGGAAGTATATTGAAAGAATTTTGCTTGCAGGAATGTTAACGGGTCGCCATGAGGAGGAGATGCCCGCATCTGCAAGTGATTTACTGCAAGACCTTTCACAACTGCACGAGCGAAGCTTAAGTAATGCAGGGCATTGCTCAGGCTTTCTGGCCATCAAGCTTGCTGCCGAATGGTATGGCGGAGCTTGTGAATATGCTTCAAGGAGCACGGCGGCGCTTCCGACTCTGGAAGGTGTCTGCTTGCCGGCAAGGCGCAAGAGAAGCCTGGGCTATGGTGAAGACTCGCTACACCAAGCTGGACCCGAACCATATGGCCGAAGTAGGACCGGCGGGGCCCGATGGGCAAGAAATTCCCGTGAGTCTGGTGTATGACCAGGTAGTGTTAGCCGCTAAGTATTCTCAACAGGATTGTAAGCTAGATAGCCTGTTGGACGGTATAGAGGAGGAATATAGTCAGTCCAACTGACTTTGTAATTTAATGGGCATGAGTAGCCCCTAGCCAGATTAAAATCATTTGTCATGGCGGACCTTTTCTCTTCAGCCCCCGGATCCTATAGTCCGGGGTGTGTCCGAATACCCACTCAGTTATACAAAACCAGGGTATGCGTGGAAACAACGCGTAGGGGTCATAAGTGCTTGAACAGACAAGTACCCAACTAGTTATGTTATATTACATGGATAGTATGAAACATCTTCCAGGGAGAATAGTTCCGTTAGGGGTTCCTTTCCCTGGGTACGCATGCGACGATGCGCATGCCCGGACTGCGAACGATGGCGCAGGATACAAGACTTCTGGGGATTTACGTTGTAATAAACGAACACATCTTTTGTTCACCGACCGAATATTCTCTTAAGGAAGCTAGTTTTCGGCTTCACCCAGTCTGAGGTACACATCCGGCTGAACCGGCAGTAACAATCGCAGAGGTGCTCCCCTTATGTCCTAGCCGAATTAACGGGAATGTAGGGCATAAACACAAGAGCCAGGCAACCCAGCTTGGCAACATCTTAAGTCATATCGACGCACATAATGGTGAAGAAAAGGAACATATGAAAAAAGAATGCATATGTGATGGGCAGAAAGCCATGTGAGTAATTATTTTTAGCTTCCGTATAGGAAGCCCCCAGGTACGCTTAGTGCGGCCAGAGTGATCCGGCAATCCGCACTGTATTGAATACTTTGTGTAAAAAAAGGTCGAGAAAGGGAAAAGGGGTGGAGCATAAGTAAAAGAGGGGAGTAGGGAGACGAACGCTGAGTTCGGCGTTAGGCGTAGAATCTCCGGAGTCTGGCCGTGTTCCATGGGTTCGGCTCGAGTCTGTTGTCCAATGTATTATGTAAGCGGTACGCTCCTCCGGTGAGAACTCTGTCAATGACGAAGGGGCCTTCCCACTTGGGTTTAAGCTTGTTCTTCTTCTTCTCCGGTAGGCGTAGAACGAGCTCGCCAATATTGTAAGTTTTGGCCCACACTTCTCTACTTTGATATCGTCGAGCCTGCTGCTGATAGAATGCGGAACGGGGTTTTGCGACATCGTGCTCCTCCTCCAGGGCATCCAAGTTATCCTGCCGATCTAACTCGTCTTCCTTCTCTTCGTACAGACGCTGCCGCGAATCATGTATTATGTCGCAGGGTAGTACTGCTTCCGCACTGTACACCATAAAAAATGGTGTATAGCCGGTGGTGCGGTGCGGTCCGCAGCCCCCAGAGTGCGGAGTCGAGCTCCTCCACCCAGTGTGTATCCGATTCTGTTAAAGACCGCACTAGTCTGGGTTTGATGCCGATCATGATGAGACCGTTTGCCCGTTCGACCTGGCCGTTTGTTTGGGGGTGGTAGACGGAAGCATAGTCGAGCTTAATGCCCATTTTGTCAAGACCAAGTTTTCACTTCATCGGCTGTGAAATTTGAGCCATTATCAGTGATGATGCTATGGGGACACCGTATCGGGTGTACGACCCCGAATATGAAGTCGACATCGGTCCGGATTCGCCGCTTTAACCGGCTTGGCTTCTATCCATTTGGTGAACTTATCCACCATGACCAATAAGTATTTTTTCTTATGGCTTCCCCTTTAAGGGTCCAACCATATCCAGCCCCCAGACCGCGAACAGCCAAGTTATGGGGATTGTTTGGAGAGCGGTAGGGGGCATATGACTCTGATTGGCGAAGAGCTGACAACCGACGCAATGTTGGACAAGGTCCTATGCGTCTGCTCGGGCCGTCGGCCAATAGAAGCCTATACGGAAGGCTTTGCTAACTAGCGCTCAAGCCGCGGCGTGGTGTCCGCCCAGTCCGGCATGGATTTCAGCCAAGAGTTTGTTGGAAATATGCCCTAGAGGCAATAATAAATTAGTTATTATTATATTTCCTTGTTCATGATAATCATTTATTATCCATGCTATAGTTGTATTGAAAGGAAACTCAGATACATGTGTGGATTCATAGACAACACCATGTCCCTATTAAGCCTCTGTTGACTAGCTCGTTGATCAATAGATGGTTACGGTTTCCTGACCATGGACATTGGATGTTGTTGATAACGGGATCACATCATTAGGAGAATGATGTGATGGACAAGACCCAATCCTAAGCCTAGCACAAAGATCGTAGTTCATATGCTAAAGCTTTTCCAAATGTCAAGTATCATTTCCTTAGACCATGAGATTGTGCAACTCCCGGATACCGTAGGAGTTCTTTGGGTGTACCAAACGTCACAACGTAACTGGGTGACTATAAAGTTGCACTGGGTATCTCCGAAAGTGTCTGTTGGGTTGGCACGAATCAAGATCGGATTTGTCACTCCGTGTAAACGGAGAGGTATCTCTGGGCCCACTCGGTAGGACATCATCATAATGTGCACAATGTGACCAAGGGGTTGATCACGGGATGATGTGTTACGGAACGAGTAAAGAGACTTGCCGGTAACGAGATTGAACAAGGTATCGGTATACCGACGATCGAATCTCGGGCAAGTACAATACCGTTAGACAAAGGGAATTGAATACGGGATTGATTGAGTCCTTGACATCGTGGTTCATCCGATGAGATCATCGTGGAACATTTGGGAGCCAACATGGGTATCCAGATCCCCCTGTTGGTTATTGACCGGAGAACGTCTCGGTCATGTCTGCATGGTTCCCGAACCCGTAGGGTCTACACACTTAAGGTTCGATGACGCTAGGGTTGTAAAGGAAGTTTGTATGTGGTTACCAAATGTTGTTCGGAGTCCCGGATGAGATCCCGGACGTCACGAGGAGTTCCGGAATGGTCCGGAGGTAAAGAATAATGTATAGGAAGTGAGGTTTTGGTCACCGGAAAAGTTTCGGGTTTTATCGGTAACGTACCGGGACCACCGGGAGGGTCCCGGGGGTCCACCAAGTGGGGCCACCATCCCCGGAGGGCTGCATGGGCTAAGTGTGGGAGGGGACCAGCCCCAGGTGGGCTGGTGTGCCCCCCCACAAGGCCCAAGGCGCAGCTAGGTGGGGAGAGGGGAAACCCTAGGCGCAGATGGGCCTAAAGGCCCACCCTAGGGGGCACCCCCTCTCTCCCCCTCTTGGCCGCCCCCTTCAAGTCCCATCTAGGGCTGCTGCACCCCTTGGGTGGGAACCCTAGATGGGGGCGCAGCCACCTCCCCTCCTCCTATAGATAGTGGGGGTTTTGGGGCTGCCCAACACATGAGAACCTTGCCCTAGCGCAACCCTCCCCCTCTCCCAAGTCCTCCTCCTCTCCCGCGGTGCTTGGCGAAGCCCTGCGGGATTGTCACGCTCCTCCATCACCACCACGCCGTTGTGCTACTGCTGGACGGAGTCTTCCTCAACCTCTCCCTCTCTCCTTGCTGGATCAAGGCGTGGGAGACGTCACCGGGCTGTACGTGTGTTGAACGCGGAGGTGCCGTCTGCTCGGCACTAGGATCTCCAAAGTGATTTGGATCATGGCGAGTACGACTCCTTCAACCCCGTTCTCTTGAACGCTTCCGCTTAGCGATCTACAAGGGTATGTAGATGCACTCTCCTTCCCCTCGTTGCTGGTTTCTCCATAGATAGATCTTGGTGACACGTAGGAAAATTTTGAATTTCTGCTACGTTCCCCAACAGAGTTGCCGCCCCTCCTCTTCGGAGATGTACCTCCAGTCGCGCTTTTCTTATAGAGTTCCCCTTCGTGGACTTTGTAAGCTTTAGAACGCTGGACTATGCAGCGTGCTTCATTTTGGTCGTCGGGTAGCTCCTGCCTATTTAGGTAGGCCAAGAAAGGCTCGGTCCACGGGGCAATAACAGCCACAATTTCGTGGGCCGAGGATGTTATTTCGGTGGCAGAGCCTCCGATTGTGTCTGATGGTTCGATATCTGGGGGTTTATTCGGGTCCGAGCTGGTATTGCCGGGCTCCCCTTCCCATACTACGGATGGCTTGAACAGCCTTTCCAGGAATATGTTAGGTGGGACAGGGTCGCGTTTGGCGCCGATGCGGGCGAGGACGTCTGCCGCTTGATTATTTTCTCGAGCCACATGGTGGAACTCGAGCCCCTCGGACCGCGCTGACATTTTTAGGATGGCAATGCGGTTAGCCGCCATTTTCGGATCCTTGGCATCAAAGTCTCCGTTTATTTGTGAGATTGCGAGGTTCGAATCCCCTCGCACTTCCAGGCGTTGGATGCCCATAGAGACTGCCATCCAAAGACCATGCAATAGAGCCTCATATTCGGTTGCATTGTTGGAGTCTCAGATATAATATCCGGAGGACGATCGGGCCGTGTCTCCGGTGGGGGATGTCAGGACTACACATGCTCCCAATCCGGCCAGCATTTTAGAGCCGTCAAAGTGCATGATCCAGTTGGAGTATGCGCCGTACTCTTTAGGGAGTTCGGGTTCCATCCATTCGGTGACAAAGTCAGCCAGTACTTGCAACTTGATGGCCCGCCATGGCTTGTACGTTATGTCGAACGGAAGGAGCTCGATGGCCCATTTAGCAATCCGGCCCGTAGCGTCGCGGTTGTTTATTATGTCATTGGGTGGTACTTCGGAGGCTACTGTGATCGAACACTCTTGAAAGTAGTGTCGCGGCTTCCGAGATGCCATGAAGACCGCGTATGCTATTTTTTGATAGTGTGGGTATCGGGATTTGCATGGGGTGAGGACTGTGGATACGTAATAAACCGGCTTTTGGAGCGGAATTTGTATCCGCCAACCTCTCGCTCGACGATGAGTACCGCGCCATAACTTGGTGTGTTGCCGCTATGTATAATAGCATAGGCTCGCCGGTGTTTGGCGCTGTTAGGACTGGAATACTGGCCAGTAAGGTCTTTATTTCATCGAGTGCGGCCGCAGCTGCATCCGTCCATACGAAGTGTTCGATGCACCGCAGGAGGCGGTAAAGAGGCAATGCCTTTTCTCCTAGCCTGGAGATAAAGCGGCTCAAAGTGACCATGCATCCGGCTAGCTTCTGGATGTGCTTGAGGTCTGTTGGTATAGCCAATCGAGACAGGCTCGGATTTTGCCGGGTTCGCTTCAATTCCTCTATTGGAAACAATGAAGCCCAGCTAGCTTCCGATGGGACGCCGAAGACGCATTTTTCCGGATTCAACTTAATGTCGTATGTCCGGAGGTTATCAAATGTGAGCCTCAAGTCATCTATCAGGGTTTTGACGTGTCTAGTTTTTATGACCACGTCGTCCACATATGCTTCCACTGTTTTGCCGATTTGTTTTTTCAGGCATGTTTGAATCATGTGTTGATAGGTTGCGCCGGCATTCCTGAGCCCGAAGGGCATACTGTTGAAGCAAAAAGGGCCATATGGCATTATAAAAGCTGTTGCAGCTTGGTCAGAATCTGCCATCTTTATTTGATGGTATCCAGAGTATGCGTCGAGAAAACACAGCGAGTCGTGTCCAGCTGTGGCATCGATGATTTGATCGATGCGAGGGAGGAAAGGGATCCTTGGGGCAAGCCTTGTTGAGGTCTTTGAAGTCGACGCATAGGCGCCAGATTTGTCCTTCTTTGGTACCATTACCAAGTTTGCCACCAATCCGGATGTTTGATATCTTTGATGAATCCGCCTCGAGTAGCTTGGCTAACTCTTCCCCATTGCTCGTCGTTTGGGCTCTTAGAATCGCCTTAGTGTCCGCTGACTGATTTATATCCTTTAGAATATTGAGGCTGTGTTCGTCCGTCTGCGTGGGATGCCCGGCATGTCCGATGGGTGCCAAAGTAAATGTCCCAATTCTCGCGTAAGAAATCTCGTAGGCGGCGCCAATCGCGGGCTCGGCTTGTGTCCCGATGGAAGCTGTCTTCGTGGGGTCCGTTGGATGGACCTGGAATTTGACTATCTCGTCTGCAGGTTTGAATGAGGTGGACTTGGGTCGCTTGTCTAGTATCACGTCGTCCCTGTCCACGGTGGCCCGCAGTGTTGTTAACTCTTCGGCTGCTAGGGCTTCAGATAATGCTTCCAAGGCTAGAGCTGCGGTTTTATTTTCGGCGCGAAGTGCAACGTCCGGATCACTGGCTAGAGTGATGATTCCATTGGGTCCGGGCATTTTAAGCTTCATGTACCCATAATGGGGTACAACTTGAAAGCTTGTAAACGCATCCCGCCTTAGAAGGGTGTGGTATCCGCTGTTAAAAGGAGCCACCTGGAATGTGATTTCCTCGGACCTATAATTCTCCGGGGTGCCGAATACCACATCGAGTGTGATTTTTCCCGCACACCGCGCTTCCCGAGTGGGGATAATTCCCCTAAAGGTCGTGCCGCTTTGTTCAATGTGGCTTTTATCAATCTCCATCTTGCTGAGTGTTTCTTCATAAATCAGATTTAATCCGCTCACGCCCATGAGTACTTTAGTGAGCCGAAAGCCATCTACGATCGGACTAAGGACCAGAGCGGCTGGTGCCCGGACAGCCCAGAATCGAGGTTCATCACTGGCATTAAAAGTTATAGCAGTGTCGTTCCAAGGGTTTATTTTTGCCACATGGTAAATTTCAGCGGAGCTTCGACGAGCTCGCTTGCGCCTATTGTTCGAGGCGAAAGTCTCGAAGACTGTTAATAC
This sequence comes from Aegilops bicornis, assembly GCA_021605145.1. Lineage (NCBI taxonomy): Eukaryota > Viridiplantae > Streptophyta > Magnoliopsida > Poales > Poaceae > Aegilops > Aegilops bicornis. Next base: position 96,721,548 of record CM038673.1, read on the forward strand.
CGTATTGTGTTCGCTGGCAGGATGTAGTTCCGCTTTATGGCCCACAAGAAGATCCTCGCCACTTTTTGCCACCTGCCGGAGTATCCAACATGCTTTAAGGCTATGAGTAGGTGTTGTATCCGGAGTACTGTGGAGCTTACATGGCCCGTCGAGCCATTCTTCCACACGGATCCTCATCGGGTGGGCTTTGGTTTCTTGGGGTTGGTTCGGACGACTTACGAGAGTTCGTCCCGCTTAGTTCGGACAAAGGTTTTGGTGAGAGCAATACTATCCCAAAATTCTGTTTGGGTCTTCCAAGCGCTCTCCATCGCACAAGACTTGGTACTATGGTTGCCAAGTCCGCTGGCGTACTATGTCGCGCGGCTTATAGCATTGAGGAGTCCTTCGTCTGCAGTTTTTGCAGAAAAGTGAGACCATGTTCTCTTCGCGGCAGTCCCTAACATTGTTAAGCGCAAGGAGGAATCTGGCCCAGTAGCGATGTACGGTTTCCTGGGGCTCTTGCCTGATGCGGGAGAGACAGCTTAGGTCTAGTTTAGAGTCCGGATTTGATCCGATCTAACACCCAAGGGCGCGGGCGGTCCCGAGCTCAACAGCTCAGAATCCGGAGTGCCCAATTTCTTCGGCCCAATGCCCGATTCTAATTCCGGGACCTGGGTCAGGTTTTCCTTTGAGCAGGTCTTTGGCTCAAGGAGTTTGGTGATCCGAACATAACCTGTCCTCAAAGTTGAGGGGCAATCTGCGTGTGGTTCCTCCATTATCGCTATCTCATGGGTGGCCGGCGGGGACCTGATGTCCCTTTGGTCGGGTTTAAGCCCAACCCGGTCGTAGTCTGTAGCGACTCCCAGAGCGGCGATGCGATCCAAGAGTTCGTTAAGGGAGGAGAGCTTCATTGGATCCATCTGTTCGGCAAATTCCGAACTGACGTGAAGGTTATGATTGATGACCCAAGAAGTCGTCGTCGGTGCCATCGCCAATGGGGCGGCCATGATAAAGCCGCCGAGCTGGAGCGTCTGGCCTACAGCCAGAGCCCCCTCCGAGGTAATGTTGTCCTTGACAATGAGACGAGCCATCGAGCCTTGTGGCGACGTCACAGAGGAACTCTCAATGAAAGCACCAATGTCGGTGTCAAAACCAGCGGATCTCGGGTAGGGGGTCCCGATCTGCGCCAAGGCTGATGGTAACAGAAACAGGGGACACAGATGTTTACCTGTGTTCAGGCCCTCTCGATGGAGGTAAAACCCTACTTCCTGCTTGATTAATATTGATGATATGGGTAGTACAAGAGTAGATCTACCACGAGATCGTAGAGGCTAAACCCTAGGAGCTAGCCTATGATGGTATGTTTGTAATTGTGATCGGCCTTCTAAGGACCAACCTCTCCGGTTTATATAGGCACCGGAGAGGGCTAGGGTTTACATGGAGTCGGTTACAAGGAAGGAAACATAATATCCGAATCGCCAAGCTTGCCTTCCGCGCCAAGGAATGTCCCATCCGGACACGGGCTGAAGTCTTGAGTCTTGTGTCTTCACGCTTCAATAGTACGGATGTTGTACACAGTACGACTGTCCGGATACCCCCTAATCCAGGACTCCCTCACATGGTGCGATTTTTATCAGAAAGCCGAGCATAAAAACTTTGAATAATTATGTCTCTTGGGAGCTCATGATTGGGGCATGAATATAACATTGATTTAAGCCTCCCCCAAGATTGAGCGATGCTTTCCCCTTCGTGAGGCCAAAAATTATATATATAATTGCGATCACGGTGAACAAGATGCATAGGGTAATACTTTTGATGAAATTCCAATTTCAATCTTTTATAGTTCCATGATCTCGTACCATCACATAGCCTATACCATGTCAATGCGTCTCCCTTTAAAGATAAAGGGACGACCTTCTTCTTAACAACATCATCGGGTATACCTGCAAGCTTAAATAGTCCACAAACTTCATCCACATAGAGTAGATGTTCATCAGGATGCTTTGTTCCATCTCCTGTAAAGTATTAGCTAGAAGTTTTTCCATCATACCCGAAGGAAATTCAAAAGGAGTTTCATTTTCAATAGGTTCAGTAGGTTGAGGAGCAACTCTTTGATCTACTGGACAGGGCGAAGATACCCCGAACAAGCCCCTCAGAGAATTTCTTTCCATAGTAACAAGTGACAAGAAATTCAGCACACTATATAAATTTTTCCTTACCAAATTCCACCTACCAAAGGCGCTTATACTCCCGGCAACGGCGCTTAGAAAAGAGTCTTGATGACCCACAAGTATAGGGGATCTATCGTAGTCCTTTCGATAAGTAAGAGTGTCGAACCCAACGAGGAGCGTATGAAATGATAAGCGGTTTTCAGCAAGGTATTCTCTGCAAGTACTTGAAATAAGTGGTAACAGATAGTTTTGTGATAAGATAAATTGTAACGAGCAACAAGTAACAAGAGTAAATAAAGTGCAGCAAGGTGGCCCAATCCTTTTTGTAGCAAAGGACAAGCCTGGAAAAACTCTTATAATAGGAAAAGCGCTCCCGAGGAGACATTGGAATATCGTCAAGCTAGTTTTCATCACGTTCATATGATTCGCGTTCGGTACTTTGATAATTTGATATGTGGGTGGACCGGTGCTTGGGTGCTGTTCTTACTTGAACAAGCATCCCACTTATGATTAACCTCTATTGCAAGCATCCGCAACTACAACAAAAGTATTAAGGTAAACCTAACCATAGCATGAAACATATGGATCCAAATCAGCCCTCATTTAAGCAACGCATAAACTAGGGTTTAAGCTTCCGTCACTCTAGCAACCCATCATCTGCTTATTACTTCCCAATGCCTTCCTCTAGGCCCAAATAATGGTGAAGTGTTATGTAGTCGGCATGCTCACATAACACCACTAGAGGCTAGACAACATACATCTCATCAAAATATCGAATCTAATACCAAATTCACATGACTACTAATAGCAAGACTTCTCCCTTGTCCTCGTGGAACAAACGTAACTACTCACAAAGCATATTCATGTTCATAATCAGAGGAGTCATAATATGCATAAAGGATCTGAACATATGATCTTCCACCAAATAAACCAACTAGCATCAACTACAAGGAGTAATCAACACTACTAGCAACCTACTAGCACCAATCCCGGACTTGGAGACAAGAATTGGATACAAGAGATGAACTAGGGTTTGGAGATGAGATGGTGCTGGTGAAGATGTTGATGGAGATTGCCCTCTCCCGATGAGAGGAACGTTGGTGATGATGATGGTGATGATTTCCTCCGGAGGGAAGTGTCCTCGGCAGAACAGCCACGCCGAGCCCTAGATTGGTTCCGCCAAGGTTCCGCTGTATGGGGAGTCTCGTCCCAAAGGTTGCTTAATGTTTTTTTCTTGACGAAAGACTTCATATAGGAGAAGATGGGCGTCGGAGAGCCACCAGGGGGCCCACGAGGTAGGGGGGGCGCCCCCCACCCTCGTGAGCAGGGTGTGGGCCCCCTGGCCTTCATCTTTGGCGACAATTTTTCTTTACTTATTTTAAGATATTCCGTGGAGTTTCAGGACTTTTGGAGTTGCGCAAAATAGGTCTCCAATATTTTCTCCTTTTCCAAATTCTGCAATTTCCAAATGTCGGCATTCTCCCTCTTGATGTAAACCTTGTAAAATAAGAGAGAATAGCCATAAGTATTGTGACATAACGTGAAATAACAACCCATAATGTGATAAATATCGATATAAAAGCATGATGCAAAATGGACGTATCATTGTCCTACGGACTAAGTTCTCCGGTTTATATAGACACCAGAGGGGGCTAGGGTTCACAGAGTCGATTAGAAGGGAGGAGATCTACATATCCGTATCGCCAAGCTTTCCTTCCACGCCAAGGAGAGTCCCATCCGGACACGGGACGAAGTCTTCAATCTTGTATCTTCATAGTCCAACAGTCCGGCTAAAGTATATAGTCCGGCCGTCCGAGGAACCCCCTAATCCAGTACTCCCTCAGTAGCCCCCGAACTAGGCTTCAATGGCGATGATTCCGGCACGCAGATTGTCTTCGGCATTGCAAGGCGGATTCTTCTCCAAATTCTGAATACTTGTTTGAGTAGTGTCCGGCTTCCCATAAATGTTGCACTCCTTGGCTTCCGCGCCTAATAATGGATATCCTCCACGCATCGAGCGAATGCGAGAAGTCGGGGCATTTTTACAATTGCCACCCTAGCCATGTGAGTAAATCGTCTATTAAAGAGACGAGGATTCTCAGATCCAGATCATACCAACCTCCCACAAATGAGTATCCATCGAGCGCCGGAAAAATCCATTCCAACATGGCCGATCGTCGCAGCTCCTCCTCTCGCCTCCCGTAGCCCTAAGCCCGCAATTGAAAGAAGTGTTCCGCCCCCACAGCCAATTAGGAGAGCTACAGAGCTGTGGGGTTTCTCCCTCCAACAGACATGGTCCCCTGCTCGAGCCGGGCTCGCCACCAGAACGGCGGGGAGCAAGCGGAGATCTTTCCCAGCCCATCCATGGGGGAGCGGGTATGCCTCTGCCCCTTATTTATTAAGAGGGCTTGATTTCCAATTCATCCGTTCCTCCACGGGCTCGGAGTTCTATGGCCTCCAAATGCATAATTTCACTCCCGCCTCCATATTACACATTGCTGGCTATGTCGCCTTTATGCGAAGCTGTTTCGGCTGTGAATCTCATTTCGAGCTATGGAAGAGGCTATTCTGCCTGCACTTCGCATATAGGAGGGGTCATCAGATCAAGTGGGCGGAGCCAAATATGGCCCATCGCCGGACCGGATACTGTCCGCACTCAAGAAGACATCTCGAGGACTGGCCTTCGGAGTGGTTTTATATGAAGGACGCCCCTTCCGGACCCTTATTCGGATGGGCCTCCCCGAGTTCGGCTAACGCCCCTAAAGAAACGTCGCAGCTGGCGCCCTCGGAGCCCTCAGGAGGAAGATAACGGAGAAGTCCTTTACCTGATGGGCCGGATAAAAATGCTGGCTCAATCAGGACTGACAATAATTGAAGTTATGTCAATATGTATAATGCGGGGGGTACAACCACTTCAATATCGACGGCACCCCATGTGGCACTTTAACGGGGAAGATGACGCACCCGCTGCGGGCGTAAGGGACCAGACTCAGTTGCTGCTCTAGCAAGAATTCTGTCCGATTTGTACAAGGGAGAGGAAGAGGAGTTCATCCGCATTAAGCCACGGGATGGATTCTCCATGTACAACCCTCCAAGCTGGGTGAGCTGTCACTTTTTACTCCCAACCTTCCCGAATTCTTTGTCATAAGTACTTATCTTGCCGTTTCATGGCAGGAACTGCGAAAAGCTGTAAGGGAGGTCCACAGCCCGCCTCCACAACCGGAGGACCCTGAGCGGGCCCTTGATCCCGGACTCGAAGAGGATCCGGACATATTTGTGGAGCTGATCGATAGGACATTCTATCAACTGAGCTGCGATGATGCCATGGTGGCCATCATAGCCGACTATCCTGGGCTACTCCCTGCATCGCATGTAAGTAAAACCGGAGTCCCAACTTCCGAGAAGGGTCCTCTTTTCTGCACTTCACCTACCATACACATATGGTGTTTTACAGGGAAGGCCCTCGGGACGCCGTGCCGAACCCGCAGTGACTCACCAACAAGGGGCACCGAAGCCGGGTAGGCTAAAAAGGAAGGCGGTCAGGACTGAGACGCCGTCGCAGAGGTATGATACGGAACCTCGCTCTGTGGTTGTCGTCTTTTAAAATATAATAACGTTCACGTTTCCTAGTAGGAAAAACGCTCGCCAGACTATATCCGGAGAGGTTGCTGATCACGCCTCCACCAGTCGAGCTCCAGGGCCAGACATAGAGGCGGAAGCTAACACGGGGCAAACGCCGGATGCTCCTCCTATAGAGGATGCGGATAGATTATCCGCTACAAATTCTGAAGTGGAGAGCGCCATGAATCACAGGTGTCGCTGGGCCGTACTCCGTGACGCTTGTTTCTCCCAAGAGGCGTTTGATGCCTTCAACTCAGGAGACACGTACATCCATGCTGCTCAAAATGGTCTTGCCAGAGCCACGGACCAGTATGTAAAGGATATACGGGTAAGAAAATTGATGATTATATATATATCAGTAGCCCCTGAGACTTAAAACAGTTGACACAACTGATTTAAGGATCATTATTTGTGCAGGTTCTTACAGAGAAGAATACCCAATTGTCTCAAGAGCTGGAAGAGTGCAAAGCCCAGCTATGGGCCGCAGTTGCCGCGCTGAAGGAGTCCAAGAAGGCCCCCTCTGGTAACACTTGTCTCTATTGCAGAGAATGACAGGTACCAGATAGTATGCGGCATGCATGCAAATCTAACAATAGATTCGCAGATGACTCGGAGTGAATCCGAGGCCGTGATAGGGAACGAGCCAAGATGCCCAACGACAGCTAAAGGCTGGTGAGCGCGTGCTTACAAAGGTTAGGCAGGAGAAAAACAATCTCCAAGATTCCAATATCCAGCTGAGCATGGAACTGAAGGATGTTCGGGCCTAGCTTGCTGACTCCGTGAAGGAGAATAAGCGGCTTCGACGCGGCATTTTCAGTAAGTGCTTGAACGAACCTTTGAAAGAGTTCGGTGAAGAAGCCGGCTAACAGAGTGATGTCTGCAGGTATGCTGACGGGTCGTCCCGCGGAGGAGATGCCCGGGTCTACGGGTGATCTTCTACCAGAAGTTTCACAACTGCATTTAACAAGTTCGGCAGGTGATGCAGGGTATTGCCCAAGCCTTGTGGCCATCCGCCTCCCTGCCAGGAGGCATGGGGGAGCTTATAGAGAAGCTCAAGGGAGCGTGGCGGCGCTTCCGATTATGGAAGCTATCAGCCTGCCGACAAGGTGTAAGGGAAGCCTGGGCCATGGTGAAGACGCGATATACAAGGCTGACCCAAACCACATGGTCGAGGTCGGACCTGTGGGGCCTGATGGGAAGGAGATCCCCATCATTTTGGTGTATGACCAAGTAGAATTAGCCGCAAAGTATTCCCAACAGGATTGTAGGCTAGACAACCTGTTGGATGGTATAGAAGAAGAATTTAGTCAGTCTAAGTGATTGTATACTTCAAGTGACATATATTGTCCCTAGCCGGATTGTAAATCATTTTTCATGGCGGACCTGTTCGCTTCGACCTCTGGACCCGATAGTCCGGAGTGTATCCGAATACCCGCTCAGTTATGTAAAAACCGGGGTGCGCGTGGAAACCAAGCGTAGGGGTCATAAGTGCTTGAACATACAAGTACCCAACTAGCTATGTTATATTACATGGATAGTAAGAAACATCTTCCAGGGAGGATAGTTCCGTTAAGGGTTCCTTTCCCTGGGTAGGCATGCCCTAATGTGCATGTCTGAACTGCGAAAAGAGAAGCAGGTTATAAACATCTGGGGGCGTGTATTAAAATAAATAAAAGTCATCTTTTGTTCACCGACCGAGTATTCCCTTAAGAACGCTAGCTTTCGGCTTCACCTGGGCCCGAGGTACACATCTGGTTGACCCGGCAGTAACAATCGCAGAGGTGCTCCCCTTATGCCCTAGCCGAATTAACGGGAACGTAGGGCATAAACACAAGAGCCAGGAAACCCAGCTTGGCCAAAACTTAAGTCATATCGCTGCATATAATGGTGAAAAAAGGTACATGTGGAAGAATAACACATGTATGGGGCATAGAGCCCGGAGAATAGTTATATCAAGTTTCTGTATAAGAAGCCCCCAAGTATAATGAGCGCGGTTAGCGCGTCAAGATTGTGTAGTCAAGACACAATTGAGCCTTTTAACGCCTTGAATAAAAAGGCAAAAAGAAAGAGATAAAAGACAGATAATGGATATGTAAAAAATTGATGGAGGTAAGGGGACGAACGTAGAGTCCGGCACTAGGCGTAGAACCTTCGGAGTCTGGTTGCGTTCCATGGGTTTGGCTCGAGTAGATTGTCCGATGCATCACGCAGACGGTACGCTCCACCGGTCAGAACTTGGTCAATGATGAAGGGACCTTCCCATTTGGGCTTGAGCTTGTTATTTTTCTTCTCCGGTAGGCGTAGAACGAGTTCGCCAACGTTATAGGTTTTGGCCCGTACTTCTCTGCTTTGGTACCTTCTAGCCTGTTGCTGATAGAATGCGGAGCGGGCTTTTGCCATGTCACGCTCCTCCTCCAGGGCGTCCAAACTGTCCTGCCGATCAAGCTTGGCCTCTTTTTCTTCATACATGCGCACTCGAGGTGAGTCATGAATTATGTCGCAGGGTAGTACCGCCTCTGCGCCATACACCATAAAAACGGTGTGTATCCGGTAGTGCGATTTGGTGTGGTCCGCAGCCCCCATAATACGGAGTCGAGCTCCTCTACCCAGTGCGTGTTTGATTCCTTTAAGGGCCGTACTAATCTAGGTTTAATGCCGCTCATGATAAGACCATTTGCTCGCTCGACTTGACCATTAGTTTGTGGATGATAGACAGAAGCATAATCGAGCTTGATGCCCATGTTGTTGCACCAAAGTTTTACCTTGTCGGCTGTGAAGTTTGAGCCGTTGTCGGTGATGATGCTGTGGGGGACGCGATAACGGTGTACAACCCCGGATATGAAGTCTATCACCGTCCGGATTCGCCGCTTTTAACAGTGTTTGGCTTCTATCCATTTGGTGAATTTATCCACCATGACCAGTAAGTATTTTTTCTTATGGCTTCCCCTTTGAGGGGTCCGACCATATCAAGCCCCCAGACCGCAAAGGGCCAAGTAATGGGGATTGTTTGGAGAGCGGTAGGCGGCATATGGCTTTGGTTTGCAAAAAGCTGGCAACCGACGCAACGTTGAACTAGATCCCGTGCATCTGCTCGGGCCGTCGGCCAATAGAAACCTGTACGGAAGTCCTTGCTTAAAAGGGCCCGGGCTGCGGCGTGGTGGCCGCCGAGTCCAGCATGAATTTCTGCCAAAAGTTTCCGCCCTTCTTCTTCGGAGATGCACCTTTGAAGGACCCCGGTAGTGCTTTTCTTATAAAGCTCTCCCTCGTGGACCTTGTAGGCTTTAGACCGCCGCACTATGCAGCGTGCCTCGTTTTGGTCTTCGGGTAATTCCTGCCTAGTTAGGTAGGCCAGGAATGGTTCTGTCCACGGGGCGATGACAGCCATTATCACGTGGGCTGAAGGTGTTATTTCGGTGGAAGAGCCTCTAATTGTGTCAGAGTGTTCGGTATCTGGTGTTGTGGCCGGGTCCGGACTATTGTTACCGATTTCCCCTTCCCATACCATGGATGGCTTAAACAGCCTTTCCAAGAAGATGTTAGGTGGGACAGAGTCGCGCTTAACGCCGATGCGGGCGAGGATATGTGCCGCCTGATTATTTTCCCGAGCCACATGCTGGAATTCGAGCCCCTCGAACCGAGCTGACATTTTGAGGACGGCGCTGCGATAAGCCGCCATTTTCGGATCCTTGGCGTCAAAGTATCCATTTATTTGAGATATTGCGAGGTTCGAGTCCCCACGCACCTCCAGGCATTGAATGCCCATGGAGACCGCCATCCGGAGACCATGTAACAGGCCTCGTGATTCGCCGCGTTGTTGGAGTCTGTGTATAGTATTTGGAGGACGATTGGACTGTATCTCCGTGGGGACGCCAGACGACGCCAGCCCCTGCACCAGCTAGCATTTTGGAGCCGTCAAGTGCATGATCCAATTGGAGTACGCGCCGTATTCTTTTGGGAGCTCGGCTTCTGTCCACTTGGCGACAAAATCGGCCAATACTTGCGACTTAATGGCTCGCCGTGGTTTATATGTTATGTCGAATGGGAGGAGCTCGATAGCCCATTTAGCAATCCGGCCCGTGGAATCGCGGTTGTTTATTATGTCGTTGAATGGTACTTCCGAGGCCACCGTAATTGAACACTCTTGAAAGTAGTGCCGTAGTTTCCGGGATGCCATGAATACCGCGTATGCTATCTTTTGATAATGTGGGTACCGTGATTTGCATGAAGTGAGGACCGTGGATACGTAGTATACCTGCTTTTGAAGTGGGAATTTATTTTCGTCCATCTCTCGTCCGACGACGAGCACTGCGCTTACAACTTGGTGAGTCGCCGCTATATATAACAACATTGGTTCGCCGGCATTTGGCGCGGCCAAGATTGGGTTGGTGGCCAGGATGGCTTTTATTTCTTCCAATCCGGCCATGGCCGTGTCCGTCCACTCGAAGTGTTCTGTGCACCGAAGAAGGTGATAAAGGGGTAGTGCCTTTTCTCCTAATCGGGAGATAAAGCGGCTTAAGGCCGCCACGCATCCAGTTAGTTTCTGAATTTGCTTGAGGTCTGTTGGGATAGCCAACTGTTACAGAGCTTGGATTTTAGCCGGATTTTCTTCGATTCCTCTGCTGGAGACGATGAAGCCTAGGTGCTTTCCGGCGGGTACGCCGAAAACACATTTTTCCGGATTGAGCTTGATGTCGTATGTTCGCAGATTGTCGAACGTGAGCCTCAAGTCGTCTATTAAGGATTCGACGTGTCTGGTTTTAACGACCACATCGTCTACGTATGCCTCCACTGTTTTGCCAATCTGTTTTTCCAGGCATGTTTGAATCATGTGTTGATACGTTGCACCGGCGTTCTTAAGCCCGAAAGGCATGGTGTTAAAACAGAAGGGGCTGTATAGGGTGATAAATGCCGTTGCGGCTTGGTCGGACTCCGCCATCTTGATTTGATGGTATCCGGAGTATGCGTCCAGGAAACACAATGAGTCGTGTCCTGCAGTAGCGTCAATAATTTTATCGATGCGGGGGAGGGGGAAGGCATCCTTGGGGAACGCCTTGTTAAGGTCCTTGTCGGTGTCAAAACCGGCGGATCTCGGGTAGGGGGTCCCGAACTGTGCGTCTAGGCGGATGGTAACAGGAGATAAGGGACACGATGTTTTTACCCAGGTTCGGGCCCTCTCGATGGAGGTAATACCCTACTCGCTTGATTAATATTGATGATATGGGTAGTACAAGAGTAGATCTACCACGAGATCGTAGAGAGGCTAAACCCTAGAAGCTAGCCTATGGTATGATTGTTGTTCGCCCCACGGACTAAAATCCTTCGGTTTATATAGACACCGAATAGGGTTAGGGTTACATGTAGTTGGTTACATCGGTAGGAGATCTACATATCCAGACGCCAAGCTTGCCTTCCACGCCAAGGAAATCCCATCCGGACACGGGACGAAGTCTTCAATCTTGTATCTTCATAGTCCAGAGTCCGCCAAAGATGATAGTTCGCTATCCGGACACCCCTAGTCCAGGACTCCTCAAGAGCCCCTCGAACCAGGCTTCAATGACGACGAAGTCCGGGCGCCGCATATTGTCTTCGCATTGCAAGGCGGGTTCCTCCTCCGAATACTTCATAGAAGATTTTGAACACAAGGACAGTGTCCGCTCGCAAAATAATTTCCACATAACACCGTAGAGAGAATAATATTTACACAAAATCAATCACGACGACGTATTCCGCAGCGTGCCATCACGCCACGGCCAAGTCTTCATTCGAATCGCTTTTACCGTACCACCTCAAAGACGCTTAGCGAGGCGGTTTCCTTTGGCACGCCTTGTCAGCAGTAGATCGTGGTCCCCTTATTCCGGGATTCTCATCAATACGGACGTGGGTAACCCAACTGCGTGCTGCACGCGCTCGCTCTATCGAAGGCGAGTCCCAATCGGCCACGGGGAGGGCTCTTGGTATTCAACCTCAATGAGAACAAGGCCCTCTTCTTTTTTCCCTCCATCGAATCCGCCTCGAGCTTCGAGTTCTAACACCCAAAGCTTCATATTTAGGCGCTTCGGACCTTCGACGATGTCCGGCTCCGACCAGCTCGGCCGATGGATGTCTTCTTCCATCACGGAAGAAGATGTGCTAAAGGTGCGAGACGCCAGGTATCTAACCGGCAAGATTTCGCATAGGCTACCTGCTCCAGGGCAGGTCATTCCCACTCCCGAGCTCGGCGAGAGCGTGGTATTCGTGTCTCACTTCCTTCGGGGTTTAGGTTTCCCAACGGATCCCTTTGTGCGGGGGCTCATGTTTTATTATGGGCTAGAATTTCATGACTTGAATCCAGAGTCCATCCTCCACATCTCGTCATTCATTGTCGTATGTGAAGCCTTCCTCCATATTACCCCTCACTTTGGATTGTGGCTCAAGACCTTCAAGGTGGAGCCGAAGATGATCGAGGGGCAACAAGCAGAGTGCGGAGGGGCGGTCATAAGCAAGTGCGTTGATGCTCCGTGGCCCGAGGGCTCTTTTCAGGAGGAGCTTGGTTTGTGGCAACGGGAGTGGTTTTATATCACCGCTCCCAGGGGCACCAAATGTGTGGCGCCACACGCCTTCCGCTCAGGTCCACCACAGCGGCTGACATCATGGGTTAACCGGGGGCTCGACTGGGGGCCGTCCAAGGACGTTCCTCTGTTGCAGGGCCGTATTCGAGACCTACAGAAAAGAGAGATCAATCTGGTTGTGGCGGCGCAGGTTATGCTAATTCGGCGCCTTCTGCCTCGCAAACGCCGCCTCCGTCTTTGGGAGTTTAATCCAGAGGGACCACGAGCTCTCCAGCATTTTATGGGCGCGACGCCCGTGGAGATGTATAAACTGTTCTTCGGATCACAAGAGAAGTGTCCGGACTTGACCGAGGACGCAGGGCTAAGCTGCAATCGCCCAGATACTCAAGTAAGTAGTCCTGTAAACGGACAGGCTGTTCATTCATTTATCACATATATGCCCTTTAAGGGAGCCGTTTCTTGAACAGGAGTGGATAGCCAAGGAAAAGTTGATAAGGTGTCCGGCTCCCCTCCCCGAGACCACGCCGGATCCTATGATGACCAAGATGTTGAAGGCCGCGCCTTTTGAAGAAGGCGAAGGGGGGAGCAGGGAAACAACTGCCTCCACGAAGGAGGTTTTCAAGGAAGGAGGTTTTCAAGGAAGGAGGAATCAAGGATCCTACCTTCCAAGGGGAGAAGAGGACCGCCTCCAAAGACCCGGAAGCCAAGGCCTCAAAGCGGGGAAAGAAGTCTTCGTCAGACAGTCCGGCGCTGGGAAATACCCCAGCCACACTATTTCCCCGAGGGGATCAGCCCTCCAGCGAGCCCTAAGTAAAAAGAAGGGGTCTTGTGAATAAAGGATATACCTGTATTTATTTCTGAAGATAACCGAAATTGTACCTTGTAGTTCGGATCTCAGCCCTTCTCAGCAGAGCTCGTCTTCGGGGGGTCTTCATCCGGAGATGATAGAGAGCGAAACGCCTCCACCTATCACGCCTTCATGCGAGGCTGTGGATCCTGTGGTGTTGTCACGGAGAGTTTCCCTGAGTCCGGCGGGGCCAGAAGGTCCGGCGCCAACTGGCGCGCGGTCGGAGGAGATGAAGGACCTACTCGGGCGAGTGTCTATCTCAGAAGATCACCATGCACTAATGGCTACGGTGATTGAAAGAATTGCATCCGCTGAGAGCGGATTGCACGAAGCCGCCAGAAGTTTACTGACGGGGTTTGAGGTACAAGAGAAAAAAGATGATGTATCTTCTGACAGTTATGCATATAGAATGCGCCTGTATAGATAGTAGCCCCGAGACTCGGTATGTTGTCAAACCGACAGCGTGCCAAGGATCATAATCTCAAGACTAACATGTCGCTGCTCCTATGTAGGTGGCGGGCGTCCGGTGGCCAGCCGGATCGATTTAATTTGCCGAACTAAAGCGGCAACTTGACGAGGCGGATGCGGACATCGCACTGGTCAATAAACGGTTTGACGAGTCACAAGGTATGCGACTTCTCCGCGGGCACCTGGTAAGGGAGCTTGACGTCCATGCCTTACTTGTATGCTTTGATGCAGATGGCGCTGCTGCCGGAACTCGCCCGAGCTAAAGAGCAAGCCCGAAAGAGTAATGCGGCTGCTTTAAAGGCGGCCGAAGAGCTGAAAGCCGAACGGGCTGCTCACTGCCGAAGCAAAGAGGAAATGGCCAATATGGCCGAGAAGCTGAAGAATGCGACCGACCGCTGCGGGGTTCTTGAAAAAGAACGTCAAGCGGAACAAAAGGGCCTGAAAAAGGCCACCGCCGAAGCCAAGGATGCCCGTTCCGCTGCGAGAGCTGCCAAGGAGGAGCTGAGTCAAGCCGGGGATATTGCGGCTGGAAAACCGTTTCTACTGTGAAGGAAATATACGGATCCGAAGTATGCTCAGTTGGATAAGCTGTGGAGTTCAGAAGATGCTTATCTGGACTTAGCGGCGAAGCGCCATGGACGCTGATTGAGCACTTCCGAGGCCGAAGGGGCACAGAAGGGAAGAGCTATTTTGGTCGCAATTCCATAGTCCGGAGCGTCCTCTTCCGTTGGCCGATCAGTTGGCTGAATGGGCCGAGCTGAATTGATTATCCGGACTTGCCATGAAGCATGTCATGACTCTTTTATGGCCAGGCGGACCCCAGCCGAAGAGTTATTTTGGCTTAGTGCAGCAGTTCCTTGGTGCGGTACCGCGTATCGACACAATGAAGCGGTCGGCGTGTATTGAGGGGGCGCGGATGGCTCTTGCTCGTGTCAAGGCATACTGGGCTGAGGTGAAGGCCACCGATATCGCGTCCCCAGATTCGGACGGAAGCCGAGTACCAGTCGAGCGCTATTTTGAGGAAGTTCTTCCAGCGCTGCTTAATAGAGACGTAGTGCACGAAGGATGTTATGTTTGAATGACATGTGTAATTTTATGAAACATCGTTTTGATTTAATGTAAGAGCTTTTCATACTTGTGCCTTCAAGTAGCAAACTACCTCATGTGCGGCCGTTAATGTATATGTGTATATAACCTGAAAGATGGCAGTCCTTGGCTTTCAGCCCCACGCACATAGTGCGGGGTGTTTGCAAAAAGGCGATTTTCACACTTAATCCAACGCCTTGGTCCTCAGAAGGAGGTGATAGCGTAGCAAACTAGGCAACCGGACTATAATGCTTTATCACTTTCACTTAGCCATAGGGTTCGATGGTGGGGCCACTATATAGCTCCTAATCGGCACCGCGCTCCCGAGTTCGGGCGCAGATGTGCTCGACCGGAAACGGTCCTTCGTTAATGCGGAGGAATTCTAAACATTCATGTGGGTCATCGAGTGGTTGACCAGTCTCACGCTACATCATGACATCAGTTTTCGGCTTCCTCATCGAGGTGCTCACCAGCCGAACCGGGCACAATCGCAGAGTTCTCCGGTGTCGCGTTAGCTGATAAAACGGAACGTAAGGCAGCAAAACACAGGAGCCGGGCAAACCCAACATTTGACCAAAGACATGATTCGGAGCTGATGCATATAAGGCCTAACTCGAGACGCTGAACACTCCCTAAGGTATTCGGTCTTTATGAAAACGGGCAGAACAATGCCCTAAGCCCTTGGTGTCCAGGTACGCGCAAAAATTCTGACGCGGCCGATGCCAAAACGCCAGCCTCCTCCTCGGTTATAGCAAGAAACCGGGGGATGTGTATCAACAAGAGACAAGAAAAAGGTTTACCTGTGGTCTTAATCAAAAAGAATCCTTGCAACGGGTCCCTCATCGCACGTCTGCGCCTGTGTCTCCGTTGTGCCGTATCCTGGACGGGTGTAGCACGGTGTTCATCTGTAAAAGAGAAGAACTTAGTTGAAGAAAGATCGTGCGAAAAATGTACTTGATATTAAATAAACGGGGTACAATTCAAAAAGCGAATAAAATTGAGCCTTATTGTCTCTTGTTGTACATGCATGCAGCCCCTTGTACGGGGGTGTGCGGCTAGTAGGCCTTTATATGTTTACGCCGGATTCGTCTAGCCGTGTCCGGGGTCCGAATGACCTGTTCAGGTGCTTGATTTAGCGGAGCCGGATTAGTGTGTGACTGTCCAGGCAGTCTCACGTTCTTCCGTGCTTGAGCAACACTTGATACTTCCGTTTAATGAGATGATGCCGCGTGGACCGGGCATTTTAAGTGTAAGAGATGCATAATGCGGAATTGCGTTAAAGCGGGCGAAAGCTTCACGTCCAAATAGTGCTTGATAGCTACTTTTGAATGGGGCGATATGGAAGGTTAACTTTTCGTGGCGGAAGTTGTCGGATGAGCCGAACACAACTTCTAGCAGTAGGGAGCCCGTACAATGGGCATGTAGGCCTGGCGTTACCCCCTTGAAGGAGGTGTTGCTGTGGCGAATTTTGGTTGGGTCTATTCCCATTTTGCGGATTGTGTCCTGATATAGTAGGTTTAGATCACTACCGCCGTCCATTAGGACTTCTATGAACTGGAGTCCGTCGATTATAGGATCTAATATCAGGGCAGTCCATCCTGCGTTCCGGATACTTCCGGAGTAATCCTGATGATCAAAGACGATTGGTTTTGACAACCAATGTCGGGACTCCGCTGGGATAGGCCGTGTGGCGCGTATTCCTAAGGGCGCCGCTCTGATTTTCCTTTTGTCACTTGAAGTGAGTTTACTGTTTTGACTTTTTGTGGGAAACTCTTTTGTTTTCCGGTACTCTGCTTGTGGGGTTCGTCATCGTCCTCGCTTGGTGCGTCGAGCCCCTTGTGTTCGGCATTGAGTTGGCCGGACTGCTTGAAGACCCAACAATCTCTGTGGGTATGGTTTGCAGGCTTCCCGGGGGTACTGTGGATTTGGCATATTTTGTCCAAGATTTCGTTTAAGTTAGATAGCTCGTGGCCGTTATCCTTGAGGGGCAGTTTTTTATGATTCTGCCGAGAGCTTTTGAATCCGGGCGTTGATCGTCGTGCTCTTCGGCTGCTTCCCCTTGTCCGGGCGCCGGTCCTTGCCGTGTCGTGGTTTCGCTTCCATCTCTGACTTCGGATGTACTTGGGTCGCTGGTACTACGTCTTGCCAGCCAACTATCCTCTCCCGCGCAAAAGCGGGTCATGAGGCTTGTTAGTGCGGCCATTGTTCTTGGCTTTTCCTGGCCAAGGTGCCTGGCGAGCCATTCATCTCGGACTTTGTGTTTGAAAGCTGCTAAGGCTTCGGCGTCCGGATAGTCGACTATTTGGTTCTTTTTGGTGAGGAACCTGTTCCAGAATTTGCGGGATGACTCTCCGGGTTGTTGAGTTATGTGACTTAAATCGTCTGCATCCGGAGGGCGGACATAAGTCCCTTGAAAATTCACCCGAAAAGCATCCTCGAGCTCTTCCCAACTTCCAATGGTATTTTCAGGGAGGCTTTTAAGCCAGTGCCGTGCTGGCCCTTTGAGCTTGAGGGGTAAGTATTTTATGGCATGGAGATCATCTCCTCTAGCCATGTGTATGTGGAGGATGTAATCCTCAATCCAGACTCCCAAGTCTGTTGTTCCGTCGTATGCCTCTATGTTTACGGGTTTAAATCCCGCTGGAAATTCGTGATCCAACACCTCATCGGTGAAACATAGGGGGTGTGCGGCACCCCTATATTTGGGTGTGCCGTAATGTCTGGATATTTGGCGTGTTGCATTGCTTAGAAGAGCTTGCTTTCTTGGCCCGTAGATGGAACTAACTGGGCCATCCTTTTGATGCGAATCCTTATGCGGATCGCGTGCCAGATTGTGTGCGGCGCCGCTTGCCGCTCTATGCTTGTCATGTGGTCGTCTATCCGACCGGGCGACCTCTTTGTTCTTTGATTGCGGGGGCTCTAAGGCCTCCTCATCGAATTCGGGCAGTAGTTTGCATTTCGGGTAGCTCTTTGTTTGGCGACTGTCGCCGTATTTGTCTGCAGTTTTGAGTACTTTGCTCCATCTGATTCTGAGTGCATCTTCCACTGTTCTGAGCTTCTGCTTCTGCTTTTTCAGGCTACGCGCAGTGGCAACGAGCCTTTTGTGGAGGTTCTTCTGCTCCAACAACTTGTCCGGTGTGAGATCGTCCGGACTGTTATCTTCGCCGGGGACGGGTTGTTTATCCAAGTTGTCCTGTTCGGACGGTTGTTCAGTGGCGTGTTCGTCGTCCACCGGTTCGACCTGCTTGATGGCTGGGTCTGTGTGGCTGCCGTTTTTGTCGAGGCGGGACTTGGTGCGGCGTTTACATTGCCGTTTAGACTGCTTTTCGAGGGATTTATCCTTCATAGCGTCCCGTTGTTCCTCGTCGTCACTTCATTTAGGAGTATCCATCATGTATACATCGTGAGATGAGGTGGCTGTCCAGTATCCTATAGGTGCTGGTTCGTGATTATCTCCTACATCGTCGTCCATACCGTCGATGTCTTCGGAGTCGAAATTGAGCACGTCATTTAGACTTTCAAAAGTGGGTGGTGGGTGGGCGTTGAATTTCTTCGTCTTCCGCATCCCAACCTTCCTGACCATAGTCCGGCCAGGGCTCTCCTGACAAAGAGAGAGACTTTAGTGAATTCAGGATGTCACCAAGGGCGAAAGTGCTTGAAAGATGTCCGCGGCGGTGAACTCCATAATCGCGCCTACCGGATTCGACCGGCAGGGCGCTGGAGGTTCGAGTCTGGAAAGGAGTCCGCACTGGAGTCACGAAGCTTCGCAGCGACAGGGATGGTGTTCGCTCAATCGCCAGAGAGATTTCAGCCCCGAGGCGGTGTCCAACCAACCGTCCCTCGATCGTGGCTAAACCGCTCCGGATTAAGGGTCGGAGCGGCAATCGTGCGGCCTCCGTGGCAATCGCTTTGGCGAGAGCTAGATCGTACCCATCGAGACAGTGCGGCACGCCCGGCCGTGGCTCGAATCCGTCGAAGATCAAGTCTCCGCGGATATCGGCCATATAGTTCAAGCTTCCAAATCTGACCTGATGGCTAGGGGCGTAGCTTTCAATCTGCTCCAGATGGCCTAGCGAATTGGCCTGCGGTGCAAAGCCACCGAATACGAAGATCTGTCTGGGGAGAAAAATATCACCCTGGACTGCGTCGTTGCTGACGATTGAAGGAGCCATCGGGCCTATAAGTGACGACACAGAGGAACTCTCAATGAAAGCACCAATGTCGGTGTCAAAACCGGCGGATCTTGGGTAGGGGGTCCCGAACTGTGCGTCTAGGCGGATGGTAATAGGAGATAAGGGACACGATGTTTTTACCCAGGTTCGGGCCCTCTCGATGGAGGTAATACCCTACCCCGCTTGATTAATATTGATGATATGGGTAGTACAAGAGTAGATCTACCACGAGATCAGAGAGGCTAAACCGTAGAAGCTAGCCTATGGTATGATTGTTGTTCGTCCTACGGACTAAAACCCTTCGGTTTATATAGACACCGAATAGGGTTAGGGTTACACACAGTCGGTTACATCGGTAGGAGATCTACATATCCGTATCGCCAAGCTTGCCTTCCACGCCAAGGAAAGTCCCGTCCGGACATGGGACAAAGTCTTCAATCTTGTATCTTCATAGTCCAGGAGTCCGGCCAAAGATGATAGTTCGGCTATCCAGACACCCCCTAGTCCAGGACTCCCTCAGTCCTTGAAATCGACACATAGGCGCCAGGATTTATCCTTCTTTGGTACCATCACCAGGTTTGCTAGCCAGTACGGATGTTTTATTTCTCTAATGAATCCGGCCTCCAGTAACTTGGCTAGCTCCTCTCCCATGGCTTGTCGCTTAGGTTCAGAGAAACGCCGAAGAGTCTGCTTGACCGGCTTGAATCCCTTTAGAATGTTAAGGCTATGCTTGGCCAGCCTGCGTGGGATTCCTGGCATGTCTGAAGGATGCCAGGCGAATATGTCCCAATTCTCGTGCAGGAACTCGCGTAGTGAAGCGTCTACAGCGGGGTTTAACTGTGCCCCGATGGATGCTGATTTTGATGGTCCGTTGGGTGGACTTGGAATTTGATTATTTCATTCGCTGGTTTAAAAGAGGTGGACTTGGATCTTTTGTCGAGTATCACGTCGTCCCTGTCCACTGTGGAGTGCAGCGCAGTTAATTCATCGGCCGCGAGGGCTTCGGATAGTGCCTCGAGGGCGAGTGCGGCTGTTTTGTTTTCGGTGCAGAGTCCTATGTCCGGATCACTAGCTATAGTGATGATTCCATTGGGCCCAAGCATTTTGAGCTTCATGTACCCGTAATGGGGTATGGCTTGGAAAATCGTGAATGTCTCCCGCCCTAGAAGGGCGTGGTATCCGCTACTGAACGGGGCCACTTGGAATGTGATTTCTTCGGACCTATAATTCTTCGACGTGCCGAATACCACATCTAGTGTGATTATCCCAGCGCATCGCGCCTTCCGACTAGGGATGATTCCTCTGAAGGCCGTGCTGCTTTGCTCAATGCGGTTTCTGTCTATTTCCATTTTCTGAAGAGTGCTCATAGATGAGGTTTAATCCACTGCCGCCGTCCATGGGCACTTTAGTAAGCCGAAAGCCATCCACAATTGGAGCAAGGACCAAGGCGGCTGGTGCTCGGGTTGTTCGGAATTTAGGTTCGTCACTTGCATTGAAGGTGATAGCCGTGTCGCTCCACAGATTTATTGCTGCCACGTGGCAGACTTCGGCAAGGCTGCGGAGTGCTCGCTTACGCCTATTATTTGAGGCGAAGGTCTCGAAGACTGTCAATACTGTATTGTTGTTATCCACGGGATGATGCTCTATGGTATTTTTGATGAGGAGATCCTCACCGCTCTTGGCCACCTGCTGGAGTACCCAACATGCTCTAAGGCTGTGTGTTGGTATGGTATCCGTTGTACTGTGAATTTTGCATGGCCCATTAAGCCATCCCTCCAATACGGTTCCACACCCTGTAGTGGGCTTTTGCTTCTTTGTAATTGAGTCGGGCGACTTATGAGAGTGCACCCTTTTAGTTCGGATTGGGGGTTTTGTCAGAGCCGGATTATCCCAAAATTTTGTTTGGGTTTTCCAGGCGCTTTCCATCGCACAGTAATTCCGTACTATGGCGGCCAAGTCAGCGAAGTGTGCTATGTCACGGCGACTTATGGCATTAAGGATTCCCTTGTCCGTGCAATTATTGCAAAAGAATGAAATTGCGTCCTCCTCATGACGATCGTTGACCTTGTTCATTACAAGGAGGAATCTAGCCCAATAGTGATGTACTGTCTCCTGGGGCTCTTGCCTAATATGGGAAAGATCGCTTATATCTGGGTGGGTGGGTGTATTTAGTCCGAACCCTGACCCGATCTGAGACCTAGGGGCGGAGGAGTTTCCGATCTTGGAAGTTCGGGCTCCGGGATGTTGCCCAGTAGGTCTGGCCCGCTGCCTAATTCTAGGTTCAGGGTTTGGGCGATGTCCTCCCGTAGACGGGTACCCGGCTAGGAGAGCTAGGGAATCCAGACATAGTTTGTCCTCAAGATAGAGGAAGAATCGCTGCATTGCTCCTCCACCACCGCTATCTAATGGGTGACCGGCGGAGAGTTAATCTCCCTTTGGTCGGGTTTAAGCCCAATCCGATCATAGTCCATAGCGACTCCCAAAGCGGCGATGCGATCCAAGAGCTCGTTCAAAGAGGAGAGCTCCATTGGATTCATCCACTCGGTAAGTTCCGAGCCGATGTGGAGTCTGTTTTCGATGACCCGAGAAGTCGTCGTCGGCACAGCGGTCGAACGGGCGGTCATGACGAAGCCGCCTAGTCGGAGAGTTTGGCCTACAGCCAGGGCTCCCCCAGAGGTGATGTTGTCCCTGACAACGAGACGAGCCATCAAGCCTTACGGTGACGGCACAGTGGAACTCTCAATGAAAGCACCAATGTCGGTGTCAAAACCGGCGGATCTCGGGTAGGGGGTCCCGAACTGTGCGTCTAAGGCGGATGGTAACAGGAGGCAGGGGACATGATGTTTACCTGTGTTCGGCCCTCTCGATGGAGGTAATACCCTACTTCCTGCTTGATTGATCTTGATGGTATGAGTATTACAAGAGTTGATCTACCACGAGATCGTAGAGGCTAAACCCTAGAAGCTAGCCTATGGTATGATTGTTGTTGTCCCACGGACTAAACCCTCCGGTTTTATAGACACCGGAGGGGCTAGGGTTACACAGAGTTGGTTACAAGGGAGGAGATCTACATATCCGTATTGCCAAGCTTGCCTTCCACGCCAATGAGAGTCCCATCCGGACACGGGACGAAGTCTTCAATCTTGTATCTTCATAGTCCAACAGTCCGACTAAAGTATATAGTCCGGCCGTCCGAGGACCCCCCCTAATCCAGGACTCCCTCAGCATGCATCTTGAAGCCATTGGCGTCGACCTGTATGTCGTCAAGACAGGCGTTCCTGTGGTCGATGAAGGTGTCACTTTGCTGCTGATGTCAAGAGGTTCATTCAATCGATTCGACCGCCAAGAACATCATCTGTGGTCATCTGACCAAAGGACAGTATGGCCGTGTGAGTGCACTGGAAACTGTGAAGCTAGTCTGGGACTGGCTCTCCAAGGTCAACGAAGACGTCTCAACTCAGAGAAATTCAAGGATTGATGTTCTTCACAACCTCTTCAACTACTTTAAGAGAAACGACAATGAGAATGTCTAGCTCACATTTGATCGCCTCACTGATATCACAAATGAGCTTCGCACTCTTAGCGCCACTGAGATCACCAAGCACGAAATTGTGAAGAAGCCTCTGAGATCACTGACAGCTCATTTGACACCATAGCCCTGATGACACAAGAGTGCCCTGACTTCAAAGATCTCGATCTGTCTGACATACTTGAGAGACTCAAACACTCACGAGTTCCAGCTATCTGAGAAGAGAGACATCTATGGCCCCAACTATGGCCGAACCCGTGCTTTGAAGGCAAAGGTTGTTTCCTCATCTGAAGAAGAATCTGACCGCAGTTCTGAGGATCCTGAAGACATTGGAAAGAGCTTGCTATGCTCGTGAAGAAGTTCCAGAAGTTCTCCAAAAATAATTGCTTCGGTAAGTCTTCAAGATCCAGCTCAAAAACTGATGAGGCTTCCACTCGTGACCACAAGAAGAGAACATGCCACAAATGCAAGAAGCCAGGCCACTACATCTCTGAGTGCCCTCAATGGGACAAGGAATCTAAGAAGCCAGGAATATGATTCTGATGACAAGAAGAAGAAGAAATCCTCAAAGTCTTCTTCAATGTCTTCATCAAAGTCTTCGTCTCGCAAGAAGAGCTCGTCTAGTAAGGCTCGTGCATTCGTTGGCAAGGAGATGGATTCAGAGGAGGAGTATGCTTCTGAGGATGCGGAGGTGGAGTCTGAGGAGTAGTCTGACTCAGGCGTGGCAAGCGTGGCTCTAGCTTCGACATTCATCGCCAAGTCCATCTTCAGCACTGAAGACAATGGTCATGTGGCCGACGCTGAAGCCGATGATGAGGACGACTCTTCTCCTACCTACTGCTTCATGGCACGAGGTGTCAAGGTAAACTCACGCAATGCTTACTTTCAAATATCCAGTGAAGATGACTCTGAATGTGAATCCAAACCTAGCTACAAGACACTTGCTAAAATTGCAACTGAACAACAAACTACTATGGAACACGCGTTCAATCATGGTGAGTTGGTAACTGTCAGATTGCCTATCATGGTTCCACCCACTGCTCCTGGCCCTCAATATGATTATCACGTGGAGCAGAGGCCTCAGGTTCAGAAGCCAAAGCCAAGATTGCCAAGGCTTCCCAGTGCTGCAACAACTCAGGGCTCTTTCAGTGTGCTCAGCTTCAGAGAGCACAACACCTTCTTTGACAGCGCCAAGAACCCGTACACGAAGCCCAAGACCGCAGCACAACAAGCCCAATACCGCATCAAGACTCACACAACAAACATAATGGTGGTGGCGAGATGTAGAAGATCTAATCCGGCTCCAGCGGTGGTGGGGGAAGCGGTGGAGCCATCCGGAGAGCCATCGAGCGAAGCTGGGCGATGATGTCGGTGATGGCGTCTCTCTCCCGAGGACGGCTAAGCGGCCGCCAAAGCTGCAAGTAATCAGACCATTTGACCAAAGCGTCAGTAGCACGTCAAAGAGGAATGTGCTGAATCACAAGCTTATTCCTAATAAAGGCACAACGCCCGTGTTAGCACCCGATGACTAGCCACCTAATGTGGCGAGTTGGGTGAGCTAACGCTGGAGTTCCGCGAAAAGAGCGGGAAGTTGTTGTGGTCCCGCTTCCACCCACTATTTCACGGAAACAGCTCCATAGGAACTGTGCGGACATGTAGGTGAAGAAGATATGGTTCGAATCCTCTTCAGGCCCGCAAAGCGGGCAGCGCCCATCCCCTTGGATGTTGTGCTTCAGGACCTCCACGCCGGATGGGAGGCGGCCACGAATCCACTGCCACAAGAGTATCCTAATCTTCAAGGGGAGCCGAATCTCCCAGATGGTGGTGAGGGCCTCATGACCCAGCGAAGGAGCGATAGCCTGGTATAGAGATTTAGTGGATAATTGCTCAGACGGCTCTAGACGCCACCTGGCACGGTCTTCTCCAACCTCAAGATCAGGCTCGTGCAGCGCAGTGCATTCCAGCAGCTCATGCCATTCCGCGTTCTCAGCTGGGCCTAAAGCTCTCCAGAACGCGAGTTGCCCTAAGTCAATAAGGGTCGTCGCGACCGAGATCCGTGGGTCAACCACGGAGAATAGGTCAGGAAAACGAGCCGCAAGGGGTAAGTCTCCAGCCCATCTATCGAACCAGAACATCGTGGAGGTGCCCGATCCAACCGCGATCGAGGTGCCGATGCGAACAATCGGTAGGAACTGTATGATGGATTGCCAAAACTAGGAACCTCCAGACCGCTGGCAGAAGCGAGGGGCTGGCCACTGTGGTATTTTTGCTGAATGATGTGAAGCCACAGGCCACCCTCTCCGTTGGCAATCTGCCGCAACCATCATGTTAGGAGGGAAATGTTCATGCGTTTGGCGGACATGATCCCAAGCCCACCCTGGTCGCGTGGTTTACAGATCTCCGACCAGCCCTCGCCGGCCCAGAAGAAGCGTCACTTAACTGTGGCAATCTCGTGATGTAGAGTCTCCGGAAGGCTGTAGAAGCTCATGATTAACAAGAGCAGGCTGGCAAGGGACAAGTTAATAAGCACTGTCTGGGCCGCCTTCGAGAGCCATCGGCCCTGCCAAGGCTCGATGCGGTGTTGAAGCTTCCCAACTGTGGGGCGAAGCTCAGCCACCATGAGTCTCGAGTCACTAATGTGGATCCCTAGATAAGTCGTGGGGAAACACCCAAGCTGGCAATTGAGCCGAACAGTGATGCTCTGTCTTTCATCTTGGGAGTATCCCAAGATCATAACCGCACTCTTATCGAAGTTGATCCTGAGGCCAGACATCTGTTGGAAGCACAGCAGGAGGAAGTTCAAGTTCATGATGTCAGTCGTCGAGCCTTCCACCATGATCATGGTGTCATCTGCATATTGGAGGAGGGAGATCCCGTTCCCCCAAACTAGATGCGAGACTATGCCCTTAATGTGGCCAGGAGCCTTGGCTTTATCTAAGATGGTTGCCAGAGCATCGACAACCATGTTGAAGAGGAACGGTGAGAAGGGGTCGTCCTGGCGCACCCCACAGGATGTGGGGAAGAATGGGCCAACCTCGCCATTAATGTTCACCGCGATCCGGCCCGAGGATACCATTTGCATCACTCGGGAGACCCACCTATCGTCGAAGCCCTTCCGCAGCAAGCATTCCCAAAGGGCCAATTGACTGTGTCACGCCTTTGTGGAAATCCAGTTTCAGGAAGACTGCCTTGAGGTGTTTGGAGTGGACCTCATGGAGTGCTTCGTGGAAAACCAGAACTCCGTCAAGGATATACCGGCCCTGAATAAATGTCGACTCATCAGGGTGAGTGATCCTGTCGGCAATGGGGGCCACCCTAATGGCGTAACCCTTCGCGAGGATGCGGAAGATGACATTTATCACGGTAATCGGCCAAAACTGGCGAATATCCGAAGCCCCAGTGTAAGTACATCTAGTGCCACCCCTAGTTGGATTTGGAGTATTGACGACAAACTTGGTTGAGGGACTAATGTGTTTGTGAGAATTGCAGGATAACACAGGTAGTAGTCCCTCATTAATTCGGTTTACCTACCAGAGATGACCCCTAAAAATGTGTGAAGACATTGAAGATAATGGTGGTATGTGAAGATATTCACAACGAAGATTATGACTCGAGAAGACATTCACGTGAAGACTATGGAGTGCGAAGACATAGTTGTTTTGTAGTTTCCTTTTCTTCTTTGTTGAGTCATAGGAACCACCGCACTGTTAAGTGGGGTCCAAGTGAACAAAGTCAGAGTGACTGAAGTGATGCTCAACCAAATCCTATGTCTTCGAGCGAAGACAATGAGAGCAAATCTTATCCAGAGCTGGATGAGTCAGCTTTACTTGTAGCCCAAGTCAAGCTGCCGCATGTGTTTGAAATCTGGCCGTTGGACATGTGTCGTTCCTTTGTGATGTTGGGAACGTTGCATAAAATAAATTTTTTTCCTACGTTCACCAAGATCCATCTATGAGTTTATCTAGAAACGAGTGATAGGAGTGCATCTACATACCTTTGTAGATCGTGTGCGGAAGCGTTCAGGAGAACGGGGTTGAGGGAGTCGTTCTCGTCGTGATCCAAATCACCGGAGATCCTAGCGCCGAACGGACAGCACCTCCGCGTTCAACACACGTACGGTCAGCGTGACGTCTCCTCCTTCTTGATCCAGCAAGGGGGAAGGAGAGGTTCATGAGGATCCAGCAGCACGAGGCGTGGTGGTGGACGCAGCAGGCTCGGCAGGCTTCGCCAAGCAACTACGGGAGGGAGAGGTGTAGCAGGAGGGAGGAGGCGCCAGTGTTGGGTTGCGGCTGCCTCCCACACCCCCTCTTTATATAGGGAGCCCAGGGTGCTGCCCTAGGAGATGGGATCTCCTAGGGGGCGGCGGCCAAGGGGGAGACTTGCCCCCAAGGCAAGTGGGCGCCTCCCTAGGGTTCCCAACCCTAGGCGCATGAGGGGCCCAAGGGGGCGCACCAGCCCACCAGGGCTGGTTCCTCCCACTTCAGCCCATGGGGCCCTCCGGATAGGTTGCCCCACCTGGTGGACCCAGGGAACCTTCCGGTGGTCCCGGTACAATACCGTGGACCTCAAACTTTCCCATGGCCGAAACTTGACTTCCCATATATAATTCTTTACCTCCGGACCATTCCGGAACTCCTCGTGACGTCCGGGATCTCATCCGGGACTCCGAACAACTTTCGGTTTGCTGCATACTCATATTCATACAACCCTAGCGTCACCAAACCTTATGTGTAGACCCTACGGGTTCGGGAGACATGAAGACATGACCGAGACGGCTCTCCGTCAATAACCAACAACAGATCTGGATACCCATGTTAGCTCCCACATGCTCCTCGATGATCTCATTGGATGAACCACGATGTCGAGGATTCAAGCAACCCCGTATACAATTCCCTTTGTCAATCGGTATGTTACTTGCCCGAGATTCGATCGTTGGTATCCCAATACCTCGCTCAACCTCGTTACCGCAAGTCACTTTACTCATCAAGAATGCATGATCCCGTGACCAAACACTTGGTCACTTTGAGCTCATTATGATGATGCATTACCGAGTGGGCCCAGTGATACCTCTCCGTAATGCGGAGTGACAAATCCCAGTCTCGATCCGTGTCAACCCAACAGACACTTTCGGAGATACCTGTAGTGGACCTTTATAGTCACCCGGTTATGTTGTGACGTTTGGTACACCCAAAGCACTCCTACGGTATCCAGGAGTTACACGATCTCATGGTCTAAGGAAAAGATACTTGACATTGGAAAAGCTCTAGCAAAACGAACTACACGATCTTGTGCTATGCTTAAGATTGGGTCTTGTCCATCACATCATTCTCCTAATGATGTGATCCCGTTATCAATGACATCCAATGTCCATAGTCAGGAAACCATGACTATCTGTTGATCAACGAGCTAGTCAACTAGAGGCTCACTAGGGACATATTGTGGTCTATGTATTCACATGTGTATAACGATTTTCGGATAATACAATTATAGCATGAATAAAAGACAATTATCATGAACAAGGAAATATAATAATAATCCTTTTATTATTGCCTCTTGGGCATATTTCCAACAGTCTCCCACTTGCACTAGAGTCAATAATCTAGTTACATTGTGATGAATCGAACACCCATAGAGTTACGTGTTGATCATGTTTAGCTCATGGAAGAGGTTTAGTCAACGGATCTGCGACATTCTGATCCGTATGCACTTTGCAAATTTCTATGTCTCCATCTTGAACATTTTCACGAATGGAGTTGAAGCGACGCTTGATGTGCCTGGTATTCTTGTGAAACCTGGGCTCCTTGGCAAGTGCAATAGCTCCAATGTTGTCACAGATGAGTTTGATCGGCCTGACGCATTGGGTATGACTCCTAGGTCGGTGATAAACTCCTTCACCAAAATTGCTTCATGCGCTGCCTCGAGGCTGCCATGTACTCCGCTTCACATGTAGATCCCGCCACGACGCTTCTCGCTTGCAGTTGCACAAGCTTTCATCGCTTCCACCATTCAACATATACACGTATCCGATTTGTGACTTAGAGTCATCCAGATCTATGTCGAAGCTTAGCGTCGACGTAACCCTTCTGACGAGCTCTTCGTCACCTCCATAAACGAGAAACATGTCCTTAGTCCTTTTCAGGTACTTCAGGATATTCTTGACCGCTGTCCAGTGTTCCTTGCCGGGATTACTTTGGTACCTTCCCACCAAACTTACGGCAAGGTTTACATCAGGTCTGGTACACAGCATGGCATACATAATAGACCCTATGGCTGAGGCATAGGGGATGACACTCATCTCTTCTGTATCTTCTGCCGTGGTCGGACATTGAGCCGAGCTCAATTTCACACATTGTAATACAGTCAAGAACCCTTTCTTGGACTGATCCATGTTGAACTTCTTCAATATCTTATCAAGGTATGTGCTTTGTGAAAGACCTATGAGGCGTCTCGATCTATCTCTATAGATCTTGATGCCTAATATATAAGCAGCTTCTCCAAGGTCCTTCATTGAAAAACTCTTATTCAAGTAGGCCTTAATGCTGTCCAAAAGTTCTATATCATTTCCCATCAAAAGTATGTCATCTACATCTAATATGAGAAAAGCTACAGAGCTCCCACTCACTTTCTTGTAAACGCAGGCTTCTCCATAAGTCTCAAGATAAACCCAAACGCTTTGATCATCTCATCAAAGCGAATGTTCCAACTCCGAGATGCTTGCACCAGCCCATAAATGGATCGCTGGAGCTTGCATACCTTGTTAGCATTCTTAGGGTCGATAAAACCTTCGGCTGCATCATATACAGTTCTTCCTTAAGATAGCCGTTAAGGAATGCCGTTTTGACGTCCATTTGCCATATCTCATAATCATAGTATGCGGCAATTGCTAACATGATTCAGACGGACTTCAGCTTCGCTACGAGAGAGAAAGTCTCATCGTAGTCAACCCCTTGAACTTGCCGATAACCCTTAGCGACAAGTCGAGCTTTATAGATGGTAACATTACCATCCGTCCCGCCTTCTTCTTAAAGATCCATTTGTTTTCTATCGCCGCCGATCATCGGGCAAGTCTCACAAAGTCCATACTTTGTTTTCATACATGGATCCTATCTCGGATTGCATGGCTTCAAGCCATTTGTTGGAATTTGGGCCCGCCATCGCTTCTTCATAGTTCGAAGGTTCACCGTTGTCTAACAACATGATTTCCAGGACGGGGTTGCCATAGCACTCTGGTGTGGAATGTGTCCTTGTGGACCTGTGAAGTTCAGTAACAACTTGATCCGAAGTACCTTGATCATCATCATTAATTTCCTCTCCAGTCGGTGTAGGCACCACAGGAACATTTTCTTGAGCTGCACTACTTTCCGGTTCAAGAGGTA
The DNA here is from genome assembly GCA_021605145.1 of Aegilops bicornis. NCBI lineage: Eukaryota > Viridiplantae > Streptophyta > Magnoliopsida > Poales > Poaceae > Aegilops > Aegilops bicornis. Next base: position 96,751,345 of record CM038673.1, read on the forward strand.
GTACTTCATCGAGTTCTACTTTCCTCCCACTTTCTCCTTTCGAGAGAAACTCTTTTTCCAAAAAGGATCTGTTCTTGGCAACAAAGATCTTGCCTTCGGATCTAAGGTAGAAGGTATACCCAATGGTTTCCTTAGGGTATCCTATGAAGACGCATTTTTCCGACTTGGGTTCGAGCTTTTCAGGTTGAAGTTTCTTGACATAAGCATCGCATTCCCAAACTTTCGTAAAGCCATACCTTAGGTTTCTTTCCAAACCATAATTCATACGGTGTCGTCTCAACGGATTTAGACGGTGCCCTATTTAAAGTGAATGTAGCTGTCTCTAGAGCGTATCCCCAAAATGATAGCGGTAAATCAAGAAGAGACATCATAGATCGCACCATATCCAATAGAGTGCGATTACGACGTTCGGACACACCGTTATGTACCGAGGTGTTCCAGCGGCGTGAGTTGTGAAACGATTCCACATTTCCTTAAGTGTGTACCAAATTCGTGACTTAAATATTCTCCTCCACGATCTGATCAGAAGAACTTTATTTTTCGGTCACGTTGATTCTCTACCTCATTCTGAAATTCCTTGAACTTTTCAAAGGTCTCGGACTTGTGTTTCATCAAGTAGACATACCCATATCTACTTAAGTCAGTTGCGTGAGAGTGAGAACATAACGATATCCTCCGCGAGCCTCAACGCTCATTGGACCGCACACATCAGTATGTATGATTTCCAATAAGTTGGTTGCTCGCTCCGTTGTTCCGGAGAATGGAGTCTTGGTCATTTTGCCCATGAGGCATGGTTCGCATGTATCAAATGATTCATAATCGAGAGACTCTAAAAGTCCATCAGCATGGAGCTTCTTCATGCGCTTGACACCAATGTGACCAAGGCGGCAGTGCCACAAGTATGTGGGACTATCGTTATCAACTTTACATCTTTTGGTATTCACACTATAAATATGTGTAACATTACGTTCGAGATTCATTAAGAATAAACCATTGGCCATCGGAGCATGACCATAAAACATATCTCTCATATAAATAGAACAACCATTATTCTCGGTTTTAAATGAGTAGCCATCTCGTATTAAACGAGAGCCTGATACAATGTTCATGCTCAAACTTGGCACTAAATAACAATTATTGAGGTTTAAAACTAATCCCGTGGAATGTAGAGGTAGAGTGCCGACGGCAATCACATCGACCTTGGAACCATTCCCGACGCGCATCGTCACCTCGTCCTTCGCCAGTCTCCACTTATTTCGTAGCTCCTGCTGTGAGTTACAAATAAGAGCAACGGCACCGGTATCAAATACCCATGAGTTACTACGAGTACTGGTAAGGTACACATCAATTACATGTATATCAAATATACCTTTAGTGTTGCCGGCCTTCTTGTCCGGTAAGTATTTGGGGCAGTCCTGCTCAAAGGACCCTTCCCTTTGCAATAAAAGCACTCACCTCGTGCTTGGGTCCATTCTTTGACTTCTTCCCGGCAACTGGCTTACCGGGTGCGGCAACATCCTTGCCGGCCTTCTTTAAGTTCTTCTTACCCTTGCCCTTCTTGAACTTAGTGGTTTTATTGACCATCAACACTTGATGTTCCTTCTTGATTTCTACCTCTGCTGACTTCAAAGATTGAAAATACTTCAGGAATAGTTTTCACCATCCCCTGCATATTCTAGTTCATCACAAAGCTCTTGTAGCTCGGTGGGAGCGACTGAAGGATTTTGTCAATGACCGCCTCGTCCGGGAGGTTAATATCCAGCTGGGGCAGGCGGTTGTGCAACCCAGACATTTTGAGTATGTGCTCACTGACAGAACTATTTTCGTCCATCTTACAACTATAGAACTTTTCGGAGACTTCATATGTCTCGACCCGGGCATGAGCTTGGAAAACCAGTTTTAGCTCCTCGAACATCGCATATGCTCCGTGTTGCTCAAAACGCTTTTGGAGCCCCGGTTCTAAGCTATAAAGCATGCCGCACTGAACGAGGGAGTAATCATCAGCACGAGACTGCCAAGCGTTCATAACGTCTTGGTTCTCTCGATGGGTACTTCACCTAGCGGTGCTTCTAGGACATATTGTTTCTTGGCAGCTATGAGGATGATCCTCAGGTTCCGGACCCAGTCCGAATAGTTGCTGCCATCATCTTTCAGCTTGGTTTTCTCTAGGAACGCATTGAAGTTCATGGTGACATGAGCGTTGGCCATTTGATCTACAAGAAATTTTTGCAAAGGTTTTAGACTATTGTTCATGATAATAAAGTTCATCTAATCAAATTATTTAATGAACTCCCACTCAGATTTGACATCCCTCTAGTCATCTAAGTGTTACATGATCCGAGTCGACTAGACCGTATCCGATCATCACGTGAGACGGACTAGTCATCGTCGGTGAACATCTCCATGTTGATCGTATCTTCCATACGACTCATGTTCGACCTTTTGGTCTCTTGTGTTCCAAGGCCATGTGTGTACATGCTAGGCTCGTCAAGTTAACCTAAGTGTTTTGCATGTGTAAAACTGTCTTACACCCGTTGTATGTGAACGTAAGAATCTATCACACCCGATCATCACGTGGTGCTTCGAAATGACGAACTTTAGCAACGGTGCACAGTTAGGGAGAACACTTTCTTGAAATTATTATAAGGGATCATCTTATTTACTACGTCGTTCTAAGTAAACAAGATGCATCATCATAATAAACATCACATGCAATTATATAGTAGTGACATGATATGGCCAATATCATATAGCTCCTTTGATCTCCATCTTCGGGGCTCTATGATCATCTTGTCACCGGCATGACACCATGATCTCCATCATCATGATCTCCATCATCGTGTCTCCATGAAGTTGCTCGCTAACTATTAATTCTACTACTATGGCTAACATGTTTAGCAATAAAGTAAAGTAATTTACATGGCGTTTCTCAATGACACGCAGGTCATACAAAAAATAAAGACAACTCCTATGGCTCCTGCCGGTTGTCATACTCATCGACATGCAAGTCATGATTCCTATTACAAGAACATGATCTCATACATCACATATATATCATTCATCATTCATCACAACTTTGGCCATATCACATCACAAAACACTTGCTGCAAAAACAAGTCAGACGTCCTCTAATTGTTGTTGCAAGTTTTACGTGGCTGCAAAAGGGTTCTAGCAAGAACATTTTCTTACCTACGTGAAAGCCACAACGTGATTTGTCAACTTCTATTTGCCCTTCATAAGGACCCATTTCGTCGAATCCGCTCCAACTAAAGTGGGAGAGACAGACACCCGCTAGCCACCTTATGCAACTAGTGCATGTCACCGGTGGAACTCGTCTCACGTAAGCGTACGTGTAAGGTCGGTCCGGGCCGCTTCATCCCACAATACCGCTGAAGCAAAATAAGACTAGTAGTGGCAAGAAAGTTGACAACATCTACGCCCACAACAAATTGTGTTCTACTCGTGCAATAGAGAACTACGCATAGACCTAGCTCATGATGCCACTGTTGGGGAACGTTGCATAAAATAAAAATTTCCTACGTTCACCAAGATCCATCTATGAGTTCATCTAGCAACGAGTGATAGGAGTGCATCTACATACCTTTGTAGATCGCGTGCGGAAGCGTTCAAGAGAACGGGGTTGAGGGAGTCGTTCTCGTCGTGATCCAAATCACCGGAGATCCTAGCGCCGAACGGACGGCACCTCCGCGTTCAACACACGTACGGTCAGCATGACGTCTCCTCCTTCTTGATCCAGCAAGGGGGAAGGAGAGGTTGATGAAGATCCAGCAGACGACGCGTGGTGGGGGATGCAGCAGGGCTCCGGCAGGGCTTCGCCAAGCAACTACGGGAGGGAGAGGTGTACCAGGGAGGGGAGGGAGGCGCCAGGTGTTGGGTTGCGGCTGCCCTCCCACACCCCCTCTTTATATAGGGAGCCCAGGGGGCGCCGGCCCTAGGAGATGGGATCTCCTAGGGGGGGGCGGCGGCCAAGGGGGAGACTTGCCCCCCAAGGCAAGTGGGGCGCCTCCCTAGGGTTCCCAACCCTAGGCGCATGAGGGGGGCCCAAGGGGGGGCGCACCAGCCCACCAGGGGCTGGTTCCCCTCCCACTTCAGCCCATGGGGCCCTCTGGGATAGGTGGCCCCACCCGATGGACCCCCGGGAACCTTCCGGTGGTCCCGGTACAATATCGGTGGACCCCGAAACTTTCCCGATGGCCGAAACTCGACTTCCCATATAAAATTCTTTACCTCCAGACCATTCCGGAACTCCTCGTGACGTCCGGGATCTCATCCGGACTCAACAACTTTCGGTTTGCTGCATACTCATATTCATACAACCCTAAGCGCCACCGAACCTTAAGTGTGGGTTCGGGAGACATGCGAACATGACCGAGACGGCTCTCCGGTCAATAACCAACAGCGGATCTGGATACCCATGTTGGCTCCCACATGCTCCTCGATGATCTCATCGGATGAACCACGATGTCGAGGATTCAAGCAACCCCGTATACAATTCCCTTTGTCAATCGGTATGTTACTTGCCCGAGATTCGATCGTTGGTATCCCAATACCTCGTTCAATCTCGTTACCGGCAAGTCACTTTACTCGTACCGTAATGCATAATCCCGTGACCAAACACTTGGTCACTTTGAGCTCATTATGATGATGCATTACCGAGTGGGCCTAGTGATACCTCTCGGTAATGCGGAGTGACAAATCCCAGTCTCGATCCGTGTCAACCCAACAGACACTTTCGGAGATACCTGTAGTGCACCTTTATAGTCACCCAGTTACGTTGTGACGTTTGGTACACCCAAAGCACTCCTACGGTATCCGGGAGTTACACGATCTCATCGTCTAAGGAAAAGATACTTGACATTGGAAAAGCTCTAGCAAAACGAACTACAAGATCTTGTGCTATGCTTAAGATTGGGTCTTGTCCATCACATCATTCTCCTAATGATGTGATCCCGTTATCAATGACATCCAATGTCCATAGTCAAGAAAACCATGACTATCTGTTGATCAACGAGCTAGTCAACTAGAGGCTCACTAGGGACATATTGTGGTCTATGTATTCACACGTGTATTACGATTTCCGGATAATACAATTATAGCATGAATAAAAGACAATTATCATGAACAAGGAAATATAATAATAATCCTTTTATTATTGCCTCTAGGGCATATTTCCAACAAGTGACCCAGGGTCATTTCGGACAAATCGGGTCGGGTTGCCTCCTGGCTATAAATAGCCCACCCCCTACACCATAAATTGGCGGCTGCACAGAGTTAGTGCACGACTTTTGCCGTTTGAGAGCAACCCACCTCCGAAGCATTTGAGAGAAATATCCTTGCGAGGACAAAGCCCAAACACCCAGAGCCAAAACGTGTTAGGCATCACTGAAGTCTTTCTGTCCGCGTGACCTGAAGACTTGTTACACATGAGGACTGTGAATCCTCCAGCCGGTTAGGCGTCGCGTTCTGAGCATCCAAGGGTCATTGTGGATTGCCGGTGAACAAAGTATGTGAAGGTTCGGAAGTCTACCTTGAAGACTTACCAGAGTGATTGGGCGGGGACTAAGTGTCCTTAGCTCAAGGGGAATAAGGTGAAGACGCGGTCTTCTGAGTTGAATCTCAGCCTCCCTAGCCAGACATACAGTTGTCACAGCAACTGGAACTGGTCCAACAAATCCCTGTTCTCACCAAGCAACTGGTTTTATCTTCTCCCTCTCTTTAATTACAGTTTGTCTTCCCGAAGTCATTGCCTGCCTGCCTTATCTAATTGACTTCACTGTGTGTCAACTATTGTTGTTTGGCTTCATACCATCTTCCATTCTGATCCATACTGCCTAGCTACCAATAGTCTTCGTGTTGTCACTTCATTGCTTACTTGACTATGGCTTGTCTAGGGTAGTCTACCTTCCGCTGCATATCAAAAGGTTCAATTGTTGTGTTGGTCTTAAAAGCTCTCGTGTTCTGAAGACTTTCATAAAAATCGCCTATTCACCCCCTCTAGTCGATAACTAGCACTTTCAAATGGTATCGAGCAAGGTGCTCCCTTGTTCTGTGTGATTCGGTTTAACCACCTGGAGTTTTAGCTATGTCAACTGCAGGGATAATCAAAGTCTCCGCTACGTGCCCTGTCTTCAATGGCACTGATTACCCCTACTGGAAGAATAAGATGCGTATGCATCTTGAAGCCATTGATTTCGACCTCTGGTATGTCATCAAGAACGGCGTTCCCAGGGCCGGTGAAGATATCACTCCTGCTGATGTGAAGAGGTTCATTCAACTGGATTCAACTGCCAAGAACATCGTCTGTGGTCATCTGATCAAAGGACAGTATGGCCGTGTAAGTGCTCTGGAAACTGCGAAGCTAGTTTGGGACTGGCTCTCCAAGGTCAACGAGGGCGTCTCAACCCAGAAAGACCAAAGGATCAGTGTTCTTCGTAACCTCTTCAACCGCTTCAAGAGAAACGACAATGAGAATGTCCAGCTCACGTTGATCGCCTCACTGATATCACAAATGAGCTTCATACACTTGGCGCCACTAAGATCACCAAGCATGAAATCGTCAAGACACTCCTGAGATCACTTGACAGCTCGTTTGACACCCTAGCCTTGATGCTCCAAGAACGCCCTGACTTCAAGACTCTCGATCCGTCTGACATACTTGAGAGGCTCAAAACACATGAGTTCGATTATCTGAGAAAAGAGATATCTATGGTCCTAGCTATGGACGTACTCGCTCTTTGAACGCAAAGGTTGTTTCCTCGTCTGAAGAAGAATCTGACTGCAGTTCTGGGGATCCTGGAGACATTGGAAAAGAGCTTGCTATGCTTGTGAAGAAGTTCCAGAAATTCACCAAGAAGAAAGGCTTCAGAAAGTGTTCAAGATCCAGCTCGAGAAATGATGAAGCTTCTACTCATGACCACAAGAAGAGAACATGCCACAAGTGCAAGAAACCTGGTCACTACATCTCTGAGTGTCCTCAGTGGGACAATGAGAACAAGAAGAAGAAGAAGAAGAAGAGAAGAGCAAGGAATATGATTCTGATGACAAGAAGAAAAATAAATCCTAAAAGTCTTCTTCCAAGTCTTCATCACACAAGAAGAGCTCATCTGGCAAGGCTCGTGCTTTTGTTGGCAAGAAAATGGATTCAGAGGAGGAGTCTGCTTCTGAGGAGGCAGAGGTGGAGTCTGAGGAGGAGTCCGACTCTGGCGTTGCAAGTCTGGTTCTAGCTACAGCCTATGTTGCCAAGTCCATCTTCAACACTGAAGACAATGGCTCCATCACCAACGCTGATGCTAATGACAAGGACGACTCTACTCCCACCTACTGCTTCATGGCACGTGGTGCCAAGGTAAACTCATGCGATGCTTACTTTCAAACATCAAGTGAAGATGACTCTAACTGTGAATTTAAACCCAGCTACAAAGCACTTGCTAAAATTGCAACTGAACAACAGAAAGCTATGGAACATATTAAAAAATTGTTAGACAAAAGCGATGACCTATTGGACGCGGAAATGACCCGATCTCGGTCCTTAATTGAAGACATCAAAAATCTTCATGTTAAGTACGAGGAACTTGAAAGTCGCCATGAAACGCTCTCAACAACTCATGAAAAGCTTTCCTACGATTATCTTCAAAGGAAGCAAGAACTTGAGAAATTGAGAGCGGCTCATGAAGATCTTCAAAAAGAGAACGAGTCACTTTGCGCTCAACAGATCAGTCCCGCTCAGGAAGGATTTGAACCACCATGTCTAAAATGCCTTGAGCATGATAACGCTACTTCTGCTGCTGAATTTTCCACTACTGCTACTGTTGCTATATCTTCAACCGCTGATGTGGTAACTAACCCCTCTGCTGACGATACCACTACTATTGCTGATGAAAATGCCAGATGAAGACATTGCTTGAGACTGGGATGTACAAAAGTCTCAAAGGGCATCAAACACTATGTGATGTCCTCAAAAAGCAGATTCTGAACCGAAACCCTAGGAAAGAGGGTGTTGGGTTTGAGAGGAAAATGAATGTTGATGGTTCTTACTGGAAGCCTGAGCAGTACCCCAAAACCACATGGGTTGCTACAAAGGGACCTTCAGTAGACCCATCCACCTTATCTGGCTTCACTTGTGCTAACCCGATTGTCATTGATGAATCCTTTGATGCAAACTATAAATTGTTTAAGAATCAGAAGGGTGAAGTGTTTGCCAGGTATATTGGTACTAACTGCAGGAATGGGCCACCTATGAAGAAGATCTGGGTGCCCAAAAGGTGTCTTGAGAATCTTCCTGTGAATGTCATCATGACACCACAAGGGAAGAAGACAAACCCCAGACCAAAGGCTTCATATGGTCCAAAGTCTTCATACAGACAGAGGACTCACCAGAGTCACCCTAACACCAATGTTTTGCAGGGAAATCATACTCAGACTTATGAATATGAGCGTGTTTCTTCAAATTGCTATGTTCATAAAAACAAAAACTTTTCTGCTTATTCATATGAGTATTATTCACCTCCTGCAAGGCTATTTGCTAGGGCTCCAAAGCCGAAGTTCTCAGATGCTGCACTTAGACTCATTGCTTCGAAGCCACCCCTGAAAATGTGGGTGGTTAAGAAATCTTAACTCTCTTTTGCAGGAAAGGTCTCCACCGGAAATCAAAGGCGTCGGATGCTCATCTTTGGGGACCTAAAACATCTTGTAGGGCGCAAGATAAAATGCCCAAATGGACTTACTATGTATTTTGTTCCTGAATCATTTGCCAATCATCCTATCAGTCCTAACCTTGATCTGAGCTTTCATAATCCGCTTGTCCGTCAAATGTTTATGCTTCACAATACCCTTGGTGAAGCCTGTCCCCCTAACTGCACTGTAGGGTATGACACCTCATGCTTCAGAATGGATTATGGACAGTGGATGCACTAACCATATGACTGGTGATCGAAGTCTTCTGATGGACTCCACCTTACGTCCATATGACAAGAGTCACATCACATTTCTTGACCTTTGGTAAAAGCAAGGTATTGGGTCTAGGTAGAGTTGCAATCTCAAAGGATCAGCACAAGGATAAAGTGATGCTTGTTGAATCCCTTGGTTTCAACTTAATGTCTGTCTCAATGCTTTGTGATTTGAACATGATTGTGATATTTGGAAAATATCGTTGCCTTGTTTTAATGAAATCTAACAAGTCTCTAGTCTTTGAAGGATATCGGAAAGATGATATATACTTGGTAGATTTCTCAGCAGGACCACAGTTGGTCGTATGTCTTCTAGCAAAAGCTTCAGAGTGCTGGCTCTGGCATCGAAGGCTAGGGCATGCTGGCATGAGGAACTTGTACACTCTCGCGAAGAAGAAACACGTCGTAGGCATCGAGGGCGTCAAGTTCAAGAAGGATCATCTGTGTGGTGCCTGCGAAGCTGGAAAGATGACTAGGGCCAAGCATCCCTCAAAGACAATCATGATGACATCTCAACCCTTCGAGCTGCTTCACATGGACTTATTTGGCCCTACTCACTACTCTACTCTTACTACCACTGCTTGCCTCTATGGCTTCGTCATTGTTGATGATTATTCAAGATATACATGGGTGCATATAATCCTCTACAAGAATGAAGTGCAGGATGTTTTCAGACGCTTCGCCAATCGTGCCATGACGAACTATGGCATCAAGATCAAGCACATGAGAAGTGACAACAGCACAGAGTTCAAGAACACAGGCCTCGACAGTTATCTTGATACATTGGGTATCAATCATGAATTCTCTGCTCCATATACACCTCAGCAGAATGGCATCATGGAGCGCAAGAACAGGACACTCATTGAGATGGCTCGGACAATGCTTGATGAATACAAGACTCCAAGGAAGTTCTGGCCCGAAGCCATTGATACTTCATGCCATGTCATCAACCGTGTTTATCTTCACAAGCTTCTGAAGAAGACATCCTATGAGCTCCTGACTAGTAAGAAGCCAAATGTAAGCTACTTCAGAGCATTTGGTGCTAGGTGCTGGATCAAGGATCCACATCACACTTCAAAATTTGCAACGAAAGCACATGAAAGTTTTATGCTTGGTTACAAAAAGGATTCACACTCCTACAGAGTCTTCAACCTCTTTCACTATAAAGTGGTTGAAACCGTGGATGTCTTGATTCGATGAGACTAACGGCTCGCAAAGAGAGCACACGCCAAATGTGCTAGATGAAGTTCCTCCTAGTGAATCAATCAAGCTTATGGGAACTAGAGAAATCATACCTTCCGAGGCACGCATCGAAGAGGAACTTATCATTTCTGCGCCTAATCAACCTGAAGACAATGCTCAGTCTGAAGCCAATGCTCAAAATGAAGACAATGATCAGCAAGAGAAAAATCTTCGTCTAGCTCATCCTCGTGTTGCAAATGAAGTACAGATTGAGAAGATAATTGATAGCATCAATGCACCTGGTCCACTCACTCGTTCAAGAGCAACGCAACTAGCAAATTTCTGTGGGCACTTTGCATTTGTATCAATATCTGAACCCAAGAAAGTTGTTGAAGCTTTCATGGAACCTGAATGGATTCAAGCTATGCAAGAAGAGCTTCAACAGTTCGAGCTGAACAATGTGTGGGAATTATCCTGACCCTCGCAAGCACAATATCATTGGCACCAAATGGATCTGTTGCAACAAACAAGATGAGCGTGGTCAAGTTGTCAGAAACAAGGCTCGTCTCGTTGCTCAAGGATACACTCAAGTTGAAGGGATTGACTTCGATGAGACATTCGCTCCAGTGTCTAGGCTTGAAGCCATTGGCATAATGCTAGCATATTCCAACCATCACAACATCCGCTTGTATCAAATGGATGTGAAGAGTGCCTTTCTCAACGGCAAGATTGAAGAAGAAGTGTATGTTGCACAACCACCTGGCTTTGAAGATCCAAAGCATCCTTATATGGTATACAAGCTCAACAAGGTGTTGTATAGCCTCAAACAAGCCCATCGTTCTTGGTATGACACATTGAAAGACTTCCTGAAGAGCAAAGGCTTCAAACCTGGTTCCCTAGGTCCTACACTTTTTACGAAGACATATGATGGTGAACTGTTTGTGTGCCAAATCTATGTGGATGACATTATCTTCGGTTGCACTAACCAGAAATACAGTGACGAGTTTGGGCACATGATGCAAGAGCAATATCATATGTCCATGATGGGTGAGCTGAAGTTCTTCCTAGGTCTTCAAATTCATCAGCAAAGCAACGGCATCTTCATATCTCAAAAGAAATACCTCAAAGACTTCCTGAAGAAGTTTTGAATGCAAGATTGCAAAGGTTACACGACGCCAATGCTAACCTAAAGTCATCTGGGTCCTGACGCCAATGGTAAAGAGTTCGATCAAAAGGTATACCGCTCCATGATTGGTTCTTTACTTTATTTATGTGCATCTAGGCCAGAGTGTTTGCATTGTGCCCGATTCCAAGCGGCACCAAAGGAATCACATCACTTAGCTGTGAAGCGAATTCTTCGATATTTCGCTTACACCCCAACACTAGGATTATGGTATCCAAAGGGCTCGGAGTTTGATCTAGTTGGATTCTCAGATGCTGATTATGCTGGTGACAAAGTTGATCGCAAGTCCACATCAGGCACATGTCACTTTACGACGATCACTTGTCATTGGTCTTCAAAGAAGCGTAACTGTATCTCTCTCCACTGCTGAATCTGAATACATTGCCGCTGGATCTTGCTGCGCTCAGCTTCTATGGATGAAGCAGACTCTCAAGGACTATGGCATCCATTTGAATTAAGTGCCACTCTACTGCGACAATGAAAGCGCCATCAAGATTGCCAACAACCCAGTTCAGCACTCGAAGACAAAGCACATTGAAATTCGTCATCACTTTCTGAGAGATCATGTCATGAAGGAAGATATTGATATCATTCACGTCAACACTGAAGAGCAATTGGCAGATATCTTCACAAAGCCCTTGGATGAGAAAAGGTTTTGCAAGTTGCGGTGTGAGATAAATATCTTAGAATCCTCAAATGTCCTGTAATTGGACACTCATCCTAACACTTATGCATATTGATGACTTAGATGTGCAACACATGAAGTAATGTATATCTTCAATCAATGAACACATACACTCTAAGTGTGAATACATTAACGCGGAATTTGACTTCGGAGCGCCACGATAATTGTGCGCCGTGTCTGGGTCTAATACTTCCTATACGGTGGGTAACGCCACCACCAAACTATTGTTTGAAGTGTTTCATCTGGCGTGTCATTTGCAAAGTCTTCGCATTTGGTTTGTCTTCAACATTGATTTGACTTCATGTTTATCTTCACAATGTTGATTTGGTCTTATATACATGCATTTGTGTTCTGTCCTCTACAGCATTCACTTATAGTTATGTCTTCTTGCTTGAACCTTTTGATCTAAGTGAATGTGATCGGACCCTAACCTCTTCTATGCTTCTATCTCAAATTCTATCTATCCAAATCATATGCATTCTATTGAAACTGTCGAATGTCTTCTCTGCGTCCTTGTCAGCAAAAGATACAGAGACAAAAAATTGAATCTGTTTTAAATGATATATCCTTATTGGCTGAAACCCGGAGAAGCCGGAACAACCACCCGATAGTCCAGGCGTGTGTGGGAACATGGAACAACTTCCAATGTGTTGCATGCTTGCCACGTGTCCCTCAGATGTGAACCGCCAGGGGCACCTGCGTAATTGCGTTGTGCTGTCCCTTTCCTTATAAATACACATCTCATCGCGGTCAAAATCCTTCTCCCACCTCTCCGCCTCGCACAAACCCTAGCGCCACCGCTAGCTCTCGACGACGCCGCAACAAAGCGCTTAGCTTCCATGACCTCACCGACGCCATCCTCACGCTGGCCATGGACCTCGTCTCCTCCGCCGCCGCCATAGGTGTCTTCCGTCACCAAGTTAGGGCACGGGAGATTGAACTGCTCGGCCTCCCACTCCACTCCGTCTAGCAGTTCTTCATGTGGTAATTAAAACTTACTTTTTACTGCCTTTTTGATCCGATAGATCCATCCTAGCTTCTCCACCAAAATTGGTTTCTAAACCTACAAAGTTGGATCTATTCTGTTATGCATCTCATATCATGCCTAGTATATTCACTTATGCTTCACAACTAGTTAGATTACTCACTTGTACATATTCTTGGATTCGTACAAATCTGGAACCAACTCTCAACAAATAAGTGAATGTCTTCGCGCTATGAGGTCAATGTCTTCAAACTGATTTATCTTCAAAATCTTCTGAGAATGCATATGACCTCTTCCCCTTCACTCGCATCACTAATGCTATCACAGGTACATGTCCATGGGAGAATCCCTTAGTTCTCATAGTCTGCATTCATTTGCAGAGCTCTTACAGCGTCACATCAATTCTCCTGAAGCCAGTTCTTGTCTGACCAGTAGACGGAAGCCTTGCCAAGTTCTGAAGCCATTCAGTTTGAACTTCATGGCCACAGAAAAATCAGCAAGAAAGGGCGCCAGGCAGCGCCGTGGGGGCACATCAAAGGATTTGCCCGAAGATCTCTATGAGTTATTCAAGACTGATCCTGAAGAGAGCTATGGCCAACGCAAAACACAAATCCAATGGATTTGAAGATATTGGGCCGGGCAATGGTTCAAGTACAGGTTCGTGACCAAGGAATACGCTGAAAAGAATGCCATGATGATTCCTTGGGGTGATATTCTCTATAAAAATCTTCAACCCAAGACCGAATCTGAAGCCATTGCTCAGGGTTTCTACCCTTGCATGGTATGTGGACCACAGCATGCTAATGCCGACCCATCTTCTCTGTTATGGTGTCGTGACGACAATCTGTTCAAGCGCAACTACAAGTTTGCCAAGGATTCTGCTGTGAAGAACAAGAAAGCATTTGGACTCGACTTCAACCCCGGTCCATCTGCTCCTCGGGCTGATGGCACACGTGATGCTAAACCCAATGTCATCGGGCCCTTCTACAACCTCGAATGTCTCCTCACTCACATTGCTGCTCAGGGGGCAGCCGTGGAGCACTCTGATGACGACACTGATACTGATGAAGCGCCTGCTCCACTGATGTCTACTACACAACCTTCTTCTTGTAGACGTTGTTGGGCCTCCAGGTGCAGAGGTTTGTAGGACAGTAGCAAATTTCCCTCAAGTGGATGACCTAAGGTTTATCAATCCGTGGGAGGCGAGGGATGAAGATGGTCTCTCTCAAGCAACCCCGCAACCAAATAACAAAGAGTCTCTTGTGTCCCCAACACACCCAATACAATGGTAAATTGTATAGGTGCACTATTTCGGCGAAGAGATGGTGATACAAGTGCAATATGGATGGTAGATATAGGTTTTTGTAATCTGAAAAATATAAAAACAGCAAGGTAACTAATGATAAAAGTGAGCGTAAACGGTATTGCAATGATAGGAAACAAGGCCTAGGGTTCATACTTTCACTAGCACAAGTTCTCTCAACAATAATAACATAGATAGATCATATAACAATCCCTCAACATGCAACAAAGAGTCACTCCAAAGCCACTAATAGCGGAGAACAAACGTAGAGATTATGGTAGGGTATGAAACCACCTCAAAGTTATTCTTTCGGATCGATCTATAAAAGAGTTCGTACTAGAATAACACCTTAAGACACAAATCAACCAAAACCCTAATGTCACCTAGATACTCCATTGTCACCTCAAGTATACGTGGCCATGATTATATGATATGCATCACACAATCTCAGATTCATCCAACCAACACATAGAACTTCAAAGAGTGCCCAAAGTTTCTACCGGAGAATCACGACGAAAACGTGTGCCAACCCCTATGCATAGGTTCATGGGCGGAATCCGCAAGTTGGTCACCAAAACATACATCAAGTGGCACATGATATCCCATTGTCATCACAGATAATCACGGCAATACATACATCAAGTGTTCTCAAATCTTTAAAGACTCAATCCGATAAGATTACTTCAAGGGGAAAACTCAATTCATTACAAGAGAGTAGAGGGGGAGAAACAACATAAGATCCAACTATAATAGCAAAGCTCGCAATAAATCAAGATCGTGCCAAATCAAGAACACGAGAGAGAGAGATCAAACACATAGCTACTGGTACATACCCTCAGCCCCGAGGGTGAACTACTCCCTCCTCGTCATGGATAGCGCCAGGATGATGAAGATGGCCACCGGTGATGGATTCCCCCTCAGGTGCCGGAACGGGCTCCCGAGAGGTTTTGGTGGCTCTGAGAGGCTTGCGGCGGAACTCCCGATCTATCTTCTGCTCGGAAGTTTTAGGGTACGAGGTATATATGGGTGAAAGGAGAGCGTCGGTGGAGCTACGGGGCCCCACGAGGCGGGAGGCGCGCCCGGTAGCGCGCCCCACCCTCGTGAGCACCTCCCGTATCTTATGACGTGGGGTCCAAGTCCATCGGTGGGTTTCCTTCCAAAAATAACTTCTCCAGTTGATTTCGTTCCTGCTTCGACTCCGTTTGATATTCCTTTTCCTCGAAACACTGAAATAGGCATAAAACAGCAAATCTGGGCTGGGCCTCCGGTTAATAGGTTAGTCCCAAAAGTAATATAAAAGTGGATAATAAATCCCAATATTGCCTAAAACAGTAGATAATATAGCATGGAGCAATCAAAATTATAGATACGTTGGAGACGTATCATCCACCTAAGCCGTAGAAGCAGAAGAGAACAAAAGCTTCAAAGCCCTCTGCTGCACCTAAAGCTTCGCGTGCGAAGCCACTGGCCAATGCACCACCTGATGCAAGTGTGCAGTCTGAAGATCTTTCTCGCATCTCCAAGAAGACCGAGAAGTATTCAAAGTAGAAGAAGCCCATCCAGAGTTCTGGGCAAGAACTGACCCCGGCTGATATTTTGCGGAATGAAGAAGCCACAATTGATCTGTCCAGCGACGATGATCTTGGTGATGATTCTCTTGAGATGCTCATAAAGAGCAAGGAGGAGGCGGAGATCTTCAACAATCCGCCCCTCTTTGATGTGGATATTTTGAATAACTTCATTGATGAATGGTTTGACAACCCAAGCGTCAGCATCGATGATCTTGAGCTTCCAATTGGCATCAGTGTCTGTTTCCACAGTGCCATTGCTAATGAGCTGGCTCTGGCTCAGAAGATCGTCGAACTGAAGAAAAAGGTTGATCATGAGAAAGCCCAATTCAAGAGGAACATGGCCAATCTCAGTGTGGCTGATGTTCAAAGCTTCAAGAAGATGTTGCATTAGCTCAGCAGTTTCAAAATAAACGTGAAGCAGCAAAAGGATCAAGAGAGCGGATGAAACTCTCCGTCA
The DNA here is from genome assembly GCA_021605145.1 of Aegilops bicornis. Taxonomy (NCBI): domain Eukaryota; kingdom Viridiplantae; phylum Streptophyta; class Magnoliopsida; order Poales; family Poaceae; genus Aegilops; species Aegilops bicornis. The sequence continues at coordinate 96,767,677 of CM038673.1, forward strand.
GTAAATGTGTTCAAGTTCATAATGAGGCTGAAAAGCGCAAGGCACTTGGGTGTCCTGGCATCGACCCCAAGTTGGCTACCAAAAAGAAGAAGCATGTTGTGGCCCAAGCTCAAGCATCAGGGCGGGAAGCACCTCACATTGTCTTCCCTGCCAGCATGACAGGCTCGAAGCCTAGGGTCCCCATAGCTGCTTCAGAACTGAAGAAGACAAGGGCAGCTGAGGCCGAAGCTAGGAAGCGCAAGAACAAGAATGCCACTGATGATGCACCACAGACCAAGAAGCGAAAGACAAAGTCTTCGAAGAAAGATCGGGCTGCTCCCTCAGAGCCCCTTGTTGTCGAGCCCATCCCTGTTGCTCGTCCTGCATTCGCAAACCAAGAGCGTCAGCTAGTACTTCATGAGCCTGCTTCCATAGAGGCTCCTGAAGCTGAAGACATTCCAGCTGTTGACCCCATCACAGCTGAAGACATTGGTCATCACGACAATGTAGATGATGATGAAGTCCTTCCTCAGATCGAACACCAAACGGTATCATCGCCTGTTTTCACGAACAGTGAACTCATCAGCATTGGTCGTCCCTTGACGCCAATTGCTCAAGATGCATCGTGGGCTAATCACCCCCAAGACACACCAAGCCAAGACACACCCAGTACTCTCCCTCCTCAAGTCACCACTCTGGTACTTGATGATGACAATTACATGGTGCAGACCACCCCATCTTCAAAGGCGTCGCCCGCATTCCGCAGGCTTCGCAAAGGCCCTAGGCCCCAGGTTGCCATGCCGAGCATTCCAGAAGGAGAAGTGCAAAACAACTCAGTAGCACGACGACAAGTGTTTCTGACGCCACTCCAGCTGCGAATGTCTCTGAGTCTGGAGCCAAAGCTGCTGAAGACATATCGGCTGCATCAGCCGAAGAACACCAAGAACCCCGTCAAGAAGAGCGAGTTGCCACACCCCCTACCAACCAAGAAGTTGTTCTCAAGGAGAATGAGTCTGTGCCCGACCCTCTAGCTACTCAAGTGGAGGTTGAAATTTAGCGACCTGGCCTCAGATGGTCAAGTCTCTGTGTTTCAGTGTCATCCCTGGATCAGTAATGCTGACACACACAATACTCGAAGGATTTATAACAAAGTAGCAATCACACACTTATTACATCGAAAGTCTCAAAAGAGAACTTATTACAATAATATGGCTTAAGGCCATCTAATGCGATAACAGCGGAAGGCTTGGAAGATAAAGTGAGTCCATCAACTCCAACGGCATAGCTGAGCTACACGGCAACGACCTAAGGATCCTTACTCCTCGTCTGAAAATCGCAACATAATACGTTGCAGCCCGAGAACGGGTCGACACATGGAATATCTTTGGCAATATAACACAGTAGAGCAAGAACAGAATAATGCTATTACTACATGCATATTTGGCTGGTGGAAAGCTCTATGGTTATAGTTTTTTTGCGAAAAGCCAATTTTTTCCTACAACAAAGGAATATATTTCTTTTATTTAACTATCATGGTGGTTGAAACATCATTGAGAAGGTATAACCCCAACTCAATCCCAATTAAATTAATTAACATCCCAACAATATTAATTTAAGAGTGATGAGATACATGTGAATATTCAAGTATTAAATACTCAAAATTGTCCATAACCGGGGACACGGCTAACCATGATTAGATTGTACACTCTGCAGAGGTTTGTGCACTTTTCCCCACAAGACTCGAACTCCTCCGTTGATTTCTCGCACTACAGGGTGTTTGAGAGACGGATGACCGAGACACAGTCTTTTCAGAAACATTAACTCTCTACTCCGGGTAGACCATACCAAACCTACAAACCCACTACATGTTGATCTACCTCTTCAAGAGATTCACGTAACTTACTCAACTATGCTAGAGCCCATAGTAGCTTGTGGCTACACACGGAAGTTTCTAGCATGAATAATCTCAGTTCCCTTTGAGCCTGGGTGGCGGTCCATAGGAAGATCACACGGGTACCCCGGGATTTTCAAAAATAAAACAGACAACACTGGGTTCCCCAGGTGCCTCAATCCACCCAGATGTGTATTAAAGTTGCCACCTTAAAGTAAACCATTAATTAACAATCTCACATCTATCATGGATACACTCAAACCCAAACCACGTCTACGAGCATAGCATAGCAATAATAGCAACACGTAAAAGTAACTCCCAAGGGTTTGACAGTAACAGGGCAATAGGTTCTACCTCAACTACTACTTCCCAACCCACAAAATTAATGACATCCTAATCATGCAATGTTTGAGGATTGGAACTAATGCATAAAAACTGGGTATGAAAAGAGTATGATCAATGTGTTACTTGCCTTGCTGACGATCCGTGAATCCTAGAGACTCGTAGTAACACGCTTCGCACTCCGGGAATCCTATCTTAAGCAAACAATAACATACATAAGCAACAGGGCAAAGATGCACAGGTAAAACTCAACTAAAAGAGGTTGACCAGAAAGTTCAACTTAAGAACTCTGGTTCGCAAAAAGAATCAAACCAAACGAAGCAACAAAACTCAAACAGCGAAAGAAATAAGATCCGCTTACTAATCTGAACTAAGGTCAAATTTTACAGAGGCAAAAACTTGTTTAAATAGGTTATTCGGAAAGAGGGTTTCGAAACGAAACTCTAGGCGCTTGAATCGCCTGATTCCGATAAACGAGCGAAAAGTTATACTAGAACGAAAATCGGATCAGAAATCGCGATCAGAAAAATCGCGGAATAAATCCGAGAAAAGAAAAGCGACGAACAGCCTAAAGCGGACGTTCGTTAACTGAACTTAAACGAAGAACGCGTTCGTTAAAACGAACGAACGAGCGAACGCTCGCTAAATAAATAAACCGGAGAAAAACCGATCTATTTAGAAAAACGAAAACTAGGGTTTCTAAAAAAATTGAACGGTTTAAAAAAACCGGCGGCGGATCCGGCGGATACCTCCGGCGAGAGGTCCGGCGAGGCGGGGTGGCGTGGGGCGGCGGGCTCCGGCGTGACGGGAGGCGGCGGCGGCGGTGGTGGGTGGTGGTGGTGGTGGGATGTGGTGGCGGCGGGGTGGTGGGTGGTGGTGGCGGGGTGGCGGCTATTTAAGAGGCGGGCGGCGGCTTGGCGGAGGGGGCAAGGCGGCGGAGGCGGAGTCCAACTCGGACTCCGGTCCGAGTGGCAGCGGCGGTGGCGCGCGCGCACGCAGGAGGCGGCGGCGACGACTCGGCTGGGCCCTAGGCCCGGTCGGGCACGAGGAGTTTTTTTAAATTGTTCCGCTGATAGAAAAACTCCTATAAAATAAAATATAAATCTAAAAATGCCAAAACAGATTTTCACCGTCTAAATGAAATATTTAGAACGAAATGAACATTTTCTTGGCCCTAAAAATGCAATTTTTAAAACATGCAATTTTTCTAATGCAAATAAAATCCAAATCAAATCACATAAAAATCCAAATAATGATTTTAACATTTTCCCCCAATATTTCAACCATTTTGGAGAAGTCATATTATCTCCCCTCATTTATTTTTAATTTGAAATATTTTTCTGGAGAAAAAAAATAATTAAAATCAAAATTCTCGTTCTCAGTATTTGATAAAAATCAAATATGAAAACCGGAAAATCCCCAACTCTCTCCGAGGGTCCTTGAGTTGCTTAGGATTTCGAGGATTGCGGAATGAAGATGCAATAAAATATGATATGCATGGATGACCTATGTATAACATTCCAAATTGAAAATTTGGGATGTTACAAACCTACCCCCTTAAGATGAATCTCGTCCTCGAGATTCGGGTTGGCTAGAAAATAGGTGCGGGTGGTCCTTGCGAATATCCTCTTCTCGTTCCCAGGTGGCTTCCTCCTCGGTATGGTGGCTCCACTGAACCTTGCAAAACTTGATAACCTTGTTGCGCGTGACTCGGCTGTCAAAGTCAAGAATCTTTACTGGCTTCTCTTCATAGATCAAATTATTGTCCAACTGAATCGCCTCCAGAGGCACTGTATCTCTTAACGGTATATCTGCCATCTCAGCATGGCACTTCTTCAACTATGATACGTGGAACACATCGTGGACTCCTGACAATCCTTCAGGTAACTCCAGCTTGTAGGCAACTTCTCCCATCCGTTCCAAAACACGATACGGTCCTACAAATCTCGGAGCTAATTTTCCTTTAACTCCAAAACGTTTCACTCCTCGCAGGGGTGATACTCGCAGATAGGCTCTGTCTCCAATTTCATAGGGTACTTCCTTGCGTTTTGAGTCTGCATAACTCTTCTGCCTGGACTGAGCAATCTTCGGTCTATCACGGATTAGTTTAACCTTCTCCTCCGACTCTTTGATCAAATCCGGTCCAAACAACTGACGGTCTCCTACCTCATCCCACATCAGAGGTGTTCTACATCTGCGTCCATACAGAGCTTCGAACGGCGCCATCTTCAAACTGGCATGGTAGCTATTGTTGTATGAGAACTCTGCGTAAGGCAAATTATCATCCCAACTAGACCCAGTCTAGCGCACAGGCTCTCAACATGTCCTCCAAAATCTGGTTGACTCTCTCTCTGTCCATCATCCGCGCCGGTGGAATGTTGTACTGAACTCCAATCTTGTTCCCAAAGTCTGGTGTAGCTGATGCCAAAATTTTGAAGTAAAATGTGTTCCTCTATCTGATACGATGGTCCTTGGAACTCCGTGCAAACATACAATCCTGGACATATATATCTTGGCTAACTTCGCACTTGTATACATGGTTTTCACTGGAATGAAATGAGCCACTTTGGTCAAGCGATCCACTACTACCCATATTGAGTCATATCCTGCTTTGGTCCTGGGCAATCCGGTGATAAAGTCCATGCCAAGCTTATCCCACTTCCATTCGGGTATCGGCATAGGCTGTAACAGTCCCGCTGGCTTCTGATGCTCTGCCTTCACCCTCTGACATACATCACAGACGGCTACATACTCAGCAATATCCTTCTTCATACCTGTCCACCAGAAACGCTCTTTCAAATCCAAATACATCTTGGTGTTTCCGGGGTGTATCGAGTATGGTGAGTCATGGGCCTCTTGAAGTATTAACTTCCTGATCTCAGTGTTATTGGGCACATAAACACGGTCCTCAAACCATAAGGTATCATGCTCATCCTCACGAAAACATTTGGCCTTTCCTTTGCTCATCTTCTCTTTTATCTCAGCAATCTCTTTGTCTTCCTTCTGAGCTTCTCAAATCTTGTCCAACAATGTAGGCTGAACCTCCATTGTTGCAACGAAACCTCTTGGAACAATCTCCAACCGAAGTTCCATGATATCCTCAGCTAACTCCTTTGGCAATCCCTTACTTTCAAGGATATTAGCGTAACTCTTCCGGCTCAAAGCGTCTGCTACGACATTGGCCTTTCCTGGATGGTAGTGTAGCTTCATATCGTAATCCTTTATAAGCTCCAGCCATCTCCTCTGTCTAAGGTTCAACTCCTTTTGTGTGAAAATGTACTTCAAACTCTTATGATCCGTGTACACGTCACAACGGTTTCCAATAAGATAATGTCTCCAAGTCTTCAATGCATGCACTGCCGCTGCTAACTCAAAATCATGCGTGGCATAGTTTAACTCATGGGGTTTTAGTTGTCGTGAGGCATACGAAACAACTCTTCCGTCCTGCATAAGCACACATCCAAGTCCCAAGCGTGAGGCGTCACAATACACTTGAAACTCCTTATGTATATCTGGCAGTGTTAGCAACGGGGCTGTAGTCAATTGTTTCTTCAACTCCTGAAAACTTGCCTCGCAATCATCTGTCCATTTAAACTTAGTATCCTTCTTCAGCAATTCAGTCATTGGCTTAGCAATCTTGAAAAAATTCTCAATGAATCTCCGATAATATCCTGCGAGTCCCAGCAAACTGCGGATCTCGCCAACTGAAGTGGGTGCCAACCATTCAGTGATTGACTGAACCTTGCTGGGGTCCACTGCTATACCTTCCTCTGATATAACATGCCCAAGAAATCCAACTTCCTTCAACCAAAACTCGCACTTGCTGAATTTGGCGTATAACTGGTGTTCCCTCAGTTTCTCGAGAACTAAACGCAAATGTTCCTTGTGCTCCTCTTCGTTCTTCGAGTATACCATAATATCATCAATAAACACCACAACAAACTTGTCCAAATACTCCATGAACACCTTGTTCATCATACTCATGAAATAGGCAGGGGCGTTAGTCAGTCCAAACAACATGACCGTATACTCGTATAATCCATACCGCGTGGTGAACACTGTCTTTGGTATATCCTTCTCTCGGATCTTCAACTGATGGTATCCTGACCGCAGATCAATCTTCGAAAACACCTTAGCTCCTTGCAACTGATCAAACAGATCATTGATCATCGGTAATGGATACTTGTTCTTTATCGTTACTTCATTCAAGGCTCGGTAGTCAACGACGATCCTCAGGGATTTATCCTTCTTCTCGACCAAAAGTACTGGTGCTCCCCAAGGTGATGAACTCCTGCGAATATAACCTTTCTCCAATAACTCCTTGATATGTTTCTTAATTTCCTCCAGATCATTTGCGGGCATCCGATAAGGTCTCTTGGATATTGGCCCTGTACCTGGCAATAGCTCTATCAAAAACTCAATATCCCGATCCGGTAGCATGCCTGGTAACTCCTCTGGGAAAACATCCGGAAAATCCTTTACTACCGGCACTTCCTCCTGAACAACTCCCGTGAGGGCATTCACTTGGCTCCTTCGAGGCACATGCCTAGATACATACTTAATCCTTTTCCGGTCTGGGGTGGTAAGATAAATTGATTTACTCGCGCAGTCAATGCTTCCTCCATACTTTGACATCCACTCCATACCTAATATCACATCCAATCCTTGTGACTCCAAGATAATTAGGTCGGACGGAAAAACATGCGTGCCAATGGTTAGGGGTATCTGGGTGCACCATCGGCTAGCCATGTATTCTGCTCCAGGCGAGCTCACTAAAAGAGGGGTCCTAAGGGTTTGGGTTGGTAACTTGAACTTATCCACAAATTCCCTTGATATGTATGAATGCGATGCACCAGTATCGAAAAGAACAAGAGCGGTAAATGACTTAACCAAAAACTTACCTATTACTGCGTCGGGCTGTTCTTCAACCTCCTCCATGTTAACTTGGTTCACTTGTCCTTTGTTGAATGGATTGGGCTTCTTCCCAGCGCTCCCATTTCCGTTTCCATACCTTCCTTCAGGGCAATCAATGGCATAGTGCCTGTCTTCCCGCACTTAAAGCAAGTAACTTGACTTAGGTCCCTTTTGGCGGGTGTAGATGGGTTGGAGCGGTTCTGATTGTTGTTAACTCCATTCCCATTTCCATTCTTCGCACCATTGTGGTTATGCGATCCTCCTCCAGTGTGGTTGTGACCTCCATGGTTATCAACAAGTCCTCCCGAGTTTGGGGTCAAGCGGGGCTTCTGTTGAGCTCCTGAATTATACTTCCCTTGTCCATACTTCCTCTTACGGCTCTCAATTTGCTGCTGCTTTCCTTCAATCATGAGGGCCTTGTCTACCAACTCCTGGTAGTTGTTGAATGTTGCCACCATCAACTGCATGCTCATCTCATCGTTCAGCCCTTCCATGAACTTCTCCTGCTTCGCGGCATCTGTGGCCACATCATCAGGGGCATAGCGTGATAACTTGCTAAAATAATCCACGTACTGAGCTACAGTACGGTTCCCCTGGCGTAAGTTGCGAAACTTGCGCTTCTTCATCTGCATGGATCCAATTGGGACATGTGCAAAGCTTGCTGAAACTGGTCCCAAGTGACATTGGCTATAGGAAAAGTAGCTGTGTAATTCTCCCACCATGCGGCTGCTGGTCCATCCAATTGATATGCGGCAAAGCGCACCCTCTCAGCATCAGTGCATCCTGCGGTGGTTAACTCCCTTCCAATACGGCGTAGCCAATCATCAGCAAATATTGGCTCGGTGCTACTGGAAAACACCGGCGGTTGTAACCTCAGAAAACGGGCTAAATTGTCCATTGGCGGTGGGTTGTTGTTGTTGTTGTTGTTGTTGCCCTGGTTCTGAACTAGCAATTGCATCAAAGCATTCTGCTGCTGGATCAACTGAGTGAGCTCCGGTGGTAAAACGAAACCGGTGTCATGTCTCGGAGGCATCTGAGGGTTTTAGATGGAAGAGATTAGAATAGAAAGAGGTCTAATGAGAAAACACTACCCAGATGCATATGAGGCAAACACAAACATTTCACTCAATCAATCAAGCAAGGGCATACAAACGGTCTAGGACTATCGCAAAAGTGCTCAACTACTATTAGATACATGGGGGAAATACTACTATATGGTGGTCATCTAAAAATTTTGATCGGTGGAAGACTCCATGATGTCTGCTCCAGCTTCGTCTTCGTAGTCATCATCACTTGGATCGGAATCGGTGTCGTCGATGATGATGTAGTTGTCCGGGCAAGTGGGATCTTCCTCCTCTTCTTCCGGTGCTGATCCTCCCATGAATACTCCGATCTTCTTAACTAGGTCGTCGTTATTCTCCAGTAGTGTCTTGATTTCCTCCTCATATCCATCGCGTGTAAACTTGAGTTCTTCCTCCAGCTCGATTATCCTGGTCTTCGCCTTCTTCAATTCCATCATGTCTGCGCACATCTGGTTCTCCTGACGTCGAATGTGCTGGTTTAGCTCCTGGATGAAAGCTGCAATGGATCTATCCTTCTTGGTGCTGATTACTTCCCATTGCTCATCTCGGTGCCCACATATTTGATAAATGGTGTCTTTAGGCTCCCTGTTGTAGACTTCTCCAATGCGTCCCATGGTAATGTGAGCTGCCATACTCTTGCCTAGACTCCAGGTGGGTGCTTCGAAAGAAAACTCTATGGGCTTAGAAGTTGGCGAGAAGGTCCTTCCTGGAACTTGTACTTGAATCATCCAGCGCTCCTCTTCTAGTAAGGTGGCGTTATGCGTCCGGTGAAGCTTGGTATTCCAATGTTCAAGTACCTAGTGACTTCCTTCAAGTGGCGTCCAAAAGGTGTGTCTTCATCTGGTTGTGCAAACTTGTTCTTCATCTCCATCATCCTAAAGAGTGGAAAAAATGGAGAGGAATCAGAAATGAGTAGAGAAGAGTGACCTATGGTTTATCTTAGTGGTCGTGTCCTACACTCGGTGTGCTCGATACCATCTTGTAGCGACCCGACCTCGAGATGCTCAAGTCTCTGTGTTTCGGTCTCATCCTGGATCAAGAATCTTTGACACACACAGTACTCGAAGGATTTATAACATAGTAGCGATCACACACTTATTACATCAAAAGTCTCAAAAGAGAACTTATTACAATAATATGGCTTAAGGCCATCTAATGCGATAACAGCGGAAGGCTTGGAAGATAAAGTGATTCCATCAACTCCAACGGCATAGCTGAGCTGCACGGCAACGACCTAACGATCCTTACTCCTCGTCTGAAAAGTCTGCAAGAATGGGTCAGCACATGGAATATGTTGGCAATATAACACGGTAGAGCAAGAACAGAATAATGCTATTACTACATGCATATTTGGCTGGTGGAAATCTCTATGGTTATAGTTTTTTGCGAAAAGCCAATTTTTTCCTACAACAAAGGAATATATTTCTTTTATTTAACTATCATGGTGGTTGAAACATCATTGAGAAGGTATAACCCCAACTCAATCCCAATTAAAGTAATTAACATCCTAACAATATTAATTTAAGAGTGATGAGATACATGTGAATACTCAAGTACTAGATACTCAAAATTGTCCATAACCGGGACACGGCTAACCATGATTAGATTGTACACTCTGCAGAGGTTTGTGCACTTTTCCCCACAAGACTCGATCGCCTCCGTTGATTTCTCGCACTTTTCTGAGGGTGTTTGAGAGGCGGATGACCGAGACACGATCTTTCGAAACATTAACTCTCTACTCCGGGTAGACCATACCAAACCTACAAACCCACTACCTGCTGATCTACCTCTTCAAGAGCTTCACGTAACTTAATCAACTATGCTAGAGCCCATAGTGCTTGTGGCTGCACACGGAAGTTTCTAGAATGAATAATCTCAGTTCCCTTTGAGCCTGGGTGGCGGTCCATAGGAAGATCACACGGGTACCCGGATTTCAAAAATAAAAGCAGACAACACTGGGTTCCCCAGGTGCCTCAATCCACCCAGATGTGTATTAAAGTTGCCACCTTAAAGTAAACCATTAATTAACAGTCTCACATCTGTCATGGACACACTCAAACCCAAACCACGTCTACGAGCATAGCATAGCAATAATAGCAACACATAGAAGTAACTCCCAAGGGTTTGGCGATGTGAGGGCAATAGGTTCTACCTCAACTACTACTTCCCAACCCACAAAATTAATGACATCCTAATCATGCAATGTTTGAGGATTGGAACTAATGCATAAAAACTGGGTATGAAAAGAGTATGATCAATGTGTTACTTGCCTTCTTGACGATCCGTGAATCCTAGAGACTTCGTAGTAACACGCAGCACTCAGGAATCCTATCTTAAGCAAACAATAACATACATAAGCAACAGGGCAAAGATGCACAGGTAAAACTCAACTAAAAGAGGTTGACCAGAAAGTTCAACTTAAGAACTCTGGTTCGCAAAAAGAATCAAACCAAAGCGAAGCAACAAAACTCAAACAGCGAAAGAAATAAGATCCGCTTACTAATCTGAACTAAGGTCAAATTTTACAGAGGCAAAAACTTGTTTAAATAGGTTATTCGGAAAGAGGGTTTCGAAACGAAACTCTAGGCGCTTGAATCGCCTCATTCCGATAAACGAGCGAAAAGTTATACTAGAACGAAAATCGGATCAGAAATCGCGATCAGAAAAATCGCGGAATAAATCCGAGAAAAGAAAAGCGACGAACAGCTTAACGAACGAACGTTCGTTAACTGAACCTAAACGAAGAACGCGTTCGTTAAAACGAACGAACGAGCGAACGCTCGCTAAATAAATAAACCAGAGAAAAACCAATCTATTTAGAAAAACGAAAACTAGGGGTTCTAAAAAACTGAACGGTTTTTAAAAAAACCGGCGGCGGATCTGGTGGATACCTCCGGCGAGAGGTCCCGCGAGGTGGGGTGGCGTGGGGCGGCGGGCTCCGGCGGCGACGGGAGGCGGCGGCGGCGACTCCGGGCGGCGGCGGCTGGGCTGACTCAAGCGGGCGGTGGTGGTGGTGGGTGGTGGTGGCGGCAGGGTGGCGGCTATTTAAGAGGCGGGCGGCTTGGAGGAGGGCAAGGCGGCGGAGGCGGAGTCCAACTCGGGACTCGGTCCGAGTGGCAGTAGCGGCGAGGCAAGGCAAGACGCAGGAGGCGGCTGGGCCGGGCCTGGTCAAGGGCCCGAGGAGTTTTTTTTAAATTGTTCCGCTGACAGAAAAACTCTGATAAAATAAAATAAAAATCTAAAAATGCCAAAACAAATTTTCACCGTCTAAATGAAATATTTAGAACGAAATGAACATTTTCTTAGCCCTAAAAATGCAATTTTTAAAACGTGCAATTTTTCTAATACAAATAAAATCCATATAAAATCAAATAAAAATCCAAATAATGATTTTAACGTTTTTTCCCCCAATATTTCAACCGTTTTGGAGAAGTCATATTATCTCCCCTCATTTATTTTTAATTTGAAATATTTTTCCGGAGAAAAAAATAATTAAAATCAAAATCCTCGTTTTCGCTATTTGATAAAAATCAAATATGAAAACCGGAAAATCCCCAACTCTCTCCGAGGGTCCTTGAGTTGCTTAGGATTTCGAGGATTGCGGAACGAAGATGCAATAAAATATGATATGCATGGATGACCTATGTATAACATTCCAAATTGAAAATTTGGGATGTTACATGAAAACACTGAGGCGACCACCAACAACACTACTAAAGCTAATGACGTGGTCATGGCTGAAGCTAATGTGGCGCCTGACATGAATATGGTGCCTGAAGTGAATGTTGCACCTGAAGCCAATGTGCAGCTTGAAGCCCAGGTCAATGCCACTGCTCCTGTACCGCCTCCAAGGCCTCACACCATTGAGCAAGCATTTGATCATGGTCAACTTGTCCTTTATTTGGCCCATTACGGTTCCTCCGCTTTGCTCGGACCGCAGTTTGACTATCATGTGGAGCACAGGCCTCGTGTCCGAAGCCAAAGCCCAGTGCTGCCAAGGTTTCAGTCTTCGTGACTTTGCCAGGATCATTCAATGTGAATAGCTTCAAAGCACACAACACCTTCTTTGATAGTGCCAAGAACCCATATTCGAAGCCAAGAATTTCATCTGATCGGTTCTGGAGCTATCAGCAGCGCAGTTATTACTCTTGTATCTTATATAATCAAGGGCGCATTTTTTTCCATATGCGTCTAGACTGCGAAGCCATTGCTGGCCTGCCCTGCTTGGAAGAAGCCCTGGACTGCTTCAGAGATGCTGGTCTTCTGCAGTTTGTGATCGACAAAGAAAATTGGAATGAGGAGCTTTTGCTACAATTCTATGCCACTCTTCACATTCGCGGCTACAACTGGGATCCAAAGACTTGGGTCCTTGAGTGGATGACAGGCGATGTACACAATGAAGCCAAAGCCCAAGATATAATTGAGCTTATTGCCCTGCCCACTCCAGGTGAACTCTATGAACCTGGTTGTCAGCTCCACCGCAATGCTTTGGAGAGCATATTCCAGAAGCCTGAGCCGAATATGAACCAAATACTGAGCATGATGAAGCCACTGCCACAAGATGCTGAATATCCAAAGGAATTCCTTGTTGAAGACCTAGAGTATCTGTCCCACACCATTTATCATATCATAAGGCGAACTCTATGGCCTGTCAAAGGACATTCTCCTGCAGCGAAGCTTGAAGGCGCAATGAAGACATTGGTTTTCTATATCCTCAATGGCATCAGCTTCAATGCTTAGGATTTCTTCATCAGGCAACTTGCTGCATCTGGCTCTGATCTATTTGGTCTGAAGTTTTATGGTCCATGGGTAATGCGCCTCATCAAGCTTCACTCTTCTGTCAATTAACAGCCCTCTGCGCGCAACCATCTTATATTCTTGCCAGAGGTTGATATGTCTGTCTAAGCCATCTACCCTGAACCTGCCAAGGAGCCTATATATCTTCACAATGCAGATCACCAAAGCTTCACACAACCTATTGAAGGAGTTCTTGCTGCAACTCGAGTTTATCCTCTGGCTGGTACTACACATGCACCACATCGTGCAACAACTGAAGCCACTGAAAGCACTATTGCTCAAAGGCCTCGGAAGCGATCTCGCGTTCTCAATGACCGAGAGCTTCTCGTGGCCTTGCATCAGAAACAGGATAAGCATCATGACTGGCTCAAGCGCCGGATCTGAGCCTCTTGGTGGATGTTAATCGCATTCGAAATCTTGCCACCAAGAATGCCTTTGTCACTCATGAAACCTGTCGGCGGTCGTGGAAGAGTCTGACATTGCTAAGCTCTGAAGATGATCTTCAATAGGATGGCTTCACAAAGCGATTCAAATTTGATTCCTCCTCCCACATTGTCTTGCATCGGACTCCCTCTCTCGAAGACTCTGAGTACTCCTCCTCGGCGGCCATTGTCAATGCCAGAGTCGTCGATGACGAAGATGATGCTACTTCACCAACTACAACTTCGCCGCGTATCGACACTACACCAAGTTCTTCTGCACCACCGGACTCCAACGTCGACCCTGCACCTTCACCTACTCCTCATGGGAACGAGTAGAAGCTCTATGTCTTCAAACCTTTTTGGTCCTTACTGACAAAAGGGGGAGAAGCATATGAGTTGATAGTCTTCAAGCGGGTCCTTATGGGTGGTTGCTATACTTTTTGCCAAGTGTTTACAACTCTCGCTTTTTATACATTTGGTTCTTTGAGTTGTAACACTTAAACTTGATGGTCATCTGCTACTTTTTCTGTCAACTATGTGATGCGACGATAAATTATGCATGTGCGATGATAAATTCCGCACGAAGTCATTTCGCAGACATCCATTTTTCATTATGCTTGTCATTATCTTCGTTATATCCCTTCATGCATGATGAATTGTCTTCATAAGTTGAAGAGGATCTCCACAAGTAAAACCTGCCATGTGCATTTGCATTCAAACGCAAACTATTTTTGTGCACATCTTCAGGGGGAGCATTTTGCTACTTATAAAGACAGCCTCAACCCTTACAATTTCACATACTTTTATCCCCGTTGAAAAGTTCAACCGGTTTGTCATCAATCACCAAAAAGGGGGAGATTGTAAGTGCATCTAGTGCCACCCCTAGTTGGTTTTGGAGTATTGACGACAAATCTGGTTGAGGGACTAATGTGTTTGTGAGAATTGCAGGATAACACAGGTAGTAGTCCCTCATTGATTCGGTTTACCTACCAGAGATGACCCCTAAAAATGTGTGAAGACATTGAATATAATGGTGGTATGTGAAGATATTCACAACAAAGATTATGACTCGAGAAGACATTCACGTGAAGACTATGGAGTGCGAAGACATAGCTGTTTCGTTTCCTTTTCTTCTTTGTTGAGTCATAGGAACCACTGTACTGTTAAGTGGGGTCCAAGTGAAGAAAGTCAGAGTGACTGAAGTGATGCTCAACCAAATCCTATGTCTTCCAGCAAAGACAATGAGAGCAAATCTTATCCAGAGCTAGATGAGTCAGCTTTACTTGTAGCCCAAGTCAAGTTGCCGCGTGTGTTTGAAATCTGACCGTTGGACACGTGTCAGTTCCTTATTGACCCAGGGTCATTTCGGACAAATTAGGTCGGGTTGCCTCCTGGCTGTAAATAGCCCACCCCCTACACCATAAATTGGCGGTTGCTCAGAGTTAGTGCACGGCTTTTGTCGTTTGAGAGCAACCCACCTCCGAAGCATTTGAGAGAAAGATCCTTGCGAGGACAAAGCCCAAACACCCAGAGCCAAAGAGTGTTAGGCATCACTGAAGTCTTTCTATCCGCGTGACCTGAAGACTTGTTACACTTGAGGACTGTGAATCCTCCAGCCGGTTAGGCGTCGCGTTCTGAGCATCCAAGAGTCATTGTGGATTGCTGGTGAATGAAGTCTGTGAAGGTTCGGAAGTCTACCTTGAAGACTTACCAGAGTGATTGGGCGGGGACTAAGTGTCCTTAGCTCAAGGGGAATAAGGTGAAGACGCGGTCTTCTGAGTTGAATTTCAGCCTCCCTAACCAGACGTACAGTTGTCACAGCAACTGGAACTGGTCCAACAAATCCCTGTCCTCACCAAGCAACTGGTTTTATCTTCTCCCTCTCTTTAATTATAGTTTGTCTTCGTGAAGTCATTGCCTGCCTGCCTTATCTGATTGAATTCACTGTGTGTTAACTATTGTTGTTTGGCTTCATACCATCTTCCATTCTGATCCATACTGCCTAGCTGCCAATAGTCTTCTGCTGTCACTTCATTGCTTACTTGACTATGGCTTGTCTAGTGTAGTCTACCTTCCGCTGCATATCAAAGGTTCAATTGTTGTGTTTGTCTTCAAAGCTCCCGTGTTTTGAAGACTTTCATAAAAATCTCCTATTCACCCCCCCCCCCCCTCTAGTCGATAACTAGTACTTTCACCCAGTAACTTTGGGGATGAGGGTGATGATCCCAGAGTTCAGCCTGGTGAGGTCAATGGACCCTACAAATAATTCCTCAAACAGGGCCATCACCTCCGATTTTATTACTTCCCAGAAAGTCTGGAAGAACTTCACTGGAAGGTCATCCGGACCGGGTGCCGAGGAAGGGTTCATACCCTTAATTGCCGCCCAAATTTCAGCCTTAGAGAACGGGGCCGTAAGGGCCGCGTTGTCAGCAGGAGAGACACAGCTGTGGGCCGGCTACATGTCTTGCACCAGGGCAAGACCTCTCCTAGGGTAGGCAGAGAATAGGTCTCTGTAAAAGCGTCTACATGGGTATGGATGTCCTTCGGGCGCTGCAGGAGGGTCTCACCATCCTAGAGAAGCGGGATGGAATTACGGCGACGACGACCGTTAGCAATGGCCTGGAAGTAGGCGGTATTGGCATCCCCCTTGAGGACTTAATTCTGCGTACCTCGCAAGCGCCAGTAGGCCTCCTCGTCCGTGTAGATGACCGTGAGCTGGTCTTCCAAATCGTACCTAAGCATCCAATCCTCAGCAGAGAGGCCTGCGGCATCAGCCCGCAGATCGAGGGCCTGGATGGCCTCAAGGAGAGCTTTCTTACACTCACGGATGTCCCGGCCCATGTTGGCACCCCATCCTTTCATGAATTGCCGGGACCGCTTAGCACAGAAGTGCTAGGAGTCAACGGCCAAAAGGGCGTGATGGGGGCATCCCGCGCCTCGCGCCACTGGGCAGCCACCGCTAATACAAACCAAGTTTGGCGCAGCCAGAAGGTTTTGAAGCGGAAGCGGGGCGGCAGGGGGGGACGCTCGTTCTCCGAAGAGAGGAGGAGGGGAACGTGATCGGAACCAATCCTTGTGATCGCCCGGAGCGAAGCTAGGGGCAGTGAATGTCCCACTCAGGGGAAGCGAAGACCCTATCTAGGACAGACCGGGTCGGCTCCACCTGTCGGTTGGTCCAGGTGATCTTATTAGGCAGATCTTGATTATTTGATGATACTTGTGTATTTTAAGATTAATTCATAATTGAAACATAAGTAGCATCAATAATGAACATGGGTGTGAATAATTGGTCTTTGATTATCAACTGCTACCAGCAAATCAACAAAAGTATACAAACAACTACTAGCGGAAACAATGAAGGACAATGATGCTCGAATATCTAAAAACATGAAGAAAGAATGTGATGGTACTATTGGTCCACCAGATTTTGCTTGTATAGAACATTCTTTTGTGCATGTTGGCACGCAAATAGATGATGATTGAGGAAACAATTCAAAGGAGCAAGTTGATGTCTACGATGTTGACATGGATGAATATGTACCTTCATCTTCAGTTACAAAAAAAGAATAAATGGACCCCGGCTATTTACAAGGTAAACTTCTTTTGCTGATTTGTCATGCATCTGTAATATGCAACTCTGCTATAACACATTCATTAAACCATGCACTCCATATGTTCTAACTTTCATGGGTACATTATTTCTTCAGGGACAGCTCGGAATTGACTTGAGGGATGCATTTGTGGAAGAATTTTGCACTGGCATTTTGCAAAAAGGTGCTCAACACCGTAAATATAACTTCATGACCAAATGTTCTAACAAGGTCAGAAACCATACATAATGCATCGGCTTCCTATTGAGATTTCAGACTTATGCACTCCCTGTCATACTAAGTTTTCGCTTTGTGTCGTAGGAATTCTCTGACATGGGAAAAGCAAACATAAATGTTGTGGTCGTAAGTGGTACGGCTAATAGTTCAAAATATGATACCCCTCATAGCTCTATGGTAAGAATTTAAATAAGTTATTGAAATCATGTATATTGTTGATTATTACATGATGCGAGTGTCCTTATTCCATAAGGCCAAAAGCTGTAAGAAGAGAGCATCCCTTTTGGAGTTTTGTGAAAACTCCCACAACATCGAGAAGGATTCTAGTAAGAGACATTAAAGAAGGAACACCCATAAGTAATTTATAAAGTGTTAGCTTCAAAATTATTGTGTGAGTCATCATAGTGTAATGTACTAACAGTGCATGAACAATGCTTTCAATCATGATGTAGACCACAAAGAGGGCATGTTTACAAGAATTCTGCCGCAAGTACCTGACGTGCAAATTATTGAGGAAAAGAGCTCCTCTGCCACGTTACTTTCAAGCTTTGGTGTCTGATCACATAATTCATCCTCTGAACAACGCATCCGTGAGCTAGAAGCGAAGATTACAGCACAAGTGACAGACATAAAACAGGCAAATGCCACATTTGCAAAAAATCTGAATGTCCTACTTAGTGCACAGATGCAGGAAATCGAAGAGCTCAAAAGAAAATAGCAACTAGAAATAGAAGTTATCAAGATGGATCGGGAAAGAACAATCAGAGGCTTTGAAAAAAAAAGCAACAAGAAGTGGAGGGAATTCTTAGTCAATCTCTTAAGGAAGTCTTCGCAAGAGACTGTATAACAACCCATCAATAATTGATGGTGCACTATGGTTCGTCATGATGCCTTCTCCACTATCTTATTTCTAATGCTTAATAGTATGCCATTTGGATGCTTATTTTAATATGTGGATAACTGTTGTGAGAAATGTCAAGTCCCATTGTTATTATAATAAAAGTTGTGATGGCAATGTTAAATTTCAATTTTTTTCTCTAATTCAAATTTAAATTGGCCTACAAAATCAACCGTGCACATTCTGACACTAGAATAAGACCTCTGACGAAAATTGAAACCGTCACCACAGTCGTGTCCTCACTTGTAAGCAGCCATGTCAGCACCATTCGGACCCACATGTAAGTAGCCACTTCAGCACCGTCTGGTTCCACATGTAAGCAGCCACGTCAGCATCTTCTGGGCCCATATGTCAGCAATGTTGACCGTTCAAAATTGACGCCGACTTATTATTGATAGGACAATCAGTGATAAAACCCTCGATGGACACACATGGAAGCAGCCACGTCAGCAACTGCTGGCCCACCTGTCAGAATCTTTAACCGGTCAAAGCTGCGGAGCGATCACCGGTGATGGGATTATCGTCACCAAAAAGATCTTAGGCAACATATTGGGCTATCATAGGCGACATTCTAGGTCATCACCGAAAATGGCCATCAGCGACAATGTTTGGTTCGTCAGCTAAGATACGATCTTGTGTGACGGAGGAAGTGATATTGTCAAGATTTTATTTTTCATGATGGTGCTTCGGTGATGGTGGAGGTGACTGCCGGAAAACATTGCCGGGGTATTTTCCGTGACGAAAAATGGTTATTACGTGACACAAGTGAAACATCGCAAAATAGAGCAAATTTTATAGTGCAATGCAAACAAGTTCAAGGTTTATTTCAGACTTCACTCGAGATTCAGAGCACATCCATCTCTCCGTAAACTTGTTCATGATACTACTTGTTACGCAACCCCGCGTAATTCACTAATGAAATGATGTGTTAAAGCAACGAAATGCTCACCCCGCCTGTAAATGTTTTGTGTTGTCTACCTTTGTTTTCAAAGGTCTCAAGGCCAAAATTTTATTAATAAGAAAGAAGGTTACAAGCAAAGCTCCCACAGAAGAAGTTGTTTAATAATACAGGAGCACTAAAAGCTAGCTTGTAGGTTAGGGATCGACCTCTACGAGCAAGTATAATAGTGAGCTATAAGCCCGCTTACATGGCACTTTTGCCTATGTGAAGAAGAGAGACAATGAAAAAGTAAAGGAATGGGCTCTCATGCAAGAGCGAGGCTTTATATGTGCTCCTAAGTAAACGTATTTAATGAGAGAAAAGAGATAGAGAGCAAGTGAAAAAAAAAAGTTGTGGGCTTATAGCCAACTCTAATATATGAGTAATTAATATTGCTAACTCTTGATGACATGGCATTGTCTATATAACCAGCAGCTGGCTATATTATTAACCATGCTCTACGGCAGCTTCAGATAGCCACAATGCAACCGGCTGCTCACGCGGATTACACATCTGCAACGATGCATTCAAAAACATTGTCAATGCTGATGTGTATCAAACGTCCTAGCATTGTATTCTTTCCAAATGCTGATCAATTGGTGCATGTTATCAAACGTCCTAGCATTGTATTCTTTCCAAATGCTCCAATTGATCAAGATTACACTGGTATCGGAGTCATGACCAAATTCTTGGGCGCCCTCTTCTATGCCTGAGTCCACGAATGATTTGGGTCTTGGAAGTTAGTATTCAGAACAGGAAAATCGGCATCTGACCATGCAAGCTCACGCGATCAGACCTGGTGCCGGCACGAACGAAGCGAGCGTTTGCAGAAAAGTAGAGCAGGTAAGTGCTGCTCGCTGAGAAGCTAACGCTTGCCGATAGACGCCAAACGGCAACATGTTAGCTTTCCGGCGACAGGGACACCCCACTGATTAGCCTCTTGGAGTAGATTTTTGTCCAGTTGGTCTGCTCAAACTACCAAAGTATGTTACTTGGTCCATATCTTGCTGTCGTTGAAAATTTACCGACACCCTACATTCCCACTAGCAATCTAGATAGTTTAATTGGAACGCCCCTGTATGGGGCGTGTTTGGTGTTGCTGCAAAAGAACATCTAGCACACCACTAGTTTGCCATGTGATGCCGGCAAAATGTGATATGTATATATAAGAGAAAACTTAAGATGGGTGAATGAAGACGCTCCATGGTGTAAAGGGGATACATATATCACTAGTTCAGTATCCGAGGTGAAAGAAAAATATCTTAGTATCATAGTAGGTAGATGGTATCACTTAACACTGAGTTGTACCTTTTTGGAACATTGATTATAAGTAGATGTATCCACATGCAAATCTTCATGTGTGGCGCGTACCCTCACACCAAGCCTACAGAAGGCTAAAGTTGTGAAACTTGCAAATTGCCGAAGCCACAACAAGTGACTCGTGTCAATGGGTATGTCATTGATTATCACTGAAAGAAATTCACCTGAACGAGACATGTAGAAGTTCATAACTGGGTTTTGATCCTTGATGAACTAGCAAGGAGTAAAGCCAACCAACGAAAAATGCGAGCAACACTTGATGATCAACTAGCAAGATACGTTTATGTTTGCAGGTGAGTTGCATTGTGTTGCTAACCACTGTTTACGTACTGCGTAATGGAAAGAAGGACAACCCACATTATTGTCATATGTCGAGAGAAGGATAATTGCCATTACCTAGAGAAGAGATCGGCAACTAATTTCAACTACTCCCTCCGATCCAAAATATGTGTCGCGGTTTTGAACTAGCGTTAGTTTAAAACTGCGACAGTTATTGTGGGTCGGGGGTGGTACTTCAGAATAGATCACGATGACATATTACCGTAGACATTCCACCACACTGATATTTAACATAACCAGCCGTAGAAGGCTACTATTTTGAACCTAATATCCCGACATTTTTCCAAGAAACTTGTCTACATTTACGAACTCATCACAGACAACCCAAGAAGGGTCGGTCGCGATTTTACACTCTAGGCCGGTCTAGATTCAATCAACCCCTATAAACTGAGAGGGTCAAGTGATACTTTCCTCTTTCCTTAGCATGAAAGTCGCTCCCTCCACCTATATGAAAAAAACACTCCACGGCGATGAAATATTTTTTTCGACTGAATTTTATTTTTTTGACTGAAATGGCGATGAAATATTGTTGGAAGTCCCTCGCGGTCCCCACTTCTCTTTCTATGATGATGACGGTGCCATCACCGCATGGAGCGGAGAAGATGAGTACTTCCACTACGAGCAGGAGAAATCCACCGCTGCTGCCGCCACCACTTTATAGTGGATTAATGATTTTGTGATACACTGTATCATTAGTATTTTCTCCCTATGCATGTGCAACCTTTCGTCCCCTCACTAACTCTCTTGCCACTCGACATATATATCCTCCTAACATCCAGTGTCGTTGCGCTATTGTGTTATTGGTTATACATCTCCCGTTGAATTCTATCCTGGCGTACGTTGATTCCAGGGTATAGTTGTATTACTCGGTTAATATCGTGTCTGCTGTCTAACTAGTAATGGAGGGCATTAGGGCATGTACAACAATGTCTAGTCAGCAGTCTGCAACACAGGGCACATAGGAAATTAGATGATGTGGGGGAGAGATAAGGGCATGTATAACAGTGTGTAGTCAGCAGTCTGCAACACAGGCCACATAGGAAATTAGATGATGTGGGGGAGAGATAAGAAAAAAACGGCACAGTCCGTCGGTAGAAATAACGACGGTCTATTAGCCTGAAAATCGCTGATTACCAACAGTCTATTTCCCGTTGTACCGAGAGCATCGTCGGATGGGATCCCATCTTCCACGGAAACCACCTCCCTCCTTTCCCGTGAAATTTGGTGATTAGCGACGGTCAAATAGACTCCCTGCTGTATAGGCTGTCCGTTACAATGTCTATACGCGACGTGGAGAAGTTTTACAGTCACCCAGCGTCGGAACGATTGTACATGCCCTTAGGGAACTTGTCAACAGCCTACATAAGGCTCGGCGCAGCACGTTTTGCCTTCATTGCCAGAAAGATGTGGATTCGCCCCTACAGTGCGATCTACTTGGTCTGCCAACATGGAACTGTTTTTCTAGCCAGTGCCTTGTTCGAATCCTCTTAAACGGCATCTTCGGTTAGACAACAAATGCATGAGCTTGCTTGGCACGGTGCGTGTAGCTGCACGGAGGATTACCATCACTGGACTACTCAGTGCAGTACAGTCACGGTTAATACATTTGGTTGAACATCTAACATGTTTCATTTTCTATGCATGGGGAACTCTGCTTCAAAATGTACACGATGTGTAATGGTCATAGACCTACTACACCCATCGTGTCCCTTTTCTGCATTTCCACCATGGAAAGGAGATGAAAAGTTGTGCTCGTGGTTACATTTGCATTTGCATGCAGCAATGACATGTTATCTCGTTACAGTTCAGTCAACAAAATGTTATCTAGTTACATCATACAAAACCATAATTGTTATGTGTGCATGTGGCAGTCACGGATTTTGAATTTTGTATGCAGTAAACTTAATATTCCACTGATTATGCGGCATCGCTTCCCAACTGCAGCAATATTCTAGATTCCGACTCAAGTTGCCTTGTATCACCTCCGACTCATCATCGAGCGGGTACTCCTAGCCCTCGTTGGCAACACTTGGAAAGAAGAAGTTAAGACCCCGCTCCCGGGCTCCACTTTTTTTTGAAATAAACCGAAACTTTATTCATTAGAAATAATCAGTGCATCATTTGTGAGGATCATTGCAATTTCATTTAAAGGTTCCCGGGCTCCGCATTGTTGTGATGCACATAGCCATTTTTATTTGAAGTGTCCAAGGCATCATTCAGTACAACGTAAGCAGAAGAACAGGGACTTCTCTTGAAATTTGAGCCCGGGTGTGAAGTGTAAAATGAGGCCCTAAAATTGAAATAGCATAAATGAAAGATATTTTCATTTTAGTATATAACTTCAAAATGTGTGTTCTTCATCGAGTGGTTTTGCGGTAATTTTTTTGTCCTAATTTTATCTCATGGTATGCAAAGAAACAGGCTACAGCTTCAAGGTCAAGTACAGAAGCATAATGCAAAGCATTCGCAAATGCAACATCAAGGATTATTTGGGTAGTCCATGCTGAAAGAACTCGGAATACGTCATGAGCAAGCTCCATGTCATTGGCATGACAATATTGGTGCCACATATTTATCCACTAATCCAGTCTTTCATGCAAGCAACAAACGCATTGGAATTGACTTCCATTTTGTAAGAGAAAGAGTTGGCCGCAAGGAGTTAGATATCCTATAGGAGGTTGAGACGCTTGACATATTTTCACAATTACAATTGTTGGAATAACCAATCACGGTTAATAATATGGCTGATCAAACACTTGAAACAGCTAACAAGTTTCATTTTCTATGCACATGCCCTGGGATGAACACTATAGTGATTACAAAGTTATTGCAATAGGATCTATTTGGCAGCTGGCTATGTTAGTTGGGTCCATGTGGGATGCCCAGGACAAAGTGACAGTCTTTGAACGTGCATTAGTTAGTTGCACAATGGTAGTGAATGACCTGAATGAATGTGGAACTTTGATCTGTTTCAGTTGTCAAAGCAAAGTGAACTCATGCACACTCGGTAAAGAAAAAAAACAAACATTGGGTGATAGTAATGCCCGAGGGGATGGCAGTACTCCCTCCGTTTATTTTCACTTCGCACATAAGATTTGTCTGAAATTAAACTTCATAAAGTCTGATCATGTTTATAAGAAAACCAACACTCATAATTAATACCAAATCTTTACCTAATAATAATAAAGGACGGAAGCTTTCATAGTTCTCCATACGTCACCCTTTTAGATCCGTTAATTTTTTCTTTTCCTTCTTATTTTCCTATCCTATATATATATAAAAAAAAAAGGGTAATGTTGCCTATTCGGTCACCTCTATCGTCAAAGCCTCCTCCCACGCACGTAATGACCTCAGACTTGTTTTCTTTTTAGGGAAGGATCGATCCATCCGCTCTCGATCGGATTGACCGGACGACCTAGCGATCGATCAGACCAGCCCAGCGAAGCCCAACCATGAAAGCGTGATCCCAGATAAGCCCAGCCATCCTAGCGCGATAGAACGACAGCCTAGCGATCGATGGAGACACCACGCACGCCCTAAAAAACAACGCCCCCACAATCCCAAACCCGATCGCCTCCGCTCATCGACCACGAGAGATAGAATATGTGCAAAGAGCAACACCTCGCTAGCCGCCCCAGCGACGGCCAGAAGGTAAAACTGACAACAAGTATATGAAGAAGCTCAAATCTGCCATATTTTGTAACGACCTGGCCTGTGCCCACGAGGCGTGCGTGAGTGGCCTGTTGGGCCGGCCCTTTGTGGCCTGTAATAATATCTACTTTATAGGCTAATGTGAGGAGAGGAGGACATCAGTCTGTAAACTGAATATCGTTATTCCTAATCCCAAGCCTTCCTCTGTGCTTCTTCTTCCTCTCCAAGCTATTTCCTTCTGTCTCCACCTACCACATCCTGGCGTGACGCAAGGAGTTGCTGCGATCCCGTAGCATCTGGTACTCAGAGCCCAAATCGATCTGTGTCCTCTGATCCAAGAAATTTTTCGCGATCTTCAAATCAATCCATCGATCAGCTCATAATTCCAGGCAAAAGGTGCGGATCCCCTCGGGTGATTCTGCGAAAAAGACTCCGGTGTACCTACGTCTGGTCGAGCAGATCGAACGGCAACAACGGCGCGCTCCAACAAACCGACCCTCTCTGCGCGGATGGCGACGGCGGAGCTCTCCCTGGCGGACCTGCAAAAGTTGGTGCAGGCCACGATCCAGCAGAGCAAGGCGGTCTCAGATCCGGGGACGGCCACATCGGAGAGGGTGACCGAGCTCCAGGACTCGCTCGACAAGTACGCATCCTCGTCTGCCAAGGCGTTCGATGCGCTTGCGCAGACGACCACGGCCGCGCTGGGCCGTACGGAGGCCACCCTCGGCCGCGTCCTTATCGCCAACAATTCACTTGACGCAACGATGGCGGAGATGAAGCATGCGCTGGATGGAGTGGTACATCGAGTGGACCAGTTGGAGAGAGCTCCAGCAACGGGCCCTGCACCACCACCACCACCACCACCACCGCAACGCTTCGGGCCGCTGCGCACGGAGGGACAGAGTAGCCTGCAAGCGCCGCAGGCGACGGATCTGCGGGGGCCCCGTCAGAATCGTCCCCAACCACACGGTGGTGAGCTATCTCAGACCCGACCCGCTGGCAGCGAATATTTCTCGGATGATCAGGAAGATCCAGATCGCTCCATGGAGTACGGGCACCGATAGCATCACAACAGATACAGACCACGCATTCCTCGGTCTGAATTTCCTAAGTTTGTTGGGGAGGATCCTAAATGGTGGAAACAACAGTGTGAAAAGTACTTCTGGATGTACAATGTGCAGCAGGATTTATGGGTCGATTTTGCAACAATGCATTTTGCAGGCAATGCAGCGCGTTAGCTTCAGACTTACGAAGCCATGCACACAGTCGACAGTTGGGCAGCCTTGTGTGTTGCAGTGTTCGCCAAATTCAACAGAAACAAATACACCAGAGACATTGATATATTCTTTGCACTGAAACAGACTGACACAGTGGATGAGTATGCCCGCCTCTTCGAAGAGCACATGCGCAAGATGCTGGTCTATAATCAATCCTATGATGAGACGTTCTTCATCAACCGTTTTGTTCAAGGTCTCAAACCAGGAATAAGAGCACCTGTAAAGCTGCAGCAGCCAAGCACAGTGGATTTGGCTTACTCTCTGGCACAAACACAAGAGGCACTCCTGGTCGAAGACACAGCTAAATTCAGCAAGAAGTGGGAGCCACGGTTCAGTTCCAAACCATATGTGCATCAGGGTATAATGGGCACCTCACCGGCTGACAAACGGTCAGAAGAGCAAGCTAAAGTGTCGGACAAAGTTGACACACTCAGAGCTCAGCGTAGGGCAAGAGGAGAATGTTTTAAGTGTGGGGAAAAATATGGCCCGGGACACAAATGCCCCAACAAGGTGCAATTACATGTGATGGAAGAATTGTGGGATGCATTGCAGGCGTCTGAATCAGCCTCTAGTGAGTCTGACAGCGAACAAATGGTCTCTCCACCTGCAGATAAGGACAGTGACGATTGTATGGAACTGTCAGTGCAAGCAGCCACAGGCACATCTTCGAAAGAGAGTATTAAGTTGCAAGGCATGGTGGGAAAACGTCAGCTCTTAATACTAGTGGATTCAGGCAGTTCTACCAACTTCATTCGAGCTGATTTGGCAAAAGAACTCAAGTGCACAACTGAAGAAATCCCTGCAGCAACTGTAATTGTGGCAAATGGAGGCACTCTGCTCTGTAATACTCAAGTGCCAAACCTACAGTGGTTTTGTCAAGGAAACACCTTCAATACTCAGTTCAAAGTGCTTCCCTTAGGCACTTATGATATCATATTAGGAATGCAGTGGCTGGAAACAATGAGTCCTATGTGGGTTGACTGGAGAAAGAAGGTCATGAGGTTTAAGTACCAAGGAGCAAGAATCACACTCAGAGGAGTTAAAGATAAACTCAACTCCTGCATAGCCATTTCTGGGAAACACTTACAAGGCCTCCTCAACACTGGAGCAGTTGAGCAAGTAATCCACCTATGTCATATGGCAGAGAAACCTATGGCAGAAACCTGCATTCCACCTGAAGTTCAGCCACTTCTTGACAAGCATCAACAACTGTTCACTACTCCTGACTCCCTTCCTCCCCATAGGGAATTTGACCATAAGATACCTCTGTTACTTGGAGCAAAACCTGTGAATATTAAACCATACAGGTATAATCCCATGCAAAAACAGGAGATAGAAACACAAGTGACCACCATGCTTAATCAGGGAGTTATACAACATAGCACCAGTTCCTTTGCTTCACCTGTGTTGCTGGTCAGAAAGAAAGATGGCACCTGGAGATTATGTGTAGATTATAGAATGCTCAACTCAGTTACAGTGCAACAGAAATATCCCATGCCTATTGTGGAGGAACTGCTGGACGAATTAGCAGGAGCAAAATACTTCACAAAGTTGGATTTGAGAGCTGGCTATCATCAGATCAGATTGGTTGAGGGAGAGGAACACAAGACTGCTTTCAAAACTCATCATGTCCTGTATGAATTCAAAGTCATGCCATTTGGGTTAACCAATGCCCCTGCAACCTTTCAAGCTGCCATGAATATACTGTTTGCACTGTTACTGAGAAAATGTGTCCTAGTTTTTATGGATGATATCCTTATATATAGTGCAACCTTGGAAGAGCACCTGCAACACCTGGAACAAGTCTTCACCATTTTGCACGAAAACCAACTATATGTCAAGCTGAGCAAGTGTTCTTTTGCCCAGCAGGAGTTGGAATACCTTGGTCATGTAATCAGTGCAGCAGGAGTTCAGACTGACCCTGCTAAAATCTCAGCTGTCAGAGATTGGCCAGTACCAACAAATGTGAAGCAAGTGAGGGGGTTTCTAGGCCTTACTGGATATTATAGAAGATTCATTAAACACTATGGAATTATCAGCAGGAGCCTCTCTGGTTTGCTCAAAAAGGATGCAGTGTTCACCTGGACACCTACTACAGAAGCTGCATTTCAGAGCCTGAAAACTGCCTTAGCCCAAGCTCCTGTACTAGCTCTGCCTGATTTCAAGAAAACCTTCATGATTGAAACTGACGCCAGCAACAGTGGAATTGGGGCAGTGTTAATGCAAGAAGGGCACCCCATTTCCTATCTAAGCAAAGCACTGGGCCCTAAGGCTCAAGCACTCTCCACCTATGAGAAAGAGTGTTTAGCTGTCATACTTGCTGTGGATAAATGGAGAAGTTATCTGCAGCATGCCCCATTTACATTGGCAACAGACCATAGGAGTCTGACACACTTGCAAGATCAAAAAATCAGTAGTCCTATGCAGCAGAAAGCACTATTGAAGTTGTTGGGCCTGAGTGTTGGGGAACGTTGCAGAAAATTAAAAAATTTCCTACTGTTTCACCAAGATCCATCTATGAGTTCATCTAAGCAACGAGTCATGGGAGAGTGATTGCATCTACATACCACTTGTAGATCGCATGCGGAAGCGTTCAATGGAGCAGGGGATGATGGGGTCGTACTGCCGTGATTCAGATCACCGATGACCTAGTGCTGAGCGGATAGCACCTCCGCGTTCAACACACGTGCAGGCGGATGGCGTCTCCTCCTTCTTGATCCAGCAAGGGGAAGGAGAGGTTGATGATGATCGAGGAGCACAACGGCCTGGTGGTGGATGCAGCAGAACTCGGCGAGGCTTCGCTAAGCAACTACGGGAGGAGAAGGAGGTGTTGCAGGAGGAGGAGGCGCCCGGGCTTTGAGGGGTGCGGCCACCTCCCTCCCTCCCTTTATATAGGTGCAAGAGAGAGGGAGGGCGCAGCCTTGCCCCTTCCTCCAAGGAAGGGTGCGGCCAAGGGGAGGAGTCCATCCTCCCCAAGGCACCTCGGAGGTGCCTTCCCCTTTAGGACTCTCCCTCTCTCTCTTATCTCTAGGCGCATGGGCCTCTTGGGGCTGGTGCCCTTGGCCCATATAGGCCAAGGCGCACCCCCTACAGCCCATGTGGCCCCCCCAGGGCAGGTGGACCCCTGGTGGAACCCCCGGACCCCTTTCGGCACTCCCGGTACAATACCGATAACGCGCGAAACTTTTCCGGCGACCAAAATAAGACTTCCCATATATAAATCTTTTCCTCCGGACCATTCCGGAACTCCTCGTGACGTCCGGGATCTCATCCGGGACTCCGAACAACATTCGGTTTGCTGCATACTCATATTCATACAACCCTAAGCGTCCACCGAACCTTAAGTGTGTAGACCCTACGGGTTCGGGAGACATGCAGACATGACCGAGACGGCTCTCGGGCAATAACCAACAGCAGGATCTGGATACACATGTTGGCTCCCACATGCTCCTCGATGATTTCATCGGATAAACCACGATGTCGAGGATTCAAACAACCCCGTAAACAATTCCCTTTGTCAATCGGTACGTTACTTGCCCGAGATTTGATCGTCGGTATCCCAATACCTCGTTCAATCTCATTACCGGCAAGTCACTTTACTCGTACCGTAATGCATGATCCCGTGACCAAACACTTGGTCACTTTGAGCTCATTATGATGATGCACTACCGAGTGGGCCCAGTGATACCTCTCCGTCATCTGGTGACAAATCCGATCTCGATCCGTGTCAACCCAGCAGACACTTTCGAAGATACCTGTAGTGCACCTTTATAGTCACCCGATTACGTTGTGACGTTTGGTACACCCAAAGCACTCCCTACGGTATCCGGGAGTTACACGATCTCATGGTCTAAGGAAGAGATACTTGACATTGGAAAAACTCTAGCAAAATGAACTACACGATCTTGTGCTATGCTTAGGATTGGGTCTTGTCCATCACATCATTCTCCTAACGATGTGATCCCGTTATCAACGACATCCAATGTCCATAGTCAGGAAACCATGACTATCTGTTGATCAACGAGCTAGTCAACTAGAGGCTCACTAGGGACATATTGTGGTCTATGTATTCACACGCGTATTACGATTTCGGATAATACAATTATAGCATGAATAAAAGGCAATTATCATGAACAAGGAAATATAATAATAATACTTTTATTATTGCCTCTAGGGCATATTTCCAACAGTCTCCCACTTGCACTAGAGTCAATAATCTAGTTACATTGTGATGAATCACACACCCATAGAGTTACGGTGTTGATCATGTTTTGCTCATGAAGAGGTTTAGTCAGCGGATCTGCGACATTCAGATCCGTATGCACTTTGCAAATTTCTATGTCCCCATCTTGAACATTTTCACGAATGGAGTTGAAGCGGCGCTTGATGTGCCTGGTCTTTTGTGAAACACAGGCTCCTTGGCAAGTGCAATAGCTCGGTGTTGTCAGAAGAATTTGATCGGCTCCGGCGCATTGGGTATGACTCCTAGGTCGGTGATGAACTCCTTCACCCAAATTGCTTCATGTGCTGCGTCCGAGGGCTGCCATGTACTTCGCTTCACATGTAGATCCCGCCACGACGCTTCGCTTGCAGCTGCACCAGCTTCTGCTCCACCATTCAACATATACATTATCCGGTTTGTGACTTTGAGTCATCCAGATCTGTGTCGAAGCTAAGCGTCGGCGTAACCCTTCTGACGAGCTCTTCGTCACCTCCATAAACGAGAAATATGTCCTTTGTCCTTTTCAGGTACTTCAGGATATTCTTGACCGTTGTCTAGTGTTCCTTGCCGGGATTACTTTGGTACCTTCCTACCAAACTTACGGCAAGTTTTAATCAGGTCTGGTACACAGCATGGCATACATAATAGATCCTATGGCTGAGGCATAGGGGATGACACTCATCTCTTCTTTATCTTTTGCCGTGGTCGGGCATTGAGCTGAGCTCAATTTCACACCTTGCAAAACAGGCAAGAATCCCTTCTTAGACTGATCCATATTGAACTTCTTCAATATCTTATCAAGGTATGTGCTTTGTGAAAGACCTATGAGGCGTCTCGATCTATCTCTATAGATCTTGATGCCTAATATATAAGCAGCTTCTCCAAGGTCCTTCATTGAAAAACTCTTATTCAAGTAGGCCTTAATGCTGTCCAAAAGTTCTATATCATTTCCCATCAAAAGTATGTCATCTACATATAATACAAGAAACGCCTTCTGAGCTCCCACTCACTTTCTTGTAAACGCAGGCTTCTCCATAAGTCTCAAGATAAACCCAAACGCTTTGATCATCTCATCAAAGCGAATGTTCCAACTCCGAGATGCTTGCACCAGCCCATAAATGGATCACTGGAGCTTGCATACCTTGTTAGCATTCTTAGGGTCGACAAAACCTTCCGGCTGCATCATATACAGTTCTTCCTTAAGATAACAGTTAAGGAATGCCGTTTTGACGTCCATTTGCCATATCTCATAATCGTAGTATGCGGCAATTGCTAACATGATTCGGACGAACTTCAGCTTCGCTACGGGAGAGAAATTCTAATCGTAGTCAACCCCTTGAACTTGCCGATAACCCTTAGCGACAAGTTGAGCTTTATAGATGGTAACATTACCATCCGCGTCCGTCTTCTTCTTAAAGATCCATTTGTTTTCTATCGCTCGCCGATCATCGGGCAAGTCCGTCAAAGTC
Source organism: Aegilops bicornis (assembly GCA_021605145.1). Lineage (NCBI taxonomy): Eukaryota > Viridiplantae > Streptophyta > Magnoliopsida > Poales > Poaceae > Aegilops > Aegilops bicornis. The sequence continues at coordinate 96,799,047 of CM038673.1, forward strand.
CATACTTTGTTTTCATACATGGATCCTATCTCGGATTACATGGCTTCAAGCCATTTGTTGGAATCTGGGCCCGCCATCGCTTCTTCATAGTTCAAGGTTCACCGTTGTCTAACAACATGATTTCCGGGACAGGGTTGCCATACCACTCTGGTGTGGAACGTGTCCTTGTGGACCCTCTGAAGTTCAGTTGCAACTTGATCCGAAGTACCTTGATCATCATCATTAATTTCCTCTCCAGTCGGTGCAGGCACCACAGGAATATTTTCCTGAGCTGCACTACTTTCCGGTTCAAGAGGTAGTACTTCATCAAGTTCTACTTTCCTCCCACTTACTCCTTTCGAGAGAAACTCTTTTCCGAAAGGATCCGTTCTTGGCAACAAAGATCTTGCCTTCGGATCTAAGGTAGAAGGTATACCCAATGGTTTCCTTAGGGTATCCTATGAAGACGCATTTTCCGACTTGGGTTCGAGCTTTTCGGGTTGAAGTTTCTTGACATAAGCATCGCATCCCCAAACTTTTAGAAACGACAGCTTAGGTTTCTTCCCAAACCATAATTCATATGGTGTCGTCTCAACGGATTTAGGCGGTGCCCTTTTAAAGTGAATGTAGCTGTCTCTAGAGCGTATCCCCAAAATGATAGCGATAAATCAGTAAGAGACATCATAGATCGCACCATATCCAATATAGTGCGATTCTGACGTTAGGACACACCGTTCTGTTGAGGTGTTCCAGCGGCGTGAGTTGTGAAACGATTCCACATTTCCTTAAGTGTGTACCAAATTCGTGACTTAAATATTCTCCTCCACGATCTGATCGCAAGAATTTTATCTTTCGGTCACGTTGATTCTCTACTTCATTCTGAAATTCCTTGAACTTTTCAAAGGTCTCAGACTTGTATTTCATCAAGTAGACATACCCATATCTACTCAAGTCATCAGTGAGAGTGAGAACATAACGATATCCTCCATAGCCTCAACACTCATTGGACCGCACACATCGGTATGTATGATTTCCAATAAGTTGGTTGCTCGCTCCATTGTTAGGAGAACGGAGTCTTGGTCATCTTGCCCATGAGGCATGGTTCGCATGTGTCAAATGATTCATAATCGAGAGACTCTAAAAGTCCATCCATGGAGCTTCTTCATGCGCTTGACACCAATGTGACCAAGGCGGCAGTGCCACAAGTATGTGGGACTATCGTTATCAACTTTACATCTTTTGGTATTCACACTATGAACATGTGTAACATTACGTTCGAGATTCATTAAGAATAAACCATTGACCATCGGAGCATGACCATAAAACATTTCTCTCATATAAATAGAACAACCATTATTCTCAGATTTAAATGAGTAGCCATCTCGTATTAAGCGAGATCACGATACAATGTTCATGCTCAAACTTGGCACTAAATAACAATTATTGAGGTTTAAAACTAATCCCGTAGGTAAATGTAGAGGTAGCGTGCCGGCGATCACATCGACCTTGGAACCATTCGGCGTGCATCGTCACCTCGTCCTTCGCCGATCTCCGTTTATTCCGCAGCTCCTGCTGTGAGTTACATATATGAGCAACGGCACGGTATCAAATACCGGGAGTTACTACGAGCACTGGTAAGGTACACATCAATTACATGTATATCAAATATACCTTTAGTGTTGCCGGCCTTCTTGTCTGCTAAGTATTTGGGGCAGTTCCGCTTCCAGTGACCCTTCCCTTTGCAATAAAAGCACTCAGTCTCAGGTTTGGGTCCGTTCTTTGACTTCTTCCTGGCAACTGGCTTTTCGGGCGTGGCAACATCCTTGCCGTCCTTCTTGAAGTTCTTCTTACCCTTGCCCTTCTTGAACTTAGTGGTTTTATTGACCATCAACACTTGATGCTCCTTCTTGATTTCTACCTCTGCTGACTTCAGCATTGAAAATACTTCAGGAATAGTTTTCACCATCCCACGCATATTGTAGTTCATCACAAAGCTCTTGTAGCTTGGTGGGAGCGATGAAGGATTCTGTCAATGACCGCCTCGTCCAGGAGGTTAATGTCCAGCTGCGACGGCGGTTGTGCAACCTTGACATTTTGAGTATGTGCTCACCGATGAACTATTTTCCTCCATCTTACAAGCTGTAGAACTTGTCGGAGACTTCATATCTCGACCGGGCATGAGCTTGGAAAACTAGTTTCAGCTCCTCGAACATCTCATATGCTCCGTGTCGCTCAAAACGCTTTTGGAGCCCGGTTCTAAGCTGTAAAGCATGCCGCCTGAACGAGGGAGTAATCATCAAGACGAGACTGCCAAGCGTTCATAACGTCTTGGTTCTGCAGGATGGGTGCATCACCTAGCGGTGCTTCTAGGACATATTGTTTCTTGGCAGCTATGAGGATAATTCTCAGGTTCGGACCCAGTCCGAATAGTTGCTGCCATCATCTTTCAGCTTGGTTTTCTCTAGGAGCGTTGAAGTTCATGGTGACATGTCGTTGGCCATTTGATCTAAAAGACATTTTGCAAAGATTTTAGACTATTGTTCATGATAATAAAGTTCATCTAATCAAATTATTTAATGAACTCCCACTCAGATTTGACATCCCTCTAGTCATCTAAGTGATACATGATCCGAGTCAACTAGGCCGTGTCCGATCATCACGTGAGACGGATTAGTCATCGTCGGTGAACATCTCCATGTTGATCGTATCTTCCATACGACTCATGTTCGACCTTTCGGTCTCTTGTGTTCCGAGGCCATATGCGTACATGCTAGGCTCGTCAAGTTAACCTAAGTGTATTGCATGTGTAAAACTGTCTTACACCCATTGTATGTGAACGTAAGGATCTATCACACCCGATCATCACGTGGTGCTTCGAAACGGCGAACTTTAGCAACGGTGCACAGTTAGGGAGAACACTTTCTTGAAATTGTTATGAGGGATCATCTTTTTTACTACCGTCGTTCTAAGTAAACAAAATGCATAAACATAATAAACATCACATGCAATTATATATAGTAGTGACATGATATGGCCAATATCATATAGCTCCTTTGATCTCCATCTTCGGGGCTCCATGATCATCCTGTCAGCGGCATGACACCATGATCTCCATCATCGTGTCTTCATGAAGTTATCACGCCAACGACTGCTTCTACTTCTATGGCTAACGCGTTTAGCAATAAAGTAAAGTAATTTACATGGCGTTCTTCAATGACACGCAGGTCATATAAAAATAAAGACAACTCCTATGGCTCCTGCCGGTTGTCATACTCATCGACATGCAAGTCGTGATTCCTATTACAAGAACATGATCTCATACATCACATATATCATTCATCATTCATCACAACTTTGGCCATATCATATCACAAAACACTTGCTGCAAAAACAAGTTAGACGTCCTCTAATTGTTGTTGCAAGTTTTACGTGGCTGCAATAGGGTTCTAGCAAGAACATTTTCTTACCTACGTGAAAGCCACAACGTGATTTGTCAACTTCTATTTACCCTTCATAAGGACCTTTTTCATCGAATCCTCTCCAACTAAAGTGGGAGAGACAGGCACCCGCTAGCCACCTTATGCAACTAGTGCATGTCAGTCGGTGGAACCAGTCTCACGTAAGCGTACGTGTAAGGTCAGTCCGGGCCGCTTCATCCCACAATACCGCTGAAGCAAGATAAGACTAGTAGCGGCAAGAAAGTTGACAACATCTATGCCCACAACAAATTGTGTTCTACTCGTGCAATAGAGAACTACGCATAGACCTAGCTCATGATGCCACTTTGTTGGGGAGCGTTGCATAAAATTAAAATTTTTCCTACGGTTTCACCAATATCCATCTATGAGTTCATATAAGCAACGAGTCATGGGAGAGTGATTGCATCTAAATACCACTTTTATATCGCGTGCGGAAGCGTTCAATGGAGCAGGGATGATGGAGTCGTACTCGCCGTGATTCAGATCACCGATGACCTAGTGCTGAGCGGACAGCACCTCCGCGTTCAACACACGCGTGCGGAGGCGGATGATGTCTCCTCCTTCTTGATCCAGCAAGGGGAAGGAGAGGTTGATGATGATCCAGCAGCACGACGGCGTGGTGTTGGATGCAGCAGAACTCCGTGAGGCTTCGCTAAGCAACTACGGGAGGAGGAGGAGGTGTTGCGGGGAGGAGGAGGCGGCAGGCTTTGAGGTGCGGCCACCTCCCTCCCTCCCTTTATATAGGTGCAAGAGAGAGGGGAGGGCGAACCTTGCCCCTTCCTCCAAGGAAGGGTGCGGCCAAGGGGAGGAGTCCATCCTCCCCAAGGCACCTCGGAGGTGCCTTCCCCTTTAGGACTCTCCCTCTCTCTTATCTCTAGGCGCATGGGCCTCTTGGGGCTGGTGTCCTTGGCCCATATAGGCCAAGGCGCACCCCCTACAGCCCATGTGGCCCCCCCCAGGCAGGTGGACCCCTGGTGGAACCCCCGGACCCCTTTCGGCACTCCCGGTACAATACCGATAACGCGCGAAACTTTTCCGGCGACCAAAATAAGACTTCTCATATATAAATCTTTACCTCCGGACCATTCCGGAACTCCTCGTGACGTCCGGGATCTCATCCGGGACTCCGAACAACATTCGCTTTGCTGCATACTCATATTCATACAACCCTAGCGTCACCGAACCTTAAGTGTGTAGACCCTACGGGTTCGGGAGACATGCAGACATGACCGAGACGGCTCTCGGGCAATAACCAACAGCGGGATCTGGATACCCATGTTGGCTCCCACATGCTCCTCGATGATTTCATCGGATAAACCACAATGTCGAGGATTCAAACAACCCCGTATACAATTCCCTTTGTCAATTGGTATTTTACTTGCCCGAGATTCGATTGTCGGTATCCCAATACCTCGTTCAATCTCGTTACCGGCAAGTCACTTTACTCATACCGTAATGCATGACCCCGTGACCAAACACTTGGTCACTTTGAGCTCATTATGATGATGCACTACCGAGTGGGCCCAGTGATACCTCTCCGTCATACTGAGTGACAAATCGGTCTCGATCCGTGTCAACCCAATGACACTTTCGAAGATACCGTAGTGCACCTTTATAGTCACCCGATTCGTTGTGACGTTTGGTACACCCAAAGCACTCCTACGGTATCCGGGAGTTACACGATCTCATGGTCTAAGGAAGAGATACTTGACATTGGAAAAGCTCTAGCAAAGCGAACTACACGATCTTGTGCTATGCTTAGGATTGGGTCTTGTCCATCACATCATTCTCCTAACGATGTGATCCCGTTATCAACGACATCCAATGTCAATAGTCGAAAACCATGACTATCTGTTGATCAACGAGCTAGTCAACTAGAGGCTCACTAGGGACATATTGTGGTCTATGTATTCACACGCGTATTACGATTTCCGGATAATACAATTATAGCATGAATAAAAGACAATTATCATGAACAAGGAAATATAATAATAATACTTTTATTATTGCCTCTAGGGCATATTTCCAACACTAAGGTATAATATACTATACAAAAAAGGACAGGAAAATACAGCAGCTGATGCTCTCTCAAGATCACCTTCTCCTAGTGAACTGCATACAATTTCCTTCTGCACACCTAAGTGGCTGACTGTGGTCTCTGAAGGATATCAGCAACATGAGGAAGACAAACAATTGCTTCAAGAACTAGCTCTCTCTGGCTCAAATGACAAGGGATATGTGTTGCATCAAGGTATCATCAGATACAAGGACAGAGTGTGGTTAGGTCATAACACTGAAGCTCACAAAGCAATTATGTTATCCTTACATGCTAGTGGAGTGGGAGGTCACTCAGGGTTCCAGGGTGCTTACCAAAGGATTAAAGCCTTGTTTGCCTGGCCTGCTATGAAGCAAGATATTCAGAGCTATGTGAAAGAGTGCACTGTGTGTCAACAAACAAAAGCTGAACATATTAGGAAACCTGGCTTGCTCAGCCCTCTGCCAGTACCTAAAGAAGCATGGATTTATTGGAGGCCTGCCCAAGAGCAAAAATTTTGACACTATTCTGGTGGTCATTGACAAGTTTAGCAAGTATGGTCATTTCCTCCCTCTGGCTCATCCATTCACAGCTCTCCAAGTAGCACAACTTTACCTGGATAATGTGTACAAACTCCATGGCCTTCCTATGGTGATAGTCACTGATCGAGATCCTATCTTCACAAGCACTTTGTGGCAAGAGCTGTGCAAATTAACTGACACAGAAATGAATATGAGTTCTGCAAGTCATCCAGAAACTGATGGTCAGTCTGAGAAACTCAACCAGTGTTTGGAAACATTTCTCCGGTGCATGGTACACTCTGCCCCAAAGAAATGGGCTTATTGGCTGCCGCAAGCAGAGTACTGGTACAATACTAACTACCACTCAGCGCTGGGCAAAACACCATTTCAAGTCCTCTATGGATATCAACCCAGACACTTGGGCGTTGCAAATCTTCAGAGCTCGCTATCATCTGATCTGTCAGGCTGGTTAGCGGAACGCAACCTGATGCAAGGCCTGATCAGGGAGCACTTGTTGCATGCTCAACAGCGCATGAAAGCACAAGAGGATAAACACCGATCAGATCGGCAGTTTGCAGTAGGGGAATGGGCATACCTAAAACTTCAGCCCTATGTGCAACAGTCAGTAGTATAAAGATCCAACCACAAGCTCGGATTCAAATACTTTGGCCCTTACCAGATTTTGGAAAAAGTGGGTGAAGTGGCTTACCGGCTTGCCCTGCCAGCGTCCAGCAAGATACATCCAGTGGTCCACGTCTCGCTGCTGAAACCAGCACTGCCTCCAGTGCAGAATGACAGCACCACTGATCTGGCTGCCCTTCAAATCTCAACACCGCTGAATCCGACTCAGGTATTACAGTCTCGTTTGGTGCAGGTAGGCGGACACACTCGGGCGCAAGTCAAGATTGCTTGGCGCGGCCTTCCTCTCTCGATGGCAACTGGGGAGTGGGCATCACTGCTGGCACCAGCGACAACGGCAAGATGATGAACAGTACGAGGGCGTCCTGGTTCTTAAGGGGAGGGGCATGTAACGACCTGGCATGTGCCCACGAGGCGTGCGTGAGTGGCCTGTTGGGCCGGCCCTTTGTGGCCTGTAATGATATCTACTTATAGGCTAATGTGAGAAGAGGAGGACATCAATCTGTAAACTGAATATCGTTATTCCTAATCCCAAGCCTTTCTTTGTGCTTCTTCTTCCTCTCCAAGCTATTTCCTTCTGTCTCCACCTACCACATCCTGGCGTGACGCAAGGAGTTGCTGCGATAGCATATTTTGAGTGTCATGTATTGCACTTGTGTCATGTCACCATGGCCGTGCACTCAGCTTCACGTTAGGCACTTTCCTCCGTGGCCGCCACCGACGGTAGAGGTTCGTGGCCACGACAGAGCTCCGTCAAGGCTATGGAGGCGCAGACACCAGGCCGGCCATCTCCGTCGTGCAGGACCAGGGCGTCCATCGGCGCTCCAGCGTGGCCACGGACGCCGGGGAGGCGGCGAGCTCGGGAAGCTGGCGTCCAACGCTCGGTCCAGGTTGCGGGCAACCACAGCCTTGAAATATTAAGCTAGCTTGTCGTAGCGGCGTCGATGCAGCCGTCCTTACGTGTGCAAGGTGCCAAACGGAGGAGGCAAGGGATAGGGAGGTACGCTGAGCATGAGAGAGAAAAGGAGAGAGATGTACAGATTTTTGCTGCTACGCTGCTTATTGCTGTTCGTGCTAATGTGATCCTCTGAGATGGAGCGGGAAGGGAGACAGCGAGGGGGTTAGGGAGCGAGGGATCTGACTGAGAAGAGAGAGATGAGATGATATATTTTTTTTATTCTAGGTTGATGTTGCTACTGCTATTTGTGTTCGTTGTTGATGTGCAGCTGAAAGATAATGAGAGAGATTGTGTTGTGTAGTGCTTGCTCAGGTTATATTTATCTGATGATCGATTTGCTGTTCTGTTTGCATGATAGGCATAAATAAATGGATTTGTTGACTGCCTATCAATGAACTCATGTCTCACCTCGCAGTCGTGGGCATGGAGCGGAGCCGAGCCTGCGCCACATACACTACACCGTGTCACAGGATTTTCAGCGGCCGTAGGGATGCAGTGGTGCTGGTGGTGGTCAGGGGATGTTTGCACACAAGTAGTGGCCGCGCCGTGAGATGGTGTATTGGTCTGCATATTTCCCACCTTCTTTGTTCAAAGCATCTGATACATGAATTAGGTTGCTAATAAGAATAATACCTGACATGTCCTAAATATGTTATGTTGAAGATATACATACTTAACCAGGTATTGCGGCAAAGGTTCAAGCTTGAGAAATCTCGAAAGTTCTTAATCTCTACCACATCTACACCAGCCACATCCTCACGCCTTATTACGTGTTGTGTTTTTTCAGTAGGAGTGTGAGGGAATATTTCTATCCAGTTGTAATGCACTCGGGCATATTCCTGTCAAAAAGGGAACAGATTTCTTTTATCTTCTTTGGTCAAGCCCCTTTCCTACGCGCGTAGCAATCTCAGCCTTTTTTTTTTTATGGGAAAACGATCAATTTCTCAATCGGATCGGTCGGACAGCCTCAGCCTGACGTTCTTCTTTTAGTTGAGGGAATGACGGATCTCTCTCTCTCTCTTTTTTTTTTTTTGAGCCAAGAATGACGGATCTCTCGATCGGATTATTTTCCATCCCTCCGCATGGGCCATTGCATGCAACTAGGCCTACGTCCTAACACGTACGGTTTTCTACCAATGGTCAGCCCATATAATGATATAGGCATATACACACACACACACAAATTATAGCTTTGTGATGGTACACTCACGGACTCACTTAGCTGTAGACCGCGCTTACAAAAATTGCCTCGAACATGCAATCTACATGTTCTTGGTGAGAAAATTAACTGGCCTTTGAATATATTTTCCCTTTCCGGGAAATAAAATCAGGTTCAAACATTCAAAACATGTATTGCTCTACATGAAAAGAATAACTAGACATTTGAATGTTTTTTTCACAACATAGGGATATTTCAGGTACAATGACCAAGGAAGAACATGTAAAAAGTCGGACTCCATTTTAAGAACTTAAATAAACTCAGGGTGACAAAATAATTTTTAATATTACTCAAAAAAATTTAACATGGAGCCACCTAAAATAACTATTAGCCTCAATAATTTCTTTCATTTAAAATTGTAGCAACAACGTAGGGTTCAAAATGCGATAAACAATTGTTAGAGATGTCACTAAATGTAATTTTGTATTACTAAAATCTCTTCTTTTTTTGTGCACCAAGAATAGAATTATATGCTAAAAAATCCGCCTAGCACTATAATTTTTGTAATTAATTTTGAAGGAGTATTGACACTTAGTGCACATACTCTATAACCTATCAATCCATTTTAAAGACAATGCATGTATCTGTAATTATTTCTGGCACTATTAAACTATTAATAATTTGTTTACTTATTTTTTAGTAATTTAGAGTGTTTGTTCCGTGGCATGCAAGTTGAATTTGGAAATTAAACTTTAGAAATATTTCATATTCAATGTTTATGATATTAAGTGCTTCCCCACCATGTTGAAATAGTGTGCGTCTTGAGCCATGCTATTCGAGATAGCGACATTTTTTTCCTCCCGTTGTAACGCACGGGCATCTTTGCTAGTCAATATTATAATTTTCATACATTGTAGATGTTTATATTTTTTTAATATAATTTTGATCAACATTTACGAAGCTTGACTTCAGACGAACATGCGGAGTAAAATGAAACGGAGGGAATGAGGTCATCATTCCACTGGCGAATCTTTTCTAAAAAGAACTTGCTGGAAGGTTAGCCCACACAAACTTTCTTTTGTTTGGCGGTGCAACCTGCAAAACTTACTAAGTGGTCATGAGGCCAACCGCAAACCTTACTTCTATAGGTGAAGGCATTACTAATGTCAGTACCATTGTGGGTTCGTAGGGGCTATATTTTACTGTACATATTACATTGATCGAATCCCCTCCCACAACCACATTCATCTTGACATTTTCTCTCTTCCTTTTGACATCTCACCTTCTTGCTCAACTAAACATTGTGTCACTTGTTCAGTGTGAATCCGTGTCGTTATATGGTACTAGTATATACTATCCTCTAGCTCAACTAGTAGAGCTAGCATGGGTATATACAATATCCTCTCCTCTGCTCAACTAAACTTATAGCCAGAGACAAGATGAAGGATCTTGGATCTTTATTGTGCTACCATAAGTAAAATGTAATGGGCTAGAGACAAGATGGCACAACAACCCCTCCTCGACTATTCCACCGCTCTAATGGAACGAGATGATGGCTTTAGTTTTCCTCTCAGCTGTTATACTGAGAACACAAACAGATTTGGGAATGAGAAGCCCCAGGAATACTTGAGGAAGCTGCAAGAGAAAATCGTGCTTTGGTTTTAGTCTGCTTTGTCTATGTTTTTTTATGCGTTTGGTCTCAGGGTCTGCAATACTGAATGTACATCAGCTGGGGTAGGAGCGGAACATTACACAGTTCTAGGACAAAACAGGGCTTCATGCCAACTTGACCATCTTTACAAGTTCTTGAAAACACAAGACATGTCATTCTACGAATACAGATTAACCTGATAACTTTCACTTTGAAACAAGCACAGGCGGTGGTGAATTAATTAGTTTCCTCATTGGCACGAGGAACATAGCTTCATTTCCATATAATACAATGACCTTTTTTTTATACAAACTCATGCGACATCAATGATTTTACCACAGGCCTGGTCAGCATAATGGACTGCTCCTAGTCTTTGAAATTATCTCATCACAAACAAACTACCAAGATGTTCTAACCTTTAAGAAAATCTCATTAGAAGTCCCATCTAAATGAAATAGTTGGTTGCTTCTAGTCTTAAGAATGATTTCATCTAAAACACCTATTCAGATTTCCTAATCTTAAAAGAGAAAATCTCATTAGAAGTCCTATCTAAATGTTCCTACAAGGCAACCAATTTAGTCAGCGAGGGACAAAAAGTTGCAAAATACAGTTGGATTGTCCCATGTTACAAGTTACATTTTCCACAGGGTCCACACTGCAACAACAACATAATTAGCAGCAGGCAAGACGCTCATCTGAAGCACCTTCAAATAAACAGCCATTCATGATATCTGCATCACCCACACAAAAGTAAGAGTTAGAGTCTGCATTATCACAGATGCAAACAAAAGCCTATTGTTTGCCAATGTTGTTCCCCATTGGTGTTCGTATAGCAGTGTTTTTCATATCTTATTTGGATGTATAATAATTTCGAAGGTTATACAAGGTGTAGATCATTAAACAGTTGCAAATGGCATATGATGATTTCGAAAGAAACATCACTGAGTAAACTGCGAGTGATCTTTTTTTAATAGTTCATTGTGTCACAATTAATCACCATATGTTATGGTCAAAGTGCAACGTAAACTGAAAACAGTATAAGAGTAGTGACTACATTATGAATTTATGATGCAAGTCAGACCTAACCAGATCATGCCATATATTAAAGAAAATCAGCAGGCCCATTATGACTGATATATTAATACCACTAGAGATGCTAATCAAAGGAAATGTCTAACTGAACTTCTCAAGTCAAGTGAGACTGAATAAATGAAATTGGCCCAGGTCCAAAACTAGAGATGCTAATCAAAGGAAATATCTAACTGAACTTCTCAAGTCAAGTGAGACTGAAGAAATGAAATTGGCCCAGGTCCAAAACTGACGGTCGACATAAAGTAATGTCAGGGTAATCGTGCCTAACATCACACATATTGTACAGATGAAGATAAAATCAAATGAGACTAATATTTGCAGAGTCATGCAAAAGGCAGACCTTATTCTCTTGAATGACTAATAAATAATTCGCCAAAGGTTAAAATAGTCATCATTTAGGCTCCAAACAATAAAATAAAACTCTTATGTTGACTTAAAAACACAAGCTCATGATGCAGCTTAAATCTTAAACATTTTAATTCATGTTTCACTGGAAGACAAAGAATTAAGAAAAGCAATACAAAACAATCAACTTCTGCGTCAACCCAGCAGCAAATAAAAATTCAAGAAGCACGTACCAATTGATCTGCAGCGGGTCTGGTGACAGAAACCTTTTGAGCCTCCTTTTAACAGAATATGACATTGATTGACAATAGAAGTAAGAAGAAAAGTGTAGCTAACTAAGTCCGTTACCCATCTCATCAGTTTTGGAACTCTTATGCTGCCATAGATAAGTCATGTTAACAGACAAACAAAATGTGCTGCAAGAAAAATTGTTATACCAGGAAGCAAATGATGAATGTATATCACCTTGCTTTTTTGTGCTTATGCACATCTGCGAATCCTCCGTCCCCTCATGCTTCCTCTTCTGAACAATTTGTGGACATATAAAGTATAGCTAAGTGATGAGTAAGACTTGGACATACTGAAGTTTTAAACATACAGAAAATGCAGCAACCTTCTCATGATGCTTATCCTTTTTCTTATCCTTGTCCTTGTCTTTGTCTTTAGACCGATCCTTATGTCGATGTTTGTGCTTCTTATGCTCCCTGTCTTTATCTTTGTCTTTGTGTTTTTTATGTTTTTTCTCTTTGTCCTTGGACTCACTTTTCGGTTTGCCGAAATAGTAGGTACACCTTTTTCAGCCTGTTGATTGGTTTAATTGTTAGGTATATGATGATAGGAAAATGCAATAACACCATAAAGCAAAAGTGGGATGGCAAAATGATCTTACAGAGGGTAAATCTACTGGAGCAGTTTCACGAAGCTGAAATGCTTGCCCCAGAGTTTCCATATCAAAGGGCTTAATATAAGCAGGCTTATCCCTTAAGTATGCATTCTGAACGAGTTGATCTAGCTCCATTCCTTCTCCTTTCCGAATTTCAGTGTCCCCCGCAACATTGTGAAGGTAATGTGTATCTGAGATTGCAAGTGGCAAAGGCCTCTTGCAGAAGAAATCATGGTGCAGCTGCAATTTGTACTGACTTATTAAATCAACAGCACCAGTGAGCTCCCTAGGTCCTGAAATAGAAAGAGTCATATTATGGACTACCAGCATTGCATATAACCAAGGCAATTTGGAGAAGGATGCACATCAAGAACCATGTCAGGAAAATGCACTCATGCATACAAGTACAATGGACACTTATTCCTCTGGTAGGGTCTAATAAAGTAGCTTATCGTGATGCACAACAGAAAATATTGCTGTCCAGCATAGACAAAAAAATGTCAACATGAGGAAATTTTGGCGATTCCAGAGATGCTGCAAACTCAAAATTTCAAATGTAGGACAAAGAATGACTGTCCAAGTATGAACATTGAATGTATATTTCCTGTGCAATACTTTGCTGATGGCTACAAGATAACAATCATAACGAATAGATAAGTACTTCTGTATACAAGTAGAATGGTATCGATTGTGTAACATAATCCAGTAACCCACGTAATATTGGACTATTTATTACTGGTTAAAACTTGAATCTGGGTGGTCAAAAGACAGATACCTTACAAAAAGAAACAAAGAGAATATCAGGTAGCAAACACAAATAGGCATGGCAACATCACAGTACGTAACGAACGAAATAAACTAAAGTAGATGCTTAATGAAGCAGAGGATGCTCCCAACGGGACGGTTTCATCTTTAAAGGTGAGAAATCCATTCAAATTCCGACAATGTGTGGTGGTATAATTGTATAAACATCCATAGTTAATTAGAGAGGCAAAGTTCCCTAGAGGAGATGAATATGCTTGCTAATACTACTTTTCTGCATTTTGAGTTTTTGACAAGAGCGGTACCTTTGCCAAACTTCTTGTCGTCAGAATCCATCAGACTGAAGCTCGGTTAGGGTCAGCCGGGCCTGGTCGCCGACCCAGTGCCCGCCCGAATTCCGCGGCGACGGCCCGCGGGGAAGGAGAGGATGGGGCGGGCGAGGACCTCACGGTGGCTAGGGAGGACCGGCGTCGGTCGGGTGGGGTGGGGCAGCGGCCCGCGCAGTAGATCTGCCGGGGGGCAGGCGGGGAGGGGCGGGGTGGCCGCCGATCTGGCGGCGAGGGGCGGCCGGTCGCCGGAGCCGGCGGGCGATGGAGTGCTGGAGGGGTTCGCCGCTTCACGCGAGGGTCGGCTCGGGGCGGGGCTTGTGCTGGGAGGCGGAAGTGGGGCAGGGGCAGAGGATACATATGCGACTGGACTCGACCAGACCATGTCCATGTCGGTCTCGGTCGTATCGTATCGTATCTCCGCTCCAGCTCCGACTCCGAGCCTCCGAGGCGCGTGCCGAGGGGGAGGGGGAGACGTTGGCGGTCGCCGTTGGATTGGATCTCACGGTTCCGCGATCAAGGCTCACTATTTTCTGTGCGTGGGAAAATATCAGGTCATTCCACCTTCCACTATTCACATAATTTACGTGTCTCATAAAATAATTAAATTACAACTTTTTGGAAACATATAAATTTGAAGAAAAAAATTAAGTTGCGAGCATATATATGTTCTAGCATCACTTGGATATTCTCCCTTCTGTGCGTTTTTTTTTTTTGCGGGGTTAAAGAGATTTCATTGCTCAAGCTGGAGGGAGATCCTCCAAACACAGTTCAGGTACATTAGCATGGCCAGATTTTAATTGCCCTTCTGTGCGTTAATTGCTCTGACAGATTTTTTTTCAAAAACTAAAAGCCTTTCATCTATTAATAATACGCAAAGTACTCCCTCTGATCCATATGGCGATGCTGCAGCAGCAGGTAATATGGATCAGAGGGAGTAGTAGGAAGATCCCATAGGTGTAACTAAAGTTACAAGCAGGACCATGGACCTCCCATCGGGCATAAAAACCCGATACATGACCCGAACTTGTATAGCCTGAAATCAAAGCAAGCAGTTTCAAAAACCACGAAAATGTTTATTCAGGTAATTCGGGTTAGTAGCCACTGTACCCGAATTGACATAGAGGCCTAGTAACGCGTGAAGGCCCAGCCAAAATCCAATCCCCTCGCAAACCAATCATGCACACTTTGTCAAAAAGCTTTGCTCTTTTGCCCCATGCCTTCAAACGGGTCAACACTTGCGCCCAATGATGCATGACAAACACAACATTTCACCCTCCTTGTTCGAGTACAACAAACCCATCTTCTTCTTCGCGTCTGCATCAGACACGGTCGGCTTTGGGTGTCCGTCAGTGTCACTTGCTCCGGCTGCGACGAGTAGTGGTCATCGACTTGTTTGCCTTTGTGGCCACCGTCGTTGTGGGTCATGTTCATCATCGTCTCATCGATGGCCATTGTCGAGCTAGGGATAGTCATTCCACCAAACAATGACCGGACACCCCCAGACGAGGGCTCCTCGGACGAAAATTGTGACTATGCGAGCATCGCCAACTCGGTGAACACATTGTCGCTGTTGAGGTCGACGGTAGCCAGAGGCAGAGGTGAAATAGGCGGGAGAGTGTTATGGCAATTGTGTGTCGAGCTGATTGAACTATTGGGCAACGAAGTAGTACCTCGCCTTGTATTGTGCAGGCCAGGGCTACAATTGCCAGGGGCACCGCCAGATAGTCCGATGTGTAGGAGGAGCTCTGTCCTGAGTGGCCGACTACACCTTCTTCTTTGTCTCCTTCACGCGTCGCTCTTGCCGTAGCGCGGATGCGCCTGTGCGGTTGTACTTCTTCAGGTCCGGCAGGACGACGCACATTGTGATAGGCTCAGGCAGGTCCATCTTGACGGTGGCATAATGGGTCGAAATGGGTTGGAACGGCGGCGATTGGGACGGAGATGGGGTGGGGGGTCAACACCGGAAGAGTGGGGGTCCTGGGGGTTGTCAAAATGTGTGGGTGCAGGCTGGTTTTTGGGTGGGTCTGAGGTCGGAGTCTGATGTTCATCAACGGTCATAACATCTCAGTCTTTGTGCCAACAGACACGTCATCTGCTAATGAAAAATATATCCTACCTCGGCGAGACACACATGGTATCAAATAATCTCAAACCCGAGGTCAAAGTTTGAACCCACTTGCGCATGGTTTTGTTTCTTCAAAAACAAAACAAGAACAAGAACCATAAACTACACTCCTACATCAGTAGTTGGGTACATGTCTCGTGAAGATTAAAGATTATGAAACATGCCTCATGAGAAGACTAAGAATTAGCAAACCCTTTCATATTAGTCCTACAGAACATGACAACAATTCAGTATCAACGAGTGAACGAGAAATCAGCTCCCTCTGCAACCCAAGGGGCACAACAACCCTACAAACTGGGGTACAAAATTACTCGCCCCTGTACATCACACGCGGCAAATTTTGGCCCCTCGCGTTTGTATAGTCATCTTCAATGACCTGAACAAATAGCGTCTTCCACTACAAGTAGATCCATCCATCCAAATATCCAATGCATGAGCTCCAGGAGGTGAAGCAGCTGATAACATCAAACCCATTGATGGCATACCTTGTTTGTGTACTGAAGAGCAGACAATGGTGAGGTCCATGATCTCCACTGCCGTCAGTCGATAGAGCAGATGTAGGGAACTCGAGTTAAGGGTGATGGACACCCGGTCTGGTGGGTGTCAGTCATGCTGGCCTGGTCCCTGGTGTTCTTCTAAAATGACACTACGGCAGTGGGACTGACGGATGCCGCCTAGTTAAGCCGTCGGTTGCTCTGGTGAAGCAGCCATGGATGAGCGCCGTGTCATCTGTAGTTGCAGCATTGTGCGCGGCCTAACGACAGTTTGTCCCAGAGGCATAGCATCTGCCTGGGGGACTGGTAGTGAGCCGTGAAGTAGTTGTCCACGCAGCCGTACTGGCAGAACTTCCAGCTGTGAATGTACTGCACCGGGGCGCCGATGGTGGTAGTGTTGTAGTCTTCGACCCACATGCCCATGCTCACATCCTCCATCTTGAACAGCTGCAGCAGCAGATTATGGCCGTTAGACACCAGCAAAGAAAAAGATGGTGGCCGTAAGACGATGATGATACTTCTTTTTTTTTGCAGATTCGGGGTCAGATGATGATATATTGGTATGGTAGGATCAAGAGGACACCGATGCGCTGCAGTTCGGTCGGTCTTACCCTCAGCGATTGATTCGCGTGGCGGATCTGATGTCTCTGGCAATGTTAATCGAAATTACATAGCCGGGTCCGTTGGCATAGGGGGGATACACCAATTCTGGCCATTCCTGCAGGCGTTTTCGTTGTGAGTGGACGAGTGTATGTCTACGGATTCACATTGTGGGAAGAAAAACTTACCTCGAACGTCACGGCCCATTTACCGCTCCGGAGAGGCCTGTGTAAGAGATTTAGGTTGCCAAGATAAAGAGGCAAAGTTCTGTTGAAGGTAGAGACCTGTTGCAACACGACATCCAGCCTCACAAAGGTATCATCGTCACACTTCATGATATACTCCATGTAACATTTTGCACCTGCACAGAAATAAGAGTGGGTGATAATGAATCGTTGCCAAGAGCCAACTAATATGTGAAGAACCATCATGGCTTACCCCATACTGACATATCGCAACTGTTTTGAGAACCACCAACTCATACCGGTCGATAAATGGCAGAATGACAACGTCTCCAAAATATTCTGCTTCCTTCTTTAGTGCTGCATTTATCTCTTTTCTATGGCTCTACAAAAGCAAACATATCCCACAGTGGTGTTAACATTATTTTGCAATTATATGAACAAGACATTATGGCAAAATGAATATGAGGACAAAATTGTAGCATATTATATGTCGACAAAAAGGATTCAGTCATTTTTAAAAACATACTCCCTCTGTTCACAAATATAAGATGTTTTGGATATTTCAATATGGACTACATACGGACTGAAATGAGTGAACAAACACACTAAAATGTGTCTAATATACATCCAATTCACAAAAAAGTTAGAACAGCTCATACTCCCTCTGTAAAGAAATATAAGATCTTTTAGATCATATGTTTCTTTACAGAGAGTATTTGTGAACGGAGGAAGCAAGACTTATCTTACCAGTGCGACAAAGAATCGAGCAACCACATTTCCCAATTGGATTGCAGGAAACTGCATCCAAGTTTTTCTAATAGCCATCCGCTCAGCAAAATGGTTTGTAGCAGAGAGAATGCCGATAAAAAGCTGAATCGGTTCCTCTGGCACAGGGCGAGCCTTCCACTTATCAGACATTTCCAAGACATTTTGCAGAGAAAAACTAGGATGAGCCTTCGGAAGAGAGGTTGCATACACCGAGTGAACATCTATGCCACCTGTTACAGCTAAACCAGTTGCATCTTCGAGAGTGAATCCCTGATAAACATTGAGAACAAAAACTAGTCAGTATTTTCATTCGCAGAACTGTACAACATCTGTAATTGTATACACCGAATAAAATCTTTGTCATAGGAATAGAATTTACCATCCTATGAGGAAATGAGGCAACATGACGACCCCCTACATTAATATGGTATCCTTCAACACCAGCTTGGATAGTGAGAACAAACATCTTCCCCTCTAAAAATGGGTATGGCCAGGTCATTTCTGGTTTCTTTGCTCGGCCGATGAACCTGTTGAACCATGAGCTTGTTTTTGTTTCTTTTGAATCAGCCATGTCCCTCCGTTCCCATTTCTCACATTTTGGAAACCCATCGACTGCAAAAAGTTAACGACACTGTCAGCACGCATAGAGGTAATGTCAACTGATACGGAGGCGTGGAGGCGAGGGTTGATACCATTTCAAAAAGAAAAACATAGTAGAAGATATATAGCATCAGAAAACATTTTGGGAGACAGATTGGTAAAACGTGATCCAGCCAATACATTACAATTGTATACGGAAAATCTGAAAAACTATGGAGCGCGACGCAATTACACGTAGCATCCCCTTTTCTGTCAACTAGTACCAGTAAGTCCAATTGTACAGGAACTAAAATCATTGCTACAACTCTACGAACAGTCAAAATAACTAATGAGCAAGTGATTCAAATAAACACAAACTGGCGTGCATGTGAATGGAGAATGGAAGATCAATGCAGAATGGTATATTGACCCATACAGATTACTGGTTACTGAACCGGCAATGTTGCATTGTCCTTGTGCCCGGAGCAGAAAGACAGCAAAGTAAGCAAGCTCAATTACAGCTAACTGCAGTACAATGAGCTGAGCGCACGCACCATGGTCATCGTCCTTGGAGGGTGCCGTCGCAGCGCTGCGCCTTGCCCCATTGCATGCGGAAGCAGGTGTTCATCTCCAGCACCGGCCGACGGCTCCAGTCGCCGCGGAGCCGCGGGTTGAGGTGGAGGATCCTGGGCGGGTCCTCGCCCTCGGAGGCGCGCAGGCCGCGCAGCTCCACCGCGAACTGCGCCACCATGACCGTCCCGTTCCCGCTCCCGCTCCGCTCCAGCGCCTCCACGTACTCCGCCATCGCCTCGCGCGCCGTCGCCACGACCGTCACCGCGGACCCCACCGCCAGCCCGCACGGCAGGAACGCGGCCGTCTCGCCCTCCCCGCCGCCACCGAGCTCGAGCGAGGTGGGGCACTCGACCGCTGCGCCGTCGCCCGAGACGATGGCGTCCACGTCGCCGGAGAACGCGGAGGCCTCCTCCCACGCCTTGGCCCCGAGCGCCCACGCCTCCGCGGCCATGCGCTCGAGCTCGGAGAAGTTTCCCCGCAGGCCCCACCTCCTCCGACTTCCCCCACCAAGAGCTTCGTGGCGCCGGAAGATCTCCCCGGTGATGCGGCCGTACCCCGTGACAGCAGCACCGCCCCCCGCGGCGCGGCGCCCGCGGGACGCCCGCTCGGGGACATCGCGCTGCAGCAGCTCGCCTCGCGAGGCGGCGGTCTCCGGCCGGGGGATAGCCGCGGCGTCCTCCCAGCTGCCGAGGCCGGAGAGCTTGACGGAGACGAAGACGAGGTACGCGAAGGCCGCCGCGGCGAGGAGGGGCGCCAGGCGCCTGCGCGCGCGCGCCCGGCCGCCGAGGAAGATCTCGGAGCTGCGCGCGCGCTTCATCGGCGGCGCGCCGGCGAGGAGCGGGTGGGTTACCGGGTCTGGGATGGTAGCGGAGCTCGCCGGGTCCGCGGAGAGCCGGGGAATAAAAACGGGAAGGGGAAAGTGATAGGGAGGAGGGTTGTTGGTGCTGACCTGACCTGGCGGTTTCTTGGAGAGATAGTGAGAGTTTACTCTTTCTTTCTTGTGGTTTTGCTTGGAGTATATTATGGAGTTAATTCAGGTGTTTATTACCTGGAGTTAGAACAAAAGATGTGTTCAATTTGAGTTATTATATGGATGTTTGGGGTTATTTTAGGATTTATTGTCTCTTGCAACTCTCATTATGCTACTACTAGCATTAATTATTAAATGGTTTCTATTTCATAATTGTGTCCTGAAATTCCCGTGTTATTTGTGAAAAATGTTGCTTTGCTGAAACACATAAGTCCATTTTCCAGTTCAGATCTCTCTTTTTTCAAGATCAAGTTTTTACTCTCTAGTAAATCAACAAAACCATATCATGCAATCACAAATTTAGAAGTACAAAATCATTTTCTTTCTTAGGGATAATAAATACTCTCATCGTTCTATATTAGTTGTCGACGATTTAGCACAAAGGCGTACTAAATCAGTGAGAACTAATATGGAACATGAGAGTAAGTTTTTTTTGTAGTGGAAAAGTTTCCTAAGCAACCAAACAAAGCCTATAGAAGTTTCCATAGCCGTCATGTTTTTGTGAGTTGATTGGCATCGTCTGTGAGAAACGTTCTTGGTTCCATAGACGTATGCATGATACTTCCTCCATCCCATAATATAAGAACGTTTTTTATACTAGTGTAGTGTGAAAAACGCTATTATATTATGGGACGGAGGGAGTAGTTATTATAGATCGCAGAAGGCGCAATGCACAATTGCTATGAAACATTTTTTTAAGTTTGACATTGGTGAATAAGATGCAATGAAAATGTATAAGAATAGGTACAAATTCAAAGCCTCGGAGGTGCTAGTATATAGCTGCATCTACCAACTTGCATACAAGACACCTGTGGTCTATGAACACCTGGCTAATGCTATGGATGAATTTACTGGTGCTCTGGTCTTTGGTTAGTCACTAGTGTTCTACTTGATATCTTGAGTTTGTGAAGATGAGCAGAAGAGCCAGGTATGGGTTGCGGAGGATGGCACTGTGGAGAAATATAACGGCTTGTTTGAGGATGTCCTCCTACTCCAAAACAATCCACAATTAACGGACAAAAACTTCAACATCCTCCGGGAGAGAATCGGCATAAACACATTACAAATAGAGATGCCAGCATACAAATAGACCGATTTGAGGGCTCTTTTGATTAGAAGGAATTGCATACGACTTTTATAGGATTGGATCCTATAGAAAATTTTCCTAACTTTTATACTACTTTTATATGTGTGTTTCTGACTTCTGAGCTAGCTTTGTACGGATGTGCGTTGTGTTTGGGTGAATACATCTAGCAACCAACACTCCACCACGAACTCGCCAACGCCCGCCCACTCTCATCCGTTGTGCTTTGGCCTCCCGTGCCGGAAGCTCCTATTCGGAGCTTCAAGCGCCAAGGAAGCTCCCTGGCGCCCACGCGCCGTGCTGGTGGGCCGGCCCATGTACACGTTCACATTTGCGAAAGAAATGGAAAAAACAGGGAGAATACAAAAAAAATCATGAATTGAAAAATGTTCAAGAATTTTAAAAAAACATGAACTTGAAAAAAATCATCAATTTGAAAAAAGGTTCATCAAATTTTAAAAGAGTTCATCAAATTGAAAAAGTTCATCAGTTTTTTCAAAAATGTCATTGAATTTGAAATTTTGGAAAAAGTTCACGAAATTTAAGTAAAGAAAAAACAAAAAGGAAAATAAAAAGGAAAAATAGCTAAACGGGCCGGCCCAGCTTGGAGGGCTTCAGGCGCCCGTCTGCAAACTGCACGCTTGAAGCGCCAAATAGGATCTGCCGCCAGATGCTATAAAAAAAAGGATCTGCCGCCCCTGCTTTGAGGGTTTTTTGCGGCGGAACCGTGGATCAGCTTGCGTAGATTGAGGTCACAGCAGTCACAGCTTACGTCTCCTTGAGACTCGTCATACGGACGACCCTGCATAGCAATCGGCCGCCCGCCTCTGTGAGAGGGGGGATTATGAACCTTGATCGGACTTAGGTGTCATTTAACACCATTAGGTCAAAAAATTGACGGAAGGGTTATATTGTGAACAAAATTTAAAGTTGGTACTCCCTCCGTCCGGAAATACTTGTCATCAAAATGAATAAAAAATGATGTATCTAGAACTAAAATACATCTAGATACATCCCCTTTTGTTCATTTTAATGACAAGTATTTCCGGACGGAGGGAGTATCAGATAAGTAACATTTCTTCAGTGTCAGATAGGGAAACGAAATTTGAAAGTGTTGAACAAGGGATTCTTTCCTTGATGAAGGGGTGTCAAAACAGTGTTTTCTACTCCCTCCGTCCGGAAAAACTTGTCATCAAAATGGACAAAAAAGGGTGTATCTAGAACTAAAATACATCTAGATACATCCCCTTTTATTCATTTTGATGACAAGTATTTTCGGACGGAGGGAGTACTACATTCATTCCTTTATATATTATTTTCGACACGATGACCAAGGCACATAATATAGAGGATGAAATTACCCTTATCTAATACGGCAATTTAGAATGAAATTTCCTTTTTTTTTCTCTAAGAAGAGATACATGCAATCAGAGAAGAGATACTTTCTTTTTTTGAGGGCCAATAACAGAATTACAAGGAATTAGAACAAATGCACCTTTGATTGTGGATTTTTATCAAAAAAACAAATGCACCTTACATATGTGAAGATGTTTTGTACTAGGAAGGCGCTATTAACAGATGCTCATACAGTTGACAATTGGTAAATCAAGTTTCTGCCAGAAATGGATGCTGTAATAGGTGTATGGGATCCAAGTTCACACCGTGGCAGGGCTTCCTACAGCAATTCGCCTACTGAAAACATACAACAATCGCAGGTACAAAACCCAGACAGGCTACATAATGCAATAAACAGCTTTGTGCCAAGTAATCAAACAAAGCAAGTAATAATAAAACAAAGGCACCAAACTAATGTAAAAATCTTAAAAAGATTGGTCTTCTCAGAATAGAAACCACGGGCTTAAGAGCGTCAAATTTAATAGTTCCAAAATCCAACACAATGGCCATAGCTCTATAGGTACGGACTGGTAATACAGGACAGAGTTTTAGGATAAAATTCACCAACTAGCCACGCTCTATTTCTTCTTGTCACCAGCACCACCACCACCAGCAGACCTGCATATCACGTGAGAACATTTTAGTCATTTATATACCAACTGTTACAGCAAAACAGAATTGCAACTATTTTTGCCTGAAAGTAGAAGACATGAACATGGTCAGAAAAAAGAAAAACCTAAAGAACTACAAGCAATAGAAACATAATTATGGTGAAGATTGCATTATATATGCAACACCGAAACCACCATCATCTTCCAAGTGGAAACTGCTGTCTACAACCTACACTACTTGACAGGGAGAAAAGCCACGTCTAATTTTTTTTTAAATTGCTGGAAGAATTGTTGAGTGCATAGGCGTTCGTTTAAGCGTGCATAGGCGAATGCAACAACAGAACACCTAGGGCCTAGTCATGCTAAGCATGCCCCGGCGCACACACTACAAGGTAGGCACTAGGCAGAGACGAGATAGGCACTAAGCAGAGATTAAAAAAAGGAATTTAGACCTAGCGCTTTATTTAAGCTTGGCTGGAAGCCAGCACAGCATTTCTTAATGTTAAGGAATTCTTTTTGTCTTCAATTCACTTTTAAACCCAACAAATTCATAATTCTCCTAATGCTAGAGGATGCACTATGCAATGCTCTAGGTAACTAAGTAGTCCAGAGCAAAAAGGAAAACTGAATAATAGGACAGCAGAGTCAAATAATGTTCATAATATAAATGGTGAGTCGAGTGGTTACACACCTCATCTTCCTAAGGACACTTGACATCTCCTCTCTCTTCTTCTTTGCTCTCTTGTGAGTACCAAGCTTTCTCTTGGCGACCTTGAGTGCACGCTTGTCCTTTCCAACCTTAAGAAGCTCAGTGATACGTTTCTCATAGGGAGCGAATCCAGCAACCTCCCTAATCAAGTTCCTGACAAAATGCACCCTCTTGGTACCTTTCTGCAAAATATGCCAAGATAACATTGTAAGAATAACTGCAAACTGGATAGACATGTTATAATAATTCAGCTGAGCATATAGGAGCATGTAAGTTAACTTTGTTTCAGTTTCACACAAGTTACAATTCGCTAAAAAAAGCCAGCTAGAATAGCCAAATAACAATTTGGTCCCAAACACAGCAAGGTCCTATTTTACTTTCAACATGACCTGACAACAGTATATAATATGCAAGGAAGGAAGGTACTCCTTCTGCATTGGCTATTACTTCACTGCAGAATACAACAGGCCCGTGTGGGTATTCAAGCCCAATACAGAATCCAGATTTACACATGAAAACAAGACGCTATCAATGCTCCCAAGTTATGTAAGGCCATGGTTATGCATCGAAGTATTGAACAATAGGAGAATTAAGACTAATACTAGATGGCATTGAAAACTGCATTTACAACTATTTACAGATAGGGTCTGTCTAGGGCCTATCCAGATGTGCCCTAGTTATTGCACATCTAAGAGACTCAATCAAGTATTAAAAGAAAAGGAAAAGGAAAAAGAATATACCCACACGAGTCTCGGTGTAAGATCAACGACATAGGACTTAGATGTGCAATACTTGTGGCAAATTTAGCTTTAGCAAAACTGTTACAGATAATATTGCAATACTCTTCAAAAAGATGTGTACTACAGTCAGTGATACTTTAGAAATGAAATTATAAGGTACTTGATTGAGCGGTCACATTTCATCACCAACAACTATCAACCTCCAGGACTAACAACTTGGGACTTCTGAAATATCAAAATTGCCAAACGTGTGTTCATGCATCATTACATCACTGCAGACACAAGGCTGCTCCCAATGTGTAGAATTTTTTTATCAGTTGGTCTCAATTCGGCGAGCTTCCATGCAATACAAGGTACACCTCACAGATAATTAACCCGACTATTTTTGCCCTTCAGTAGCATCAACCATGCTATGCTACGTATTCTTAACATCTACCTCGCCACCCTCTTTTGATCATAAAAACAACGGACACGAAAATAATACTAAAACTAGCAGACTAAAACAACGGAACTGCCGAGCAAACACAGATCTAGAGAACAGCCGGAGGCCAGCACAATCTAAATGGGCAGATCAATCGCGCACTGAGAACATTGCAGAAGACGCGCATATGGGCAGGAGAAGGAGGATATCGGAGGCTAGGGACGGCTTACCCCCTTGCGGTCGGACGGGCGAGGCGGCAGCTCGCGCTTGGTGACGACGTGGCCCTTGTTGATGCCCACGAAGAGCCCTGACTTGGGCTGCGACGGCGCCATGGCCGGACTCCCGCTCGCTCCTGCTAACCTGCAACGGACGCACGCAAGGTTACGTACGAGCGATCTGAAACGAGATTCATCATAGTATAGGCGGCGGCGGCGCTGCTTGCAGGCTTACGTTGAGAATGGATGCAGGTGAAACCCTACTCCGCCGCCAGCGCCCGGGAAGAAACCCTAAGCTGCGGGAGGCGGGATCTTATATATGGCCAGAGCGTGAAATCTCTCCATGTTAGACTGATGGGCCTGTCTTACTGGGCTTATTTTGCTCACGGTATGGATCGTGATCCGACCGCATAGCCCCACTTTTTGTGCGTGTGTAAGTTGTTGGTGCAAAATGCAGCATTTGATGCAAAAAAAAAAAAACGTACAGTGTCTGATTTACTAAAAAAATGCAGTATTTGATCATTTGATCAACGTAAATGCAGTGTTTCTACTATGTCAGCTAGGAGCCAAAACAGTATCTTTACTTTTAGAGAAAGGAACAAAATACACAATATTTACCGCAAAAAGATACACACACCACGGTGAAAACAAAATGTCACACAAACCGATAACAAAATTGTCGCCTTTTTCATATGGGTGTGCCTAAAACTTGGTCCACTCAGTCAAGTAACGTCATCCCACGATTTAATACTATGTAAACATTTTTGTATTGGTCGATTTTTTTCACTCACTCGCAACTGGGAAAACCTTAGTGGCTTCCTGCTTACAACTCCTATGGCAATGCAAATCTGATGGTTCTAGAATTGATAAAGATTTATCTGGATTCTTTGTCGATTGAGAATTAACATGGTCGTTTTTATATTCATAGTGTTTCCAGGCTTTTTTGTGTGGGCGAAGAACACCGTATGTAAAGACCATCGACCAGGACACATATGTTGTCACTACACTCGATGGCGCATAAAAGAAGTGTTGGATGTTATATATAGGTCATTATATGCATATCATATTTTTTTTGCATTTTGTTTGCGATCCTTGAAATCTTAAGCAACTCAAGGACCCACGGAGAGAGTTGGGGATTTCATTCATTTTCATATTTGAATTTTCTCAAATTTGAAAAGAGGATCATTTCGGTTTTAATAATTTTTCTCTCCGAAATATTTCCGATATACAAATAAAAGAGAGGAGATAAAATGACTTCTCCAAAATAAAATAAGTATTGAAGGAAAAATGTTAAAATCAAATAAATATTTTATTTGGATTTTTATTGCTATTTTATTTGAATTAGAAAAATATGCATTTTTTAAAATTGCATTTTTAGGCCAGAAAAATGTTCACTTTGTTCCAAATATTTTATTTAGACGGTGAAAATTGTTTTTGGCATTTTTAGAGTATTTATATTTATTTAGGATTTTTCCTTTTCGGCGGGATTTATTAAAAAGCTCCGGACCGGCGGGCATGACCAGCACTGCTCAGCTTCCGCCTCCGCCTCCAGCGTCGCGTTGTGCCAGCCGGACTCATGAGGAGTCCGGCTCGGCTCGCCGCCATTGCTCCCTCTCCCAAGTCGGAGACCACAGGGCTTTAAAGCCGCCTGCCCCTCTCGCCACCCATTGCCGGCAGCCGTCCTTCGCCGCCTTCGCCCTTGCCATTGTCGCATGCCTCATCACCATGACCCATACGCCGAGAAACCCATGGCCGCTTCATGGGAGCCGCCCACCCGTTCAGATTGACTCGTCGCCATGGCGGTTTTGTTCCGGTCTATTCGTTTTTTTAAAACTCTAGATCTACTCCGGTTTTTTTAACAGATCGGTTTTCTCGGTTTAGATCTAATCTGCGAACGTTCATTTGTTTAGTTTCTGTAACGAACGAATTCATTCGCTGGTCTCTATTAGCGGACGTTTGTCCGATAGATTTTTCTTTTTATTTCTATTTTCGGCCAGGGACCTATCCGCGATTATTTTTAATTAATGGTTTGGTCGAGTGATCCATGACAGATGTGATATTGTGAATTAATGGTTATCTTAAGGTGGCTACTTAAATACATATCTGGGTGGATTGGTTTCGGGCACCTCGTGTTATACCAGTGTTGTCCTAGGAGATCCTGGGGTTACCGTGTGATCATCCTATGGTTCGCCACCCAGACTCAAAGGCATCATAAGATTATTCATGCTAGAAACTTCCGTGTGCAGCCACAAGCTATTATGGGCTCTAGCATAGTTGAGTATGTTGCATGACCTCTTTTAGTGGTAGGCTAGCAGATGTATAGGAAAGTAGGTGTAACTGTCTACCCAGAGTAAAGAGTTAATGCCTCTGAAAGACTGTGTCTCGGTCATCCATTTCTCAAACACCATGTAGTGCGAGAGATCCAACGGAGGAGGTCGAGTCTTGTGGGGAAAAGTGCGCAAACCTCTGCAGAGTGTACAAACTAATCATGGTTAGCCGTGTCCCCGGTTATGGACATCTTGAGTATCTGGTTCTTGGATTATCATGTTGATCTCATCACTCTAAATTAATTTGTTGGGTTGTTAATTACTGTTTAATTGGGATTGAGATGGGGTTACCATTCTCAATGTTTATCAACTACCATGATAGTTAAATAAAATATATTCCTTTATTGTAGGGAAAAATTGGCTTTTCGCAAAAACATTATAACCATAGAGCCTCCACCATCCATATATGCATGTAGTGATAGCATTTATTCTGTTCATTGCTCTACTGTGTTATTTTGCCAGCATATTCCATGTCTTTGAACGTTTCGCTGCAACATATCATGTTGCAGACTTTTCAGATGAAGAGTAAGGTGCGCTAGGTCGTTGTCATGCACTCAGCTATGCCGTTGGAGTTGATGGACTCATTTACCTTCGACGCTTCCGCAGTTATCCCATTTAGATGGCCTTAAGCCATATTATTGTAATAAGTTCTCTTTTGAGACATTCGATGTAATAAGTGTGTGATTGCACTTTGCTATAAATCCTTCAGGTACTGTGTGTGTCAGCATTACCGATCCAGGGATGACACTTATGCACAGAGATTTGACCGTTTGAGGTCGGATCACTACAAGAAGGTCGAGACCTGATACGTCTCCATCGTATCTACTTTTCCAAACTCTTTTGTCCTTATTTTGGACTCTAATTTTCATGATTTGAATGGAACTAACCCGGACTAACGTTGTTTTCAGCAGAATTGCCATGGTGTTATTTTTGTGAAGAAATAAAAGTCCACAGAATGACCTGAAACTTCACGGAGATTATTTTTGGAATAAATAAAAAATATTGGCGAAAGAATCAACCAGAGGGGACCCACACCCTCTCCACAAGGGTGAAGGGCGTGCCCACCCCCCTGGGACGCGCCCTCCTGTCTTGTGGGTCGCACGAGGCTCCATCGACTCAACTCCAACTTCATATATTCACGTTCATGGAGAAAAAACCAGAGAGAAGGATTCGTTGCGTTTTACGATACGGAGCCGCCGCCACCTCTTGTTCTTTCTCGCGAGGGCAGATCCGGAGTCCGTTTTGGGCTCTGGAGAGGGGAAATCATCGTCATCATCAACCATCCTCCATCACCAATTTCATGATGCTCACCGCCGTGCGTGAGTAATTCCATCGTAGGCTTGCTGGACGGTGATGGGTTGGATGAGATTTACCATGTAATCGAGTTAGTTTTGTTAGGGTTTGATCCCTAGTATCCACTATGTTCTAAGATTGATGTTGCTATGACTTTGCTATGCCTAATGTTTGTCACTAGGGCCCGAGTACCATGATTTCAGATCTGAACCTATTATGTTTTCATGAATGTATTTGTGTTCTTGATCCTATCTTGCAAGTTATAGTCACCTACTACGTGTTATGATCCGGCAACCCCGGAGTGACAATAGTCGGGACACTTCCTGGTGATGATCGTAGTTTGAGGAGTTCATGTATTCACTAAGTGCTAATGCTTTGGTCTGGTACTATATTAAAAGGAGGCCTTAATATCCCTTAGTTTTCAATAGGACCCCGCTGCCACGGGAGGGTAGCACAAAAGATGACATGCAAATTCTTTTCCATAAGCACGTATGACTATATTCGGAATACATGCCTACATTTATAATTGATGAATTGGAGCTAGTTTTGTGTCACCCTATGTTATAACTGTTGCATGATGAATGCCATCCGACATAATTATCCATCACTGATCCATTGCCTACGAGCTCGTTTCATATTGATCTTTGCTTCGTTACTTTTCCGCTGCCACTGTCACGATTGCTACAAAACTGCTACTTTTACTTTTGCCACTGTTACCGTTACTTCCATACTACTTTGCTATTAAATATTTTGCTGCAGATATTAAGTCTTTCAGGTGTGCTTGAATTGACAGCTCAACTGCTAATACTTGAGAATATTCTTTGGCTCACCTTGTGTCGAATCAATAAATTTGGGTTGAATACTCTACCCTCGAAAACTGTTGCGATCCCCTATACTTTTGGGTTACCAAGAACTTTTTCTGGTGCCGTTGCCGGGGAGCATAGCTCTATTCTCTGAGTAACTTAGGATATATATCTGTTGATCACTATGAGGAATCTGAAAGATCAAAGAACCAAGATTTTTCCCTCAACTATGAGGGGAGGTAAGGAACTGCCATCTAGCTCTGCACTTGATTCACCTTTTGTTATGAGTAAACTTGCGACACCTACACCTGCTATTGATCCCGATATGTTGCATGTTATTGATGATACCACTTCTGCTATGCATGATGCTTATGATGAAACTACTTCTCTGCTTGATAATATTGTGCCACTAGGTGAATTTCTTGATGAACAACTTGCTAGGGTTAGAGAAAATGAAATCACTGAAACTGATGATATTATTGAAACTGAAGATTATGATTCTCCCCCTAGATATGAATTGCCTATTGTACCTGAGGGTTATATTATGGATGAGGAAACTACTTGAGACTTTCTTGCTTGTAATATGACCCTAAGTTGTTAGCTAAGCTGAAAGAAAAGTCTTTGAATGCTAGAATGCAATATGACCCTAAGTTTGCTACTACACCTATCTTTGTTACTGATAAGGATTATGAATTCTCTGTCGATCCTGAGTTAGTTACTTTGGTTGAATCTGATCCTTTCTATGGCTATGAATCTGAAGCTGTTGTAGGGGGTCTTACTAAATTGAATGATATAGCCACGCTATTTGCTCATGAGGAAAAAATTCACAATTACTATATCCTTAAGTTGTTTCCTTTCTCGTTAAAGGGTAATGCTAAGTTATGGTCTAATTCTCTTGCTCCTGGTTGTGTGCGTAGTCCCAAGATATTTCCCTGCTCATAAGAAACAATCTGCCTTAAAGGAAATATTTAATTTTGTGCAAATTGAAGAAAGAGAGTCTCCCACAAGCTTGGAGGAGGCTTCTCCAATTACTTAATTCTTTGGCTGATCGTCCTCTCAAGAAAAATGAAATGCTTGATATCTTTTATAATGGACTAACCGATGCTTCCAGAGACCACCTGGATAGTTGTGTTGGTTATGTTTTCAGGGAAAGAACTGTTGAGCAAGCTGGATTGCTATTGAATAATATATTGAGTAATGATAATGATTTTACACTTCCTGAACCAACTCCTAAGCCAACTCTGAAGAAAAGGGGTATTCTATTTCTCAGTCCTGAAGATATGCAAGAGGCAAAGACATCTATGAAAGAAAAAGGTGTTAAAGCTGAAATTATTAAGAATCTACCGCCTATTGAAGAAATACATGGTCTTGAAAACCCGACATAGGTAGTAGAGGTAAAATCTCTCCATAGATTGGATGAAGGTGATATTCCTCATAATAAGTCTACTAGTCAATGCTTGGATGAGTTTGATAATTTTTATTGTTAAACAAGAAAACTTCAATGCTTATGTTAGTAGACAATTAAAATGTAACGCTTGCATGCTTGACCACTTGGGTGATTATAAGAGTAGAACTGCTAATGATCTTAAGCTTATTAGTAAACATGCTTCCATGGTTACAACTCAGGTAGAACAAGTACTTAAGGCACAAGTGAAGGAAATATGCCCTAGAGGCAATAATAAAGTTGTTATTTATATTTCCTTATATCATGATAAATGTTTGTTATTCATGCTAGAGTTGTATTAACCGGAAACTTAGTACATGTGTGAATACATAGACAAACAAAGTGTCACTAGTATGCCTCTACTTGACTAGCTCGCTGATCAAAGATGGTTAAGTTTCCTAGCCATAGACATGGGTTGTCATTTGATAAACGGGATCACATCATTAGGAGAATGATGTGATTGACCTGACCCATTCCGTTAGCTTAGCACTTGATCGTTTTAGTTATATGTTATTGCTTTCTTCGTGACTTATACATGTTCCTATAACTATGAGATTATGCAACTCCCGATTACCGGAGGAACACTTTGTATGCTACCAAATGTCACAATGTAACTGGGTGATTATAAAGGTGCTCTACAGGTGTCTCCGATGGTACTTGTTGAGTTGGCAAAGATCGAGATCAGGATTTGTCACTCCGATTGTCGGAGAGGTATCTCTGGGCCCTCTCGGTAATGCACATCACTATAAGCCTTGTAAGCAATGTGACTAATGAGTTAGTTACGGGATGATGCACTACGGAACGAGTAACGAGACTTGCCGGTAACGAGATTGAGCTAGGTATTAAGATACCGACGATCAAATCTCGGGCAAGTAACATACCGATGACAAAGGGAACAACATATGTTGTTATGCGGTTTGACCTATAAAGATCTTCATAGAATATGTAGGAACCAATATGAGCATCCAGGTTCCGTTATTGGTTATTGACCAGAGATGTGTCTCGGTCATGTCTACATAGTTCTCGAACCCGTAGGGTCCGCATACTTAAAGTTCTGTGACGATCGGTATTATGAGTTTTTGTGTTTTGATGTACCGAAGGTAGTTCGGAGTCCCGTATATGATCACGGACATGCCGAGGAGTCTCGAAATGGTCGAGACGTAAAGATCAATATATTGGATGACTATGTTCGGACACCGGAAGTGTTTCGGGAGGTTTCGGGCATATACTGAGAATCTGGGGGGTTCTTGGAACCCCCCGGGGAGTATATTGGGCCTAATGGGCCCTAGTGGGAGAAGAGGAGGGGCGGCCAGGGCAGCCGTGTGGCCCCTCCCCCTCCATTACAAATTGGACAAGGAGGGGGGCGGCGCCCCCCTTTCCTTCTCTCCCTCTCTCCCTTCCTTCCCTTCTCCTACTCCTACTAGGAAAGGAGGAGTCCTACTCCCGGTGGGAGTAGGACACCCCCCTTGGCGCGCCCTCCTCCTTGGACGGACGCCTCCCCCTAGCTCCTTTATATACGGGGGCAGGGGCACCCCAAGACACACAAGTTGATCATTGATCTCTCTTAGCCGTGTGCGGTTCCCCCTCCACCATAATCCACCTCGGTCATATCGTAGCAGTGCTTAGGTGAAGCCCTGCGTCGGTAACTTCATCAACACCGTCACCACGCCGTCGTGCTGACGAAGCTCTACTGGTTCGTGAGTTCGTGGGACGTCACCGAGCTGAACGTGTGCAGTTCATGGAGGTGCCGTAACTTCGGTGCTGAGATCGATCGATCGTGAAGACATACGACTACATCAACCGCGTTGTCATAACACTTCCGCTTACGGTCTACGAGGGTACGTAGATGACACTCTCCCCTCTCGTTGCTATGCATCACCATGATCTTGCGTGTGCGTAGGAATATTTTTGAAATTACTACGTTCCCCAACAGTGGCATCCGAGCCAGGTTTATGCGTAGATGTTATATGCACGAGTAGAACACAAGTGAGTTGTGGGAGATACAAGTCATACTGCTTACCAGCATGTCATACTTTGGTACTGCGGTATTGTTGGATGAAGCGGCCCGGACCGACATTACACGTACGCTTACGCGAGACTGGTTCTACCGACGTGCTTTGCACACAGGTGGCTGGCGGGTGTCAGTTTCTCCAACTTTAGTTGAACCGAGTGTGACTACGCCCGGTCCTTGAGAAGGTTAAAACAACACTAACTCGACGAAATATCGTTGTGGTTTTGATGCGTAGGTAAGAATGGTTCTTGCTCAGCCCGTAGCAGCCACGTAACAATTGCAACAACAAAGTAGAGGACGTCTAACTTGTTTTTGATGTGATATGGTCAAACATGATGCTATATTTTATTGTATGAGATGATCATGTTTTGTAACAGAGTTATCGACAACTAGCAGGAGCCATATGGTTGTCGCTTTATTGTATGCAATGCAATTGCCCTGTAATTGCTTTACTTTATCACTAAGCGGTAGCGATAGTCGTAGAAGCAATAGTTGGCGATTGTAGGACCTTGAAGTATGTCTAGAGGGGGGGGGGGTGATTAGACTACTTGACCAATTAAAAGCTATGCCTTTTCCCAGTTTTAGACTTTGGCAGATTTTAGCTATCTTTGAACAATTCAAGCAATCATCACGCCAATTCAAGCAAGCATGCAAAGAGTATATAGGC
The DNA here is from genome assembly GCA_021605145.1 of Aegilops bicornis. NCBI lineage: Eukaryota > Viridiplantae > Streptophyta > Magnoliopsida > Poales > Poaceae > Aegilops > Aegilops bicornis. Next base: position 96,832,953 of record CM038673.1, read on the forward strand.
AGCGGAAAATAAAGCATGCAACTTGCAAGAATGTAAAGGGAAGGGTTTGGAGGATTCAAACGCAATTGGAGACACGGATGTTTTTGTCGTGGTTCCGATAGGTGGTGCTATCGTACATCCACATTGATGGAGACTTCAACCCACGTAGGGTAACGGTTGCGCAAGTCCACGGAGGGCTCCACCCACGAAGGGTCCACGAAGAAGCAACCTTGTCTATTCCACCATGGCCGTCGCCCACGAAGGACTTGCCTCACTAGCGGTAGATCTTCACGAAGTAGGCGATCTCCTTGCTCTTACAAACTCCTTGGTTCAACTCCACAATCTTGTCGGAGGCTCCCAAGTGACACCTAGCCAATCTAGGAGACACCACTCTCCAAGAAGTAACAAATGGTGTGTTGATGATGAACTCCTTGCTCTTGTGCTTCAAATGATAGTCTCCGAGGGAGTCCCGGACTAGGGGTGTCCGGATAGCGGACTATCGTCACGCCGGACTCCAAGACTATGAAGATACAAGATTGAAGACTTCGTCCGTGTCCGGATGGGACTTTCCTTGGCGTGGAAGGCAAGCTTGGCGATACGGATATGTAGATCTCCTACCATTGTAACCGACTCTGTGTAACCCTAACCTATCCGGTGTCTATATAAATCGGAGGGTTTTAGTCCGTAGGACAGAACAACAATCATACCATAGGCTAGCTTCTAGGGTTTAGCCTCCTTGATCTCGTGGTAGATCTACTCTTGTACTACCCATATCATCAATATTAATCAAGCAGGAGTAGTATATTTCCTCCATCGAGAGGGCCCGAACCTGGGTAAAAACATTGTGTCCCTTGTCTCCTGTTACCATCCGCCTAGACGCCTGATTCGGGACCCCCTACCGAGATCCGCCGGTTTGACACCGACATTGGTGCTTTCATTGAGAGTTCCTGCGTGCGTCGCCGTCAGGTAGGATGCCTCGCCTCGTCTTTAAAGACGACACCATCGCCAAAGAAGCCTTGGCCACTGGTCAGACTCTTCAGCTTGGCGGTTTTCTCATGACCGCTAGTTCGGCCGCCGCGCCGACGATGACCTCTCGGGTCATCAAAACCAATCTTCATGTTAGTTCGGTACTTGCCGAACAGTTAGATCCGATCGAGCTCTCCTCCATAAACGAGCTCTTGGATCGCATCGCCGCATACAGGAGTCGCCACAGTTACGACCGGATCGGGCCTAAAACCGATCTGAGAGAGATCAACTCTCCCCAGGCTACCCATCATGTTGCTGTGATATAGGAGCAATGCGGCGATTCTTCTCCTACCTTAAGGACTAGTTACGTCCGGATTCCCGATCCCTCCATGCCGGATTCCCGCGGAGGGACGGATGTTGATCAAGCCACGAACCTAAAGTCGGCGGGCGAGACTCATTGGATTGCACTCAAAAATCCAAATTTCCGAGTTCGAAACTTCTCGCCCTTGAGTCCTGAATTGACGGGTTCCGGATTTAGTGCCACCCGCCCACCCAAACATTGGCGATCTCTCTCGAATTCGGCAAGAGCCAAATGAAAGCGATTACATCATTCTTGGGCGATTCCTCCTGGTTATGAACATGATAAAGGACTGCCGAGAGGAGGATGCAATCCCAATTTTTTGCAATAATTGCACGGACAAGGGAATCCTAAACGCCATAAGTCGTCGCGAAATTACATGCTTTGCTTGTTGGAGATATGCCCTAGAGGCAATCATGTATGATGATATTTCCTATGTGTTTATGAATAAAGATAGTCCTTGGACATTATCAATGATGTGTATCAGCAAGTATGTGACTTGTTTGTGGGACTATGCATTGTATGATGGCTGTCCAAAAAGGTCCCTAGTCAAAAGGGCTGTTTGGACGCACAGCCGACTAGACTGGCATATGACACGGTCGATGGCTTGGTCTCACTAGCCATGGAGCATTGGATGCTAACCGGATAATATGGACTTGGAAAGGTCTGATCGGATTCGACATAGTCGGATCCGAGTCGAGATAAGGTCTGAGTCGGACAGACCCAACTATAAGACGCAGCGATATGTCATCTGTGAGTCTCTAGTACAACATACGTTCTATGTCCTAAGACACGGTGACACATGTACTCGGATGGTGACAGACTTGATTTGGGCCGACCAAACGCTACTCCGTGATCGGGTAGTTACAAAGGTAGGTTTCGGTTTGTCGATCCCATCTTTGCGAGACACGGTCGAGCAAGATGGGATTGCCCCTCCGATCGGAGAGATATACTCTGGGCCCCTCGTGTGATCGACCGGGAATAGCATGGCCATGCGACAAGGATTATGAGATAATCCGGATTGTGGTCGGTATCCTTTGGAAAGAGAAAGAGGTCGGGTTAGCACAAGGATGATGGTCTCGCCTTGAGCCCGACAACATATATCGTGCGGCAAAGGGAGCGAAGTGTGACACGTGGTACGTGTTCGCTTAACCAGCTTCATCGTCGCTTGGTGGTCGGCACGCCTTGCTAGAGGCCGCTACCAACCGTCTGGTCGGAGGTGATCCGAGCGTGACCAAGCCGACTTGAACCTAAGGGGTCGCGGCAAGGGAAGGAACCTATGAGGTCAGTTCAGAGGACACCGGTCGGATGTGATCCGAATCTGGACTAGGAACGTGACCGAATAGACTTTGGGCTTTAGGGTCCGTCACGAGGCCCAAGTGTTGAGCCCGCGACGGACGCCTATATAAAGTGGAGGTGCGGCACACTCGGGCGGTTGATCGCCGGTAGCTGCGACTAGGGTTTGCATGTGTTGCGAATAGCCACCTCCACTCGCCGCCCGTGTGTGATCGGACCTAGCGATCCGCCGCGACGACGTTCCTCCCGCACGCAGCGCGGATACCGTTAGAGGTGGTGCACTTGCGCCGCTCGGCGAACTTCGTGCGATGGGATCGGACGACCGGCCGCTCGAGGGAGATCGAGCGAGGAGGAGGCGATCCACGCAGACGCTGCCCCAACTCTTCTTCCGCTGCTGCGGCCTGCGCGTCTAGTGGTAACGAACTGTGATCCATCTCCCGTAGCATGTTCCTGGATGTTCTGCGCGTAGGAATTTTTAATTTGCAGTCGACGCACCCTACCGTAGAACCCAACATTGCTGACTTGGCGACCATAGTACAAAAGTACTGCGCGATGGAAAGTGCCTGGAAAACCGAAAGTAAATTTTGGGATAATCCGGCCCCGAATACATCCCTAGTCCGGAACAAAAGGGTGCATCATTATCAAGCACACAGGTTGAATACCAAAAACCAAAACCCTTAAAAGTGCGGAACCGTCTTTGGAGGGTTGGCTAAGCGGACCTGCAAAATTCATAGCACGAGGGCGCCACTCCAACTCATAGCCTTGAGCATGTTGGATACTACTACAGGTGGCCAAAAGTGGCGAAGAGCTTCTAGCTTCGTAATCCCAGCCCAGCAACACCAAGACGGTGTTAACAGTCTTGAGACTTTCGCATCAAATAACATGTGAAACGACAACTCCGCAACCTTGCGAAGTCTACCAAGTAGCAACAATGAATCCATGGGTGACACGGCTATTACCTTCAATGCGATTTAACCTAAATTCGAACTGCCCGGGCACCGGCCGCATTGGTTCTCGGGCCTATAGTAGACGGCTTCGCCTTACTAAGATACTCATGGATGGCGGCGTGGACTAAACCTCATCTATGAGGAAACCCTCCGGAAGATGGAAATAGACTAGAACCGCATTGAGCGAAGCGCACAACCTTTAGAGGAATAATCCCGGTAGGGAAGCATCTTTGCCGCAGGTGAAAAATCACGCTGGATGTAGTGTTCGGCTCACGGGACAATTACAGGTCCGAGGAGGTCACATTCCAAGTGGCCCCGTTCAACAGCGGATATCATGCTTTACTAGGACGAGAGGCATTCACATTTTTTCAAGCTATACCCCATTACGGGTACATGAAGCTCAAAATGCCCGTGTCCGGATGGAATCATCACTCTCGCTAGTGATCAGAGCATAGCGCTCCGTGCCGAAAATAAGACAGCCGCACTAGCCCTCGAGGCACTATCCGAAGCCCTAGCGGCCAAGGAACTCACCGCGATGCGCTCCACGGTGAACAGGGACGATGTGATACTTGATAAAAGATCCAAGTCACTTCTTTTAAACCAGCGGATGAAATAGTCAAATTCCAAGTCAACCCAACGGACCCTGCAAAGACGGCCTCCATCGGGGCACAATTAAATCTCGATGTAGACGCCGACTACTTAAAATTTCTACAAGAAAAGCGGGACATCTTTGCTCGCACCCTTGAGATATGCCAGAATCCCACGTCGGTGGCGAGCACAGCCTAAATATCCTAAAAGGATTCAAGCTATCAAACAGGCTCTTGGCGCTTTTCCAAATCCAAGAGACAGGCCATGGGAGAGGAGCTAGCCAAACTTTTGGAGGCCGGATTCATCGAGATATAAAACATCCGGACTGGCTAGCGAACCTGGTGATGGTACCAAAGAAGGATAAATCCTGGCGCCTATGTGTTGATTTCAAAGACCTTAATAAGGCTTGCCCAAAGGATCCCTTCCCCCTCCCGCGAATTGATCAAATCATCGACGCCACAACAGGACACGACTCATTATGCTTCCTCGACGCGTACTCTGGCTACCACCAAATCAAGATGGCGGAGCCAGACCAAGCTGCAACAGCATTCATCACTCCATACGGCCCGTTCTGCTTCAACACAATGCCCTTCGGGCTAAAAACGCCGGCGCAACATATCAGTGCATGATTCGTACATGTCCGCCAACCAGGATCGGCAAAACGGTGGAAGCATATGTAGATGACGTGGTCGTCAAAACCAAACACGTCGAAACTCTAGTAGACGACTTGAGGCTCACATTCGACAATCTTCAAAAATATGACATCAAGCTCAATCTGGAAACATGCGTCTTCGGCGTTCCAGCCGGAAAGCTCCTGGGCTTCATTGTGTCCGGTAGAGGAATTGAAGCAAACCCAACCAAGATTCGAGCTTTGTCACAACTGGATATCCTAAAAGACCTCAAACAAATACAAAAATTGACGGGATGTGTAGCGGCTCTAAGCCGCTTTATCTCCCGTTTAGGAGAAAAGGCACTACCTCTGTACCGCCTCCTCCGCCGTCAGGAACACTTAGTGGGCGGATGCTTCCACGGCGGACTCGAAGAAATAAAGGCCATTTTGGCAACAAATCCGGTCCTGGCCGCAGCAACGTAGGCGAACCAATGCTATTATATATCGCGCAACACATCAAGTTGTCAGCGGTGCTTGTTGTCGAACGAAAGCGGACGGACACCGGTTCCTGTTCAAAACCGGTTTATTATGTGTCCACCGTCCTAACTCCATGCAAGTCCGGTACCCACACTATCAAAAGATAGCATATGCGGTGTTCATGGCATCCGGAAGCTGCGACACTACTTTCAAGAGTGTTCGATAACGGTAGCCTCAAAGTACCTCTTAACGACATTATAAACAACCGCGACGCGACGGGCCGGATTGCTAAATGGGCCATAGAGCTCCTTCCATTCGACATAACTTATAAACCACGACGAGCTATTAAGTCGCAAGTTTTGGCCGACTTCGTGGCCGAATGGACTAAAGCCGAACTCCCTAAAGAGTACGGCGCATACTCTAATTGGATTATGCACTTTGACGGCTCCAAAATGTTGGCTGGCCTGGGGGCTGGCGTCGTCCTGACGTCCCCAACCGGGGACACAGTCCAATACGTCCTTCAGATAATGTATACGGACTCCAACAACGCGGCGAATCTGAGGCCCTTACGCATGGCCTCCGGGATGGCAGTCTCCATGGGCATTCAACGCCTAGAGGTGCGCGGGGATTCAAACCTCGCAATATCTCAAATAAACGGAGACTTTGACGCCAAGGATCCGAAAATGGCAGCATACCGCAATGCGGTCCTAAAAATGTCAGCACAGTTCGAAGGGCTCGAATTTCATCATATAGCCCGGGATAACAACCAGGCGGCGGATATATTGGCACGCATCAGTGCAAAACGCGATGCCGTCCCACCCAATATCTTTTTGGAACGGCTATTCAAGCCATCCATACTATGGGAAGGGGAGTCCGGCAATAACAATCCGGACCCGACCGCACCACCTGACGCCAAACACTCTGACACAACTGGAGGCGCCGCCCCCGAGACAACACCCTCTTCTCATGAAATAATGGCGGTTATCGCCCCGTGGATGGAACCATTCCTAGCCTACCTAACTAGGCAGAAACTCCCCGAAGACCAAAATGAGGCTCGCTGCATAGTATGGCGCTCTAAAGCCTATAAAGTCCATGAGGGAGAGCTTTATAAGAAAAGCACTACCGAGTCCTTCAAAGGTGTATCTCCGAAGAGGAAGGCGAAACCTCCTGGCTGAAATTCATGCTTGACTGGGTGGGCACCATGCCGCAGCCGGGCCCTTGTAGGCAAGGCCTTCCGACAGGATTTTATTGGCCGACGGCCCGAGCAGATGCGCAGGATTTAGTCCAACGATGCGTCGGTTGCCGACTTTTTGCTAACCAAAGCCACATGCCACCCACCGCCTCAAAACTATACCCATCACCGGCCGTTCATGATGCAGGGGCTTGACATGGTTGGACCCCTTAAGGGAGGAACCCACAAGCAAAAATACCTATTGGTCATGGTGGATAAATTCACCAAATGGATAGAGGCCAAACCCGGTTAAACGGCGAATCCGGACGATGATAGATTTCATATCGGGGTAGTGCACGTTACGGTGTCCCCCAGATATCATCGCGACAATGGCACCAATTTCACGGCCGATGAGGTCAAATCATGGTGCAAAAACATGGGCATCAAGCTCGATTATGCCTCGATCTACCACCCTCAAACCAACGGCCAAGTCGAGCGGAAAATGGTCTAATCATGAGCGGCATTAAACCCGGACTAGTGCGGTCCCTCAAGGAATCTAACACGACCGGGTCGAGGAGCTCGACTCCGTACTGGGGCTGCGGACCACGCCCGAATCGCACTACTGATTCACACCATTTTTTATGGTGTATGCAGAGGCAGTTTTGCCTGCGATATAATACATGACTCACCTCGGCGACGCATGTATGAAGAGAGAAGCCGAGCTCGATCGGCAGGATAGTTTGGACGCATTGGAGGAGGAGCGACATGGCAAAAGCTCGTTCCGCATTTTATCAACAGCAGGCTCAAGATACCAAAGTAGGGAAATGCGGGCCAAAGCTTATAACGTTGGCGAACTAGTTCTACGCTGCGGACAAGAAAAAGGACAAACTCAATCCCAAATGGGAAGGTCCCTTCATCATCGACCAGGTCCCGACCGGCGGAGCATACCGTCTACGAAACGCATCGGATAACCGACTCGAGCCGAACCCATGGAACGCAGCCCGTCTATGAAGATTCTACGCCTAAGTGCCGGACTCCAAGTTCGTCTCCTTCCTCCGTCCGCATTCTTTATGTTTTGATTTTTGTTGTCTTTTATTTCTCTCCTTCCTCCTTCTTCTTCTTGTAGCCTTTAAAGGCTCGTTTGCGCTTTTTTCCGCACTCATTATACCCGGGGGCTTCTTTAACAGAAGCTTATTTATACGGGATTCATGCCCAGCACATGTGTTAAACTTTCGCATGTACCTTTTATTCACCATTATATGCATCGATATGACTTAAGTTTTGGCCAATCTGGGTTGCCTGGCTCATGTGCTTACCCCTACGTTCCCGATTGTTCGGCTAGGTGGTAAAGGAGCACCTCTGCGATTATTCTTGCCGGGTCACCGGATGTGTACCTCAGACCGGGTGAAGCCGAAAGCTAGCGTTCTTAAGGGAATATTCGGTCGGTGAATTGAAAGATGATTTTTAACTTTTTACCCATCTGCCCCGGATGATTTTACTTTCATAGCAGCTTTGACATGCACTTTAGGGCATGCACCCCAACGAAAAGAACCCTTAACGGAACTATTCTCCACGGAAGATGCTTCTTACTACCCATGTAATATAGCATAACTAGTTGGGCACTTATGCGATACAGCAACAATGACCCCTACGCCTTGTCTCCATGCATACCACGGTTCTTATATAACCACGAAGGTATTCGGACACACTCCGGACTATTGGGTCCGGAGGTTGAAGCAAAAAGGTCCGCTACGACAAACGATCTACAATCCGGCTAGAAGACATTTCTTTCATGTCATATTTTTACATAGTCAATTCGACTCATTGTATTCCTCCTCAATGCCATCTAATAGGCTATCTAATTTACAATCTTTCTGGGAATACTTGGCGGCGAATTCAACTTGGCCGTACACTAAGCTTACAGGGATCTCCATCCCATCCGGCCCCACAGGTCCGACCTCGGCCATGTGGTTTGGGTCAACCGTGTACCGTGTCTTCACCATGGCCGAGCCTCCTGGCGCCTTGACGGTAGGCCGATATCTTCCATAGCCGGAAGCGCCATTGCGTGCCCCTTGAAGCCGCGCTCCGCCAGCTCCCCAATGCCTTGAGGCGGGGAGATAGATGGCCACAAGGCTTGGCCGATGCCTTTCATCACCTGCGGACTCGTTTGTGCGGTAGCGCGAATTCGGGAAGGAGATCACCCAAGAACTGGGCATCTCCTCCTCGGGGCGACACTGTGAGCAAACCTACATACATGTTTATGTTAGTCGCCTTCCTCATGAACTCTTTCAAAGTTCGCTCAAGCACTCTTGAAAATGCCGCGACGAAGCCGCCGATTCTCCTTTACGGAGTCGGATAAGCTGGGCACGAACGTCCTTGAGTTCCTCACCCAGCTTGGTGTTGGCGTCTTGGAGGTTATTCTTCTCCTGCCGCACCCTCGTAAGCACGCTCTCGCCAGCCTTTAACTGGCGTAAGAGCTGTTGCTTGTCCGGATCCAGTCCGACGACATCTGCAATGTTTTTGTCAGCTTTACACACACGCCGCACTTCCTGAATTATTTATCTTTCGAAGCGTATATTACCAGCGGGGGTCTCAGTAGCTCCCCCTGTAGCGGCTAGTGCGGCCTCAAGTTGGGCTTTGCACTCTTTTAGCTCCTAGGACAGTCGGGTATTCTTTTTTGTAAGATCCTGCATAACAAATGATCCTTAAATCAGTTATTCTAACTATTTTAAGTCTCGGGGGCTACTAGCATATATAACTGTCAAATTTACTTACCCGTATGTCCTTCACATCTTTGCTCAAGTAGCTCACAGCTAGTCCATCTTGAGCGGCACGGAGGTGCGCATCTCCAATTAAAGGCATTCAAGGCCTCCACAGGAAAACACGCGTCCACGAAGAATTGTCGTGGCGCTGTGGTTCAAGGCGCTCTCCACCTCGGAGTTGGTGGCGGACAACCTGTCAGCATCCTCTGTTGGAGGAGCGTCCGACGCACGTCTTGTGCTCGCCTCAGCCTCCGGACCCGGCTTTGAAGCCTGTCCGATGAAGGTTCGATCGGCAACCTCTCCGGATTCAGTCCGGCGAGCGCTCTTTTTCCTGAAAAGGGGATCGGCGTTAGTACGCCTTCCAGGAATCAATCCTGGGAAGTATGGTGACAAGCCATATCATTGCGGCGGAGTTTCGATCCGGACCGCACTTCTTTTTAACCTGCGGGGCCGCCGCGCCTTTGTTGGCCAGCCGCACAGAGCTCGGCTTCACCTTGAAGGTACCTGCGAAGCACCATTGGTATCTGGTGATAAAAATAAAGCATGGATGGGTCGTTATCGGTATTTTGGGATCTCGGTCTCATTTACCGTGAGGCGGAAATATTCCGGGGTAATCAGCCGTAATGGCGACCAACGTATTGTCGATGCTAAGTTGGTAGAATACCCCATCGATCAACTCCACCTTTATATCCGGATCCTCTTCGGAGGTCGGATCGAGGGACCGTTTCGAATCCTCGGGTTGTGGGGGCGGGCTGTGTATCTTCTCCACCGTCCGGCGCAGTTCTGCGCGCAAAACCATGAAATTAGATATTTAACTACGGGAACATGGATCAGACAGATCACAAAGATGTTTGCTTACCCAGCTCGAGGATTACACAAAGAAAACTCCTTGATGGGTTGAGACGGAGGAAATCCTCCTCCTCTCCTTTGTACATGGCAGATAAGGTCTTCACCAGTTCGGTGACCGATTCCGCCCTTTGCGGCCATGGCGGGTGGCATCGTCCTCCCGTTGAAGTCCCACATGGGGTGGCCTCTGTATTGAAGCGGCTGCACTCCTCATAATGCAGATTGCCATGACTCTGGCATGGTCAATCCGGCATGAGCCAAGAACCTTATTCGGCTCATCAAATAATGGACGCCCTGGTCATCTTCTCTCCGGGGCTTCGAGGGCGCCAGCTTAGGCGCTTCTTCAGAGGAGGCGTTGTTGAACTCCGGAAGGCCGATCCGAACAGGATCCGGCGTGGGGCGTCCTCCATGTAAAACCATTCCGAAGGCCAGTCTTCGGACGCCTTCTTTGGGGTTCCGGATAGGTATTCGGTCCCGGCGATGCGCCATAGCTCGGCTCCGCCCACTTGATATATTCACCCCTCATGAGAACGGGGTACTAGGCAGAATATTCTCTTCCACAATCCGAAGTGAGCCTCAACACCCAAGAATAGTTCACAGAGGGCCACGAATCCCGTGATGTGCAGGATGGAGGCAGGAGTAAGGTGGTGCAATTGGAGGCCGTAGAACTCCAAGAGCCCCCGGAGAAACGGATGGACGGGAAATCCGAGGCCTCTTACTAGATAAGAGATGAAGCATACCCGCTCTCCTTTAGAGGGATCGGGGACGCTCTTCGCTTGCTTTCCGCCCTTGTAGGTGGCGAGTCCGGCTCGTACCAGAACCAAGAAGGCCGGGGGGGAGAAATCCCTTGGTTTAGAGTATAACTAGGTCGTTATGCGGGACTGAGCATCTCTCCCAATTTCCTGGCTGAGGGCTGGGAGCACGAGAAGAGGAGCCGCGTCGACTGTCCATGATGGAACGGGCTTTGGTCAGAGGCGCTCTGATGAAAGCTTGCGGAGGGGGAGATGGTGTGACTCAGATCTAGATCCTTGCCCCTTTTATGGGCGGCTCATTTGCGCGGCTAGGGGGGTAATTGTAAAAATACCCAGGCTGTTCGCATTCATTTAAACACGTGGAAGATTGCCATTATTGGGCATAGAAGTCGAAGAGCGCAACATTTATCAGAAGCCAGACACTATTTGACAAGTATATGGAATCTGGAGAAGAACCCTTCGCAATGCCGAAGACAATCAACGCCACGGACTCATCGTCATTGAAGCCTGGTTCGGGGCTCTTGAGGAGTCCGGACTAGGGGTGTCCGGATAGCGGACTATCGTCACGGCCGGACTCCAAGACTATGAAGATACAAGATTGAAGACTTCGTCCGTGTCCGGATGGGACTTTCCTTGGCGTGGAAGGCAAGCTTGGCAATATGGATATGTAGATCTCCTACCATTGTAACCGACTACGTGTAACCCTAACCTATCCGGTGTCTATATAAACCGGAGGGTTTTAGTCCGTGAGGCGTAACAACAATCATACCATAGGCTAGCTTCTAGGGTTTAGCCTCCTTGATCTCATGGTAGATCTACTCTTGTACTACCCATATCATCAATATTAATCAAGCAGGAGTAGGGTATTACCTCCATCGAGAGGGCCCGAACACAGGTAAAAACATTGTGTCCCTTGTCTCCTGTTACCATCCGCCTAGACGCACAGTTCGGGACCCCCTACCCGAGATCCGCCGGTTTTGACACCGACACTCCCCAACACTCAACTCTCTCTCACAGGATTTGGATTTGGTGAAAGAAGATTTGAGTGGAAAGCAACTTGGGGAAGGCTAGAGATCAAGATTCATATGGTTGAAATGGAATATCTTGGCCTCAACACATGAGTAGGTGGTTCTCTCTCGTAACCGGTAAGTTGGAAGTGTAGGTTTGTTCTGATGGCTCTCTCCACGAATGAAGAGGAGGTGGAGGGGTATATATAGCCTCCACACAAAATCTAACCGTTACACACAATTTACCAAACTCGGTCAGACCGATTTAGTAAACCTAGTGACCGTTAGGGTTTTCGGTGGGACTGACATGCAACTCGGTAGGACCGATATGGTTAGGGTTAGGGCATAACATAATCTCGGTGAGACCGATTACACAAACTCGGTGAGACCGATTTTGGTAATTAGCTAATCGAGAGAGTTGGTCGGAGTAAACTTCGGTGGGACCGATTCGCTCTTTTCGGTGAGACCAAAATGTTACAAAAGGGAAACAGAGAGTTTACATTGCAATCTCGGTGGGACCGATCGCCCACCGGTTAGACCGAAGCGTTACAAAGGGAAGCAGAGAGATTACAATCCCATCTCGGTGAGATCGAGATCCCTATCGGTGAGACCGATTTGCCTAGGGTTTGTGGCGATGGCTATGACATTTGAACTTCGGTGGCGCTGGATAGAAAGAATCGGTAGGGCCGAGTTTGACTTTAGGTTTAGGTCATATGTGGATGTGAGAAAGTAGTTGAGGGTTTTGGAGCATATCACTAAGCACATGAAGCAAGAGGCTCATTAAGCAACACCTCATCCCTCCTTGATAGTATTGGCTTTTCCTATAGACTCAATGTGATCTTGGATCACTAAAATGTAAAATGTATAGTCTTGAGCTTTTGAGCTTGAGCCAATCCTTTGTTCCTGATATTTTGAGGGATCCACTTTCATCATCCATGCCATGCCATCCATTGAGCTTTCCTGAAATATTTGTCTTGGAATAGCATTAGCTCAATGAGCTATATGTTGTTATGAATTACCAAAACCACCTAAGGATAGTTTCACTTTCAATCTCCCCCTTTTTGGTAATTGATGACAACATATAGATCAAAGCTTCGACAAATGATAATAAAATTTGAAAAACATCGTCGCTTTGAGAAGTATGTGATAAGCAAGAGCTCCCCCTAAATTTGTGCATATTTTAAGATTTGCTTTGGACTGCAAATGCACAAGGAATTAGGCTCATGGGTTACTCTTGCATGTCACATACATCTTGGTGGAGCGCTCAAAATAATAAAGATTGAATACATGCACTCATGACCAAGCACAGTGAATGATCATATACGGATAAGTAAGATAATATCATAACAAGCATAAGTGTAGCTTATGATCAAACACATGATCATCAATGTCTCACAGGTAAAAGCATAGTATCTCAAGCAATCAAAGCAAACGAAGTTCAACCAAGAAGACAAGAGAGAACAAAAGGCAAATCTCTCTCTCAAAAGCCTATGATCTATACATTTTCTCCCCCTTTGGCAACAAGTTACCAAAAAGTTCCTAGAAAATGCATAGGACTATATCGTCTCTCAGGCTTGGTCTTCTGGTGGTGGTGTAGATAGGACTCCAAGGACAAAGGCATCAGTAGATGTGGAAGGAGCTGAAGGAGTTGGTCTTTGGAGCTGGTTGTCTTTGGAGCTGTATTTGGAGCTAATGAAGTGACTCTGGTGGTAGCTCTGCGGTGATGCGAGCTCGTGGCACTCTGGCAAATGCATCAGTCGTTGTTTTGCCCTTCCTCTCCTGCATGTCATCCTGTAGCTGCTCCACAGCTGACTGAATCTCAGTTACTTTAACATCAAGATCATAGAATTTTTGTTCCATGATTCTTTCCAGGCTCTCCTGGTTTTGAGTTAGGGTGGCCAACCCCTTCTCAATTTGCAGAGTTGATACTATTAAGTAACCAAGCTGCTCCTACTTGTTCTTCAGAAAGTAATCAGATGCCTCTGCTTGAGTTGGCATCTTGGCAGCCTTCTCTTTCCTTGCTTTCTCCTTCTTCTCTTGCGCTTGCATTGATGATGGTTCATTCTGAGTCATGACAACTTGATTGTTCTCAAAGTCAGGATAGAGAACCATGTGTTCCTTATCCAACAGATACTTCCCGGTGCCCATCTTTGAGTTTATCAACTCCTGAATCTGTGGGGCATATCCACAGCTCCTCTTCTGGTCTGCTGCTGTCCTCTTGATAGTTTCTACTATGAGGCTCATGACTTTGAATTTCTGAGGCACATCAAAAATGTGAAGCAAGTTGATTGCATGCCCTCTGATCATGTTGTGGTCACCTGATTTGGGCAACAGAGTGTGCCTTAGGATCCAGTTGATCGTAGGCAGCCCTGACAGAAGATAATGAACTGATCCAAACTTGAAAGTCTCAAGTGCATCATCTGGGATCTCCTTGTACATGTGTGACATTGAGTTGTGACCCATCTTCTTCTTGGCATAAATGTCCAAGTCATCTTCACTGTCCTTGGGGGCATTGATCAGACTTGCCCATTCCTCTATGGTTGGTGATATCTCGTTCCTTGAGACATCCAAACTATCCCGCCATCTGGATAGAAATGTGATGTGGAGTAGAATTGCATAATGAGCTCGTCATTCCAATTTGTGAGCTTACGCCCAACAAAATCTGCAACTCCACAAGCCTTTGAAGCTGTCATATACTCGAGGATAGTGTTCTGCGTTCTCTGAATGTAGGTCCGGTCGACCCACCTCATATCACAAACTATGGGCTTCTTATCCAATAAGATGGTCTCATAGAAGTCCTCTTGCTCCTTGGTGTGGAACACGTAATCTCTGACAGTCCTTCTCCTGGTGGCATATGGATCTGACTCTCTCTATAGCCTCAGCCCTTGATCTCTCCTGATCTTCATGTTCTCAACCACATGATGAGAATCATTGTGGTCTGGAATCTTGGGCTTGAGCTTCCTAAGGACCTGCCCTTCTTCATCTTCCTCAGCATCAACCTCAGGCATTGGAGCCTTGTTCTTCTCAACTGCTGGTATACTCCTGGTATTCCTCTTTGGTGCACTCTTGGGCTTGGGGGCAGCTTTGGGCTTTGAAGTTGCAGCCCCTGATTTTATGGCATCACCCATCAGCTTCTCATGCCTTGGAGTGCTGGCTCAAGAACCTCTTCTTCTTCTTCTTCCTCCATCATAGAGGGCTTCCCAATGACTCTGCCATGGTCTTCTTGACCCTTTCTTTCCTTTTCTTTCCTTCAAGAAAGACATGCTCTTTGGGTTGGGATTCCAAAGAAGCTTGAGTGGAGACTACGGCTTTGGACATTGGTTGTCTACACCGCTAGCCTTTTGATCTTCATTCCAGGGCTTAGCTTCTTTGTTGAGCTGTACTCCTTCTTGAGCACTTTCTTCTTGGGCGGCCTCATCCTCAACTGCCACATAATCTTCATCCTCGGACTCTGAGGTCTTCTTCTTCCTTGTCCTTGTGGCAGCCTTGGGCACCATCGGGAGTGCTTCGCTCCCCTCATCTCGAGCTGCTTGAGGGACTAGTGCCCTCACTCATGTGAATCTGCTCTTGACCTATTAAGCCGTCACTTTGGTGCGACATGCCGCACTCACTTGCTGACCACGTGAATGGTTATAGATGAGGTAGAGTGGACGAGCATCACAAAATGCAGAGATTTTGCAAAAGAATGATTCAAAAACTTAGTTTTAGTTTCCACGAGAAAGCATTTCGAATCTACCGATTTTCAAACTCGGTGATACCGAAGCAGTTTTGGAACCTAAACTAGTGAACTCGTTCAGACCGAGTCACAGTTCGGTGGCACTGAGACTTCTAGGGTTTCACAAAGTTCTAAAATCGGTCACACCGATTTGTAATTCTCGGTCGGAAAGAGACTTACTAGTGCAATGGCGTTAGCCAAATCGGTGGGACCGAGTTTTTCAACTCGATGGGTCCGAGATGGTTTAGTGAAACCTAACCCTAAATTTTCGAATCACAACTATTCTAAGGATTGTTTTGACTGGATAGAAGTGTTTCAATCGTGGCAAGATGCATTATGAACACAATGTGCTGAGAATCAGACGAGGATAGCACTGTGATCGAGTTCATACCCTAGTTCGGCGGTGAACTCGCTACGGCGGCAATGGCGGATGAGAATTCCATTGACGGCGGCGGAGACCAGCGGCTGGAGGCGGCTGGCGACGAAGTCGACGATCCGCAGACCTAGTAGGCAGAGCAAGCTATGCGCGGGCGAGGAGTTTCGGAGAAAGTTTTACAAAATTTGCCCGTGTGAATATATAGCCCGACACTGTCGGTGTGACCGAGTTGAACAACTCGGTGGCACCGAGATGCATAACTGATACGATTCTGACAACTCGGTGTGACCAAAAGTTAAAATCGGTTGCACCGAGATTGAAAACCTAGATCGACTTAGTGATCTCGATGTGACGAAATGGAGGAATCGGTCGGACCGAAAATCACAAAGAAGTTTTGGAAGTTTAAGTCTGTGATTTAATCGGGGACTCCGAGTGCTCCTCACACAGAGTGGTTCGAATCCGACTTGATCAAATTTTGTGATGTAGCATGAATAGAGTTTGAGACGAGAAAAGCATAGATAGCTAGAGAAGGTTCTTAGGCGTTCTTGTCCATCCACTTGGCCAAATAAAGAGAAGCCAAACAATCAAAACAACAAGTGGATGTCCTCGAATGAGTAAAATATGCAACCAACATGCTCACACAATAAAATGACAAATGAAGTATGTGCCAAAGCATGCACAACCAATTCTAGCATCTATCAAACAATTGGCAATGACTAGGTCATCTATATATGAGTAAATTGACTTAGGAGTCAAATGAGAACATTTGATCATAGGTCATACTCATCGTTTAAGCTCAAGTGGGGTTACCACTTTTACATAAAGCATTTATGTGTTCACATCTTTAGAGTTGCTTTGACTCAATTCTTAGAGTTAAGCTCCCCTAGATGTGAGATCCCCCTTAGAGGGATAAACTAACCTTGGGTTTTGTCGATGATGACTTCATGTAGGTGTTGAAGATGTGGATGCTCAATGTTGATGTAGATCTTTTGGAGCAATCCTTTGGAGTGAGTTGCACTTTCAATACCTACATGGGTTAGTCCCACAAGGAACAAACAAGAATATCCATAGACATAGAGTGATGCACACACAAAATGATGTCCATGAAAACTTTAGGTTACCTTGTCCCTTGCCTTACCAACATGAGGGTTTTGTGACTCCTTGAACTAGTGCAAGATATGGAAGTGGATTGCACTTGTCCTTGCCATAATGATATGAGTGAAAAATGTTGGCGGAGTCACCCTCAAGAACTCTCTAGTTCTTCTTCTTCAGGATCCACATCATCTTGATGGGAATCCTTGGTGTAGTAGTTTTGCTTGATGAAGTAGAACTTGACGTAGTCTTGGGAACCCACTTGACCAAGGCCTTAGGTGCTTCTTCAAATGCATCAATCTCCTCTTGAAGCTTGTCCTTGCCTTTGTTCTTGTGGTCTTGTGGTGGAAGATCATCTTGTGCTTGTGTTCCCTTGAAGGATGTAGGATCATACTTCTCTTGTTGAGGAACAAACTTCGTCTTGGGGTATTGATCTTCTTCCCACTCAACTCCATTGGCATTGAACTTTCGCTCAAAACCAACACCTTGATTCTTCCGGTGCCTTCCTTGCTTGCGTACAATTTCCTCAAATTGCTTACTCCCGGCAAGGCTCTTGTATACACCTTTCTCTATAATTCCCTTCAATAAGCTGTTTTCTTGCTCAAGTGTAACTTGGCTAAGAGAATCATTAGTGGAATCACGAGAGCTACTAGAGGCAACAATATTGGATTTAGCATTGTTATTGTTACTACTAGAAGAAGAATCTTTCTTGTTCTTGTTGCTAGACTTGACTTGAGGCATGTAAGTAGATAAGAGTAAATGCTTGGCAATATAAGAAGAACTTTTCTTACGGAGATCATCATTGATCACTTTTAGGAACTCATGCTCTTGTTCAAGATTGAGCTTTTCAAAGCGTAACTTCTCATGAGCCCTTAAAAGTTCTCGATGATCTTCGAAGATAGTTTCATGAGCTAACTTAAGAGTGTTTAGTTCTTTAGTTAGACGCTCAATCTTCTCCTTATCATTGTCATTCGTTTCATCTTGATTAGCATGATTAATTGACGTTTCATCATAGTATTCATCACTAGAGTTGTCAATAAGTAAATCATCTTCACCTAGCAAGTCATCTTCATCACTATTAAAATCAACATACTCGGGGTGTGTTACCTTAGGACCTTTGGCCATGAAGCATCTTCCAATTCCTTCATTTGGTGATTCAAATATGTCGTAGGAGTTGGTCGACACAACTGCTAAACCTGCAACACCTTCATCTTGAGTGTATTCGGAGTCGGAGTGATAGCTTCTCTCGGAGTGATTATCGGAGTCAGAGCCGGATACCCATTCACCAACATGAGCTTGATGTCTTCGTTTTGTGTAGCTCTTTGATGACTTGTCCTTCCTTTCCGAATCCTTGCTTCTCCGTGAGGGTCTTCGTTCATAACGATCATCTCTACTCCTTCTCTCTCTTGGTGGTGATTCTTCTCTTCTACTACTTCTATTGGGAAAATCTTCTCTTCTTTTGTAGGGTGCCGTACACTCATTGGAATAGTGTCCGGGTCTCCCACAATTGTAGCAATTTCGCTCTCGACTAGAAGATCTTTTGTCATTGTAGGACCTTGACTTGGAGCTTCTTTCTTTGCTTCTACTCTTGTAGAATTTGTTGAAGTTCTTCACCATTAAGCTCAATTCTTCATTGAAGGGTTGTTTCTCACTTGATGATGTGGGGGCTTCACATGAGGCTTTGTAAGCACCACTTGACTTGTTGTGAAGTTCCTCCTTATCCTTGAGTGACATCTCATGAGCAACAATTCTTCCAATGACTTCCGTTGGCTTGAGATCTTTGTAATTTGGCATCATTTGGATCAATGTGCACACGGTATCATATTTTCCATCCAATGCTCTTAGGATCTTCTTGATGATGAATCATCGGTCATTTCTTCACTTCCTAAGCCGGCAATCTCATTTGTGATAAGAGCAAGCCTAGAGTACATTTCAGTGACACCTTCACCATCCTTCATTTTGAACTTGCCAAGCTGACTTTGGAGCACATCCAACTTGGATTCCTTGACGGAGTTGGTACCTTCATGCATATCAATCAAAGTATCCCAAATTTCCTTTGCATTCTCAAGACGGCTGATTTTGTTGAATTCTTCGGGGCATAAGCCATTGAAGAGGATATCACAGGCTTGAGCGTTGTATTGCAACATCTTCAACTATTCCGCACTAGCTTCACGGTTCGGTTCTCTCCCATCAAAGAATTCACCTTGCAAACCAATACACACAATAACCCAAACAGTGGGGTTATGTCCGAGAATATGCATTTTCATCTTATGCTTCCAACTAGCAAAATTAGTGCCATCAAAGTAAGGACCTCTACGGTGATAATTTCCCTCGCTAGACGCCATACTCTCCTAGGTTGTGAAACCAAGCTATGACCACCAAATCTATGGAAATCAAAGCAAATGGAGACCAAGGCTCTGATACCACTTGTAGGACCTTGAAGTATGTCTAGAGAGGGGGTGATTAGACTACTTGACCAATTAAAAGCTATGCCTTTTCCCAATTTTAGACTTTGGCAGATTTTAGCTATCTTTGAACAATTCAAGAAATCATCACGCAATTCAAGCAAGCATGCAAAGAGTATATAGGCAGCGGAAAATAAAGCATGCAACTTGCAAGAATGTAAAGGGAAGGGTTTGGAGGATTCAAACGCAATTGGATACACATATGTTTTTGTCGTGGTTCTGATAGGTGGTGCTATCGTACATCCACGTTGATGGAGACTTCAACCCACGTAGGGTAGCAGTTGCTTGTGAGTCCACGGAGGGCTCCACCCACGAAGGGTCCACGAAGAAGCAACCTTGTCTATTCCACCATGGCCGTCGCCCACGAAGGACTTGCCTCACTAGCGGTAGATCTTCACGAAGTAGGCGATCTCCTTGCCCTTAGAAACTCCTTGGTTCAACTCCACAATCTTGCCGGAGGCTCCTAAGTGACACCTAGCCAATCTAGGAGACACCACTCTCCAAGAAGTAACAAATGGTGTGTTGATGATGAATTCCTTGCTCTTGTGCTTCAAATGATAGTCTCCCCAACACTCAACTCTCTCTCACAGGATTTAGATTTGGTGGAAAGAAGATTTGAGTGGAAAGCAACTTGGGGAAGGCTAGAGATCAAGATTCATATGGTTGGAATGGAATATCTTGGCCTCAACACATGAGTAGGTGGTTATCTCTCGTAACTGGTAAGTTGGAAGTGTAGGTTTGTTCGATGGCTCTCTCCACGAAAGAATAGGAGGTGGAGGGGTATATATAGCCTCCACAAAAAATCTAACCGTTACACACAATTTACCAAACTCGGTGGGACCGAATCATAAAACTCGGTCAGACCGATTTAGTAAACCTAGTGACCGTTAGGGTTTTCGGTGGGATTTACATGCAACTCGGTAGGACCGGTATGGTTAGGGTTAGGGCATAACGTAATCTCGGTGAGACCGATTACACAAACTCGGTGAGACCAATTTTGGTAATTAGCTAACTAGAGAGTTGGTCAGATAAACTCGGTGGGACCGATTCGCTCTTTTCGGTGAGACCGAAATGTTACGAAAGGGAAACAGAGAGTTTACATTGCAATCTCGGTGGGACCGGTCGCTCACCTCGGTTAGACCGAAACGTTACGAAGGGAGATGGAGAGATTACAATCCCATCTCGGTGAGACCGAGATCCCTATCGGTGAGACCGATTTGCCTAGGGTTTGTGGCAGTGGCTATGACATTTGAACTCGGTGGCGCCGGATAGAAAGAATCGGTAGGGCCGAGTTTGACTTTAGGTTTAGGTCATATGTGGATGTGAGAAAGTAGTTGAGGGTTTTGGAGCATATCACTAAGCACATGAAGCAAGAGGCTCATTAAGCAACACCTCATCCCTCCTTGATAGTATTGGCTTTTCCTATAGACTCAATGTGATCTTGGATCACTAAAATGTAAAATGTAGAGTCTTGAGCTTTTGAGCTTGAGCCAATCCTTTGTTCCTGATATTTTGAGGGATCCACTTTCATCATCCATGCCATGCCATCCATTGAGCTTTTCTGAAATATTTTTCTTGGAATAGCATTAGCTCAATGAGCTATATGTTGTTATGAATTACTAAAACCACCTAGGGATAGTTGCACTTTCATACGACAACAATGCTACGATGGAGATCAAGGTGTCACGCCGGTGACGATGGTGATCATGACAGTGCTTTGGAGATGGAGATCAATGGCACAAGATGATGATGGCCATATCATATCACTTATATTGATTACATGTGATGTTTATCATTTATGCATCTTATTCTGCTTTGATTGACGGTAGCATTATAAGATGATCTCTCACTAAATTTCAAGGTAAAAGTGTTCTCCCTAGGTATGCACCATTGCCAAAGTTTGTCGTGCCGAGACACCACGTGATGATCGGGTGTGATAAGCTCTATGTTCGTCTACAACGGGTGCAAGCCAGTTTTGCACACACAGAATACTGATACGTCTCCAACGTATCTATAATTTTTGATTGCTCTATGCTATATTATCTACTGTTTTGGACAATTTTGGGCTTTATTATCCACTTTTATATTATTTTTGGGAGTAACCTATTAACCGGAGGCCCAGCCTGTAATTGTTGTTTTTGCCTATTTCGGTGTTTCAAGAAAAGGAATATCAAACGGAGTCCAATTGACCTGAAACTCCACAGAACTTATTTTTGGACGGAAGAAGCCCACGGAGTACCGGAGTGCAGGGGAGTCCGGGCTGCCCACGAGGGTGGGGCGCGCCCACCCCTAGGGCGCCCGCCTTGTGGACAGCCGGAGGTCCACCGACGTACTTCTTTCACCCATATATACCCACGTACCCTAAAAACTTCGAAGACGAGAATAGATCGGGAGTTCCGCCGCCGCAAGCCTCTGTAGCCACCAAAAACCAATCGGGACCCTGTTTCGGCACCCTGCCGGAGGGGGGAACCAGGTGGTGATCTTCATCATCCCGGCGATCTCCATGATGAGGAGGGAGTAGTTCACCCTCGGGGCTGAGGGTATGTACCAGTAGCTATGTGTTTGATCTCTCTCTCTCTCTCTCTCTCTCTCTCTCTCTCGTGTTCTTGATTTGCCATGATCTTGATGTATCGCGAGCTTTGCTATTATAGTTGGATCTTATGTTGCTTCTCCCCCTCTACTCTCTTGTAATGGATTGAGTTTTCCCTTTGAAGTTGTCTTATCGGATTGAGTCTTTAATGATTTGAGAACACTTGATGTATGTCTTGCCGTGCGTATCTGTGGTGACAATGGGATATCACGTGATTCACTTGATGTATGTTTTGGTGATCAACTTGCGGGTTCCGCCCATGAACTTATGCATAGGGGTTGGCACATGTTTTCGTCTTGATTCTCCAGTAGCAACTTTGGGGTACTCTTTGAGGTTCTATGTGTTGGTTGAATAGATGAATCTGAGATTGTGTGATGCATATCGTATAATCATACCCACAGATACTTGAGGTGACATTGGAGTATCTAGGTGACATTAGGGTTTTGGTTGATTTGTGTCTTAAGGTGTTATTCTAGTACGAACTCTAGGGCTGTTTGTGGCACTTATAGGAATAGCCCAACGGATTGATTGGAAAGAGTAACTTTGAGGTGGTTTCGTACCCTACCATAATCTCTTCATTTGTTCTCCACTATTAGTGACTTTGGAGTGACTCTTTGTTGCATGTTGAGGGATAGTTATATGATCCAATTATGTTATTATTGTTGAGAGAACTTGCACTAGTGAAATTATGAACCCTAGGCCTTGTTTCCTAGCATTGCAATACCGTTTACGCTCATTTTTACCATTTGTTACCTTGCTGTTTTTATATTTTCAGATTACAAATACCCATATCTACCATCCATATTGCACTTGTATCACCATCTCTTACGCGAACTAGTGCACCTATACAATTTACCATTGTATTGGGTGTGTTGGGGACACAAGAGACTCTTTGTTATTTGGTTGCAGGGTTGCTTGAGAGAGACCATCTTCATCCTACGCCTCCCACGGATTGATAAACCTTAGGTCATCCATTTGAGGGAAATTTCCTACTGTCCTACAAACCTCTGCACTTGGAGGCCCAACAACGTCTACAAGAAGAAGGTTGCGTAGTAGACATCAAGCTCTTTTCTAGCGCCGTTGCCGGGGAGGTTAGTGCTTGAAGGTATATCTTTAGATCTTGCAATCGAATCTTTTTGTTTCTTGTTTTAGCACTAGTTTAGTTTATAAAAGAAAACTACAAAAAAAAATGGAATTGAGTTTGCCTCATGCGCTTCATCTTTTTAATATCTTTCATGAGTATGATGGGAAGGAAAATTGTGCTCAAGTACTAGAAGAAGAATTACATAGAATGCTTGGCATAAAATATGTGAATGATGAGCATGATTGCAATGTTGTTAGTACGAATTCTTTGAATATCCATTATACTAATGATGATTGCACTAGTTATGATGAAAATGTCTCCTATAAACATGTCAATTTTTGTGGAGTGCATTGGGTTTGCAAGTAGACACCAAATAGGGAAAATAGATATTGCAAGAGGCATAAGTATTTAGAAACTAAATGGTTGCAAGAAAGGCTAGATGTTTGTGCTGAAGATTTAAATTTTCTTGGCCGTACTTGTGAACTTTGCAATGAAAGTGGTCATTAGCTATCCGGTGCAAATTGTTTCGTGATCTAATCGTGTCCAAAATTTTTGATGAGTTGATTTCCCTTGCAAATTATAATGAACTTAGCTTGCTTATGGGTTGCGAAGAAATGAAACGTTTAACTAATTATCTTCCAGAATTTGCCAGTTACAAACTTCTTGGTTTTGATCTAGAAGAAATTTATATGTATTGTGCGGTGAATTGCATTGAAAATCCTTATATTGCCAATTACATAAAGAAAATAAAACAAATAGAAGATGAAAAGAATGCTAACGAAAGGGAAGAGACTTCCCAATATTCTCCTATTATTTCTTATGATGAATCGGGTAACGAGGAGGAGCCTTCTATTCAAACAATCTCATTAATAAGGAGCTCCAAAAAGAGGATTGAACCCACACATGAGGTGAAGAAGAAGAAAACAAAAAGGAAGAGAGGTAAAAAGGTATCCCTCCCAAATAATGTTGCTCCTATTATTGTTGTGCCTCATGAAAATGAATCAAAAATAATTGTGGAAGATGATGCACTTGATGATGATCTCGTTATGCCTATTGCTTGTTGTGATGATTATGATTTGGAAGATAATGATACTTCTTATGATCTTGAAAATCTTTTTGGCACTTGCTTGGATGAATATGATAATTGCTATACTATTAGTGCTATCCATACTATTAATGATGAGAGTGATTATGCTTATGATATGAAAAGGCCCAAGCTTGGGGATGCTATGTTTGATGAAGATGATGTTTTTGAGAATATATTTGCTGCAATTAATGTTTGTCCCAAGCTTGGGGATGCTACATTTAATGAAGATGACATTTTTAGCCTCCCAAGTTTTGATATGCAAAGTTGTTATGATGATAGCATGCCTTCTACCTATGATGATTATATTGATGAAAGTGGGTTTGGAAGAGTGTCAACTTTAGGAAGTAATGATCCCACTATTTTGGAGGATGTTGAATCTTATAATATTTATGAAAGTGGATTTGGAGAGGTCATGACTTTATTTAGTGATGAGTCCACTATCTTGGAAGAGGTTTCAATCGATTATGATGAGAACAAAGTTGCTACTTATGATGATTATTGTGATGAAACTTATGCTATAAAAAGTAGTAATTATTATATTTATAAAACTTGTCATGATTATGATTACCCTTTTTCTGAACATTACTCTTTTAATGTGGAAACAATTTATAGTATTCAAGTCTCTTATGATACTCCCACTATCCCGAATGAGAAGAATTTTGCTTATGTGGAGAGTAATAAAAATTCTATGCTAGTAGATCATGAAAAGAATGCTTTAGATGCTGGTTATATTGTTGAATTAATTCATGATGCTACTGAAAATTATTATGAGGGAGGAACATATGCTTGTAGGAATTGCAATAATATCAAGTTTCCTCTCTATGTGCTTAAAGTTTTGAAGTTATGCTTGTTTTGCCTTCCTATGCTAGTTGATTATTGTTCCCATAAGTTGTTTTCTCACAAAATCCCTATGCATAGGAAGTGGGTTAGACTTAAATGTGCTAGTCATATTCTTCATGATGCTCTCTTTATGTTTCAATTCTTATCTTTTATGCGAGCATCATTGAAATCATCATGCCTAGCTAGGGGCGTTAAATGTTAGCACTTGTTGGGAGGCAACCAAATTTTATTTTAGTTTCTTGCTTTTTGGTTCTGTTTAGGAATAAATAATCCATCTAGCTTCTGTTTAGATGTGGTTTTGTGTTTTAATTAGTGTTTGTGCCAAGTAGAACCTTTGGGAAGACTTGGGTGAAGTCTTTATGA
The DNA here is from genome assembly GCA_021605145.1 of Aegilops bicornis. Lineage (NCBI taxonomy): Eukaryota > Viridiplantae > Streptophyta > Magnoliopsida > Poales > Poaceae > Aegilops > Aegilops bicornis. The sequence continues at coordinate 96,858,324 of CM038673.1, forward strand.
TCATGTTGTAAAAAACAGAAACTTTAGCGCTCACGAGATTAGCTAGAACTTTTTACTGGAGAGTGCTATTTAGTTGATTCTTTTTGCATATGATTACTATAAAAATTTCTCAATTCCACCAATTTATTTTAGAATTTTTGGAGTTCCATAAGTATACGTTTGATACAGATTACTACAGACTGTTCTGTTTTTGACAGATTCTGCTTCGTGTGTTGTTTGCTTATTTTGTGACTCTATGGCTAGTAAAATAGTTTATAAACCATAGAGAAGTTGGAATACAGTAGGTTTAACACCAATATAATTAAATAATGAGTTCAATACAGTACCTTGAATTTATGTTTTGTTTTCTTTCGCTAACGGAGCTCACGAGATTTCTGTTAAGTTTTGTGTTGTGAAGTTTTCAAGTTTTGGGTAAAGATTCGATGGACTATGGAATAAGGAGTGGCAAGAGACTAAGCTTGGGGATTCCCAAGGCACCCCAAGGTAATATTCAAGGACAACCAAGAGTTTAAGCTTGGGGATGCCCGGAAGGCATCCCCTCTTCGCCTTCGTTCATCGGTAACTTTACTTGGAGCTATATTTTTATTCACCACATGATATGTGTTTTGCTTGGAGCGTCATTTTATTTTCTTTAGCTTTGCTTGCTGTTTGAATAAAATACCAAGATCTGAAATTATTAAATGGGAGAGTCTTCACATATTTGCATGATTATTCGGCTACTCATTGATCTTCACTTATATCTTTCGGAGTAGTTTGTTGTTTGCTCTAGTGTTTCACTTATATCTTTTTAGAGCACGGCGGTGGTTTTATTTTGAAGAAATATATGAACTCTCATGCTTCACTTATATTATTTTGAGAGTCTTAAACAGCATGGTGATGTGCTTAATCCTAATATGCTAGGTATTCAAGACTAGTAAAAACTTTCTTATGAGTGTGTTGAATACTAAGAGAAGTTTGATGCTTGATGATTATTTTGAGATGTGGAGGTAGTGATATTAGAGTCATGCTAGTTGAGTAGTTGTGAATTTGAGAGATACTTGTGTTAAAGTTTGTGATTCCCATAGCATGCACGTATGGTGAACCGTTATGTGATGAAGTCGGAGCATAATTTATTTATTGATTGTCTTCCTTATGAGTGGCGGTCGAGGACAAGTGATGGTCTTTTCCTACCAATCTATCCCCCTAGGAGCATGCGCGTAATACTTTGTTTTGATAAATAGTAGATTTTTGCAATAAGTATATGAGTTCTTTATGACTAATGTTGAGTCCATGGATTATACGCACTTTTCCTCCTTCCACCATTGCTAGCCTCTCTAATATCACAAGACTTTTCACGCGGTATCATACACCCACCATATACCTTCCTCAAAACAGCCACCATACCTACCTATTATGGCATTTCCATAGCCATTCCGAGATATATTGCGATGCAACTTACCACCGTTCCGTTTACTATGACACGCTCCATCATTGTCATATTGCTTAGCATGATCATGTAGTTGACATCGTATTTGTGGCAAAGCCACCGTTCATAATTATTTCATACATGTCACTCATGAGTCATTGCACATCCCGGTACACCGCCGGAGGAATTCATATAGAGTCATATTTTGTTCTAAGAATCGACTTGTAATTCTTGAGTTGTAAGTAAATAAAAGTGTGATGATCTTCATTATTAGAGCATTGTCCCAGTGAGGAAAGGATGATGGAGACTATGATTCCCCCACAAGTCGGGATGAGACTCCGGACTAAAAAAAAGAGGCCATAAAAAAAGAGAAAAGGCCCAAATAAAAAAAAAATATATATATAATGAGAGAAAAAGAGAGAAGGGGCAATGCTACTATCCTTTTACCACACTTGTGCTTCAAAGTAGCACCATGATCTTCATGATAGAGAGTCTCCTATGATATCACTTTCATATACTAGTGGGAATCTTTCATTATAGAACTTGGCTTGTATATTCCAATGATGGGCTTACTCAAAATGCCCTAGGTCTTTGTGAGCAAGCAAGTTGGATGCACACCTACTTAGTTTCTTTTGTTGAGATTTCATATACTTATAGCTCTAGTGCATCAGTTGCATGGCAATCCCTACTCACTCACATTGATATCTATTGATGGGCATCTCCATAGCCCGTTGATACGCCTAGTTGATGTGAGACTATCTTCTCCTTTTTTTGTCTTCTCCACAACCACCATTCTATTCCACCTATAGTGCTATGTCCATGGCTCACACTCGTGTATTGCGTGAAGATTGAAAAAGTTTTGAGAATGTCAAAAGTATGAAACAATTGCTTGGCTTGTCATCGGGGTTGTGCATGATTTAAATACTTTGTGTGGTGAAGATAGAGCATAGCCAGACTATATGATTTTGTAGGGATAACTTTCTTTGGCCATGTTATTTTGAGAAGACATAATTGCTTTGTTAGTATGCTTGAAGTATTATTATTTTTTTGTCAATATTAAACTTTTGTCTTGAATCTTTCGGATCTGAATATTCATACCACAATTAAGAAGAATTACATTGAAATTATGCCAAGTAGCATTCCACATCAAAAATTATCTTTTTTATCATTTACCTACTCGAGGACGAGCAAAAATTAAGCTTGGGGATGCTTGATACGTCTCCAACGCATCTATAATTTTTGACTGCTCCATACTATATTATCTACTGTTTTGGACAATTTTGGGCTTTATTATCCACTTTTATATTATTTTTGGGACTAACCTATTAACCGGAGGCCCAGCCCATAATTGTTGTTTTTTTGCCTATTTCAGTGTTTCGAAGAAAAGGAATATCAAATGGAGTCCAATTGACCTGAAACTCCACAGAACTTACTTTTGGACCAGAAGAAGCCCACGGAGTACCGGGAGTGCACCAGGGGAGTCTCGGGCTGCCCACGAGGGTGGGGGGCGCGCCCACTGCCTCGTGGACAGCCCGGAGGTCCACCGACGTACTTCTTTCACCCATATATACCCACGCACCCTAAAAACTTCAAAGACGAGAATAGATCGGGTGTTCCGCCACCGGAAGCCTCTGTAGCCACCAAAAACCAATCGGGACCCTGTTCCGGCACCCTGGCGGAGGGGGGAACCCTCACCGGTGGCGATCTTCATCATCCCGGCGATCTCCATGACGAGAAGGGAGTAGTTCACCCTCGGGGCTGAGGGTATGTACCAGTAGCTATGTGTTTGATCTCTCTCTCTCTCATGTTCTTGATTTGGCACGATCTTGATGTATCGCGAGCTTTGCTATTATAGTTGGATGTTATGTTGCTTCTCCCCCTCTACTCTCTTGTAATGGATTGAGTTTTCCCTTTGAAGTTGTCTTGTCGGATTGAGTCTTTAATGATTTGAGAACACTTGACGTATGTCTTGCCGTGCGTATCTGTGGTGACAATGGGATATCACGTGATTCACTTGATGTATGTTTTGGTGATCAACTTGCAGGTTCCGCCCATGAACTTATGCATAGGGGTTGGCACACGTTTTCATCTTGATTCTCCGGTAGAAACTTTGGGGTACTCTTTGAGGTTCTGTGTGTTGGTTGAATAGATGAATCTGAGATTGTGTGATGCATATCGTATAATCATACCCATGGATACTTGAGGTGACATTGGAGTATCTAGGTGACATTAGGGTTTTGGTTGATTTGTGTCTTAAGGTGTTATTCTAGTACGAACTCTAGGGCTGTTTGTGGCACTTATAGGAATAGCCCAACGGATTGATTGGAAAGAATAACTTTGAGGTGGTTTCGTACCCTACCATAATCTCTTCGTTTGTTCTCCACTATTAGTGACTTTGGAGTGACTCTTTGTTGCATGTTGAGGGATAGTTATATGATCCAATTATGTTATTATTGTTGAGAGAACTTGCACTAGTGAAAGTATGAACCCTAGGCCTTGTTTCCTAGCATTGCAATACCGTTTACGCTCACTTTTACCATTTGTTACCTTGCTGTTTTTATATTTTCAGATTACAAATACCCATATCTACCATCCATATTGCACTTGTATCACCATCTCTTCATGAACTAGTGCACCTATACAATTTACCATTGTATTGGGTGTGTTGGGGACACAAGAGACTCTTTGTTATTTGGTTGCAGGGTTGCTTGAGAGAGACCATCTTCATCCTACGCCTCCCACGGATTGATAAACCTTGGGTCATCCACTTGAGGGAAATTTGTTACTGTCCTACAAACCTCTGCACTTGGAGGCCCAACAACGTCTACAAGAAGAAGGTTGCGTAGTAGACATCAAATACTCAAGTTAAACTTGACGAGCCTAGCATATGCATATATGGCCTTGGAACACTAAGACCAAAAGGTCGAGCGTGAATCATATAGTAGATATGATCAACATAGTGATGTTCACCATTGAAAACTACTCCATCTCACGTGATGATCGGACATGGTTTAGTTGATTGGATCACGTGATCACTTACATGATCAGAGGGATATCTATCTAAGTGGGAGTTCTTAAGTAATATGATTAATTGAACTTAAATTTATCATGAACTTAGTACCTGATAGTATTTTGCTTATCTATGTTGTTTGTAGATAGATGGCCCGTGCTGTTGTTCCGTTAAATTTTAATGCGTTCCTTGAGAAAGCAAAGTTGAAATATGATGGTAGCAATCACGGACTGGGTCCATAACTTGAGGATTATCCTCATTGCTGCACAGAAGAATTACGTCCTGGAAGCACCGCCGGTGTACCACTGCGCCAAAGAATCGCAGACATTGTGAATGCTCGGCAACAAGCGTGTTGATGACTACTCGATAGTTCAGTGTGCCATGCTTTATGGCTTCGAACCGGGACTTCAACGATGTTTTGAACGTCATTGAGCATATGAGATGTTCCAGGAGTTGAAGTTAATATTTCAAGCAAATGCCCGGATTGAGAGATATGAAGTCTCCAATAAGTTCTACAGCTGCAATATGGAGGAGAATAGTTCTGTCAGTGAGCATATACTCAGAATGTCTGGGTACTGCAATCACTTGATTCAACTGGGAGTTAATCTTCCGGATGATATATTCTTCAATCACTGCCACCAAGCTACAAGAGCTTCGTGATGAACTATAATATGCAAGGGATGGATAAGACAATTCCCGAGCTCTTCGCAATGCTAAAGGCTACGGAGGTAGAAATCAAGAAGGAGCATCAAGTGTTGATGGTCAATAAGACCACCAGTTTCAAGAAAAAGGGTAAAGGGAAGAAGAAGGGTAACTTCAAGAAGAACATCAAACAAGTTGCTGCTCAAGAGAAGAAACCCAAGTCTGGACCTAAGCCTGAGACTGAGTGCTTCTCGCAAGCGCATCGTCCTTTGGAAGCGGAACTGCCCCAAGTATTTGGCGGATAAGAAGGATGGCAAGGTGAACAAAGGTATATGTGATATACATGTTATTGATGTGTACCTTACGAGCTCGCATGAGCACTGGTATTTGATCGGGTTACATTGCTAATATTTGCAACTCGAAACAGGGACTACGGATTAAGCGAAGACTGGCTAAGGACGAGGTGACGATGCGCGTGGGAAATGGTTTCAAAGTCGATGTGATCGCCGTCGGCACGCTACCTCTACATCTACCTTCGGGATTAGTTTTAGACCTGAATAATTGTTATTTGGTGCCAGCGTTGAGCATGAACATTATATCTGGATCTTGTTTGATGCGAGACGGTTCTTCATTTAAATTTGAGAATAATGGTTGTTCTATTTATATGAGTGATATCTTTTATGGTCATGCACCCTTGAAGAGTGGTCTATTTTTGTTGAATCTCGAAAGTAGTGATACACATATTCATAATGTTGAAGCCAAAAGATGCAGAGTTGATAATGATAGTGCAACTTATTTGTGGCACTGCCGTTTGGGTCATATTGGTGTAAAGCGCATGAAGAAACTCCATACTGATGGACTTTTGGAATCACTTGATTATGAATCACTTGGTACTTGCGAACCATGCCTCATGGGCAATATGACTAAACGCCGTTCTCCGGAACTATGGAGCGAGCAACTGATTTGTTGGAGATCATACATACTGATGTATGTGGTCCAATGAATGTTGAGGCTCGTGGCGGGTATCGTTATTTTCTCACCTTCACAGATGATTTGAGAAGATATGGGTATATCTACTTAATGAAACATAAGTCTGAAACATTTGAAAAGTTCAAAGAATTTCAGAGTGAAGTGGAAAATCATCGTAACAATAAAATAAAGTTTCTACGATCTGATCGTGGAGGAGAATATTTGAGTTACGAGTTTGGTCTACATTTGAAACAATGCGGAATAGTTTTGCAACTCACACCACCCGGAACACCACAGCGTAATGGTGTGTCCGAACATCGTAATCGTACTTTACTAGATATGGTGCGATCTATGATGTCTCTTACTGATTTACCGCTATCGTTTTGGGGTTATGCTTTAGAGACGGTTGCATTCACGTTAAATAGGGCACCATCGAAATCCGTTGAGACGACGCCTTATGAACTGTGGTTTGGCAAGAAACCAAAGTTGTCGCTTTCTTAAAGTTTGGGGCTGCGATGCTTATGTGAAAAAGCTTCAACCTGATAAGCTCGAACCCAAATCGAGAAATGTGTCTTCATAGGATACCCAAAGGAAACTGTTGGGTACACCTTCTATCACGTAATTCAAGGCAAAACATTCTTTGCTAAAAATGGATCCTTTCTAGAGAAGGAGTTTCTCTCGAAAGAAGTGAGTGGGAGGAAAGTAGAACTTGATGAGGTAACTGTACCTACTCCCTTATTGGAAAGTAGTTCATCACAGAAACCGGTTCCTGTGACACCTACACCAATTAGTGAGGAAGCTAATGATGATGATCATGAAGCTTCAGATCAAGTTACTACTGAACCTCGTAGGTCAACCAGAGTGAGATCCTCACCAGAGTGGTACGGTAATCCTGTTCTGGAGGTCATGTTACTAGACCATGACGAACCTACGAACTATGAAGAAGCAATGGTGAGCCCAGAGTCTGCAAAATGGCTTGAGGCCATGAAATCTGAGATGGGATCCATGTATGAGAACAAAGTGTGGACTTTGGTTGACTTGCCCGATGATCGGCAAGCCATTGAGAATAAATGGATCTTCAAGAATAAGACTGACGCTGACGGTAATGTTATCGTCTATAAAGCTCGACTTGTTGCAAAAGGTTTTCGACAAGTTCAAGGGATTGACTACGATGAGACTTTCTCACCCGTAGCGATGCTTAAGTCTGTCTGAATCATGTTAGCAATTGCTGCATTTTATGATTATGAAATTTGGCAAATGGATGTCAAAACTGCATTCCTGAATGGATTTCTGGAAGAAGAGTTGTATATGATGCAACCATAAGGTTTTGTCGATCCAAAGGGAGCTAACAAAGTGTGCAAACTCCAGCGATCCATTTATGGACTGGTTCAAGCCTCTCGGAGTTGGAATAAATGTTTTGATAGTGTGATCAAAGCATATGGTTTATCTGAGACTTTTGGAGAAGCCTGTATTTACAAGAAAGTGAGTGGGAGCTCTGTAGCATTTCTGATATTATATGTGGATGACATATTGCTAATTGGAAATGATATAGAATTTCTGGATAGCATAAAAGGATACTTGAATAAAAGTTTTTCAATGAAAGACCTCGGTGAAGCTGCTTACATATTAGGCATCAAGATCTATAGAGATAGATCAAGACGCTTGATAGGACTTTCACAAAGCACATACCTTGACAAAGTTTTGAAGAAGTTCAAAATGGATCAAGCAAAGAAAGGGTTCTTACTGCGTTACAAGGTGTGAAATTGAGTCGACTCAATGCGGCGAAGATAGAGAGAAAATGAAAGATGTTCCCTATGCTTCAGCCATAGGCTCTATCATGTATGCAATGTTGTGTACCGGACCTGATGTGTGTCTTGCTATTAGCCTAGCAGGAGGTACCAAAGTAATCCAGAGTGGATCATCGGACATCGGTCAAGAACATCCTGAAATACGAAAAGGACTAAGGATATGTTTCTGCTTTATGGAGGTGACAAAGAGCTAGTCGTAAATGGTTACGTCGATGCAAGCTTTGACAACGATCCGGACGATTCTAAATCGCAAACCGGATACATGTTTACATTGAGCGGTGGAGCTGTCGATTAGTGCGATTCTAAACAAAGCGTCGTCGCGGGATCTACGTGTGAAGCGGAGTACATAGCTGCTTCGGAAGCAGCAAATGAAGGAGTCTGGATGAAGGAGTTCATATCTGATCTAGGTGTCATGCCTAGTGCATCGGGTCCAATGAAAATCTTTTGTGACAGTAATGGTGCAATTGCCTTGGCAAAGGAATCCAGATTTCACAAGAGAACCAAGCACATCAAGAGACGCTTAAATTCCATCCGGGACCAAGTCCAGGTGGGAGACATAGAGATTTGCAAGATACATACTGATCTGAATGTTGCAGACCTGTTGACTAAGCCTCTTCCACAAGCAAAACATGATCAACACCAAAACTCCATGGGTGTTAGAATCATTATTGTGTAATCTAGATTATTGACTCTAGTGCAAGTGGGAGACTGAAGGAAATATGCCCTAGAGGCAATAATAAAGTTATTATTTCCTCATGTCATGATAAATGTTTATTATTCATGCTAAAATTGTATTAACCGGAAACATAATACATATGTGAATACATAGACAAACATAGTGTCACTAGTATGCCTCTACTTGACTAGCTCGTTAATCGAAGATGGTTAAGTTTCCTAGCCATGGACATGAGTTGTCATTTGATTAACGGGATCACATCATTAGGAGAATGATGTGATTGACTTGACCCATTCCGTTAGCTTAGCACTTGATCGTTTAGTATATTGCCATTGCTTTCTTCATGACTTATACATGTTCCTATGACTATGAGATTACGCAACTCCCATTTACCGGAGGAACACTTTGTGTGCTACCAAACGTCACAACGTAACTGGGTGATTATAAAGGTACTCTACAGGTGTCTCCCAAGGTACTTGTTGGGTTGGCATATTTCGAGATTAGGATTTGTCACTCTGATTGTCGGCGAGGTATCTCTGGGCCCTCTCGATAATGCACATCACTATAAGGCTTGCAAGCATTGTGACTAATGAGTTAGTTGCGAGATGATGTATTACGGAACGAGTAAAGAGACTTGCCAGTAACGAGATTGAACTAGGTATTGAGATACCGACGATCGAATCTCGGGCAAGTAACATACCGATGACAAAGGGAACAACGTATGTTGTTATGTGGTTTGACCTATAAAGATCTTCGTAGAATATGTAGGAGCCAATATGAGCATCCAGGTTCCGCTATTGGGTTATTGACCGGAGACGTGTCTCGGTCATGTGTACATAGTTCTCGAAACCGTAGGGTCTGCATGCTTAAAGTTAGATGATGATCGATATTATGAGTTTTGTGTTTTGATGTACCGTAGGTAGTTCGGAGTCTCGGATATGATCACGGACATGACGAGGAGTCTCGAAATGGTGGAGACATAAAGATCGATATATTGGACGACTATGTTCGGACACCGGAATGGTTTCGGGGAGTTTCAGACACATACCGGAGTACCGGGGGTTACCGGAACCCCCCGGGGAGTTTAATGGGCCAAGATGGGCCTTAGTGGAGAAGAGGAGGGGCGGCTTGGGCTGGCCGCGTGCCCCTCCCCCTCTAGTCTGAATTGGAGAAGGAAGGGGCGGCGACGCCCCCTTTCCTTCCCCCTCTCTCCTTCCCTTCCTTTCCCCCTCCTACTCCAACTAGGAAAAGAGGGAGTCCTACTCCCGGTGGGAGTAGGACTCCTCCCTGGCGCTCCCTCCTCCTGTCCGGCCGCCCCCTCCCCCTGGTCCTTTATATACGGGGGCAGGGGGGCACCTCTAGACACAACAATGGATCTCTTGATCTCTTAGCCGTGTGCGGTGCCCCCTCCACCATATTCCACCTCGATAATATCGTAGCGGTGCTTAGGTGAAGCCCTGCGTCGGTAGCATCATCATCACCGTCACCACGCCGTCTTCCTGACGGAACTCTTCCTCAAAGCTCGGCTGGATCGGAGTTCGAGGGACGTCATCGAGCTGAACATGTGCTAAACTCGGAGGTGCCGTACGTTTGGTACTCAGATCGGTCGGATCGTGAAGATGTACGACTACATCAACCGCGTTGTGCTAACGCTTCCGCTTTCGGTTTACGAGGGTACGTGGACACACTCTCCCCTCTTGTTGCTATGCATCACTGTGTGCGTAGGAAAATTCTGAAATTACTACGTTCCCCAACAGTTGGTGGCGTAGGCGGTGTCTGGCCAGCGGCGGCCGGGCCCGAGGCCGGGCGCGAAAGCAAAGAAGGGAGAAGAAAGGGGCAGGAACGCGGGCGGCGGGCGGTGGCCGGAGCTGCGGGCGCCGGCAAGATCGAAGCCCAAAAGTGGAGTCGCTCTGGATCGATTCAGGGTAGAGGGATACGAGAGAGAGAGAGAGAGAGAGAGAGAGAGAGAGAGAGAGAGAGAGAGAGAGAGAGAGAGATGCGAGAGAGACAGGTCATGGGGGGTGGATAAGGTTGGTGGGCTGTGGGTGGTTGGGTTGGGGCCCTGTGGCGTGAAGGGAGAGAGAGAGTGGTGGGGGTGGGATGCGCATCTACGGTCGATGTTGCTGCCAAGTCATCGATCCGTGGGATCAATCCGTGGGCTGTGTTTTCTCTTTGCCGTCTGCGTTTTTATTTATAGGCTCACTTTGCCGTCTGTCAACAAAAGTGTTGACGGCAAAGACAACACCGTCTGTGGTTTTTTCTGCAGACGGCAAAATGAGCTCTTTGCCGTCTGTAAATAAAAAAAATGCAGACGACAAAGATACTTTGCCGTTTGTCATTGTTTTTACAGACGACAAATTAGTGTTTGCCGTTAGTCGTTCTTTGCCGTCAGCAACTGTTGGCAAAATTAGTCTTTGCCGTCTGTCCCGACGAAATGCTGACGGCAAAGTGCAGTAGTGATGGCAAATTTCCTGTTTCCTGTAGTGTGAAATGGACGAAGGTAGAAATCAAGAAAAGCATCAAGTTTTGATGGTTGACAAGACCACTAGTTTCAAGAAAAGGGCAAAGGGAAGAAAGGGAACTTCAAAAGAACGGCAAGCAAGTTGCTGCTCCTGTGAAGAAGCCCAAAGCTAGACCCCTGAAACTGAGTGCTTCTACTGCAAAGAAAATGGTCACTGGAAGTGGAACTACCCTAGATACTTGGCGGACAAGAAGGATGGCAAAGTGAACAAAGGTATATTGGATATACATGTTATTGATGTGTACTTTACTAGTGTTTATAGCAACCTCTCGGCATTTGATACTGGTTCAGTTGCTAAGATTAGTAACTCGAATCGGGAGTTGCAGAATGAACAAAGACTAGTTAAGGGTGAAGTGACGATGTGTGTTGGAAGTGGTTCCAAGAATGATATGATCATCATCGCACACTCCCTATACTTTTGGGATTAGTGTTGAACCTAAATAAAATGTTATTTGGTGTTTACGTTAAGCATGAATATGATTTGATCATGTTTATTGCAATACGGTTATTCATTTAAAGTCAAAGAATAATTGTTGTTCTGTTTACATGAATAAAACCTTCAATGGTCATACACCCAAGGTGAATGGTTTATTGAATCTCGATTGTAGTGATACACATATTCATAATATTGAAGCCAAAAGATGCAAAGTTAATAATGATAGTGCAACAAATTATTTGTGGCACTGCCGTTTAGGTCATATTGGTGTAAAGCGCATGAAGCAACTCCATGCTGATGGAATTTTGGAATCACTTGATGCTTGCGAACCATGCCTTATGGGCAAGATGACTAAGACTCCGTTCTTTGGAACAATGGAGCGAGCAACTGACTTATTGGAAATAATACATACTGATGTATGCGATCCGATGAGTGTTGAGGCTCATGGCAGGTATCGTTATTTTCTGACCTTCACAGATGATTTGAGCAGATATGGGTATATCTACTTGATGAAACATTAGTCTGAAACATTTGAAAAGTTCATATAATTTCAGAGTAAAGTGGAAAATCATCGTAACAAGAAAATAAAGTTTCTACGATCTGATCGTGGAGGAGAATATTTGAGTTACGAGTTTGGTCTTCATTTGAAACAACGCGGAATAGTTTCGCAACTCACGCCACCTGGAACACCACAGCGTAATGGTGTATTCGAACATCGTAACCATACTTTATAAGATATGGTGCAATCTGTGATGTCTCTTACCGATTTACCACTATCGTTTTGGGGCTATGCATTAGAGACAGCTGCATTCACATTAAATAGGGCACCATCTAAATCCGTTGAGATGATACAATATGAACTGTGGTTTGGCAAGAAACCAAAGTTGCCGTTTCTTAAAGTTTAGGGTGGCGATGCTTATGTGAAAAAGTTTCATCCTGATAAGCTCAAACCCAAAATCAGAGAAATATGTCTTCATAGGATACCCAAAGGAGACAGTTGGGTACACCTTCTATCATAGATCCGAAGGCAAGACATTCATTGCTTAGAATGGATCCTTTCTAGAGAAGGAGTTTTGCTCAAAAGAAGTGAGTGGGAAGAAAGTAGAACTTGATGAGGTAACTGTACCTGCTCCCTTATTGGAAAGTAGTTCATCACATAAATCTGTTCCTGTGACTCCTACACCAATTAGTGAGGAAGCTAATGATGATGATCATGTAACTTCAGATCAAGTTACTACCGAACCTCATAGGTCAACCAGAGTGAGATCCGCACCAGAGTGGTATGGTAATCATGTTCTGGAGGTGATGTTACTTGACTATGACGAACCTACGAACTATGAGGAAGCGATGATGAGCCCAGATTCATGAAATGGCTTGAGGCCATGAAATCTGAGATGGGATCCATGTATGAGAACAAAGTGTGGACTTTGGTTGACTTGCCCGATGATCGGCAAGCCATAGAAAATAAATGGATCTTCAAGAGGAAGACGGACGCTGATAGTAGTGTTACTATCTACAAAGCTAGACTTGTCGAAAATGGTTTTGACAAAGTTCAAGGTGTTGACTACGATGAGATTTTCTCACTCGTAGCGATGCTTAGGTCTGTCCGAATCATGTTAGCAAATTGCCACATTTTATGAAATCTGGCAAATGGATATCAAAACTACATTCCTTAATGGATTTCTTAAAGAAGAGTTTTATATGATGCAACCAAAAGGTTTCGTCGATCCTAAAGGTGCTAACAAAATGTGCAAGCTCCAAATGATCCATCTATGGAATTTGGTGCAAGCATCTCGCAGTTGGATTATACGCTTTGATGAGTTGATCAAAGCATATAGTTTTATACAGACTTGTGGTAAAGCCTGTATTTACAAGAAAGTGAGTGGGATCACTACAACCTTTCTCATAAGTATATGTGAGTGACATATTGTTGATCGGAAATGATGTAGAATTTTCTGGAAAGCATAAAGGAGTGTTTGAAAGGAGTTTTTCAAAGAAAGATCTCGATGAAGCTACTTACATATTGAGCATCAAGATATATAGAGATAGATCAAAACGCTTGATAAGTTTTTTCAATGAGTACATACCTTGACAAGATTTTGTAGTAGTTCAAAATGGAACAGTCAAAGAAGGAGTTCTTGTCTGTATTGCAAGGTGTGAAACTGAGTAAAGACTCAAAACCCGACCACGGCAGAAAATAGAGAGAGAATGAAAGTCATTCCCTATGCCTCAGCCATAGGTTCTATAAAGTATGCCATGCTATGTGCCAGACCTATTGTATACCCTGCCCTGTGTTTGGCAAGGGAGTACAATAGTGATCTAGGAGTAGATCACTGGACATTGGTCAAAATTATCCTTAGAGGACTAAGGAAATATTTCTTAGTTATGGAGGTGATAAAGAGTTTGTCGTAAAGGGTTACGTCGATGCAAGCTTTGACACCGATCTGGATGACTCCGAGTCTCGATCTGGATACATATTGAAAGTGGGAGAATTTAGCTAGAGTAGCTCCGTGCAGAGTATTGTAGACATAGAAATTTGCAAAATACATACGAATCTGAATGTTGTAGACCCGTAGACTAAAAATTTCTCTCACAGACAAAACATGATCATACCTTATTACTCTTGGGTGTTAATCACATAGCGATGTGAACTAGATTATTGAATCTAGTAAAACTTTTGAGTGTTGGTCACATGGCGATGTGAACTATTGGTGTTAAATCACATGGCGATGTGAACTAGATTATTGACTCTAGTGCAAGTGGGAGACTGAAGGAAATATTCCCTAGAGGCAATAATAAAGTTGTTATTTATATTTCCTTATACATGATAAATGTTTATTATTCATGCTAGAATTGTATTAACCGGAAACTTAGTACATGTGTGAATACATAGACAAGCAGTGTCGCTAGTATGCCTCTACTTGACTAGCTCGTTGATCAAAGATGGTTAAGTTTCCTAGCCATAGACATGAGTTGTCATTTGATAAACGGGATCACATCATTAGGAGAATGATGTGATTGACTTGACCCATTCCATTAGCTTAGCACTTGATCGTTTTAGTTTACTGCTATTGCTTTCTTCATGACTTATACATGTTCCTATAACTATGAGATTATGCAAATCCCGATTACCAGAGGAACACTTTGTGTGCTACCAAACGTCACAACGTAACTAGGTGATTATAAAGGTGCTCTACAGGTGTCTCCGATGGTACTTGTTGAGTTGGCATAGATCGAGATTAGGATTTGTCACTCCGATTGTCGGAGAGGTATCTCTGGGCCCTCTCGTTAATGCACATCACTATAAGCCTTGCAAGCAATGTGATTAATGAGTTAGTTACGGGATGATGCACTACGAAACGAGTAAAGAGACTTGCCGGTAACGAGATTGAGCTAGGTATTAAGATACCGACGATCGAATGCCGGGCAAGTAACATACCGATGACAAAGGGAACAACGTATGTTGTTATGCAGTTTGACCGATAAAGATCTTCATAGAATATGTAGGAACCAATATGAGCATCCAGGTTTCGCTATTGGTTATTGACCAGAGACGTGTCTCGGTCATGTCTACATAGTTCTCGAACCTGTAGGGTCCGCACGCTTAAACTTCTGTGACGATCGGTATTATGAGTTTTTGTGTTTTGATGTACCGAAGGCAGTTCAGAGTCCGGGATATGATCACGGACATGACGAGGAGTCTCTAAATGGTCGAGACATAAAGATCAATATATTGGATGACTATGTTCGGACACCGGAAGTGTTTCGGAAATATACCGGAGTACCGGGGGGTTACCGGAACCCCCCGGGGAGTATATTGGGCCTAATGGGCCCTAGTGGGAGAAGAGGAGGGGCGGCCAGGGCAACCGCGCGGCCCCTCCCCCTCTAGTCCGAATTGGACAAGGAGGGGGGCGGTGCCCCCCTGTCCTTCTCTCCCTCTCTCCCTTCCTTCCCTTCTCCTACTCCTACTAGGAAAGGTGGAGTCCTACTCCCGGTGGGAGTAGGACTCCCCCCTTGGCGCGCCCTCCTCCTTGAACGGCCGCCTCCCCTAGCTCCTTTATATACGGGGTGGGGGGGGTGGGGGTGGGGGGCACCCCAAGACACACAAGTTGATCATTGATCTCTCTTAGCCGTGTGCGGTGCCCCCCTCCACCATAATCCACCTCGGTCATATCGTAGCAGTGCTTAGGTGAAGCCCTGCGTCGGTAACTTCATCAACGCCTTCACCACGCCGTCATGCTGACGGAACTCTCCCGCGAAGCTCTACTGGATCGTGAGTTCATGGGACGTCACCGAGCTGAACATGTGTAGTCCGCGGAGGTGCCGTAACTTTGGTGCTGGGATCGGTCGATTGTGAAGACGTACGACTACATCAACTGCGTTGTCATAACGCTTCCGCTTGCGGTCTATGAGGGTACGTAGACAACACTCTCCCCTCTCGTTGCTATGCATCACCATGATCTTGCGTGTGCGTAGGAATTTTTTTGAAATTACTACGTTCCCCAACAACAAGATGATTTGCTTAATGAATTGAATAATAAGAACGGTGATAATGATGTTAGGGTTATGACTAGAGGTGGTTAAATGACCCAGGAGCCGTTGTATCCTGAGGGCCATCATAAGAGAGTTCAGCAAGATTCTCAGAGAATTAATACTGATGCACCTAGTCCTAGTAATAAAAAGAAAAAGAAAACTGGTAGGGCTTTGCATGCTAGTGAACCTGTTATAGACACACCTGAGAATTCCAATGATATTTCTATTTCTGATGCTGAGACACAATCTGTTGATGAACATGAACCTAGTGATAATGCCAATAATGATATTCATGTTGATGCTTAACCTAGTAATGATAATGATATAGAGATTGAACCTGCTGTTGATCTTGATAACCCACAATCAAAGAATCAATGTTATGATAAGAGAGAGAAAGAGAACCATGGGTCCAGAAACCCATGCCCTTTCCTCCTAAGCCATCCAAGAAAAAGGATGATGAGGATTTTGAGCGCTTTGCTGAAATGATTAGACCTATCCTTTTGCATATGCGTTTGAGTGATATGCTTAAAATGCATCCTTATGCTAAGTATATGAAAGATATTGTTACTAATAAAAGAAAGATACCGGAAGCTGAGATTTCCACCATGGTAGCTAATTATACTTTTAAGGGTGGAATACCAAAGAAACTTGGAGATCCAAGAGTACAACTATACAATGCTCCATTAAAAGGAACTATGTTAAAACTGCTTTTTGTGATCTTGGAGCTGATGTTAGTGTTATGCCTTTCTCTTTATATCGTAGACTTGAATTGAATAAGTTGACACCTACTAAAATTTCTTTGCAAATGGCATGTTAGTGTTATGCCTTTCTCTTTATATCGTACACTTGAATTGAATAAGTTGACACCTACTAAAATTTCTTTGCAAATGGCTGATAAATCAACTGGTATACCCATCGGTATTTGTGAGGATGTGCCTGTTGTGGTTGCAGACGTTACACCGAGGCCGCCAAAACCCGCGAAACCCCTAAAGGAAATATGCCCTAGAGGAAATAATAAAGTTGTTATTTATATTTCCTTATATCATGATAAATGTTTATTATTCATGCTAGAATTGTATTAACCGGAAACTTAGAACATGTGTGAATACATAGACAAAACAAAGTGTCCCTAGTATGCCTCCACTTGGCTAGCTCGTTGATCAAAGATGCTTAAGTTTCCTGACCATAGACATGTGTTGTCATTTGATGAATGGGATCACATCATTAGAGAATGATGTGGTGGACAAGACCCACCTGTTAGCTTAGCATTATGATCGTTTAGTTTTATTGCTATTGCTTTCTTCATGACTTATACATATTCCTCTGACTATGAGATTGTGTAACTCCCGAATACCGGAGGAACACCTTGTTTGCTATCAAACGTCACAACATAACCGGGTGATTATAAAGATGCTCTACAGGTGTATCTAAAGGTGTTTGTTGGGTTGACATAATCAAGATTATGATTTGTCACTCCGTGTATCGGAGAGGTATCTCTGGGCCCTCTCGGTAATGCACATCACTATAAGCCTTGCAAGCAATGTGACTAATGAGTTAGTTGCGTGATGATGCATTACGGAACATGTAAAGAGACTTGTCAGTAATGAGATTGAACTAGGTATGATGATACCGACGATCGAGTCTCGGGCAAGTAACATACCGATGACAAAGGGAATGACGTATGTTGTTATGCGGTTTGACCGATAAAGATCTTCATATAATATGTAGGAACCAATATGAGCATCCAGGTTCCGCTATTGGTTATTGACCGGAGATGTGTCTCGGTCAGGTCTACATAGTTCTCGAACCCGTAGGGTCCGCACGCTTAATGTTTGATGACGATTTGTATTATGAGTTGTGTGTTTTGGTGACCGAAGTTTGTCCGGAGTCCCGGATGAGATCACGGACACGACGAGGAGTGTCGGAATGGTCGAGAGGTAAAGATTGATGTATTGGAAGGTTATATACGGACACTGGAATGGTTCCGAAGAGGTTCAGGGATTTTTTGAAGTACCGGGAGGTTATCGGAACCCCCCGGGAAAGTTAATGGGCCTCATGGGCCATCGTCGAGAGAGGGAGGAAGGCCACAAGAGGAGGCATGCTCCTCCCCCCTGCCCAGTCCGAATTGGACAAGGGGTGGGGTGCTACCTCTTGAGCACTGCGTTGGTTTTCCCTTTAAGAGGAAAGGGTGATGCAGCAAAGTAGCATAAGTATTTCCCTCAGTTTTTGAGAACCAAGGTATCAATCCGGTAGGAGGCTACGTGCGAGTCCCTCGTACCTGCACAATACAAATAAATCCTCGCAACCAACGCGATAAGGGGTTGTCAATCCCTTTACGGTCACTTACGAGAGTGAGATCTGATAGATATGGTAGGATAATATTTTTGGTATTTTTGTGATAAAGATGCAAAGTAAAATAAAAGCAAAGGAAATAACTAAGTGTTGGAAGATTAATATGATGAAGATAGACCCGGGGGCCATAGGTTTCACTAGTGGCTTCTCTCAAGAGCATAAGTATTTTACGGTGGGTGAACGAATTACTATTGAGCAATTGATGAATTGAGCATAGTTATGAGAATATCCAGGTATGATCATGTATATAGGCATCCCGTCGACACAAGTAGACCGACTCCTGCACGCATCTACTACTATTACTCCACTCATCGACCGCTATCCAGCATGCATCTAGAGTATTAAGTTCATGAAAACAGAGTAACGCCTTAAGCAAGATGACATGATGTAGAGGGATAAATTCATGCAATATAATAACAACCCCATCTTGTTATCCTCGATGGCAACAATACAATACGTGCCTTGCTGCCCCCTCATCCTTTGGGAAAGGACATCGCAAGATTGAACCCAAAGCTAAGCACTTCTCCCATTGCAAGAAAGATCAATCTAGTAGGCCAAACCAAACTGATAATTGAAGAGACTTGCAAAGATAACCAATCATACATAAAAGAATTCAGAAAAGATTCAAATATTGTTCATAGATAATCTTGATCATAAACCCACAATTCATCGGTATCAACAAACACACCGCAAAAGAAGATTACATCGAATAGACCTCCACGAGAGAGGGGGAGAACATTGTATTGAGATCCAAAAAGAGAGAAGAAGCCATCTAGCTACTAACTATGGACCCGAAGGTCTGAGGTAAACTACTCACACTTCATCGGAGAGGCTATGATGTTGGCTATGATGTTGATGTAGAAGCCCTCCATGATGGATGCCCCCTCCGGCGGGGCTCCGGAACAGGCCCCAAGATGGGATCTCGTGGGTACAGAACGTTGCGGTGGTGGAATTAGGTTTTTGGCTCCGTATCTGATCGTTTGGGGTACGTAGGTATATATAGGAGGAAGGAGTACATCGATGGAGCAACAGGGGGCCCACGAGGGTGGAGGGCGTGCCACAGGGGTGGGCGCGCCTCACCTCGTGGCCTCCTCTTTTGTTTCTTGACGTAGGGTCCAAGTCTCCCGGATCATAATCTTCCTAAAAATCACGTTCCCGAAGGTTTCATTCCGTTTGGACTCCGTTTGATATTCCTTTTTTGCGAAACTCTGAAATAGGCAAAAAACAGCAATTCTGGGTTGGGCCTCCGGTTAATAGGTTAGTCCCAAAAATAATATAAAAGTGGATAATAAAGCCCGATATTGTCCAAAACAGTAGATAATATAGCATGGAGAAATCAAAAATTGTAGATACGTTGGAGACGTATCATGGGGGCGCCCCCCATTTCCTTCTCCCTCTCCCCTCTTTCCCCTTTCCCCTCTCCGTTGGAAGGAAGGGGGGGGGGTGATGTCTACTACACAACCTTATTTAGACGTTGTTGGGCCTCCAAGTGCAGAGGTTTGTAGGACAGTAGCAAATTTCCTTCAAGTGGATGACCTAAGGTTTATCAATGCGTGGGAGGCGTAGGATGAAGATGGTCTCTCTCAAACAACCCTCAACCAAATAACAAAGAGTCTGTTGTGTCCCCAACACACCCAGTACAATGGTAAATTGTATAGGTGCACTAGTTCGGCGAAGAGATGGTGATACAAGTGCAATATGGATGGTAGATATAGGTTTTTGTAATATGAAAATATAAAAACAGCAAGGTAACAAGTGGTAAAAGTGAGCGTAAACGGTATTGCAATGCTAGGAAACAAGGCCTAGGGTTCATACTTTCACTAGTGCAAGCTCTCTCAACAATAATAACATAATTGGATCATATAACTATCCCTCAACATGCAACAAAGAGTCACTCCAAAGTCACTAATAGTGGAGAACAAACGAAGAGATTATGGTAGGGTACAAAACCACCTCAAAGTTATTCTTTCCAATCAATCCATTGGGCTATTCCTATAAGTGTCAAAAACAGCCCTAGAGTTCGTACTAAAATAACACCTTAAGACACACATCAACCAAAACCCTAATGTCACCTAGAAACTCTAATGTCACCTCAAGTATCCGTGGGTATGATTATACGATATGCATCACACAATCTCATATTCATCTATTCAACCAACACATGGAACCTCAAAGAGTGCCCCAAAGTTTCAACCGGAGAATCAAGACGAAAACGTGTGCCAACCCCTATGCATAGGTTCATGAGCGGAACCCGCAAATTGATCACCAAAACATACATCAAGTGAATCACGTGATATCCCATTGTCACCACAGATACGCACGGCAAGACATACATCAAGTGTTCTCAAATCTTTAAAGACTCAATCCGATAAGATTACTTCAAAGGGAAAACTCAATCTATTACAAGAGAGTAGAGGGGGAGAAGAAATATAAGATCCAACTATAATAGGAAAGCTCGCGATACATCAAGATCGTGCAAAATCAAGAACACGAGAGAGAGAGAGAGATCAAACACATAGCTACTGGTACATACCCTCAGCCCCGAGGGTGAACTACTCCCTCCTCGTCATGGAGAGCGCGGGGATGATGAAGATGGCCACCGGTGAGGGATCCCCCCTCCGGCAGGGTGCCGAAACAGGGTCCCGATTGGTTTTTGGTGGCTACAGAGGCTTGCGGCGGTAGAACCCCCGATTTATTCTGCTCCTCGGAAGTTTTAGGGTACGTGGGTATATATGGGTGAAAGAAGTACGTTGGGGGACCTCCGGGCTGTCCACGAGGCAGGGGGTGCGCCCTAGGGGGTGGGCGCGCCCCCCACCCTCGTGGGCAGTCCGGGACTCCCCTGTTGATCTTCCGGTACTCCGTGGGCTTCTTCTGGTCCAAAAATAAGTTCGGTGGAGTTTCAGGTCAATCGGACTCCGTTTGATATTCCCTTTCTTCGAAACACTGAAATAGGCAAAAAATAGCAATTCTGGGCTGGGCCTCCGGTTAATAGGTTAGTCCCAAAAATAATATAAAAGTGGATAATAAAGCCCAATATTGCCCAAAACAGTAGATAATATAGCATGGAGCAATCAAAAATTATAGATACGTTGGAGACGTATCAAGCATCTAAGCTTAATTCCTGCTCGTCCTCGAGTAGTTAAATGATATAAAGATAATTTTTGATGTGGAATGCTAGTTGGCATAATTTCAATGTAATTCTTCTTAATTTTGGTATGAATATTCAGATCCGAAAGATTCAAGACAAAAGTTCATATTGACATAAAAATAATAATACTTCAAGCATACTAACTAAGCAATTATGTCTTCTTAAAATAACATGGCCAAAGAAAGTTCATCCCAACAAAATCATATAGTTTAGTCATGCTCCATTTTCATCACACAAGAATGCTCTCATCATGCACAACCCCGATGACAAGCCAAGCAATTGTTTCATACTTAAGTAATCTCAAACTTTATAAACCTTCACGCAATACATGAGCGTGAGCCATGGATATAGCACTATGGGTGGAATAGAATATGATGATGGGGGTTATGTGGAGAAGACAAAAAGGAGAAGATCTCACATCAACGAGGCTAATCAATGGGCTTTGGAGATGCCCATCGATTGATGTTAATGCAAGGAGTAGGGATTGCCATGCAACGGATGCACTAGAGCTATAAATGTATGAAAGCTCAACAAAAGAAACTAAGTGGCTGTGCATCCAACTTGCTTGCTCACGAAGACCTAGGGCACTTGAGGAGGCCTATTGTTGGAATATACAAGCCAAGTTCTATAATGAAAAATTCCCACTAGTATATGAAAGTGACAAAACAAGAGACTCTCTATCATGAAGATTATGGTGCTACTTTGAAGCACAAGTGTGGAAAAGAAAGGATAGTAGCATTGCCCCTTTTTTTTTTCTTTTGGGCCTTTTTTTGCCTTTTTTTGGGACAATGCTCTATTAAATGATGATCATCACACTTCTATTTATTTACAACTCAATGATTACAACTCGATACTAGAACAAAGTATGACTCTATATGAATGCCTCCGGTGTGCGGGATGCAATGAATCAAGAGTGACATGTATGAAAGAATTATGAATGGTGGCTTTGCCACAAATACTATGTCAACTACATGATCATGCTAAGCAATATGACAATGATGAATGTGTCATGATAAACGGAATGGTGGAAAGTTGCATGGCAATATATCTCGGAATGGCTATGGAAATGCCATAATAGGTAGGTATGTGGCTGTTTTGAGGAAGATATAAGGAGGTTTATGTGTGAAAGAGCGTATCATATCACGGGGTTTGGATGCACCGTGAAGTTTGCACCAACTCTCAATGTGAGAAAGGGCAATCTGTGATGCAAGAGGATAGCAATGATGGAAAGGTGAGAGTGCGTATAATCCATGGACTCAACATTAGTCATAAAGAACTCATATACTTATTGCAAAAATTTACAAGCCATAAAAACCAAAGCATTACGCGCATGCTCCTAGGGGGATAGATTGGTAGGAAAAGACCATCGCTCGTCCCCAACCGCCACTCATAAGGAGGACAACCAAAGAACACCTCATGTTTCAAATATGTTACATAACGTTTACCATACATGCATGCTATGGGACTTGCAAACTTCAACACAAGCATTTCTCAAATTCACAACTACTCAACTAGCACGAATTTGATATTATTACCTCCATATCTCAAAACAATTATCGAGCATCAAACTTCTCTTAGTATTCAACACACTCATAAGAAAGTTATTACTAGTCTTGAATACCTAGCATATTAGGATTATTTAAGCAAATTACCATGCTATTTAAGACTCTCAAAATAATATAAGTGAAGCATGAGAGTTCATCTATTTCTACAAAATAAAACCACCACCGTGCTCTAAAAGATATAAGGGAAGCACTAGAGCAACAACAAACTACTCTGAAAGATATAAGTGAAGATCAATGAGTAGTCGAATAATTATGCAACTATGTGAAGACTCCCCCATTTTAAGAATTTCAGATCTTGATGCTTTATTCAAACAGCAAGCAAAACAAAATAAAATGACGCTCCAAGCAAAACACATATCATGTGGTGAATAAAAATATAGCTCCAAGTAAAGTTACCGATGGACGAAGACGAAAGAGGGGATGCCATCCGGGGCATCCCCAAGCTTAGATGCTTGGTTATCCTTGAATATTACCTTGGGGTGCCTGGGGAATCCCCAAGCTTAGGCTCTTGCCACTCCTTATTCCATAGTCCATCGAATCTTTACCCAAAACTTGAAAACTTCACAACACAAAACTTAACAGAAAACTCGTAAGCTCCGTTAGCGAAACAAAACAAGACACCACTTCAAGGTACTGTAATGAACTCATTATTTATTTATATTGGTATTAAACCTACTATATTCCAACTTCTCTATGGTTTTTAAACTATTTTACTAGCCATAGATTCATCAAAATAAGCAAACAACACAATGAAAACAGAATCTGTCAAAAACAGAACAGTCTGTAGTAATCTGTAACTAACGCAAACTTTTGGAACTCCAAAAATTCTAAAATAAATTGGTGAACCTGAGGAATTTGTCTAGTAATCATCTGCAAAAATAATAAAGTAAATAGCACTCTCCAGTAAAAAGTTTTAGCTAATCTCGTGAGCGCTAAAGTTTCTGTTTTTTACAGCATGATCATAAAGACTTCACCCAAGTCTTCCCAAAGGTTCTACTTGGCACAAACACTAATTAAAACATAAAACCCCTTCTAAACAGAAGCTAGATGGATTATTTATTACTAAACAGAACCAAAAATCAAGAAACTAATATAAAATTGGGTTGCCTCCTGTAGCGACCCGACCCGAATGGATCAAGTCTCTGTGCTTTCGTGTCATCCCTGTATCGGTATGCTGACACACACAGTACTCGAAGGATTTATAACAGAGGTAAATCACATGTATAAACAGCGTAAATACTATTACCTCGATCCAAATATAAGCGGAAGCTTAACAAGGTTGTGGATTTCCATCAACACCAACGGCAAAGTTGAGTATAGGAAATCGTAACCCTAACGTATCACTTACTTGTCATCTGAAAAGTCTGCAACATGAAAAGTTGCAGCCCGAAAACGGGTCAGCACATGGAATATGCTGGCAATGTAACACATAGAGAGTAATGAAAGAATAAGCTATACTACATGCATATATGGCTGGTGGAAAGCTCTATGGTTCTGAGTTTTTGCGAAAAGCCAATTTTTCCCTACTGCAAAGGAATAAATTTATTTAACTATCATGGTGGTTGTTAAACATTGGGAATGGTTGACAGCATCCTCAATCCCAATTAAAAGTACTCATCAAAACCCAATAACATTTATTTGAAGTAACATGTTGAGAGTCACACGATATTCAAGTACTAGATACTCAAGATGTCCATAACCGGGGACACGGCTAATCATGATTAGTTTATAAACTCTGCAGAGGTTTAGCACTTTTCCCCACAAGACTCGATCGCCTCCGTTTGGTTCTCGCACTACATGGTGTTTGAGAGCGGATGACCGAGACACGATCTTCGGAAGCGCTAGCACCTTACTTGTGGGTAGACCGGTACACCTACTTTCCCCTACATCCGCTAGTCTACCCGTAAGAGTACGCACAACTTAGTCAACTATGCAAGAGACCATAATGGCTTGTGGCTGCACACGGAAGTTTCTAGTTTGAATAATCTTATGATCCCTTTGAGCACGGGTGGCGGTCCGAAGAAAAACAGTAAGTCTGATAGAAACCAGGTGCCTCAATCCACCCAGATGTGTGTTTAAGTTGCCACCTTAAATAAACCATTAATTAACAATCTCACATCTGTCATGGATATTCACTCACCCAATCCACGTCTACTAGCATAGCATGGCATAATAAGCAAACGTAGAAGTAACTCCCCAGGTTTCATAGGTAAAATAGGTAATAGGTACTACCTCAATCTACTTCCCAAACCCACAATTTAATTAGATCCTAAACATGCAAGTGTTTGAGGGCTTGATCTAATGCAATAAAACTAGGTAGTAGAAAAGGTATGATCAAGTGTTACTTGCCTGCAAAGTTGATGAAGATGATTCGCACTCAAAACTCTTGATAGATCTACTCGTCACACTCCGGTCAATCTATCGTAAGCAATCAATAGTAACCACACATAAGCAATCACTCAAAAGATCGGAAAGATCGAAGAAAACTATTCAGAAAACATCAAAACCAAATCAAATAACTCTTGCAGCATAAAACAATTTCTAACAGTACTAAAACTATGTGTATTTGGCCTTATCAGAAAGTTTAGGTCAAGAGCTCGATTTGCAAAAGAATCAACTAAATCGAGATTCTGAAACTCAAGTTATGATCAAACGAAGTTCAAATACAAATCTGTTTGAAATCAAATTTTAAAACTTTCAAAAACATGTTTGAGTTGTATTACTGGATAGAGGAGATCATAACGAAGAAGTGGGCGTTGGTTTCGTTGGATTCCGATTCTGAGTAAAAAGTTATGAACGTTTGAAGATTAGGGACTACTGAGATAGGTCCATGACGGGAATTAAAAATAAAAGAAAAATCTATCGAGCTAACGCCGCTAAACAAAACCGGAAAGAAAAACCGGCGAGAAAACCGATTTAGGGTTTGAAAAGGAAACCAAACGAAAAACCGATCTAGAAAGCGGAACGTAAACCGATCTAGAAAGCGGGCGGAAACCGATCTAGAAAACCGATCTAGAAAGCGTGACGCTGGCGAGGCTAGTACCTCGAAGAGGTGAGGGAGCTCGGAGGTGGCGGCGAGGGCGGCGGCGGCAAGTGGCGGCGGCGGCTATGTAGGGCGGCTGGTGAGGCGGCGACGGCGACTAGGGCGGCGGCGGCCAGCTATGGCGGCGGCGACATCGGTGTTCTTCTTCTGCAGAGGAGGAGGAGAGGAGAGGTGAGTTGTTTTGATGTGTTGGTGGAGGGGGTGCTTGGGTATTTATATTGGGGAGGGGAGGGGTTTTTCTTGGGGTAGGGGACAAGAAATAGATTAGGATTAGGAATCCTAGGAATAAAAAACGGAATAACAAAACGGGGTCAAATTCTACTAGGAATCGTAAAAGAATAGGAAACTTGGGGCTCCTGGCTCCCCTAGGTGCGTGCTATGCGCGATGGCCTTGTGGCCGGCCGGTGGCTTGTGTGGCGGCTTGGGCCTTTGGCCCAAGGCGCTGCGCTCCCTTTTTTTTAATTTTTTTTTACAGAGACAATAAAAAAACCAAATAAATAAATATATTATATAGGCATATAATATATCAAAATTTTCAGAAAAAGATTTCCTACATGATGAACATTATTCTAGCTTCAAATAAAATACACATAAATTCAAATAAAGCAAAGAGTGTTTCAGCTCTAATAAAATCCAATAAAAATCATTTTAAAAATACCAAATGATTTCAAATTAATTTCTCTCCAATTTTTTGATGTAGGGAATCATGTTACCCTATTTTCCATATATTTTATTTTTGGAGAAAAATAATTTGAATAAAACTCGAATAACTCCAAATTGAAAATAAATTCAAAAGAACTTTGAATTTAATTTCTTTGAAACTCCCAACTCATATTTAATGTTTTGAAGAAGTCATTTTATCTTCGCTCGTGAAAATCATTGAGTTGCATAAAGTTTCAGAATTGGAAATATTTTCCAAATGAAATTCAAATATTTTCAACACCCTTGTCATTTAAATAAATGGAAGAAGTCATGTCATCTTCTCTCCGTGGTTTTGTGATGAAAAGAATTTGAATTTGAAGATCATAAAAGCAAAATGAAAGTTTGGGAAAGTCCTTTTATTCCCTCTCATTTAACTTTCAAAAGTTTCGAATTCACTCACTTTCAGTCAATCAATCA
Organism: Aegilops bicornis; assembly: GCA_021605145.1. Lineage (NCBI taxonomy): Eukaryota > Viridiplantae > Streptophyta > Magnoliopsida > Poales > Poaceae > Aegilops > Aegilops bicornis. The sequence continues at coordinate 96,885,551 of CM038673.1, forward strand.
AGCAATCAATCAAATCTATCTATTTGTTTATAACATTCCAAAATTTAGAATTTTGGGATGTTACACCTCCCAACAAGTGCTAACGTTTAACGCCCCTAGCTAGGCATGATGATTTCAATGATGCTCACATAAAAGATAAGAATTGAAACATAAAGAGAGCATCATGAAGAATATGACTAGCACGTTTAAGTCTAACCCACTTCCTATGCATAGGGATTTTGTGAGCAAACAACTTATGGGAACAATAATCAACTAGCATAGAAACGCAAAACAAGCATAACTTTAAAACTTTAAGCACATAGAGAGGGAACTTGATATTATTGCTATATGTAAAAGCATATGATACTCTCTCATAATAATTTTCAGTAGCATCATGAACGAATTCAACAATATAACCAGCACCTAAAACATTCTTTTCATGATCTACTTGCATAGAAATTTTACTACACTCCACACAAGAAAAATTCTTCTCATTCGGAATAGTGGGAGTATCATAAGAGACTTGAACACTATAAATTGTTTCCACATTGAAAGAGTAATGTTCAGGAAAAGGGTAATCATAATCATGACAAGTTTTATAAATATAATCATCACTACTCTTTATAGCATAAGTTTTATCGCAATAATCATCATAAGTAGCAACTTTGTTCTCATCATAATCGATTGAAACCTCTTCCAAGATAGTGGATACATCACTAAATAAAGTCATGACCTCTTCAAATCCACTTTCATAAATATTATAAGATTCAACATCCTCCAAAATTGTGGGATCACTATGTCGGGACCCCGATCCTAAGTCACACCGGTCCAACATGTAACACATCATATCACTTTGCGGCCTCACGCACGGTATTCCCACGGGTGTCGCCTTACCATGGCCCGGGAACGTTTGTGCCTTTTGGCTCACGTATATGATAGTGTCGCTAGCATTCATATGACAGAGAACCCGGGCCGACATGACTAGTCGTGAACCCAAAGTGGCACTAACCTATGGGGACAGGCATACATGAATCAACATCGAGCATGTCGGTCAGCGTCTGCGAATCCGGGCTGTAGCACTGGCTAACAGGACTCCGGTAACCCGGGCTGTAGCAGGCTAGGCAGGACTCGGATGTCACCGCGTGACATTTCCCGAAGGACGGAACCACGAACGAAGTGAATCACATGCCCGGCCAGTCAAGTGTTAGGAGGCGGTAGTGCTTTGGGCTAGCGTGACTTGATGGCAGCTGTAGCAGAGACTACCATGGCTCGGTGGAAGCACTAGACTACATTTCCCCATAAGAGAGGCTACCAAGGATAGACAACTAGGTTGCCGGATACCACACATAGCAATACACGTTACACGTCGCATAACATGCAAGTATGTGCTTTGTACAACATGGCATCACAACATAACGCAAAACTCATATAGGTAAAGGCTCGGAAGAGCCACATAGCATTTAATACAAACAGGGTCACATGACCCATCATTCGTGAAACATACAAGCAACAAGCGGAAGCATTACATGTCCGAGTACAGACAACTACAAAAGAAAAAGGCCGAGAAGCGACTATCTACAAGACCCTCCCAAGGGTACAAGATCGAAATGAGGTAACAAGCTACTCGTCGAAGTCCAAGCGGAACTACTAGTAAGACCGAAATCTCCGCTGCAAAAACATAAATAAAGCAACGTGAGTACAAAGGTACTCAACAAGACTTAGATCAGTTCCTATTATACATGCATTTGTATCAAGAGGGTAATGTGGGGTTTAGTTGCGACAAGCCAGCTTTGACTCTGTGGCTATCCCGTTCTCGACTACCGTAACTTCTTTGAGGTGATATAGGCACACGAGTCCACTAGTCACCACACAATACACTACTATGGATTCATCCCGTCTCCCTACGAGAAGGCCATCCATAGCACTCACACTTGTCTTGAGCATTTTAGAGTATCCACTTCAAGTTGTCTATGTACCACGTAAGCATCCAAGAAGTCCATAACCGAGGACACGGCTATTCGAATAGATCATGAAAACCCCGCAGGGTGTACTTCTTCACACACGCTCTCGCCACTTACCGCCATATACACGTCATGTATCTCGGCAACCTTCAAGCAGAAGCCTGGCGAGGGTGTCGGCCACGACCTGACTAACCACACAAGACTCTAGCCCAGGTTTATCGCCTATTCGGGTTCCATCTGCAAGGAGATCCGGTCGGGGTGTCGCTCACGGCCCCAAACGATGTGTGCAGGGTTCCCAAGCCCACCATCCGGGTGCCACTCGGTACACCGGGCCACATGTGCCTAGTCTGTCCCAAGCCCACCCTACCGGGTGCCACTTGGTAGAAAAATAGCACTACCTACAAACACCAGAAACTAGTTGCGACTCCTGGACAGAGATCAAGTTGGCTAATAAGTCGAGAGGGGTCGAGTTACCGGAACCCAATGTGTGGTAGTATCGAGTCATTGGACAACATACATAGAACTCAGTGCTTAAGGACGGTTCCAGTGAGACAACCCACCATGTACTCCTACATGGCCTCTCACCGCTACCTTTACCAAATCGTGTTCACACACTTCACTCGCAACATCAGAATCATAACATGGTAGGAACACAACATGGCTCAATCAACTCCTACACATGCTAGTGGGTTTCAACTATTTACTATGGCAATGACAGGTCATGCAGAGGAATGGGTTCAACTACCGCAACACAAAGTAGCAGATGAATCGTTGTTGTCCTAATGCAATAACTGAGAGCAGGAGCGAGAGAGTAGAATTGTATCGGAATGAACAAGGGGGTTTGCTTGCCTGGTAGACCAACAGGGGGGCACTTCTTCACTGCATGGTACTGAACGTCTCCTGAAAGGTGACCTATCGAGAAGGAACGGTGCCGGCAATCAATACACAATCATATGCAACAATATGATGCATGAACATGGCATGTAGATGTGATGTTGTTTGAGCTAATGCAACTAGTATTCAATTTGAATGAAGTCCATTTGAACCAAGGGTTAAAATGCAACTCCAAATTAAGCTCTTATATATGCCATTATATGTTTTCACCTATACAGCAGGTATAAGTTGTTTTGTCATGCATGAAACTGATACATATGGATAGATTGCATTTTTCTGATAATTTTTCATATATAAATTATTTCAATCTAAGCTACGATTGAATTTATATGAAATTTTGAAGTTTTGGCTATTTTCTGGAATTTCCTGATTTATTTTAATTCCAAAAATCAATTATTGCGTCGGTTTGCGGTCAGCACTGCGCCAGCAGTCAACGTGGGCTGACCCGGTCAAACCTGACGTGTGGGGTCCACACGTCAGTGACTTCGATTAGTTAACGGGGGCGGGGGTTATTTGGTCTAATCAGGATTAGTGGGCGCCGGGCCCACTGTCAGTGTCAGTAGGTGGGGATTAGTGCCTAATTAAAAAAAACCACGTCAGCCCGCCGGAGTTCTGGCCGGCGGCGACCAATAGCGCGGCGGCGACTCGCCAGACTTGCGCTACAAGCGGCGTCTGGTCGCGCGAAGACCACTGGGGCGTAGCCCGTCGTCGTCCGCAGCCAAGGGAGCTGTTGGGGGGCTGCGGGGGCGCCGGAGCTCGCTGGAGCGGAGCTCGGGGCGGCGGCCGGAGTTCGGCTTTGAGCGGGAGCGAGCTACGGGGGACGGCAGGGGCTGCCGAGGGCATCTACGGTCTCCTGGCGTCACCAGGAGCACGGTGACGCTGCTGAACGGCCGGCTTGGGCTCGCCACGGTGGCGCCATGGCCGGGCGGCGATGAGGTCTCAAGGCTGGCAATGAGCTAGCTAGGCGGGCAACTAGCATGTGGAGGAGGGAAAATGAAGTAGAGCTTACGGGCGGTTCGACGAGGCGGTCGGCGAAGCTCGGGAGGGGCTGGAACCAATGAGGCGGCGAAGGCGATCTCCGGCGACCGGAGATGAAGACGGCGTCGATGGAGGCGCTCCAGGGCCTCCCGAGGCGCGTGGCTTGACGGATAGGGGGTGGACGACGTGGCGGAGCTTCCGGACCAAGAGAGGGCGAGGGGAGGTGATGGCAGCGGCAATGGCGGCGGCGGCGACGGTGGCGCTGGAAGCGCCGGGGAAGAGAGAACCAGGGAGGAGGAAGAGCGAGAGGGAGTGAGAGCGGTGCGGGGTAGCGCGTGGCGTCGTCCAGACGCATCGCGGAGGGACAGGCAGGCAGGGAGGGAGGAGGTGGCGCGGCGCGGCGGTGCGCGCGCGTCGGGCACGCGCCCGTCCTCCTGGCAGGAGGAAGACGACAGGGGAGGAGGCGGGCTGGGCAGGCTTCTCAGTGATCTTTGGGCCAAAGACAGAGCCGGGCCGCAGTAGGTCCAGTAGGCTTTTTCCCTTTTGTTTTCTTTTCTATTTTCTGACATTTGTTTCTGATTTAGTAAAATACTAAATCATTTTACTAACTTATGCCAATTTTTGTAGGGGCTAGTGGTATTATTCCAGAGCTCCTCAACAAAAGGCACAATTTTTGGACAATATTATATATATATAACAATATATATCCAAGGCAAATAATTACTGCATTAATTCCAAATGCCCAAAATAATTACTTATGAACTCCTAAAAATATTGGTTTGATTTTTATCTCTGTCCAATATTTTCGTGGAGCAACATGAGCATTTTCTTGGACCTTTTGGAGCAATTTTATTTGATCAATTTCAAAAAGATCTTTGAGGGTTTCACAGATGCTCATTTCAATTTAAATGGAATTTAAACATGATGCACAAATGACTAGCTAGTCTAGGTCATACCAGAACTAGGGATGTGACAACTCGCCCCCACTTGAAAAAATCTCGTCCCGAGATCTGTGGGTCGACGGAAAGAAAGCGGGTACTCGATCGAAGACGATCTTCTCGCTCCCAAGTAGCTTCTGTCTCGGAATGATGAGACCAATCGAACCTTGAGAAACTTGATGTTCCGACGTCGGGTGACACGCTCGCTTGATCAAGAATGCGAACAGTGGTACTCTCGATAGGTGAGGTTATCTTGGAGATCAAGTGTTTCGTGGTCCACTCCATGGATAGGATCCGAGAAGCAACGCTCGAGTTGAGAGACGTGGAAGACATCATGAACTCGAGAAAGATGTGGGGGTAGTTCCAACTGGTAGGCAACCTCTCCTCGTTTAGCGAGAATGCGAAAGGGACCAATGTAGCGAGGAGCCAACTTGCCCTTGATAGCGAAAATGATGGGTACCCTTCAAAGGAGTAACTCAAGGTAAGCCTTGTCGGCAATTTAATAAGCCACTTCCTTATGACGACGGTCATACCGGGCTCTTTTGACGAGATTGGGCTGTTTTCAAATTCTCACGAATGATGCGAACTTGCTCTTACGCCTCTGGATCATATCCGTCCAAAGAATTGTCTTTCGCCGGTTTCTGACCAGTTCAAAGGTGTTCGACATCTTCGTCCATAGAGAATCTCAAAAGGAGCTTTCTTGAGACTGGATTGATAGCTATTGTTATAAGCAAACTCGACAAAAGGAAGACATTTCTCCCAATCCATACCGAATGAGATAACGCAAGCTCTAAGCATGTCTTCGAGAATTTGGTTGACCCGTTCCACGACCACTTGATTGAGGGTGGAAAGCGATCTTGAAGGAAAGATGGGTGCCCATGGCAGTTTGGAAACTCTCCCGAAATGAGAAGTGAAAAGACCGCCACGGTCTGAATTGATCTCTAGTGGAACACCATGAAGTGAAACTATTCGAGAGATATATAAGTCAGCGAAATGACTAGCGATGATACTCTCTCGAACAGGTAGGAAGTGAGCCACCTTGGACAGACGATCAACGACTACGAAGATAGCGTTATTCCCTTTCTTGGTCCTGTGAAAGCCGGTTATGAAATCCATACCAACTTTATCCCATTTCCACTTAGGAATAGCTAAAGGCTGAAGGGTGCCAGCAGGTCTCTGATGCTCTGCCTTAACGCGACGACAAACGTCACAGTTAGCAATGAACTCAGCAATTTCTCTCTTCATCCCAGTCCACCAGAACCTCTAGCGTAGGTCCTGATACATCTTAGTACTACCGGGATGAATGGTGAGAGGGGATTCATGTGCCTCCTTAAGAATCAATTGTCGAAGATGTTGCTTCTTGGGGAGCACCAGACGGTTCCCAAAGAAAACGACACCTCGATTATCTATAGAGAAACTACCAGCAATACCATTGGCAATGTTTCTCTTGATCCGGGTAATCCCCGTATCATGCTTCTGGGCTTCTATGATATGATCCACAAGAGTAGGTTTCGCTACCAAGGTAGAAAGGAATCTGTGAGGAGCAATGTGAAGGTTAAACTTACAGAATTCCTCATGGAGAAGTGGTTGACCTCTTTGCAACATGAGATTGTTGCAATAGGATTTACGACTTAGCGCATCAGCCATGACATTGGCTTTGCCTGGGGTGTAGGTAATCCCTAGATCATAATCTGAGATCAACTCCAACCATCGTCTTTGCCTAAGGTTCAAATCTGGTTGGCTGAAGATATACTTGAGACTCTGGTGATCGGTGTAGATCTCGCAACGTTTACCAAGAAGGTAATGTCGCCAGGTCTTGAGTGCATAGACTACGACTGCAAGCTCTAGATCATGTGTAGGATAATTCTCCTCATGTGGATGCAACTGACGAGATGCATAGGCAATCACATGACGATCCTGCATAAGAATGCAACATAGTCCCTCGCCGTGAGGCGCCGCGATGAGATAACAAAGTCTTTAGTGAAATCCGGTGGCACAAGTATGGGAGCATTAGTCGAGCGTCTTTTTAGTTCCCGAAAACTGTACTCACCTTTGTGGGGACCACTCAAATTTTTATCTTTCTTGAGAAGTTCCGTGAGGGGTTTGGCTACTTTGGAGAAGTTTTCAACAAAGCGGCGACAATAGCTGGCTAGACCAAGGAAAATCCTAACTTGTTTAACGGTTCCAGGTGGAGTCCAGTCGAGAACGGCCTGAACTCTCTCGGGATTGACAACAATGCCCTTACCAGAGATTACGTGGCCTAGATAGGTCACTTCTGGCAACCAAAATTCACACTTGGAGAACTTGGCATAAAGGCGGTGCTCTCTAAGTTTCTCTAACACAAGTCTAAGATGTTCGACATGCTCTTCCTCGTTCTTCGAGTAAATAAGGATATCATCGAGATAAACCACGACGAATTTGTCTAAGTACTCCATGAAGATCGAGTTCATCAAGCGGGAGAATGTAGCTGGAGCGTTGGTTAGACCAAAGGACATGACGGTGTACTGCATCTTGGCCATAACGAAAGTGACAAAGGCTGTCTTGGGGATGTCCCCATTTCGATCTTTATTTGGTGGTAGCCTAACCTCAAATCCATCTTGAAAAGATCGAGGATCCAAAGAAGCTGATCATACAGTGTCGTTGATCCCGGGAGCGGATACTTGTTCTTTATCGTGACCAAATTAACGGACGATAATCTACAACCATCCGGTCCGTACCATCCTTCTTCTTGACGAAGAGGACGGGCAAGCCCAAGGAGAAGAACTAGGACGGATGAAACCCTTTTGCAAGGACTCATCAAGTTGTTTCTTAAGCTCGGCTAGTTCTAAGGGTGCCATCTTGTAAGGTCTCCTAGAGATTGGAGCGGTTCACGGATAAGATCTATGATTTAACTCTACATCTTTGTCGTGGAATACCTGGCAGTTCCTCTGGAAAGACATCCGGAAAGTCACGGACTACCGGAATATCTTGAAGGTCTGGAAGAGGGCTGGCATTAAGAGAATAGATTTGACGCTTTGCAACTCTGGTGGAGACAGTGACTATCTTGCCAGATGGGTGTGTAAGCTGAACAGATCTGGTGTAACAATCAATCTTGGCATGATGAGCTTTCATCCAGTCCATACCCAAGATGATGTTAATATCTGTGGACTTGAGGGCTATAAGTGAGGCAAGGAATACAAGTCTGTCAACAAGGATTTCATTACCATAGCTGATTCTAGTGGTTTGCCATCTAGACCCTGGGGTTTGGATTTCAAGCGGAGTTGGCATATCACAAAATGACATGTCGTGCAAACGAGCATAGCCTTCAGAGATGAAGGAGTGAGATGCTCCAGTATCGAATAGAACCGAAGCTGGATGACAATTAACAAGGAGTGTACCAAGAACGACATCCGGATCATCATGAGCGTCTTTAGCTGAGACGTGATGCACACGTCCATGTTCAGTGGGAGCTGACTTGACACTGATCATCTTGCTTGATGGCTTAACACGGCCAACAGTCTTCTCAGGCTGGGGTGGAGCATAACTGGTCTGAGAGAAGTCACGTGCATAGTGCCCTGGCTCTCCGCATGTGAAGCAAGTCCCTGAAGTTGGACGTGGACCCGCTTTGGAAGGCAGTCTACCAACAGGCTTGGGTGGAGCATACTGCTGAACTGGGTGAGGCGCCACACAAGATGGCCTCGGTGTATAACCGGGTGGAAGAGCGGAGTTCGGAATCCAAATCCGGCGCTTCTGAGAACCAGATCCGGAAGAAGATCCCAAATCACGGGTGTGCTTACGAGACTCCTCGTAAGTGAGCTGAGCTGTCTCTGCATTAATGGCCTTGTTCACAAGAGCCTAGAATGTATCACAATGATGCAGGTGGAGATCACGACGCAACTTGGGGTTGAGACCCTTCCGGAACCTAGCCTGCTTCTTGGCGTCCGTGGACACCTCTTCTGTGGCATAATGGGCGAGGTTCTCAAACTCTCTGCTGTAAGCATCAACAACCATCTTACCCTGGATGAAACTACAGAACTCTTCTCTCTTGCGATCGATGAGGGCTTCAGGAATGTGATGCTCGCGAAAAGCCTCAAAGTGAAATCTCTCCGTAGGAATCGCCAATGGAAGCATAGCTTCATAGTTCGCCACCAGAGACTAGCGTGACCTTCCGTGGTATGCAGCATAGGGGACCTTGTCACTTTCAGCCACGTTCGTAACGGAGCTTGCATGTGATACTACGGAGCCGGTCATCCGCATCGAGTGGCTCGATGGAATGATGAAAGGTAGGTGGGTGCAAGCGAATGAAGTCATGAATGGTTGCGCACTTTGAACTGATGTGCGGTGTTCTCCTCGATACGTGCCAACAAACGGTTAGACTCACGCTTGTTCCTCTCCATCTCTAACATAAACTCTGACAATGAAGGCTGGTCGGGAGGATCCTCATCCCTACCATCTCCGTGGTTCTGGCTACGAGCAGCAGAACTTCGCTTAACTGGTGACATCCTGATAAACGAAACCAAGGACGGAATCAACATCAACTTCTGATGTAAAATGTAGGACAAAGAAATTAGTAACTCTCGAACTCCTAGGGCAATTTCGGCAGCATAACGGCAAGAAATGCTCAAAATGAGACATCCTGCTAAAATGGGGTAGTAACATACTCAACATCATCACTCAAGGTTACGAGATATTACTAAACAGGCTACACCGGAGGTACTCGAATCGGGATATGACTCGATCAACCAATCCTAAGAGACTACGAGTAGTAACACGTGATCCTCGAGCAGATGTAAGAGAAAGCCTAGTTCCTTAACCCGTAGGGAAGGATAGGACGACTCAGATCAGAAGGGCATGAGATATAAGGAGTAAAAAGAGCCTTACGTTCCTTCCCACAATCAATTCCCTTACATAACTAAAGAATTTCTAGACTCAACTTCGACCAGGTTGGCTTGGAAATCCTACAGCAACAAAGCTCGATACCAAAGTCGGGACCCCGATCCTAAGTCACACCGATCCAGCATGTAACACATCATATCACTTTGCGGCCTCACGCACGGTATTCCCACGGTGTCGCCTTACCATGGCCCGGGACCGCTTTGCGCCTTTTGGCTCACGTATATGATAGTGTCGCTAGCATCCATATGACAGAGAACCCGGCCGACATGACTAGTCGTGAACCCAAAGTGGCACTAACCTATGGGGACAGCATACATGAATCAACATCGAGCATGTCGGTCGCCAGCGTGCGAATCCGGCTGTAGCACTGGGCTAACAGGACTCCGGTAACCCGGCTGTAGCAGTTAGGCAGGACTCGGATGTCACCGCGTGACATTTCCGCGAAGGGATAGACACAGAACGAAGTGAATCACATGCCGCCAGTCAAGTGTTCTCGAGCAAGAGTGCTAGGCTAGCGTGACTCAGAACCGGGCTATAGCAGACTACCATGGCTCAGTGGAAGCACTAGACTACATTTCCCCATAAGAGAGGCTACCAAGGATAGACAACTAGGTTGTCGGATCCCACACATAGCAATAGACGTTACACGTACGCATAACATGCAAGTATGTGCTGTACAACATGGCATCACAACATAACACAAACTCATATAGGTAAAGGCTCAGAAGAGCCACATAGCATTTAATACAAACAGGGGTCACATGACCCATCATTCAGAGCATACAAGCAACAAGCGGAAGCATTACATGTCTGAGTATGCATAACTACAAAAGAAAAAGGCCGAGAAGCCCGACTATCTACAAGACCCTCCCAAGGGTACAAGATCATAGCTGAGGTAACAAGCTACTCGTCAAGTCCAAGCGGAACTACTAGTAAGACCGAAATCTCCGCTGCAAAAACATAAATAAAGCAACGTGAGTACAAAGGTACTCAAAGCAAGACTTACATCAGTTCCTATTATACATGCATTTGTATCAAGAGGGTAATGTGGGGTTTAGTTGCAACAAGCCAGCTTTGACTCTGTGGCTATCCTGTTTCACGACTACCGTAACTTCTTTGAGGTGATATGGCACACGAGTCCACTAGTCACCACACAATACACTACTATGGATTCATCCCGTCTCCCCACGAGAAGGCCATCCATAGCACTCACACTTGTCTTGAGCATTTTAGAGTATCCACTTCAAGTTGTCTATGTACCACGTAAGCATCCAAGAAGTCCATAACCGAGGACACGGCTATTCGAATAGATCATGAAAACCCCGCAGGGTGTACTTCTTCACACACGCTCTCGCCACTTACCGCCATATACACGTCATGTATCTCGGCAACCTTCAAGCGGAAGCTTTGGCGAGGGTGTCGGCCACGACCGACTAACCACACAAGACTCTAGCCCAGGTTTATCGCCTATTCGGGTTCCATCTGCAAGGAGATCCGCCGGGTGTCGCCACGGCCCCAAACGATGTGTGCAGGGGTTCCCGAGCCCACCATCCGGTGCCACTCGGTACACCAGGCCACATGTGCCTAGTCTGTCCCAAGCCCACCTCGCCGGGTGCCACTTGGTAGAAAAATAGCACTACCTACAAACACGAAACTAATTGCGACTCACGGACAGAGATCAAGTTGGCTAATAAGTCGAGAGGGGTCGAGTTATCTAACCCAATGTGTGGTAGTATCGAGTCATTGGACAACATACATAGAACTCAGTGCTTAAGGACGGTTCCAGTGAGACAACCCACCATGTACTCCTACATGGCCTCTCACCGCTAACTTTACCAAATCGTGTTCACACACTTCACTCTCAGCATCAGAATCGTAACACTCCAATTCATTCCCAATGAATCAGACCTAACACAACTCTAAGCAATAGCAGGCATAGCATGGTAGGAACACAACATGGCTCAATCAACTCCTACACATGCTAGTGGGTTTCAACTATTTACTGTGGGAATGACAGGTCATGCAGAGGAATGGGCTCAACAACCGCAGCACAAAGTAGCAGATGAATCGTTGTTGTCCTAATGCAATAACTGAGAGCAGGAGCAAGAGAGTAGAATTGTATCGGAATGAACAAGGGGGTTTGCTTGCCTGGTAGACCAACAGGGGGGCACTTCTTCACAGACAGGTACTCTGGAACGTCTCCGGAGCAGGACCTATCGAGAAGGAACGGTGCCGGCAATCAATACACAATCATATGCAACAATATGATGCATGAACATGGCATGTAGATGTGATGTTGTTTGAGCTAATGCAACTAGTATTCAATTTGAATGAAGTCCATTTGAACCAAGGGTTAAAATGCAACTCCAAATTAAGCTCTTATATATGCCATTATATGTTTTCACCTATACAGAAGGTATAAGTTCTTTTGTCATGCATGAAACTGATACAAATGGATAGATTGCATTTTTGTGATAATTTTTCATATATAAATTATTTCAATCTGAGCTACGGTTGAATTTATATGAATTTTTGAAGTTTTGGCTATTTTCTGGAATTTCCTGATTTATTTTAATTCCAGAAATCATTTATTGCGTCGGTTTGCGGTCAACCTTCGTCGGAGATCAACGGGCTGACCGGTCAAACCCGACGTGGGGTCCACACTTGATGACTCGCTTAGTTAACATGGGGGGTTTATTTGGTCTAATCAGGATTAGTGGGCGCCGCCCACCGCCGATGTCGATGAGGTGGGGATTAGTGCCTAATTAAAAAAACCACGTCAGCCCGTCGGAGTTCTAGCTGGCGGCGACCAATAGCGCGGCGGCGACTCGCCGGACTTGCGCTACAAGCGGCGTCTGGTCGCGCGAAGACCACCGGGGCGTAGCCCGTCGTCGTCCGCAACCAGGGGAGCTGGTGGGGGCTCTTGAGGCGCGGAGTTTCACGGAGCAGGCTCGGGCGGCGGCCGGAGTTCGGCCGAGCGGGAGCGAAGCTACGGGCACAGCAGGGGGCTGCGGAGGGCATTCTACGGTCTCTGGCGTCACCAGAGCACGGTGACGCTGCTGGGAACGATCGCTTGGGCTCGCCACGGTGGCGCCATGGCCGGGCGGCGATGAGGTCTCGGCGCGGTACTGAGCTAGCTAGGCGGGGCAACTAGCACGGGGAGGAGGGGAAAATGAAGTAGAGCTTACGGCGGTTCGGACGAGGCGGTCGGCGAGCTCGGGGAGGGGCTGGAACCAGCGAGGCGGCAAAGGCGATCTTCGGTGACCGGAGATGAAGATGGCGTCGATGGAGGCGCTCCAGGGCCTCCCGAGGCGCGTGGCTTGACGAAGAGGTGGTGGACGACGTGGCGGAGCTTCCGGACTCAAAGAGAGGGCGAGGGGGAGGTGGTGGCCGCGGCAATGGCGTGCGGCGGCGACGGTGGCGCTCGGGTGCGCTCGGGGAAGAGAGAACCAGGGAGGAGGAAGAGCGAGAGGGAGTGAGAGCGGTGCGGGGCAGCGCGTGGCGTCGTCCAGACGCATCGCGGAGGGACAGGCAGGTAGGGAGGGAGGAGGTGGCGCTGCAGTGTGCGGTGCTGCTGGGCATCGCGCCTGCCCCTCCTCTGGCAGGAGGAAGACGACAGGGAAGGAGGTGAGCTGGGTCATTCTGGCTATTGATCTTTGGAGCCAACCACAGGGAGCTGGGCCGCAGGTAGGTCCAGGTAGGCTTTTTCCCTTTTTGTTTTCTTTTCTATTTTCTAACATTTGTTTCTGATTTAGTAAAATACTAAATCATTTTACTAACTTATGCCAATTTTTGTAGGGGCTAGTGGTATTATTCCAGAGCTCCTCAACAAAAGGCACAATTTTTGGACAATATTATATATATATATATATATATATATAACAATATATATCCAAGGCAAATAATTACTGCATTAATTCCAAATGCCCAAAATAATTACTTATGAACTCCTAAAAATATTGGTTTGATTTTTATCTCTGTCCAATATTTTCAGGGAGCAACATGAGCATTTTCTTGGACCTTTTTGGAGCAATTTTTATTTGATCAATTTCAAAAAAGATGCTGAGGGTTTCACAGATCCTAATTTCAATTTAAATGGAATTTAAACATGATGCACAAATGACTAGCTAGTCTAGGTCATACCAGAACTAGGGATGTGACACACTACTTGCTAAAGTTGACACTCTTCCAAACCCACTTTCATCAATATAATCATTATAAGTAGGAGGCATGCTATCATTGTTATAAGTTTGCATACCAAAACTTGGGAGACTAAAAATATCATCTTCATTAAATGTAGCTTCCCCAAGCTTGGCACAAACATTAATTGCAGCAAATATATTGTCAAATATGTCATCCTCATCAAACATAGCTTCACCAAGCTTGGGCCTTTTCATATCATAAGCATAATCACTCTCATCATTAATAGTATGGATAGCACCAATAGTATAGCAATTATCATATTCTTCCAAGCAAGTGCCAAAAAGATTTTCAAGATCATATGAAGTATCACTATCTTCCCAATCATAATCATCACAACAAGCAATAGGCATAACGAGGTCATCCTCAAGTGCATCATTTTCCACAATTATTTTTGATTCATTTTCATGAGGCACAACAATAATAGGAGCAACATTATTTGGGAGAGATACCTTTTTACCTCTCTTCCTTTTTCTTTTCTTCTTCTTTACCACATCATGTGTGGGTTCAATCCTATTTTTGGAGCTCCTTATTGATGAGATTGGTTGAATAGAAGGCTCCTCCTCGTTACCTGATTCATCATAAGAAATAATAGGAGAATATTGGGAAGCCTCTTCCCTTTCGTTAGTGCTCTCTTCATCCTACATTTCTTTTCTTTTCTTTATGTAATTGGCAATATAAGGATTTTCAATGCAATTTACCGCACAATACATATAAATCTTCTCTAGATCAATATCGAGGAAATTCTCAAGGTTATATTCTGGAATATGCTTAGTTTGACGTTTCATTTCTTCATAACCCAAAAGCAAACTAAGTTCATTATAATGTGCAAGGGAAATCAAGTCATCACAATTTTTGGACACGATTCGGTCATGAAACAATTTGCATTTGATATTTAAATGACCATGTTCATTGCAAAGTTCACAAGTATGGTAAAGATATTTTAAATTTTTAGCACTCACATCAAGACTTTCTTCCAACAATTTAGTTTTTAAACACATATGCCTCTTGCAATATCTATCTTCCCTATTTGGTGTGTACTTGCAAACCCAATGTACTCCACAAAAATTGACATGTTTATAGGAGACATTTTCATCATAACTAGTGCAATCATCATTAGTACCATGGATATTCAAGGAGTTCATACTAACAACATTGCAATCATGCTCATCATTCAAAGATTTAGTGCCAAACACTTTAATGCATTCTTCTTCTAACACTTTGGCACAATTTTCCTTTCCATCATACTCACGAAAGATATTAAAAAGATAAAGCGTGTGAGACAAACTGATACGTCCATTTTGCGTCATGGTTTTATATCAATATTTATTGCATTATGGGCTGTTATTACACAGTATATCTCAGTACTTATGGCTATTCTCTCTTATTTTGCAAGGTTTACCATGAAGAGGGGAATGCCAGCAAATGGAATTCTGGCTGGAAAAGGAGCAAACGTTGGAAACCTATTCTGCACAGCTCCAAAAGTCCTGAAACTCCATGAAACAAAATTTTGGAATTCATAAGAATTTCTGAGCTAAAGAAATAGGCCAGGGGACAGCCCCCCTATAGGGCACGCCCCTATCTCCTGGGCCCCCTGGTGGGCCTCCGGCGTCCATCTTCTGCTATATCATCACTTTTACCCTGGAAAAAAATCAGGGGCAAGCTTATGGGACGAAACTCCGCCGCCACGAGGCGGAACCTTGGAGGAATCAATCTAGGGCTCTGGCGGAGCTGTTCCGCCGGGGACACTTCCCTCCGGGAGGGGGAAATCATCACCAACGTCATCACCAACGATCCTCTCATCAAGAGGGGGTCAATCTCCATCAACATCTTCACCAGCACCATCTCCTCTCAAAACCCTAGTTCATCTCTTGTATCCAATCTTGTATCAAAACCACAAATTGGTACCTGTGGGTTGCTAGTAGTGTTGATTACTCCTCGTAGTTAATGCTAGTTGGTTTACTTGGTGGAAGATCATATGTTCAGATCCTTTATGCATATTATTACTCCTCTGATTATGAACATGAATATGCTTTGTGAGTAGTTACGTCTTTTCTTGAGGACATGGGTGAAGTCTTGCTATTAGCAGTCATGTGAATTTGGTATTCGTTCGATATTTTGATGAGATGTATGTTGTCTTTCCTCTAGTCGTGTTATGTGAACGTCGACTACATGACACTTCACCATTATTTGGGCCTAGAGGAAGGCATAGAGAAGTAATAAGTAGATGATGGGTTGCTAGAGTGACGGAAGCTTAAACCCTAGTTTATGCGTTGCTTCGTTAGGGGCTGATATGGACCCATATGTTTAATGTTGTGGTTAGTGTCGGTGTCAAAACCGGCGGAT
Source organism: Aegilops bicornis (assembly GCA_021605145.1). Classification (NCBI taxonomy): domain Eukaryota; kingdom Viridiplantae; phylum Streptophyta; class Magnoliopsida; order Poales; family Poaceae; genus Aegilops; species Aegilops bicornis. The sequence continues at coordinate 96,901,722 of CM038673.1, forward strand.
CTCGGGTAGGGGGTCCCGAACTGTGCGTCCAGGCGGATGGTAACAGGAGACAAGGGACACGATGTTTTTACCCAGGTTCGGGCCCTCTCGATGGAGGTAAAACCCTACTCCTGCTTGATTAATATTGATGATATGGGTAGTACAAGAGTAGATCTACCACGAGATCAGAGAGGCTAAACCCTAGAAGCCAGCCTATGGTATGATTGTTGTTCGTCCTACGGACTAAAACCCTCCCGTTTATATAGGCACCAAAGAGGGTTAGGGTTACACAGAGTCGGTTACAATGGTAGGAGATCTACATATCCATATCACCAAGCTTGCCTTCCACACCAAGGAAAGTCTCATCCTGACACGAGACGAAGTCTTCAATCTCGTATCTTCATAGTCTAGGAGTCCGACCAAAGGTCAGTCCGGCTATCCGGACACCCCCTAATCCGGGACTCCCTCAGTAGCCCCCAAACCAGGCTTCAATGACGACGAGTCCGGCGTGTAGATTGTCTTCGACATTGCAAGGCGGGTTCTTCTCCTAATTCTGTGTACCTGTTGAATAGTGTCCGGCTTCTCGTAAATATCGCACTCCTTGGCTTCCACGCCCAAAAATGGCCATCTTCCACGTGTTGAACGAATGCGAAAAGCCAGGGTATTTTTACATTTACCCCCCTAGCTGCGCAAATGAGCTGCCTATATAAGAGACGAGGATCTAGATCCGAATCACACCATCTTCCCCTCGTGAGCTTTCATCAGAGCACATATGACAAAAATCCATTCCATCATGGACAGTCGACGCGGCTCCTCCTCTCGCCCTCCCAGTTCTCCGCCTGGAGATTGGGAGAGATGCTCCATCCCGCACAGCAAGCTAGTGACGCTCCAAACCAAGGGATTTATTCCCCCAGCCTTCATGGTTCCGGTTCGAGCCGGACTCGCCACCTATAAGGGCGGGAAACAAGTGGAGAGCGTCCCCAGTCCCTCCCAAGGAGAGCGGGTATGCCTTGTCCCTTATTTGATAAGAGGGCTCGGATTTCGAATTCATCCGTTTCTCCGGGGGCTCCTGGAGTTCTATGGCCTCCAGTTGCACAACCTTACGCGTGCCTCCATTCCGCATATTGCGGGCTTCGTGGCCCTTTGCGAGCTGTTTTTGGGCATCGAGGCTCATTTCGCTACCGTGGAAGAGGTTGTTACGCCTCGCACCCCGTTCTCGGGAGGGGTCGATATATCAAGTGGGCGGAGCCGAACTATGGCGCATCGCCGGACCGGATATCTATCCGGAACCCCGAAGAAGGCGTCCAAGACCGGCCTTCGTAATGGTTTTATATAGAAGATGTCCCCTACCGGACCTGTTCGGACCGGCCTCCGGAGTTCAAGAATGCTCCTTTGAAGAAACGCCTAAGCTAAGCGCCCACGGAGCCCTCGTGAGGGAAAATGACAGGGACGCCCTTTACGATGAGCCGAATAAGGTTGTTGGCTCATTCCGGATGACCATGATCGGGGTCATGGCCACATGCATTATGCGGGGGTGCAGCCGCTCAAGATAGAGGCCACCCCATGTGGGATTTCAACGGGAGGATGATGCCACCCGCCATGGCCAGAGGGGCCGGGATCGGTCGCCGATCTGATGAAGACCTTGTCCGCATTGTACAAGGGAGAAGAGGAGGAATTTCTTCGCGTCAATTCACAGGATGGATTTTCTATGAACAATCCTCCAAGCTGGGTAAGCGGACATTTCTTTTTGCCCATCCGATCCATATTCCCATAGTCAAGTATCTCATTCTGTGATTTCGACGCAGGAACTGCGCCAGGCCGTAAAGGATATAAATAGCCTGCCTCCACAACCCGAAGATCCGGAACGGTTCCTCAATCCGGCCTCCCAAGAGGATCCGGACATATCGGTGGAGCTGATCGATGGGGTATTTTACCAACTGAGCATCGACAATGCCTTGGTCGCCATTATGGCCGATTACCCCGGAATATTTCCAGCCTCATAGGTAACTGAGACCGAAGTCCCAATACTATGAAAATGATCCACCCATGCTTATCTTTGATCACCGTGTATCAATGGTGTTTTGCAGGGGGAGCCCTTGAGGCGGAAGGCCGAGCCTGTGGCGGCTAGCCGACAAGGGGCAGCAAGGCCCGGCAGGCTGAAAAGAATTGCGGTCCGGATTGAGACGCCGGGGCCACGGTATGGCATGCCGCCTTATTCCCAGGTTTTATTCCCGGAAGGAATACTAACGCTCGTGCTCTCTTCAGGAAAAAGAGCGCTCGCCGGACTATATCCGGAGAGGCCGCCAACCGAGCCTCCACCAGCCAGGCTCCAAAGCCAAGTCCGGAGGCGGAGGCGAACATGAGGCGTGCGTCGGACACTCCTCCGACAGAGGATGCCGACGGACTATCTGCCACCAATTCCGAGGTGGAGAGTGCCATGAATCACAGGCGTCGTTGGACTGTTCTTCGTGATGCATGTTTCTCCCAAGAGGCATTGGATGCCTTCAATTCGGGAGATGCGCACCTCCGTGCCGCTCAAAATGTTCTAGCCAGAGCCACGGAGCAGTATGTGAAAGACATACGGGTGAGAAAATTTGATGGTTATATATACCAAAGAGCCCCGAGACTTGAAATAGTTAGAATAACTGATTTAAGGATTATTTATTATGCGTGATCTTTCCACAAAGAATACCCAACTGTCCTGTGAGCTGGAAGAGTGCAAAGCCCAACTTGAGGTCAAGACTAGTCACAAGTAGGGGAGGCCAAGGAGACCCCCTCTGGTAATATACGCTTCGAAAGATAAGTATGTTGTGAAGTGCAGCGTATGTGTAAATCTGACAATATCATTGCAGATGGCGCCGGAGTAGATCCGGACAAGCAACAACTCTTGCGCCGGTTAAAAGCCGGGGAGAGCATGCTTACGAGGGTGAGGCAGGAGAAGAATAGTCTCCAAGATGCCAACACCCAGCTGGGAGAGGAACTCAAAGATGTTCGTGCCCAGCTGGCGGACTCCGTGAAGGAGAATCGACGGTTTCGACGCGACATTTTTAGTAAGTGCTTGAACAAACTTTGAAAAAGAGTTCGGCGAAGAAGTCGACTAACAGAGTTACGCCTCAGAGGTATGCTCACTGTGTCGCCCTGCAGAGGAAATGCCCGGTTCTACGGGTGACCTTCTTCCCGAGCTCTTACAACTGCATGAACGAAGTTCGGCAGGTGATGAAAGGCGCCGCCTGTGCCTTGTGGCCATCTCTGCCTCCCTGCCCAAGGCCTTGGGGAGCTTGCAGAGAGGCTCCAGGGAGCGCGGCGGCACTTCCGATTATGGAAGATATCGGCCTGCCATCAAGGCGCCAGGGAGGCCTGGGCCATGGTGAAGATGCGGTACACGAAGGCTGACCCAAACCACATGGCCGAGGTCGGACGTGTGGGGCCTGATGGGAAGGAGATCCCTGTGAGCTTAGTGTACCACTGTAGAATTCGGCCATAAAGTATTCCCAGCAGGATCTGTAAACTAGACAGCCTATTAGATGGCATTGAAGAGGAATACAATCACCAAATTGACTATGTAATTTAAGGTGACATGTGAAATGCCTTCTAGCCGGATTGTAGATCGTTTGTCATAGCGAACCTTTTCGCTTCAACCTCGGGACCAAGTAGTCCGGAGTGTGTCCGAATACCCTCGCGGTTATATAAAAACCGGGGCATGCGTGGAGACCAGGCATAGGGGTCATTAGTGCTTTATCAGACAAGTGCCCAACTAGTTATGTTATATTACATGGTTAGTAAGAAACATCTTCCAGCGAGAATAGTTCCGTTAGGGGTTCCTTTCTCGGGAGGCATGCCCTAAAGTGCATGTCCGACTCATAAAAAAAGTAAAAACATCTGGGGCAGATAAATAAATAGGTAAGAAATATTCTTTTAGCTCACCGACCGAATATTCTCTTAAGAACGCTAGCTTTCAGCTTCACCCAGTCTGAGGTACACATCCGGCTGACCCGGCAGTAACAATCGCAGAGGTGCTCCCTTTACCACCTAGCCGAACAATCGGGAACGTAGGGGTAAGCACAGGAGCCGTGCAACCCAGCTTGGCCAAAACTTAAGTCATATCGATGCATATAATGGTGAATAAAAGGTACACGCGGAAGTGTGACACGTGTATTGGGCATGAAGCCCTTATAAATAAGCTTTTGTGAAAGAAGCCCCCAGGTACAATGAGCGCGGATAGCGCGTCAAGTGTGTGCGAACAATGCGCTAACGAGCCTTCAAAGGCTAGAAGGAAAAAGGAGGGAGAAGGAGAAAAATAGAAGACAGCTAAAGTGTAAAATATGGATGAGGAAGGAGACGAACTCGTAATCCGCGCTAGGCGTAGAATCTTCGGAGACGGGCTGCGTTCCATGGGTTCGGCTCGAGTCGGTTATCCGATGCATCTTGCAGACGGTACGCTCCACCAGTCAGGACTTGGTCGATGATAAAGGGACCTTCCCATTTGGGCTTTAGTTTGTCCTTTTTCTTATCCGGCAGGCGTAGAACTAGCTCGCCAACATTGTAAGTTTTGGCCCGTACTTCTCTGCTTTGATATCTTCGAGCCTGCTGTTGATAGAATGCGGAACGGGCTTTTGCTATGTCGCGCTCCTCCTCCAAGGCGTCCAAATTGGCCTGCCGATCGAGCTCGGCTTCTCTTTCTTTGTACATGCGCACGTGAGGTGAGTCATGAATTATGCCGCAGGCCAGAACCGCCTCTGCGCCGTATACCATAAAGAATGGTGTGAATCCGGTCGTGCGATTCGGAGTGGTCTGCAACCCCCAGAGTACGGAGTCGAGCTTCTCTACCCAGTGCGTGTTAGATTCCTTGAGGGACCGCACTAATCTGGGTTTGATGCTGCTCATAATTAGACCATTTGCTCGCTCGACTTGACCGTTAGTTTGAGGGTGCTAGACTGAAGCGTAGTCGATCTTGATGCCCATGTTTTTGCACCAGAGTTTGACCTTGTCGGCCGTAAAGTTCGTGCCGTTATCAGTGATGATGCTGTGGGGGACACCGTAAAGGTGTACGACCCCTGATATGAAGTCTATCACCGGTCCGGATTCGGCCGTCTTAACAGGCTTGGCCTCTATCCATTTGGTGAATTTATCCACCATGACCAATAGGTATTTTTGCTTGTGGGCTCCCCCTTTAAGGGGTCCGACCATGTCAAGCTCCCAGACCGCGAAGGGCCAGGTGATGGGTATAGTATTGGGGGCGGTGGGTGGCATGTGGCTTTGATTAGCAAAGAGCTGGCATCCGACGCACTGTTGGACTAAGTCCTGAGCATCTTCCCGGGCCGTCGGCCAATTACATCCTGTACGGAAGGCCTTGCCTACAAGGGCCCGGCTGCGGCGTGGTGCCCGCCGAGTCCGGCATGAATTTCAGCCAGAAGATTCCGCCCTTCCTCTTCGGAGATACACCTTTGAAGGACTCCGGTTGTGCTTTTCTTATAAAGCCCTCCCTCATGGACCTTATAGGATTTAGATCGCCGCACTATGCAGCGGGCCTCGTTTTGGTCCTCGGGAAGTTCCTGCCTGGTTAGGTAGGCTAGGAATGGTTCTGTCCACGGGGCAATGACTGCCATTATTGCGTAATGAGGGTGTTATTTCGTTGGCGTAACCACCAACTGTGTCGAGAATGTTCGGTGTGGGGCAAGGCGGTTGGGTCCGGGTTGTTATTTCCGGACTCTCCTCCCACCATCCGGACGGCTTGAACAACCTCTCGAGGAAGATGTTGGGGGGGGGGGGACGACATCGTGCTTTGCGCTGATGCGTGCCAACACGTCTGCTGCCTAGTTGTTATCCCGGGCTATATGGTGAAATTCGAGCCCCTCAAAATGAGCTGACATTTTTAGGACGACATTGCAATAAGCTGCCATTTTCGGATCCTTGGCATCAAAGTCTCCATTTATTTGGGATATCGCGAGGTTCGAATCCCCGCGCACCTCTAGGCGTTGAATGCCCATGGAGACTGCCATCCGGAGACCACGTAGAAGGGCCTCGTATTCAGCTGCGTTGTTGGAGTCCGTATACATTATCTGGAGTACGTATTGAACTGTATCTCCGGTTGGGGATGTCAGAACGACGCCAGCTCCCAGGCCAGCCAACATTTTGGAGCCGTCGAAGTGCATTATCCAATTGGAATATGCGCCGTACTCTTTAGGGAGTTCGGCTTCGGTCCATTCGGCGACGAAGTCGGCCAAAACTTGCGACTTAATAGCTCACCGTGGCTTATAGGTTATGTCGAACGGGAGGAGCTCAATGGCCCATTTGGCAATCCGGCCCGTCGCGTCACGGTTGTTTATAATGTCGTTAAGAGGTACTTCGGAGGCTACTGTTATCGAACACTCTTGAAAGTAGTGTCACAGCTTCCGGGATGCCATAAACACCGCGTACGCTATCTTTTGATAATGCGGGTACCGTGACTTGCATGGAGTTAGGACAGTGGACACGTAGTAAACTGGTTTTTGAAGGGGGAACTTGTGTCCGTCCGTCTCTTGTTCGACAACGAAGATCGCGCTTACAACTTGATGAGTTGCCGCGATATATAATAGCATTGGTTCGCCCATGTTGGGCGTGGCCAGGACCGGGTTTGTTGCCAATATGGCTTTTATTTCTTCGAGTCCGGCCGTGGCGGCATCCGTCCACTCGAAGTGTTCGGTGCGTCGGAGGAGGCGATAAAGGGGTAATGCCTTTTCTCCCAAACGGGAGATAAAGCGGCTTAGAGCCGCCACACATCCAGTCAATTTTTGTATTTGTTTGAGGTCTTTTGGGATATCCAATTGTGACAGAGCTCGGATCTTGGTTGGGTTTGCTTCAATTCCTCTACCGGATACAATGAAGCCCAAGAGCTTTCCGGCTGGTATGCCGAAAACGCATTTTTTCGGGTTGAGCTTGATGTCATATGTTCGGAGATTATCGAATGTGAGCCTCAAGTCGTCTACTAGAGTTTCGACATGCTTGCTTTTGACAACCACATTGTCTACGTATGCCTCCACTGTTTTGCCGATCTGGTTTGCCAGACATGTTTGAATCATGCGTTGATATGTTGCGCCGGCGTTTTTGAGCCCGAAGGGCATTGTGTTGAAGCAGAATGGGCCGTATGGAGATAGGAATGCCGTCGCGGCTTGGTCAGGCTCTGCCATCTTAATTTGGTGGTAGCCGGAGTATGCGTCGAGGAAGCACAATGAATCGTGTTCTGCGGTAGCGTCGATAATTTGATCGATGCGGGGGAGGGGGAAGGGATCCTTTGGGCAAGCCTTGTTGAGGTCCTTGAAATCGATGCATAGGCGCCAGGATTTGTCCTTCTTTGGTACCATCACCAGGTTTGCTAGCCAGTCTGGATGTTTTATATCTTTGATGAATCCGCCTCCAATAGTTTGGCTAGCTCCTCTCCCATGGTCATCTCTTGGGTTCGGAGAAATGCCGAAGAGCCTGCTTGTTTGGTGGCTTGAATCCTTTTAGGATGTTTAGGCTGTGCTCGGCCAGCCGGCGTGGGATTCCTGGCATGTCTGAAGGGTGCCAGGAAAAATGTCCCAATTTTCGCGTAGGAATTCTCATAGTGCGGCGTCTAAATCGGGAATTAATTGTGCCCCGATGGAGGCCGTTTTTGTATGGTCCGTTGGATGGACTTGGAATTTGACTATTTCGTCCGCTGGTTTAAAGGAGGTGGACTTGAATCTCTTATCGAGTATCACATCTGTTGGGGAACGTAGTAATTTCAAAACATTTCCTACGCACACGCAAGATCATGATGATGCATAGCAACGAGAGGGGAGAGTAATGTCCACGTACCCTCGTAGACCGTAAGCGGAAGCGTTATGACAATGCGGTTGATGTAGTCGTACGTCTTCGCGACCCGACCGATCCAAGTACCGAACGTACGACACCTCCGAGTTCAGCACACGTTCAGCTCGATGACGATCCCCGGACTCCGATCCAGCAAAGTGTCGGGGATGAGTTCCGTCAGCACGATGGCGTGGTGACGATGATGATGTTCTATCGGCGCAGGGCTTCGCCTAAACTCCACGACGATATGACCGAGGTGGAATATGGTGGAGGGGGGCACCGCACACGGCTAAGGAACAATCACGTAGATCAACTTGTGTGTTCTAGGGTGCCCCCCTGCCCCGTATATAAAGGAGGGAGGGGGAGGTGCGGCCGGCCCCCAAGGGGTGCGCCTGGAGGAGTCCTACTCCCACCGGGAGTAGGACTCCCCCCTCTTGCCTTGGTGGAGAAGGAAGAAGGGGGAGGGGAAAGAGGAAAGGGGGGCGCCACCCCCCCTTCCTTGTCCTATTCGGACTAGGGGGAGAGGGGGCGCGCGGCCTGCCCTGGCCGGCCCTCCTCTTCTCCCTCATGGCCCATGTAGGCCCAATAACCCCCGGTACTCCGGAAAAATCCCGGTTTCTCCCGGAACGATTCCGATATCCAAATATAGGTTTCCAATATTTCAATCCTTATGTCTCGACCATTTCGAGACTCCTCGTCATGTCCTGGATCACATCCGGGACTCCGAACAACCTTCGGTACATCAAAATATATAAACTCATAATAAAACTGTCATCGTAACGTTAAGCGTGCGGACCCTACGGGTTCGAGAACTATGTAGACATGACCTAGAACTATTCTCGGTCAATAACCAATCGCGGAACCTGGATGCTCATATTGGATCCTACATATTCTACGAAGATCTTTATCGGTCAAACCGCATAACAACATACGTTGTTCCCTTTGTCATCGGTATGTTACTTGTCCGAGATTCGATCGTCGGTATCTTAATACCTAGTTCAATCTCGTCACCAGCAAGTCTCTTTACTCGTTACGTAATGCATCATTCCGTAACTAACTCATTAGCTACATTGCTTGCAAGGCTTATAGTGATGTGCATTACCGAGAGGGCCCAGAGATACCTCTCCGACAATCGGAGTGACAAAACCTAATCTTGAAATACGCCAACCCAACATGTACCTTTGGAGACACCTGTAGTACTCCATTATAATCACCCAGTTACGTTGTGACGTTTGGTAGCACCCAAAGTGTTCCTCCGGTAAACGGGAGTTACATAATCTCATAGTTACAGGAACATGTATAAATCATGAAGAAAGCAATAGGAATATACTAAACGATCAAGTGCTAGGCTAATGGAATGGGTCATGTCAATCACATCATTCTCCTAACGATGTGATCCCATTAATCAAATGACAACACATGTCTATGGTTAGGAAACATTACCATCTTTGATCAACGAGCTAGTCAAGTAGAGGCATACTAGTGACGTTATGTTTGTCTATGTATTCACACATGTATTATGTTTCCGGTTAATACAATTCTAGCATGAATAATAAACATTTATCATGATATGAGTAAATAAATAATAACTTTATTATTGCCTCTAGGGCATATTTCCTTCAGTCTCCCACTTGCACTAGAGTCAATAATCTAGTTCACATCGCCATGTGATTTAACACCAATATTCATATCTCAGTATATGATTAACATCCATAGTTCACATCGCCATGTGACCAACACCCAAAGGGTTTACTAGAATCAATAATCTAGTTCACATCGCTATGTGATTAACACCCAAAGAGTACTAAGGTGTGATCATGTTTTGCTCGTGAGAGAAGTTTAGTCAACGGGTCTGTCACATTCAGAGCCGTATGTATTTTGCAAAATATTCTATGTCTACAATGCTCTATACGGAGCTACTCTAGCTAATTGCTCCCACTTTCAATATGTTTCCAGATTGAGACTTAGAGTCATCTGGATCAGTGTAAAAGTTTGCACCGATGTAACTTTTACAACGAACTCTTTTATCACCTCCATAATCGAGAAACATCTCCTTAGTCCTCACTAAGGATATTCTTGACCGCTGTCCAGTGATCTACTATTAGATCAAAATCGTATTCCTCCGCCAAACTCAGAGCAAGGTATACAATAGGTCTGGTTCACAGCATAGCATACTTTATAGAACCTATGACTGAGGCATATGGAATGACTTTTTCATTCTCTTTCTATTTTCTGCCATGGTTGGGTCTTGAGTCTTACTCTACTTCACACCTTGCAACACAGGCAAGAACTCCTTCTTCGACTGTTCCATTTTGAACTATTTCAAAAAATTTATCAAGGTATGTATTCATTGAAAAATCTTATAAAGCATCTTGATCTATAGATCTTGATGCTCAATGTGTAAGCAGCTTCACTGAGGTCTTGCTTTGAAAAACTCTTATTCAAGTATCCTTTCATGCTATCCAGAATTTCTATATCATCTCCAATCAAAATATGTCATCCACATATAATATTAGAAATGCTACAGAGCTCCCACTCACTTTCTTGTAAATACAGGCTTCTCCAAAAGTCTGTATAAAACCATATGCTTTGATCAACTCATCAAGCATATATTCCAACTCCGAGATGCTTGCACCAGTCCATAGATGGATCATTTGGAGCTTGCACATTTTGTTAGCACCTTTAGGATTGACAAAACCTTCTGGTTGCATCATATACAACTCTTCTCTAAGAAAACCATTAAGGAATGCAGTTTTGACATCCATTTGCCAGATTTCATAAAATGTGGCAATTGCTAACATGATTCGGACAGACTTAAGCATCGCTACAGTTGAGAAAATCTCATTGTAGTCAACACCTTGAACTTGTCGAAAACCTTTTTGCGACAATTCGGGCTTTGTAGATAGTAACACTACTATCAGCATATGTCTTCCTCTTGAAGATCCATTTATATAATATGGCTTGCCGATCATCGGCAACTCCATCAAAGTCCACACTTTGTTCTCATACATGGATCCCATCTCAGATTTTATGGCCTCAAGCCATTTCGTGGAATCTGGGCTCATCATCGCTTCCTCATAGTTCGTAGGTTTATCATGGTCTAGTAACATGACTTCCAGAATAGGATTACCGTACCACTCTGGTGCGGATCTCACTCTGGTTTACCTACGAGGTTTGGTAGTAACTTGATCTGAAGTTACATGATCATCATCATTAGCTTCCTCACTAATTGGTGTAGGAATCACTGGAACTGATTTCTGTGATGAACTACTTTCCAATTTGGGAGAAGGTACAAATTACCTTATCAAGCTCTACTTTCCTTCCACTCACTTCTTTCAAGAGAAATTCCTTCTCTAGAAAGGATCCATTCTTAGCAACGAATGTTTTGCCTTTAGATCTGTGATAGAAGGTGTACCCAATAGTTTCCTTTGGGTATTCTATGAAGACGCACTTCTCCGATTTGGGTTCGAGCTTATCAGGTTGAAAACCTTTTTCATATAAGCATCACAACTCCAAACTTTAAGAAACGACAGCTTAGGTTTACTGCTAAAATATAGTTCATACGGTGTCGTCTCAACGGATTTAGATGGTGCCCTATTAAACGTGAATGCAGCTGTCTCGAATGCATAACCCCAAAACGATATTGGTAAATCGGTAAGAGACATCATTGATCGCACCATTTCAAAATAAAGTACTGATTCTGACGTTCGGACACACCATAACGTTGTGGTGTTCCGTGGCGTGAGCTGTGAAACTATTCCACATTGTTTTAATTGAAGACCAAACTCAGAACTCAAATATTCATCTCCATGATCAGATCACGTAAACTTTATTTTCTTGTTACGATGATTTTCCACTTCACTCTGAAATTCTTTGAACCTTTCAACTATTTCAGACTTATGTTTCATCAAGTAGATATACCCATATCTGCTCAAATCATCTGTGAAGGTCGAAAATAACGATACCCGCCACGAGCCTTAATACTCATTGGTCTTCATACATCAGTATGTATTATTTCCAACAAGTTTGTTGCTCATTCCATTGTTCCGGAGAACGGAGTTTTAGTCATCTTGCCCAAAAGGCACGGTTCGCAAGCATCAAATGATTCATAACCAAGTGATTCCAAAAGTCCATCTTTATGGAGTTTCTTCATGCGCTTTACATCGATATGACCCAAATGGCAGTGCCACAAATAAGTTGCACTATCATTATTAACTTTGCATCTTTTGGCATCAATATTATGAATATGTGTATCACTACGATCGAGATCCAACAAACTATTTTCATTGGGTGTATGACCATTTGAAGGTTTTATTCATGTAAACAGAATAACAATTTATTCTCTGTTTTAGATGAATAATCGTATCGCAATAAACATGATCTAATCATATTTATACTCAACGCAAACACCAAATAACAATTATTTAGGTTCAACACTAATCTTGAAAAAATAGGGAGTGTACGATGATGATCATATCAATTTTGGAACCACTTCCAACACACATCGTTATTTCACCCTCAACTAGTCTCTGTTTATTCTGTAACTCCTGTTTCGAGTTACTAATCTTATGTGCCGAACAAGTATCAAATACTCAGGGGCTACTATAAACACTAGTAAAGTACACATCAATAACATGTATATCAAATATACCTTTGTTCACTTTGCCATCCTTCTTATCCGCCAAATACTTGGGGCAGTTCCGCTTCCAAAGGACCAGTTCCTTTGCAAGAGAAGCACTTTCGGCCTCAGGCTTAGGTCCAGAGTTGGGCTTCTTCATTTGAGCAACAACTTGCTTGCCGTTCTTCTTGAAGTTCCCCTTCTTCCCTTTGCCCTTTTCTTGAAACTAGTGGTCTTGTTAACTATCAACACTTGATGTTTTTCTTGATTTCTACCTTCGTCGATTTCAGCATCACGAAGAGCTTGGGAATTACTTTTGTCATCCCTTGCATATTATAGTTCATCACGAAGTTCTACTAACTTGGTGATGGTGACTAGAGAATTCTGTCAATCAGTATCTTATCTGGAAGATTAACTCCCACTTGATTCAAGCGATTGAAGTACCTAGACAATCTGAACACATGCTCACTAGTTGAGCGATTCTCCTCCATCTTTTAGCTATAGAACTTGTTGGAGACTTCATATCTCTCAACTCGGGTATTTGCTTGAAATATTAACTTCAATTCCTGGAACATCTCATATGGTCCATGACGCTCAAAACGTCTTTGAAGTCCCGATTCTAAGTCGTTAAGCATGGTGCACTAAACTATCAAGTAGTCATCATATTGAGCTAGCCAAACGCTCATAACGTGCGCATACGCTTCCTGCAATAGGTCTGTCACCTAGCGGTGCATCAAGGACATAATTCTTCTATGCAGCAATGAGGATAAACCTCAGATCACGGATCCAATCCGCATCATTTACTAACATTTTTCAACATAATTTTTCTCTAGGAACATATATAAAAACATAGGGAAGCAAAAACATAGAGAAGCAACAACGCGAGCTATTGATCTACAACATAATTTGCAAAATACTACCAGGACTAAGTTCATGATAAATTAAAGTTCAATTAATCATATTACTTAAGAACTCCCACTTAGATAGACATCCTCTAATCCTCTAAGTGATTACATGATCCATATCAACTACTCCATGTCCGATCATCACGTGAGATGGAGTAGTTTCAACGGTGAACATCAATATGTTGATCATATCTACTATATGATTCACGCTCGACCTTTCGGTCTCCGTGTTCCGAGGCCATATCTGTAATATGCTAGGCTCGTCAAGTTTAACCTGAGTATTCCGCGTGTGCAACTGTTTTGCACCCGTTGTATTTGAACGTAGAGCCTATCACACCCGATCATCACGTGGTGTCTCAAAGACGAAGAACTTTCACAACGGTGCATACTCAGGGAGAACACTTCTTGATAATTTAGTGAGAGATCATCTTAAAATGCCACCGTCAATCAAAGCAAGATAAGATGCATAAAGGATAAACATCACATGCAATCAATATAAGTGATATGATATGGCCATCATCATCTTGTGCTTGTGATCTCCATCTTGAAGCACCATCGTGATCACCATCGTCACCGTAGCGACACCTTGATCTCCATCGTAGCATCGTTGTCGTTACGCCATCTATTGCTTCTACGACTATCGCTACCGCTTAGTGATAAAGTAAAGCAATTATGTATGCGTTGCATTTCATACAATAAAGCGACAACCATATGGCTCCTGCCAGTTGCCGATAACTTCAGTTACAAAACATGATCATCTCATACAATAAAGTATAGCATCACGTCTTGACCATATCACATCACAACATGCCCTGCAAAAACAAGTTAGACGTCCTCTACTTTGTTGTTGGAAGTTTTACGTGGCTGCTACGGGCTTAGCAAGAACCGTTCTTACCTACGCATCAAAACCACAACGATAGTTTGTCAAGTTGGTGGTGTTTTAACCTTCGCAAGGACCGGGCGTAGCCACACTCGGTTCAACTAAAGTTGGAGAAACTGACACCCGCCAGCCACCTGTGTGCAAAGCACGTCGGTAGAACCAGTCTCGCGTAAGCGTCTGGCGTAATGTCGGTCTGGGCCGCTTCATCCAACAATACCGCCGAACCAAAGTATGACATGCTGGTAAGCAGTATGACTTGTATCGCCCACAACTCACTTGTGTCCTATTTGTGCATATAACATCAACGCATAAAACCTAGGCTCTGATACCACTGTTGGGGAACGTAGTAATTTCAAAATTTTTCCTACGCACACGCAAGATCATGGTGATGCATAGCAACGAGAGGGGAGAGTAATCTCCACGTACCCTCGTAAACCGTAAGAGGAAGCGTTATGACAACGCGGTTGATGTAGTCGTACGTCTTCGCGATCCGACCGATCCAAGTACCGAACGTACGACACCTCCGAGTTCAGCACACGTTCAGCTCGATGACGATCCCCGGACTCCGATCCAGCAAAGTGTCGGGGATGAGTTCCGTCAGCCCAATAACCCCCGGGGGGGTTCCGGTAACCCCCTGGTACTCCGGAAAAATCCCGGTTTCTCCCGGAACGATTCCGATATCCAAATATAGGCTTCCAATATTTCAATCTTTATGTCTCGACCATTTCGAGACTCCTCGTCAGGTCCTGGATCACATCCAAGACTCCAAACAACCTTCGGTACATCAAAATATATAAACTCATAATAAAACGGTCATCGTAACGTTAAGCGTGCGGACCCTACGGGTTCGAGAACTATGTAGACATGACCTAGAACTATTCTCGGTCAATAACCAATAGCGGAACCCGGATGCTCATATTGGCTCCTACATATTCTACGAAGATCTTTATCGGTCAAACCGCATAACAACATACGTTGTTCCCTTTGTCATCGGTATGTTACTTGTCCGAGATTCGATCGTCGGTATCTTAATACCTAGTTCAATCTCGTTACCGGCAAGTCTCTTTACTCGTTACGTAATGAATCATTCCGTAACTAAATCATTAGCTACATTGCTTGCAAGGCTTATAGTGATGTGCATTACCGAGAGGGCCCAGAGATACCTCTCCGACAATCGGAGTGACAAAACCTAATCTCGAAATACGCCAACCCAACATGTACCGTTGGAGACACCTGTAGTACTCCTTTATAATCACCCAGTTACATTGTGATGTTTGGTAGCACCCAAAGTGTTCCTCCGGTAAACGGGAGTTGCATAATCTCATAGTTACAGGAACATGTATAAGTCATGAAGAAAGCAATAGCAATATACTAAACGATCAAGTGCTAGGCTAACGGAATGGGTCATGTCAATCACATCATTCTCCTAATGATGTGATCCCGTTAATCAAATGACAACACATGTCTATGGTTAGGAAACATAACCATCTTTGATCAACGAGCTAGTCAAGTAGAGGCATACTAGTGACGTTATGTTTGTCTATGTATTCACACATGTATTATGTTTCCGGTTAATACAATTCTAGCATGAATAATAAACATTTATCATGATATGAGGAAATAAATAATAACTTTATTATTGCCTCTAGGGCATATTTCCTTCAACATCGTCCCTATTCACAGTGGAGCACAGCGTAGTGAGTTCCTCGGCCGCTAGGGCTTTGGATAGTGCCTCAAGGGCCAGTGCGGCTGTCTTATTTTTGGCGCGGAGTGCTATGTCCAGGGCACTAGCAAGAGTGATGATTCCGTTGGGCCTGGGAATTTTGAGCTTCATGTACCCATAATGGGGTACAGCTTGAAAAATCATGAATGCCTCTCGCCCTAATAGAGCGTGGTATCCGCTGCTGAACGGGGCCACTTGGAACGTGACCTCCTCGGACCTGTAATTATCCGGGCGTTGAACACCACATCCATTGTGATTTTTCCCCAGACAGCGTGCTTCCCGATCGGGATTATTCCTCTAAAGATTGTGCTGCTTCGCTCAATGCGGCTCCAGTTATTTCCATTTTTCGGAGGGTTTCCTTGTAAATGAGGTTCAATCCGCTGCCGCCGTCCATGAGTACCTTGGTAAGGCGAAAGCCGTCCACTATCGGACTGAGGACCAATGCGGCTGGTGCTCGGGCTGTTCGAAATTTAGGTTCACACTTTGGCATTAAAGGTAATAGCCGTGTGACTCCATGGGTTTATTGTTGCTACTTCAGAGACTTGGCAAGGCTACGGGGTGTTCAAGCTTCCGCATATTATTTGATGCGAAAGTCTCAAGACTGTTAATACCGTACTAGTATCCACTGGCTGGTGCTCTAGAGCTAGGAGCTCTTCGCCACTTTTTGCCACCGCCGTAGTATCCAACATGCTCTAAGGCTATGAGTTGGAGTGGCGCCCTCTGTACTATGAATTTTACAGGTCCATTGAGCCATCCCTCCAAAGACGGTTCCATGCCCTATAGAGGGTTTTTGCTTTTTGGTATTTAACCTAGGCGCCTGGCGATGATGCACCCTTTTATTTCGAACTGGGGTTGTATTCAAGGCCGGATTGTCCCAAAATCTTGTTTCGGTTTTCCAGGCGCTTTCCATCGCACAGTACTTTCGTACTATGGGCGCCAAGTCGGCAAAACATGTAATGTCACGGCGACTTATAGCGTTGAGGATCCCGTTGTCCGTGCAATTATTGCAAAAGAATGAGATTGCGTCCTCCTCACGGCAGTCCTTTATCCTGTCCATAACCAGGAGGAATCTGGCCCAGTAATGGTGTACTGTTTCTGCGGGCTCTTGCCGAATTTGAGATAGGTCGCTTATGTTTGGGTGGGCGGGTGGAATTAAATCCGGAACCTCGCCCGATCTGAGACTTAAGGGCCAAGGAGCTTCCGAACTTGGAAGCCTGGATTCTTGGATGTTGTCCAATTAATCTAGCCCGCTGGCTGACTTTAGGTTCAGGGCTTGAGTGACGTCCTCTCCTCCGCGGGAATCCGGCATGGAGGGATCGGGAATCCGGACGTAGCTAGTTCTTAAGATAAAAGAAGGGTCGCCGTATTGTTCCTCTACCACAACAACGTGGTGGGTAACCTGGGGAGAGTTAATCTCTCTCAGATCGGGTCTGGGCCCAATCTGATCATAGTCAGTAGCGACTCCCAGGGCGCGATGGGATCCAAGAGCTCGTTTAAGGAAGAGAGCTCCATCAGATCTAACTGCTCGGCGAGTTCCGAGTTAACGTGAAGATTTCTTTCGATGACCCGAGAAGTCATCGTCGGCGCTGGCTTAACAGCGGTCATAAGAAAACCGCCTAGCCGAAGAGTTTGGTCGACAGCCAAAGCTTCTTTAGCAACAGTGCCGTCTTTAAAGACGGGATGAGGCATCCTTCCTGACGGCGACGACATAGAGGAACTCCCAATGAAAGCACCAATGTCGGTGTCAAAACCGGCGGATCTTGGGTAGGGGGTCCCGAACTGTGCGTCCAGGCGGATGGTAACATGAGACAAGGGACACGATGTTTTTACCCAGGTTCGGGCCCTCTCGATGGAGGTAAAACCCTACTCCTGCTTGATTAATATTGATGATATGGGTAGTACAAGAGTAGATCTACCACGAGATCAGAGAGGCTAAACACTAGAAGCTAGCCTATGGTATTATTGTTGTTCGTCCTACGGACTAAAACCCTCCGGTTTATATAGTCACCAAAGAGGGTTAGGGTTACACAGAGTCGGTTACAATGGTAGGAGATCTACATATCCGTATCGTCAAGCTTGCCTTCCACGCCAAGGAAAGTCCCATCCGGACACGGGACGAAGTCTTCAATCTCGTATCTTCATAGTCCAGGAGTCCGGCCAAAGGTCATAGTCCGCCTATCCGGACACCCCCTAATCCGGGACTCCCTCAGTTAGGTTTACCTTAATACTCCTTTTTGTAGTTGCGGATGCTTGCAATAGGGGTTAATCATAAGTGGGATGCTTGTTCAAGTTAGGACAGTACCCAAGTGTCGGTCCACCCACATATCAAATTATCAAAGTACCGAACGCGAATCATATGAACGTGATGAAAACTAGCTTGACGATAATTTCCAATGTGTCCTCGGGAGCTCCTTCTTCATTATTAGAATTTGTCCAGGCTTATCCTTTGCTACATAAAGGATTGGGCCACCTTGCTGCACTTTATTTACTTTATTTACTTTTAGCTTGTTACTATTTATCTTATCACAAAACTGTCTATCACCTACTATTTCAAGGTTGCTTGCGAGAAAACCTTACTGAAAACCGCTTATCATTTCCTTCTCGCTCCTTGTTGGGTTCGACACTCTTACTTATCGAAAGGACTACGATAGATCCCCTATACTTGTGGGTCATCAAGACTCTTTTCTGGCGCCGTTGCCGGGGAGTGTAGCGCTTTTGGTGAGTGGAACTTGGTCAGGAAACATTTATATAGTGTGCTGAAATTTTGTTTTACTTGTCACTATGGAAACTAATCCTTTGAGGGGCTTGTTTGGGGTATCTTCACCTCAACCAGAAGAGCAAAGAGATGCTCCTCAACCTACTGAACTTTGTGAAAATATTCACTTTGAGATTCCTTCGGGTATGATAGAGAAACTGCTAGCTAATCCATTTGCAGGAGATGGAACATTGCATCCCGATTTACACCTTATCTTTGTGGATGAAGTTTGTGGATTATTTAAGCTTGCAGGTATTCCTTATGATGTTGTTAAAAGGAAGGTCTTCCCTTTATCTTTGAAGGGAGATGCATTGACATGGTATAGGCTATGTGATGATACAAGATCTTGGAATTATAAGCGATTGAAGTTGGAATTTCACCAGAAGTTCTATCCTATGCATCTTGTTCATCGTGATCGTAATTACATATATAATTTCTGGCCTCGCGAAGGAGAAAGCATCGCTCAAGCTTGGGGGAGGCTTAAGTCAATGTTATATTCATGCCCCAATCATGAGCTCTCGTGAGAAATGATTATTCAGAATTTTATGCTCGGCTTTCTCTTAATAATCGCAACCTCGCTCGATACTTCTGTACGGTTCTTATATGCTGAAGACTATTGATTTCAAATGGGAATTATTGGAAAGAATTAAACGCAACTCTGAAGATTGGGGTTCCAACGATGGTAAGGAGTCGTATGACACCTAAGTTCGTTTGTGTTAAATCTTTTATGGATACCGATGCTTTTCGTGGATTTAGCGCTAAGTATGGACTTGACTCGAGATAGTTGCTACTTTTTGTGAATCTTTTGCTACTCATGTTGATCTCCCTAAAGAGAAGTGGTTTAAATATAATCCTCCTGTTGAAGTGAAAGTAGTTGCACCTATTACGATTGATTTAAAAGACTATTACATATAGTGATCCTATTATTCCTACTGCTTATGTTGAAAAACATCCTTTTCCTGTTAGGATAAAAGATCATGCTAAAGCTTTGACTGTTGTTCGTAAGAGCAATATTAGAACTTATACACCTCCTGAGCAAATCAAATTTGAACCTAATGTTTCTATTGTTAAAGATCTCTTGTCTGATAATATTGATGGTCATGTTATTTATTTCTGTGATGAAACTGCTAGAATTGCCAAACCTTGTGCTAAAGATAAACATAGACCTGTGGTAGGCATGCACATTATTTTGTTAAAATAGGAGATCGTTGTTATCATGGCTTATGTGATATGGGTGCTAGTGCTAGTGCAATACCTATTGACTTATACAAAGAAATTAAGAACGATATTGCACCTACTGAGTTAGAAGATATTGATGTCACAATTAAACTTGCCAACAGAGATACTATTTCACCAATGGGAATTGTTAGAGATGTTGAAGTCTTGTGTGGGAAAACTAAATATCCTGCTGATTTTCTTGTTCTTGGCTCCCCACAAGATAGCTTTTGTCCCATTATATTTGGTAGACCCTTATTGAACACCGTTAATGCTAAGATAGATTGCGAAAAGGATGTTGTTACTATTGGTCTAGGTGATATGTCTCATGAGTTCAACTTTTCTAAATTTCGTAGACAACACCATGAAGAGGAATTACCTAGTAGGGATGAGATTATTGGTGTTGCGTCCATTGTTGTTCCTCCAACTGATCCGTTAGAATATTATTTGTTAGACCATGAAAATGATATGTTTATGAAGGAAAAGGGAAGAAATAGATGAAGTGTTCCTTAAACAAGAACCTATGCTGAAACATAACCTTCCCCGTTGAACTTCTTGGGGATCCCCCTCCACCCAAGGGAGATCCCGTGTTTGAACTCAAACCTTTACCTGATAATCTTAAGTATGCTTATCTTGATGAAAAAGAAATACATCCTGTTATTATTAGTGCCAAACTTTCAGAGAAAGAAGAAGAAAGATTATTGAAAACTCTGAAGAAGCACCGAGCTGCTATTGGATATACTCTGGATGATCTTAAGGGCATTAGTCCCACATTATGTCAACACAAAATTTCAGTGGAGAAAGATGCCAAACTAGTTAGAGACCCTCAAAGACGATTAAATCCCAAAATGAGGAGGTGGTAAGAAAGGAGATTCTAAAACTCGTTGAGGCAGGTATTATTTATCCCGTTGCTGATAGTGAATGGGTAAGTCCTGTCCATTGTGTCCCTAAAAAGGGAGGTATTACCGTTGTTCCTAATGATAAAGATGAATTGATTCCGCAAAGAATTATTATAGGTTATAGGATGGTAATTGATTTTCGTAAGTTAAATAAAGCTACTAAGAAAGATACTTACCCTTTACCTTTTATTGATCAAATGCTAGAAAGGCTATCCAAACACACACATTTTTGCTTTCTAGATGGTTATTCTAGTTTCTCTCAAATACCCGTGTCAGCAAAGGATCAATCTAAAACTACTTTTACTTGCCCTTTTGGTACTTGCTTATAGACGTATGCCTTTTGATTTATGTAATGCACCTGCTACCTTTCAAAGATGCATGATGGCTATATACTCTGATTTTTGCGAAAAGATTTGTGAGGTATTCATGGATGACTTCTCCGTCTATGGATCCTCTTTTGATGATTGTTTGAGCAACCTTGATCAAGTTTTGCAGAGATGCGAAGACACTAGTCTCATCCTGAATTGGGAAAAGTGTCACTTTATGGTTAATGAAGGCATTGTCTTGGGGCACAAGATCTCCGAGAGAGGTATTGAAGTTGATAAAGCCAAAGTTGATGCTATCGAAAAGATGCCATGTCCCAAGGACATAAAAGGTATAAGAAGTTTCCTTGGTCATGCCGGCTTTTATAGGAGGTTCATTATGGACTTTTCTAAAATCTCTAGGCCTCTGACTAATTTATTGCAAAAAGATATTCCTTTTGTCTATGATGATGATTGTTTGGAAGCATTTGAAACACTTAAGAAAGCATTGATCACTGCACCTATTGTTCAGCCACATGATTGGAATTTACCTTTTGAAATTATGTGCGATGCTAGTGATTATGTTGTAGGTGCTGTTTTAGGGCAAAGAGTCAATAAGAAATTGAATGTTATCTAGTATGCTAGTAAGACCCTTGATACTTCCCAGAGAAATTACGCTACTACTGAAAAAGAGTTCTTAGCAGTTGTGTTTGCATGTGATAATTTTAGACCTTATATTGTTGATTCCAAAGTAACTATTCACACTAATCATGCTGCTATTAAATAGCTTATGGAAAAGAAAGATGCTAAGCCTAGACTCATTAGATGGGTTCTCTTGCTCCAAGAATTTGATTTGCATATTATTGATAGAAAGGCAGCTGAGAACCCCGTTCTGCGCATAACTTGTCTAGGTTAGAGAATGTTCTTGATGACCCACTACCTATTAATGATAGTTTTCCTGATGAACAATTAGCGGTTGTCAATGCTTCTCGTACTGCTCCTTGGTATGCTGATTATGCTAATTACATTGTTGCTAAATATATACCGCCTAGTTTCACATACCAACAAAAGAAAAAGTTCTTTTATGATTTAAGACATTACTTCTGGGATGATCCACACCTTTATAAAGAAGGAGTAGATGGTATTATTAGATGTTGTGTGCCTGAGCATGAATAGGAACAAATCCTATGCAAGTGTCACTCTGAATCCTATGGAGGACACCACACTGGAGATAGAACTGCACACAAGGTACTGCAATCTGGTTTTTATTGGCCTACTCTCTTCAAAGATGCTTGTAAGTTTGTCTTATCTTGTGATGAATGTCAAAGAATAGGTAATATTAGTAGACGTCAAGAAATGCCTATGGATTATTCTCTTGTTATTGAACCGTTTGATGTTTGGGGCTTTGATTATATGGGACCTTTTCCTTCCTCCAATGGTTATACACATATTTTAGTTGCTGTTGATTACGTTACTAAGTGGGTAGAAGCTATTCCAACTAGTAGTGCTGGTCATAACACTTCTATTAAAATGCTTAAAGAAGTTATTTTTCCGAGGTTTGGAGTCCCTAGATATCTTATGACTGATGGTGGTTCACACTTTATTCATGGTGCTTTCCATAAGATGCTTGCTAAGTATGATGTCAATCATAGAATCGCATCTCCTTATCACCCGCATGATCTAGTGGTCAAGTAGAGTTGAGCAATAGAGAGCTCAAATTAATTTTGCAAAAGACTGTGAATAGATCTAGAAAGAATTGGTTCAAAAACATTGATGATGCATTATGGGCCTATAGAACTGCATACAAAAATCCTATGGGTATGTCTCCATATAAGATGGTTTATGGAAAAGCATGTCATTTACCTCTTGAATTTGAACATAAAGCATATTGGGCTATTAAAGAGCTCAATTATGACTTCAAACTTGCCGGTGAGAAGAGGTTGTTTGATATTAGCTCACTTTATGAATGGAGAACCCAAGCATATGAGAATGCCAAGATTTTCAAAGAAAAAGTTAAACGATGGCATGATAAGAGGATACAAAAGCGTGAGTTTAACGTAGGAGATTATGTGTTATTGTTCAACTCTTGTTTAAGATTTTTTGCAGGAAAACTTCTCTCAAAATGGGAAGGTCCCTACGTTATCGAGGAGGTCTATCGCTACGGTGCTATAAAAATCAACAACTTCGAAGGCACAAATCCGAGGGTGGTAAACGGTCAAAGAATTAAACATTGTATTTCACGTAATCCTATCAATGTTGAAACTAATATTATTGAAACCATAACTCCTGAGGAATACATAAGAGACACTTTCCAGAACGTTCCAGACTCCGAAAAGGCATAGGTACATGGTACGGTAAGTAAACCGACTCCAAAACAACTCTAATGGCAATTTTATCAGTTTTGGATTATTTAAGAATTTTAGGAAGAAAGAAGTAGTCCGAAAGGGACACGAGGCTCCCACGAGAGGAGGCCCCTCGTGAGGGCGCCCCTGTCTCGTGGGCACCTCGTGTGCCTTCGGACTCCATTTTCTTGTATGTTACGTATTTTGGTCGGTAAAATTCATTATATATACTCCGAAGGTTTTGACCACCGTATCACGCAAATATCCTCTGCTTTTCGAGCTGTTCCTGTTGCAGATTTGGAACAAGATGTCGTCCCAAGATTCGGAGGGAGAGAGCTACATGGCTGATTATATTGCAAACCCAAAAGTATATGGGGATGTGAAACATTATGGCTGGACCACAGAGGAAGAAGAAGACTATGATCCAAAGAGGAAGGAGGAGACAAGCTCCGATGAAGAGGACGATCCACTACCTCAACCTAGTGATATGCATGTGGAGTTCAAGAAGTCAAGCCTCCCTAAGGTCCAATCTATCCCACCACGTTTTTTGCAGGACAGCAAGGCAACACTATGCAAAAAGATAATGAAGCTTGAGCTCGAGAATGAGGATCTGAGGGAGGAAAAATTTAGCCTCAGACGCAAGCTAGAGAAGAAAAATGCAACAACTCCTACTTCACCACCTCTGAAGAAATAATCACATGGGTATGGGCACTCCCCTTGGCAACTGCCAAGCTTGGGGGAGGTGCCCCGTTATCGTATCACCATCACACTCTTATCTTTACCGCTTTATTTAGTTCGATCCTTTTAGTAGTATCTTGATCTAGTAGATTAAAGTTTTGATATCAAGTAGTTCTGATTTTTGCTTTGTGATCTCTTTATGTAAGCGAGTCTGTGTGCTATCTATAATAAAGATTAGTGTTGAGTCAAGGGCTTTGCTATGTTGCTATGATCTTGAGAAAGTAGAAAGAACAAAAAGAGTTCATATTGATCTTATGGACAGTGATAACTTCACATATAGAAAGCATGAGGCATAAAAATTGTTGAGAGTTGATGAACGTAACCTTGGTCATCGTTGCAATTAATAGGAAGTGATAAGGAAAGGGGGGTTCACATATAAATATATTATCTTGAACATCTTTTATGATTGTGAAGCAGTCATTAAGTATGACATGCTAAAAGAGTTGACGTTGGACAAGGAAGACAACGTAATGGTTTATGTTTTCCGACATCTCAGTTAAAGTATATTGTCATTGACCTTCCAAACATGTTGAGCTTGCCTTTCCCCTCATGCTAGCGAAATTCCTTGCACCAAGTAGAGATACTACTTGTGCTTCCAAATATCCTTAAACCCAGCTTTTGCCATGAGATTCCACCATACCTACCTATGGATTGAATAAGATCCTTCAAGTAAGTTGTCATCGGTGCAAGCAATAAAAATTGCTCTCTAAATATGTATGACTTATTAGTGCAGAGAAAATAAACTTTGTACGAACTTGTTGTGGAAGTAATAAAAGCGGCAGACTGCATAATAAAGGTCCACATACAAGGGGCAATATAAAGTGACGTTCTTTTGCACTAAGACTTTATGCATCAACCCTAAACGCGCATGACAACCTCTCGCTTCCCTCTCCAGAAGGGCCTATCTTTTACTTTATGCTTTACTTTATGCTTGAGTCAAGGTGATGCTCACCTTTCCCTTTTTATTTTTATCCTTTGGCAAGCTCCTCGTGTTTGAAAGATCATGATACATATATCCAATTGGATGTAAGTTGGCCTAGGCTATTATTGTTGACATCACCCAAAGGTGAATACGTTGGGAGGCAACACAATAAGCCCCTATCTTTCTCAGTGTCCGGCTGGAACTCTATAACCACAAGTATTGCATGAGTGTTAAGAATTATAGGGGACTACGAGATAGTTGAGTATGTGAGCTTGCTGAAAAGCTCTATTATTGACTCTTTCCGATGTTACGATAAATTGCAATTGCTTCAATGACTGAGATTATAGTTTGTTAGTTCCCAATGAAATTTTTGAACCATACTTGACATTGTGAATTGCTTATTACTTGAGCATAGGAAATCATATGACAAAATCCATATATGTCGCTGTTATTAGAATGATCATGATGCCCTCATGTCCGTATTTTGTTTTTTATCGACACCTCTATCTCTAAACATGTGGACATATTTTTCGATTTCGGCTTCCGCTTGAGGACAAGCGAGGTCTAAGCTTGGGGGAGTTGATACGTCCATTTTGCATCATGCTTTTATATCAATATTTATTACATTATGGGCTGTTATTACACATTATATCTCAATACTTATGGCTATTCTCTCTTATTTTACAAGGTTTACCATGAAGAGGGGGAATGGCACTGGAATTCAGGCCGAAAAGGAGCAAACGTTGGAAACCTATTCTGCACAGCTCCAAAAGTCCTGAAACTCCACGAAACAACTTTTTGGAATTTATAAGAATATATGAGCTAAAGAAATAGGCCAGGGGGCCCACAGGGCGCGCCCCTATCTCCTGGGCCACCTGTTGGGCCTCCGGCGTCCATCTTCTGCTATATCATCACTTTTACCCTGGAAAAAATCGGGGGCAAGCTTACGGGACGAAACTCCGCCGCCATGAGGCGGAACCTTGGCGGAATCAATCTAGGGCTCTGGCGAAGCAGTTCATGGGGACACTTCCCTCGGGAGGAAATCATCACCAACGTCATCACCAACGATCCTCTCATCAAGAGGGGGTCAATCTCCATCAACATCTTCACCAGCACCATCTCCTCTCAAAACACTAGTTCATCTCTTGTATCCAATCTTGTATCAAAACCACAAATTGGTACCTGTGGGTTGCTAGTAGTGTTGATTACTCTTTGTAGTTGATGCTAGTTGGTTTACTTGGTGGAAGATCATATGTTCAGATCCTTTATGTATATTATTACTCCTCTGATTATGAACATGAATATGCTTTGTGAGTAGTTACGTTTGTTCCCGAGGACATGGGCGAAGTCTTGCTATTAGTAGTCATGTGAATTTGGTATTCGTTCGATATTTTGATGAGATGTATGTTGTCTTTCCTCTAGTGGTGTTATGTGAACGTCGACTACATGACACTTCAACATTATTTGGGCCTAAAGGAAGGCATAGGGAAGTAATAAGTAGATGATGGGTTGCTAGAGTGACAGAAGCTTAAACCCTAGTTTATGTGTTGCTTCGTTAGGGGCTGATATGGACCCATATGTATAATGCTGTGGTTAGGTTTACCTTAATACTCCTTTTTGTAGTTGCGGATGCTTGCAATAGGGGTTAATCATAAGTGGGATGCTTGTTCAAGTTAGGATAGTACCCAAGTGTCGGTCCACCCATATATCAAATTATCAAAGTACCGAACGCGAATCATATGAACGTGATGAAAACTAGCTTGACGATAATTCCCAATGTGTCCTCGGGAGCTCCTTCTTCATTATTAGAATTTGTCCAGGCATATCCTTTGCTACATAAAGGATTGGGCCACCTTGCTGCACTTTATTTACTTTATTTACTTTTTGCTTGTTACTATTTATCTTATCACAAAACTATCTATCACCTACTATTTCAGTGCTTGCAGAGAAAACCTTACTGAAAACCGCTTATCATTTCCTTCTGCTCCTCGTTGGGTTCGACACTCTTACTTATCGAAAGGACTACGATAGATACCCTATACTTGTGGGTCATCACGAACTCAATTCCATTTTTTTGTAGTTCTCTTTTATAGACTAAACTAGTGCTAAAACAAGAAACAAAAGGATTCGATTGCAAGATCTAAAGATATACCTTCAAGCACAAACCTCCCCGGCAGCGGCGCCGGAAAAGAGCTTGATGTCTACTACACAACCTTCTTCTTGTAGACGTTGTTGGGCCTCCAAGTGCAGAGGTTTGTAGGACAGTTGCAAATTTCCCTCAAGTGGATGACCTAAGGTTTATCAATCAGTGGGAGGCCTAGGATGAAGATGGTCTCTCTCAAACAACCCTACAACCAAATAACAAAGAGTCTCTTGTGTCCCCAACACACCCAGTACAATGGTAAATTGTATAGGTGCACTAGTTCGACGAAGAGATGGTGATACAAGTGCAATATGGATGGTAGATATAGGTTTTTGTAATCTAAAAATATAAAAGCAGCAAGGTAACAAGTGGTAAAAGTGAGCGTAAACAGTATTGCAATGCTAGGAAACAAGGCCTAGGGTTCATACTTTCACTAGTGCAAGTTCTCTCAACAATAATAACATAATTGGATCATATAACTATCCCTCAACATGCAACAAAGAGTCACTCCAAAGTCACTAATAGTGGAGAACAAACGAAGAGATTATGGTAGGGTACGAAACCACCTCAAATTTATTCTTTCCAATCAATCCATTGGGCTATTCCTATAAGTGTCACAAACAGCCCTAGAGTTCGTACTAAAATAACACCTTAAGACACACATCAACCAAAACCCTAATGTCACCTAGATACTCCAATATCACCTCAAGTATGCGTGGGTATGATTATACGATATGCATCACACAATCTCATATTCATCTATTCAACCAACACATAGAACCTCAAAGAGTGCCCCAAAGTTTCAACCGGAGAATCAAGACGAAAACGTGTGCCAATCCCTATGCATAGGTTCATGGGCGGAACCCGCAAGTTGATCACCAAAACATACATCAAGTGAATCACGTGATATCCCATTGTCACTACAGATACGCACGGCAAGACATACATCAAGTGTTCTCAAATCTTTAAAGACTCAATCTGATAAGATTACTTCAAAGGGAAAACTCAATCCATTACAAGAGAGTATAGGGGGAGAAGAAATAAAAGATCCAACTATAATAGCAAAGCTCGCGATACATCAAGATCGTGCCAAATCAAGAACACGAGAGAGAGAGAGAGATCAGACACATAGGTACTGGTACATACCCTCAGCCCCGAGGGTGAACTACTCCCTCCTCGTCATGGAGAGCGCCGGGATGGTGAAGATGGCCATCGGTGAGGGATCCCCCCTCCGGCAGGGTGCCAGAACAGGGTCCCGATTGGTTTTTGGTGGCTACAGAGGCTTGCGGCGGCGGAACTCCCGATCTATTCTGCTCCTCGGAAGTTTTAGGGTACGTGGGTATATATGGGTGAAAGAAGTACGTCGGTGGACCTCAGGGCTGTCCACGAGGCAGGGGGCGCGGCCTAGGGGGCGGGCGTGCCCCCCACCCTCGTGGGCAGCCCGGGACTCCCCTGGGGAGCTTCCGGTACTCCGTGGGCTTCTTCTGGTCCAAAAATAAGTTCCGTGGGGTTTCAGGTCAATTGGACTCCGTTTGATATTCCTTTTCTTCGAAACACTGAAATAGGCAAAAAACAGCAATTCTGGGCTGGGCCTCTGGTTAATAGGTTAGTCCCAAAAATAATATAAAATTGGATAATAGAGCCCAATATTCTCCAAAACAGTAGATAATATAGCATGGAGCAATCAAAAATTATAGATACGTTGGAGACGTATCAGGGGGCGAATCCTACTAGGAGTGGGGTCCTAGTAGGACTCCCCCCATGGCGCGCCACCCCTGGGGCCGGACACCTCCTCCTCCCCTCCTTTATATACGGGGGAAGGGGGCACCCCAAAGGAACACCAATTGTTCTCTTAGCCGTGTGCGGTGCC
This sequence comes from Aegilops bicornis, assembly GCA_021605145.1. Taxonomy (NCBI): domain Eukaryota; kingdom Viridiplantae; phylum Streptophyta; class Magnoliopsida; order Poales; family Poaceae; genus Aegilops; species Aegilops bicornis. The sequence continues at coordinate 96,930,822 of CM038673.1, forward strand.
CCCCTCCACAGTTTACTCCTCCGGTCATAGTGTCGTAGTGCTTACGTGAAGCCCTGCGCGGATCACATCACCATCACCGTCACCACGCCGTCATGCTGACAGAACTATCCCTCGACCCTCTTCTGGATCAAGAGTTCAAGGGACGTCATTGAGCTGAATGTGTGTTGAACATGGAGGTGCCAACGTTCGGTACTTGGATCGGTTGGATCGTGAAGACGTTTGACTACATCAACTGCTTTAACCTAACACTTCCGCTTTCGGTCTACGAGGGTACATGGACACACTCTTCCCCACTCGTTGCTATGCATCTCCTAGATAGATCTTGCGTGAGCGTAGGATTTTTTTTGAAATTGCATGCTACATTCCCAACAGTGGCATCCAAGCCAGGTCTATGCATAGATGATATGCACAAGTAGAACACAAAGAGTTGTTGGCGATAATAATCATACCGCTTACCACCAACGTCTTACTTTGATTTGGCGGTATTTTTGGATGAAGCGGCCCAGAACAATATTACATGACCACGTTCATGAGACCGGTTCTACCAACGTGCTTCGCACACAGGTGGCCAACGGGTATCTGTTTCTCGAGTTTGACTATGGCCGATCCTTGTTGAAGGTTAAAACAACACACTTGACGAAAAATTGTTGTGGTTTTGATGTGTAGGTAAGAACGGTTCTTGCTAGAAGCCCGTAGCAGCCACGTAAAACTTGCAACAACAAAGTAGAGGACGTCTAACTTGTTTTTGCAGGGCATGTTGTGATGTTATATGGTCAAAACGTGATGAGATATAAATTGTTGTATGAGATGATCATGTTTTGTAAAAGTTATCGGCAACTGGCAGGAGCCTTATGGTTGTCGCTTTATTGTATGAAATGCAATCGCCATGTAATTGCTTTACTTTATCGCTATGAGGTAGCGATAGTTGTAGAAGCAATAGTTGGCGAGACGACAACGACGCTATGATGGTGATCAAAGTGTCAAGCCGGTGACGATGGAGATCATGACGGTGCTTTGGAGATGGAGATCAAAGGCACAAGATGATGATGGACATATCATGTCACATATTTTGATTGCATGTGATGTTTATCTTTTATGCATCTTATTTTTCTTAGTACGGGCGGTAGCATTATAAGATGATCCTCACTAAATTTCAAGGTACAAGTGTTCTCCTGAATATGCACCGTTACTTTCAGTTAAATCGTGCGAGACACCACACGATGATCGGGTGTGATAAGCTCTACGTTCACATACAACGGGTGCAAGCCATTTTTGCACGTGCAGAATACTCGGGTTAAACTTGATGAGCCTAGCATATGCAGATATGGCCTCGGAACACTGAACGTGAATCATATAGAAGATATGATCAACACAGAGATGTTCACCATTGAAAACTACTCCATCTCACATGATGATCGGACATGGTTTAGTTGATATGGATCACGTGATCATTTAGATGACTAGAGGGATGTCTATCTAAGTGGGAGTTCTTAAGTAATATGATTAATTGAACTTTAATTTATTATAAACTTAGTACCTGATAGTTTTTGTATATCTATGCTATTGTAGATCAATGGCCCATGCTACCGTTCCCTTGAATTTTACTGCGTTCCTAGAGAAAGCTAAGTTGAAAGATGATGGTAGCAAGTACATGGACTGGGTCTGTAACTTGAGGATTATCCTCATTGCTGCACAGAAGAATTACGTCCTGGAAGCACCGCTAGGTGCAAGGCCCGCTGCAGGAGCAACTCCGGACGTTATGAACGTCTGGCAAGCTAAAGCTGATGACTACTCGATAGTTCAGTGTGCCATGCTTTACGGCTTAGAATCGGGACTTCAAAGACGTTTTGAACGTCATGGAGCATATGAGATGTTCCAGGAGTTGAAGTTAATATTTCAAGCAAATGCCCGAGTTGAGAGATATGAAGTCTCCAACAAGTTCTATAGCTGCAAGATGGAGGAGAATAGTTATGTCAGTGAACATATACTCAAAATGTCTGGGTACCATAACCAGTTGACTCAGCTAGGAGTTAATCTTCCTGATGATATTGTCGTTGACAGAGTTCTTCAATCACTGCCACCAAGCTATAAAGGCTTCGTGATGAACTATAATATGCAAGGGATGGAAAAGACAATTTCCGAGCTCTTCGCGATGCTAAAGGCTGCGGAGGTAGAAATCAAGAAGGAGCATCAAGTGTTGATGGTTCACAAGACCACTAGTTTCAAAAAAAAGGCAAAGGGAAGAAGGGGAACTTCAAGAAGAATAGCAAGCAAGTTGCTACTCCCGGGAAGAAGCCCAAGTCTGGACCTAAGCCTGAAACTGAGTGCTTCTAATACAAAGGGACTGGTCACTAGAAGCGGAACTGCCCCAAGTATTTAGCGGATAGGAAGGATGGCAAAGTGTAAGGTATATTTGATATACATGTTATTGATGTGTACCTTACTAATGCTCGTAGTAGCGCCTGGGTATTTGATACTGGTTCTGTTGCTCATATTTGCAACTCGAAACAGTGGCTACGAATTAAACGAAGATTGGCTAAGGACGAGGTGACGATGCGCGTCGGAAATGGTTCCAAGGTCGATGTGATCGCCATCGGCACCCTACCTCTACATCTACCTTCGGGATTAGTTTTAGACCTGAATAATTGTTATTTGGTGCCAGCGTTGAGCATGAGCATTATATCTGGATCTTTTTTGATGCGAGACGGTTATTCATTTAAATCAGGGAATAATGGTTGTTCTATTTATATGAGTAATATCTTTTATGGTCATGCACCCTTGATGACTGGTCTATTTTTGTTGAATCTCGATTGTAGTGATACACATATTCATAATATTGAAGCCAAAAGATGCAAAGTTAATAATGATAGTGCAACCTAGTTGTGGCACTGTCATTTAGGTCATATTGGTGTAAAGCGCATGAAGAAACTCCTTGCTGATGGGCTTTTGGGATCACTTGATTATGAATCACTTGATGCTTGCGAACCATGCCTCATGGGAAAGATGACTAAGACTCCATTCTCTGGAACAATGGAGCGAGCAACTGACTTATTGGAAATAATACATACTGATGTATGCGGTCTTATGAGTGTTGAGGCTCACGGTGGGTATCGTTATTTTCTGACCTTCACAAATATTTGAGCAGATATGTGTATACCTACTTAATGAAACATAAGTCTGAAACATTTGAAAAGTTCAAAGAATTTCAGAGTGAAGTAGAAAATCATCGTAACAAGAAAATAAAGTTTCTACGATCTGATCGTGGAGGTGAATATTTGAGTTACGAGTTTGGTCTTCATTTGAAACAATGTGGAATAGTTTCGCAACTCACGCCACCTGGAACACCAGAGCGTAATGGTGTGTCTGAACATCGTAACTGTACTTTTTTAGATATGGTGTGATCTATGATGTCTCTTACCGATTTACCGTTATCGTTTTGGGGTTATGCTTTAGAGACGGCTGCATTCACATTGATAGGGCACCATCTACATCTGTTGAGACGACACCATATGAACTGTGGTTTGGCAAGAAACCTAAGCTGTCTTTCACTTAAAGTTTGGGGCTGCGATGCTTATGTGAAAAAGCTTCAACCTGATAAGCTCGAACCCAAATCGGAGAAATGCGTCTTCATAGGATACCCAAAGGAAACTATTGGGTACACCTTCTATCACAAATCCGAAGGCAAGATATTTGTTGCTAAGAATGGATCCTTTCTAGAGAAGGAGTTTCTCTCGAAAGAAGTGAGTGGGAGAAAAGTAGAACTTGATGAGGTAATTGTACCTTCTCCCGAATTGGAAAGTAGTTCATCATAGAAATCAGTTCCAGTGATGCCTACACTAATTAGTGATGAAGTTAATGATGATGATCATGAAACTTCAGATCAAGTTACTACCGAACCTCGTAGGTCAACCAAAGTACGTTTTAAACCAGAGTGGTACGGTAATCCTGTTCTGGAAGTCATGTTACTAGACCATGAAGAACCAACGAACTATGAGGAAGCAATGATGAGCCCATATTCTGTGAAATGACTTGAGGCCATGAAATCTGAGATGGGATCCATGTATGAGAACAAAGTGTGGACTTTGGTTGACTTTCTCGATGATCGGCAAGCCATAGAGAATAAATGGATATTCAAGAAGAAGACTGACGCTGACGCTAATGTTACTGTCTACAAAGCTCGACTTGTCGCGAAAGGTTTTCGACAAGTTCAAGGAGTTGACTATTGATACGTCTCCAACGTATCTATAATTTTTATTGTTCCATGCTATTATATTATCTATTTTGGATGTTTATGGGCTTTATTTTACACTTTTATATTATTTTTGGGACTAACCTATTGACCCAGAGCCCAAAGTGCCGCCTCCTGTTTTTTTCCCTTGTTTCAGTGTTTCGAAGAAAAGGAATATCAAACGGAGTCGAAACAAAATGAAACCTTCTGGAGAAGTTATTTTTGGAAGGAAAGCAAATCGGGAGACTTGGAGTGCACGTCAGGAAAGCAACGAGGGAGGCACGAAGTAGGGGGGCGCGCCCACTGATGTAGACACAAACCTAGCGTAGGGTAATAGGCCTGACCTATACATCCTACCTAAGGTCCAAGTCCTAAGAACAAAGAAGTTCAAGTATCAGAAGAAGGGATTCAGCAAAGACGTCGAGTGAAGTCCACTCGACCTACCATCCACTCGGAGATCTCACTTTATCCAGGTCACTCGACCATCAAACCACTCGACGATAAGAAGACCTAAAGCCGCTCTGCGCAGCAACTGTCAGGCATTTACCCCGACATTTAATGATCATTTATAGCATTTCAATACAGGCGTTAACTGTAACGCCACCTCTTTATGTACATTGAATCCTATGTAACGGAGGGGAGCTAGGGTCCTGGCGCACTCTATATAAGGCACCCCCTCCTCTGGGACAAGGGTTCGCACCCCCTGTAACTCACACGCGTATAATCCAGTCGACCGCCTCCGGGCTCCGAGACGTAGGGCTATTACTTCCTCCGAGAAGGGCCTGAACTCGTAAAACTAGCGTGTACAACTCCTACATAGCTAAGATCTTTCCTCTACATTCCTACCCCCCCTATTCTATTGTCAGACTCAGAACCACGACAGTTGGCGCCCATCGTGGGGCAGGTGTCTTAGCGAGTTGTTGGAGAAGTTGCAATCTTTCCGATCCCCTTCATCATGGTTTCAGGCGGAGGTTTGGCTGAGGGCCGCGAGATCCGTCTCGGCGCGCTCATGTTCGTCGCGGACGACTCTGCTTGGCTTCAGGAGGCTCCACTCAATGTCGATGCACTCCTCGTCCGCGGGGCAACGCACTTTCGCGCGTGCGTCCGCGGCGTCCTCCTGAGGCAGCCGCCGACCCAGTATCGGTCGACACCTGTGGCGTCCTCCCGCCCCGTCGCCCGTCGGCGCAAGCGCTCCAGTCGGTCAAGGCTTCAGCGATGGGTGAGGCACGCAGTGGCTCGCCAAACGGCCACCCCTCAAGTCGTGGTGATCGAGCCCGACGAATCTCTCCACGGCCTGTTTGACCTGGTGACTGGCTCCGCAGAGACCGCATCCGAATGCGACAGCAGTGATCCAGCGGCAGAGGTCCTGATGGTCGATGGATCTTGCAGTCCTCCCAGCTTCCCTCGCACCAACGATGGCGACGGCAGAGGCGATCTGTCGCATGCCCATGAGGAATACCTCCCCGAGCCCCTCTCTTCTGAGCAGAGGGAAGAGATTCGCCGCTGGAACATGGATGCTCTTCACACTCCTATCGGTGGAGAAACCCTCGAGGCCCGGGCCTTGGAGGAGACGCGCCTGGCCAATCTGGCTGAGCGCACTCGGCTGGAAAATCTCCAGCGAGTACTCGACGAGCGTGCGCGGCAAAGGGTTCAAGAATCCAGTCGATGCCAACTTTTTCCACCTCCGACTCAGGTATATCGAACTCCGATTCAAAATCTTACAGCTACACCTCGAATAGCAGAGTCAATTCAGCCCTCCCAGTCAGAAGCAGACAGAGGTTTAATGCAGATCAGAGCTTTACTTCGGGCAGCGGGAGAGCAGAATACGGCTGTGTCACAGTCACGGAATAGGATCCATAGCAGGTCCGTTGTTGCGGATACAGTCCAGTCAACTCATAGCCCAAGATCGCCCCCGAGGCATGAGGGACATGGTGACCGACGTGATCAGTACAGAAACCGTGAGCAGTATGATCACCGACTCGATCGTGACGATCGTCTTCGAGTTCCCACACCTCCCCCGAGGAGTGGATCATACGTGCCTCGACAGCAGGATGACAGACGCCCTCATAGTGTTGGGAGAAGGATTCCAGTCGACCCCAGGGAGCCAGGCTTTGATGCGAGATCTATCCTTGTTCAAGGTTTGGTCGACAGGAACAGAGCTCACCGAGAAGGTCATGACAAAGATGTACCCACTAGCAGCAGAGTGCGTGCCTCAGGTCCAGAGTGCTTCAACAGAGCCATCAGGGCCGCGGTGATTCCTCCCAACTTTAGGTTGGCGACTGGAGTCAGTAAGTTCACTGGCGAGTCCAAGCCGGACACTTGTCTTGAAGATTACCGAGTGGCTGTTCAGATTGGCGGCGGCAATGATGAAGTGGCCATGAAACACCTTCCTCTGATGTTAGAGGGTTCGGCCAGAGCATGGCTGAATCAATTAGCACCCAGCAACATTTACACTTGGGAAGACCTTGCCCGAGTGTTTGTCAGAACGTTTGAAGGGACATGCAAATGACCAGCAGGGTTGACAGAGCTGCAATCTTGTGTGCAGAAGACAAATGAAACTTTGAGGGATTATATCCAGAGATGGATCACACTGCATCACACAGTAGAGAACGTGTCTGATCACCAAGCAGTTTGTGCCTTCAAGGAAGGCGTCAAATATCGAGAGTTGAACTTGAAGTTCGGTTAGACTTGTATCTGAGTCGAATGATGGAGATTGCCACCAAGTATGCTAATGGTGAAGAAGAGGATCGGCTCCGGAGTGGCAAGCACAAATCAGTCACCCATGAAACCGGAGGAGGAAACTCGATCGGAAGCGAAGCGCAAAGCCGAGCCAGCTGCTCGGGGAAACCTTAGCCGTGACTCAAGGAAAACCCAAAGGGAAGCCCAAGGGGCCATGGAACCCTAAGAAGATAAAAGATCAAGATGGAAATGATGTGCTAGATTTGCCATGCCACATCCACACAAAGAAATATGAAGAGGGTAAAATCATTTACCCGAAGCATACCACTCGGCAGTGTCGGCTCCCGATCCAACATTTCCGAGATAAACAACCCAAAGACAAGGAAAAAGAGTCAGACAAGGTTGAGGACAAGGAGGATAGTGATGATGGTTACCCTCACGTTAATTCCACTCTGATGATTTTTGCTGATGTTGAGAGTAAGAGTCGACTGAAAGTGATCAACAGAGAAGTGAATATGGTCGCTCCGGCAACACCCAGTTATTTGAAATGGTCTCAGACTGCCATCACATTCGACCAGTCTGATCACCCGACACACATAGCCACCCCTGGGAGGAAAGCTTTGGTGGTCGATCCAGTTGTCGAAGGCACTCGAATGACTAAAGTTCTGATGGATGGTGGCAGTGGCCTGAACATTCTGTATGCAGAAACATTGAAAGGGATGGGCATTCCGATGTCGGACTCGCGAAAGCGATATGAGTTTCCATGGAGTCATTCCAGGCAAGAAGGCTGAATCGCTCGGCCAGATTGCTCTTGACGTGGTTTTCGGTGATTACAAGAATTACCGCAAAGAAAAGTTGACATTTGAAGTGGTGGATTTCCAGAGTGTTTATCACGCCATTCTGGGCAGGCCGGCTTATGCGCGTTTTATGGCTCGACCATGCTATGTGTACCTCAAATTGAAAATGCCTGGTCCCAAGGGAGTGATCACTATCACTGGCAATCGAAAGAAGGCAGAAGAGTGCTTCCAGAAGGGCTCAAAGATCGCTGATGCGCAGATGGCAGTAGTGGGATTGCAGGAGTATCAGAAAAATGCAGATACGAGTGATTTGCGGCGAGCTAAGAAGCCTGCAACGGATTTAGCATTTCAGTCGTCCGGTGAAACGAAACCGGTTCATATCCACCCAACTGATCCCAACGCTGCTCCGACCCACATTTCAACAACTCTCGACTCCAAATAGGAAGAAGCGCTCATCCAGTTCCTCCGTGAGAACTGGGACATCTTTGCATGGAAACCTTCTGACATGCCTGGTGTTCGAGGAACTGGCTGAGCATCGTTTGCGAGTCGACCCAAAGATAAAACCGGTCAAGGAACATCTTTGACGGTCTGCCGTACAGAAGAGAAAAGCAATCGATGAAGAAGTGGCTCGGCTCCTGGCAGCTAAGTTTATTCGAGAGATTTACCACTCCAAGTGGTTAGCTAACGTTGTCATGGTCCCTAAGAAGGACAATTCACTTCGCATGTGCATCGACTTCAAGCATATCAATCGGGCCTGCCCGAAGGATCACTTTCCTCTCCCTCGCATCGATCAGATAGTCGATTCGACTGCGGGATGTGAGCGTTTGTCCTTTTTGGACACCTATTTCGGGTATCATCAGATCCGTCTGTTTGGACCCAATGAAATTAAAACAGCTTTCATCACCCCATTCGGGTGCTTCTGTTATGTCACTATGCCATTCGGTCTGAAGAACGCTGGAGCCACATTCATGCAGATGATTCAGAAGTGTTTACTCCACTCAAATCAGTCGGAATGTGGAAGGGTACATGGATGACATTGTAGTCAAGTCACAAGGACGAGCAGGAATTAAGCTTGGGGATGCTGATACGTCTCCAACGTATCTATAATTTTTGATTGTTCCATGCTATTATATTACCTGTTTTGGATGTTTATGGGCTTTATTTTACGCTTTTATATTATTTTTGGAACTAACCTATTGACCCAGAGCCCAGTGCCAGTTCCTGTTTTTTCCCTTGTTTCAGTGTTTCGAAGAAAAGGAATATCGAACGGAGTCGAAACGGAATAAAATCTTCTGGAGAACTTATTTTTGGAAGGAAAGCAACCCGGGAGACTTGGAGTGCACGTCAGGAAAGCAACAAGGGAGGCACGAGGTAGGGAGGCGCGCACACCCCCTGGGCGCACCCTCCACCCTCGTGGGCCCCTCGTGGCTCCCCTGACGTATTTCTTCCGCCTATATATATCCATATACCCTAAAAACTTCGGGGAACAAAATAGATCGGGAGTTCCGCCGCCGCAAGCCTCTGTAGCCACCAAAAACCAATCGGGACCCTTTTCTGGCACCCTGACGGAGGGGGGAACCCTCACCGGTGGCCATCTTCATCATCCTGGCGCTCTCCATGACGAAGAGGGAGTAGTTCACCCTCGGGGCTGAGGGTATGTACCAGTAGCTATGTGTTTGATCTCTCTCTCTCTCTCTCTCTCTCTCTCTCTCGTGTTCTTGATTTGGCACGATCTTGATGTATCGCGAGCTTTGCTATTATAGTTGGATCTTATGTTGCTTCTCCCCTCTACTCTCTCGTAATGGATTGAGTTTTCCTTTGAAGTAATCTTATCGGATTGAGTCTTTAATGACTTGAGAACACTTGATGTATGTCTTACCGATGCGTGTCTGTGGTGACAATGGGATATCACGTGATTCACTTGATGTATGTTTTGGTGATCAACTTGCGGGTTCCGCCCATGAACCTATGCATAGGGGTTGGCACACGTTTTCGTCTTGATTCTCCAAGAGAAACTTTGGGGCACTCTTTGAGGTTCTATGTGTTGGTTGAATAGATGAATCTGAGATTGTGTGATGCATATCGTATAATCATACCCACGGATACTTGTGGTGACATTGGAGTATCTAGGTGACATTAGGGTTTTGGTTGATTTGTGTCTTAAGGTGTTATTCTAGTACGAACTCTAGGGCAGTTTGTGACACTTATAGGAATAGCCCAACAGATTGATTGGAAAGAATAACTTTGAGGTGGTTTCCTACCCTACCATAATCTCTTTGTTTGTTCTCCACTATTAGTGACTTTGTAGTGACTCTTTGTTGCATGTTGAGGGATAGTTATATGATCCAATTATGTTATTATTGTTGAGAGAGCTTGCACTAGTGAAAGTATGAACCCTAGGCCTTGTTTCCTAGCATTGCAATACCGTTTACGCTCACTTTTATCGCTTGCATACCTTGCTGTTTTTATATTTTCAGATTACAAAACCTATATCTACCATCCATATTGCACTTGTATCACCATACATTCGCCGAACTAGTGCACCTATACAATTTACCATTGTATTGGGTGTGTTGGGGACACAAGAGACTCTTTATTATTTGGTTGCAGGGTTGCTTGAGAGAGACCATCTTCATCCTATGCCTCCCACGGATTGATAAACCTTAGGTCATCCACTTGAGGGAAATTTGCTACTGTCCTACAAACCTCTGCACTTGGAGGCCCAATAACGTCTACAAGAAGAAGGTTGTGTAGTAGACATCGACTATGATGAGACCTTCTCACCCGTAGCGGTGCTTAAGTCTGTCCAAATCATGTTAGCAATTGCCGCATTTTATGATTATGAAATTTTGCAAATGGATGTCAAAACTGCATTACTTAATGGATTTCTTAAAGAAGAGTTGTATATGATGCAACCATAAGGTTTTGTCGATCCTAAAGGTGCTAACAAAGTGTGCAAGCTCCAGCGATCCATTTACGGACTGGTGCAAGCATCTCGGAGTTGGAATATACGCTATGATAGTGTGATCAAAGCATGTGGTTTTATACAGACTTTTGGAGAAGCCTGTATTTACAAGAAAGTGAGTGGGAGCTCTGTAGCATTTCTGATATTATATGTGGATGACATATTGTTGATTGGAAATGATATATAATTTCTGGATAGCATAAAAGGATACTTGAATAAGAATTTTTCAATGAAATACCTCGATGAAGCTGCTTACATATTGGGCATCAAGATTTATAGAGATAGATCAAGACGCTTTATTGGACTTTCACAATGCACATACCTTGATAAAGTTTTGAAGAAGTTCAAAATGGATCAGTCAAAGAAAGGGTTCTTGCCTGTGTTACAAGGTGTGAAGTTGAGTCAGACTCAATGCCCGACCACTGCAGAACATAGAGAGAAAATGAAAGTCATTCCCTATGCCTCAGCCATAGGTTCTATCATCTATGCTATGCCATGCACCAGACCTGATGTGTGCCTTGCTATAAGTTTAGCAGGGAGGTACCAAAGTAATCCAGGAGTGGATCACTGGACAGCGGTCAAGAACATCCTGAAATGCCTGAAAAGGACTAAGGGTTTCTCGTTTATGGAGGTGACAAAGAGCTTGTCGTAATGGTTACGTCGATGCAAGCTTTGACACTGATCCGGACGACTCTAAGTCACAAACCGGATACATATTTATATTGAATGGTGGAGCTATTAGTTGGTGCAGTTCCAAGCAGAGCGGCGTGGCGGGATCTTCATGTGATGCGAATACACACTACAAAAAAAAAGACACATCCGTGACATTTTGGGCCGAACGAAATTTTATTCTGTCATACATATGACACTTCTATGACAATAATTGTGACAAAACCCGGTATCATCATAGATGTGGTGGGATCCTAATTCTATGAAAAACAATCATGACAGAAAATGGGCTTTTCGTCCTGGGCGGGCCGGAGACGCAGCTGCATGACATTCTTTGGGCCATCCATGACGGAAAAAACCGTGGTAGAAGCGAGGGCGAGGAAAATTTCGGGGAGTTCCCGGTTACGGTGGGAGGTCGGGGCGGCGATGCGCTGCTTTCTCGTAGACACGTACGCGCGTGTGTGCGAGGCGTTGGCTCTAACTGAACCCGAGCGAGGCGTTGGGCTCTAACTGAACCCGAGCAATCGATCGATGGCTGTTAACTGAACCCGATCAAGCGATTCCTTCGCTACTGCTGCTAACTGAAGCTGATGGATCCTTCCTCTCTGGATGAACAGTGAGCATTGCAGGGGGGGTTGGATGAACAGTGAGCGGTGGCGTTGCCTCTGGATGAACAGGACTGAGGGAGTCCCGGACTAGGGGGTGTCCGGATAGCCGGACTATCGTCACGGCCGGACTCCAAGACTACGAAGATACAAGATTGAAGACTTCGTCCCATGTCCGCATGGGACTTTCCTTGGCGTGGAAGGCAAGCTTGGCGATACGGATATGTAGATCTCCTACCATTGTAACCGACTCTGTGTAACCCTAACCTATCACGTGTCTATATAAACCGGAGGGTTTTAGTCCGTAGGACAACGACTTCATCATCAACAATCATACCATAGGCTAGCTTCTAGGGTTTAGCCTCCTTGATCTCGTGGTAGATCTACTCTTGTACTACCCATATCATCAATATTAATCAAGAAGGAGTAGGGTTTTACCTCCATCGAGAGGTCCCGAACCTGGGTAAAAACATTATGTCCCTTGTCTCCTGTTACCATCCGCCTAGACGCATGATTCAGGACCCCTACCCGAGATCCGCGGTTTTGACACCGACATTGGTGCTTTCATTGAGAGTTCCTCCGTGTGCGTCACCGATAGGCTGATGGCTCCTTCGATCATCAACCACGACGCGGTCCGTGGTGAGACTTTTCTCCCGGACAGATCTTCGTGTTCGGGCGGCTTTTGCTGCGGGCCAATTCGCTTGGCCATCTGGAGCAGATTGAAAGCTACGCCCCTGGCCATCAGGTCAGATTTGGAAGTTTAAACTATACGGCCGATATCCGCGGGGACTTGATCTTCGATGGGTGCGAGCTGCAGCCAAGCGTGCCGCACTGTCTCGATGGGCATGATCTCGCTCTACCGAAACAAAGTGCCTCGGAGGCCGCACCAAGATCCGCTCGACCCTTAATCCGGAGCCGGATTCCCCGATCGAGGACGAGTGGTTGGACAACGCCTCGGGGCTACAATCTCTCTGGCGATCGAGCGAACTCCATCCACGTCGCTGCGAAAACCTCGACTCTGTGGTGCCGGACTCTTCTCCGGACTCCGAACCCTCGCGCCCGCCAATCGAATCCGATTGGGCGCCAGTCATGGAGTTCACTTCCGCGGACATCTTTCAGCACTCGCCCTTTGGCGACATCCTGAATTCACTAAAGTCTCTCTCTTTATTCGGGGAGCCCTGGCCGCATTACGGACAGGAAGGTTGGGATGCGGACGGCGAAGAAATTCAACACCCACCCACCACCCACTTTATAGCCACTGTCGATGATTTAACCGACATGCTTGACTATGACTCCGAAGACATCGACGGCATGGACGACGGCCGGAGACAACCAAGACCCAGCGCCCATTGTGGCAATCGGAAGGCCACCTCGTCATATGACATATACATGGTGGACATCCCGAAAGATGGGAATGACGATGGAACAACGGAGGATGACCCCTCAAGAAGCGATCGAAGCGCCGACGTCGTGGCGCCGCTCTAAATCCTGGCCACAATAAAAGCGGTGATTCCGGCACGGGAGATAATAGCATCGCGGACGGTGCGAAGAGAACCCCTCCAGCGGGACTCGGCGCAGGAGGAGGGAGAAGCAAGTCCGCACGACGGCGGCGTAAAGAGAGGTCCAGGGCGATAATTACGCGCCTCCCTCCGAAGATGAGGCATGCCTCGACGCAATTTAATTTGCCGTGCTCGAGGATCCCGCCAACAGGAGCGCTTTCAAGCGCAGGCTTATAGCCATGGCAAACAGTCTCAAGAAAAGCGATAGCAACTTAGAGCTGATCAAGACACGCTAGGCAGCGGATGGACTGAAGTCCTTCCCTTGAAGAGTATGAACTTCGAACGCCCCTCAAAAGCTACCCCAAACGCAGGCCGTTGCCTCAACTAGAGGAGGAAGCACCCAAGTCGCCGATTACGACGTGGCAGACCGGCCACCCGTGGCCGCATAGCAGAGAAGCCTCCTGACCTCCGCTCAAGCCACACCCGGCGCGCCGCTCAAAAAGTACCAAGGCAAGGGATAATGTGCCGGACTTGCGAGATATATTGGAGGATAAGGCAAAACATACAAGATCGATCTACGGATCGCGTGGGCGCCCAGCAACACGGGATGATTATCGTCGCGCCGGACACAGCAAAACCGCCCGGGCCGAACACAGTGGACAAAGCTCATATGAGCTACGTCGGGATATAGCCCATCTGAGGCGCCAAGACACCCACTATGCTTCACAGATGAAGTAATGGATCATCAAATCCCGAGAGGGCTTCAAGCCCGTAAACATCGAATCATACGATGGTACCACAGATCCTGATGCGGATCGAGGATTATCTCCTCCATATCCACATGGCCCGCGGTGATGATCTACATGCCATCAAATACCTCCCCGAAGCTTAAAGGACCAGCTAGGCATTGGCTCAACAGCTTGCGGCCGAGAATCAATTGGTTGTTGGGAGGACACGGAAGCCGCATTCCTTGATAACTTCCAGGGGCACATATGTGCGACCACCAGACGCCGATGACCTTAGCCACATAATTCAGCAGCGGAAGAATCGGCCGGACAATTACGGACTCGGTTCCTAACAAAGAAAAATCAAATCGTTATTTGTCCGGATGCGAGAGGCCCTTGCAGCCTTCAAACATAACATCCATGACGAGTGGCTTGCCCGACACCTAGGACAGGAAAAGCGAAATCTATGGCAGCCCTCACAACCCTCATGACTCGCTTTTGTGCGGGAGAGGATAATCGGCTAGCTCGAAGCAACAACTTGGCCAAACATCCCGATAGTCCGGATACCAAGGACAACAATGCAGGTCGCGTCGCAGCAAGAACAAAGCGCCAGATTAACGTGCTGGCGATATCATCAAGACACGGCCGTCGATTGCCGGATCTGAGGCTCTAAACCCGGTCAGCGGAAGAAGCCATTCAAAAGATATACCGGGGCCCGTCCAACTTGGACCGAATACTCGACCGCTTGTGCCAGATACATGGCACCCCCGAAAACCCAGCCAATCACACCAACAGGGACTGTTGGGTGTTCAAGCAAGCAGGCAAGTTAGGTGTCGAACTCAATAACAAGGGGCTGCATAGCGATGACGAGGAGGAGCCCCGGCCGCCGAGCAATAAAGGACATAAGGGTTTTCCTACGCAAGTGCGGACGGTGAACATGATATACGCAACCCACATACCCAAAAGGGAGCGGAAGCGTGCACTAAGGGACGTATATGCGATGGAGCCAGTCGCCCCAAAGTTCAACCAATAGTCTTCCTGACCGATCACATTCTATCGAAGGGACCACACACCTAGCATACGTCACGGCGGTTTCGCCGCATTTGTTCTTGACCCAATTATAAACGGATTTCAACTAACAATAGTACTGATGGACGGCGGCAGCAGCCTGAACCTGCTTTACCAGGATACAGTGCGCAAAATGGGCATTGACCCCTCAAGGATCAAACCTACAAAGACGACCTTTAAAGGCGTCATACCGGGTGTAGAGGCCAGTTGTACAGGCTCAGTTACACTCGAAGTGGTCTTCGGATCTCCGGATAACTTCCGAAGCGAAGAGTTAATCTTCGACATCGTCCCATTCGCGGCGGCTATCACGCCTTTGCCGGACGAACCGCATTTCCCAAGTTCAATGCGGTGCCGCTTTTCGCATACCTCAAGCTCAAGATGCCAGGCCCTCGAGGAGTAATAACGGTCAATGGAAACACCGAACGCTCTCTCCGGACGGAGGAGCATACGGCGGCCCTCGCGGCGGAGCTGCAAAGCAGCCTCTCACGGCAATTCTCGAGTCCGGCCACTGCCAAGCGCGCCCGGAGTAACCTGCAACAAGACCACCTGGCGCGATTCAAGCACGAGTAGCAATCCGGCCCCAACCCCAACCCTCACAATATTGCGAACCCAGTATTACGCGTACATAATTACGCTCTGGAGATACCATGGGCATATGGGGAGGGGCAAGACAACGGCACGCCAAGAGTGCGGCTCGACCGCACCAGGGGCTACCGTCTGTGTCATTTCTTTTTTTCCCTTTTCTTTTCCTTCCTTTTCTCTTTTCTTTTTTACTTTCAGGACTCCGTCTTCAAACAGTCCTGTCCGGCACTTGAATCGCCGAACTCACGTTACAACAGCCAGGGAAGCGGAAGGCCACGTCAAGTGCTCAGGTGGTCTCTGTTATGAGCATTATACCTGTTTTACATACCATCCCGCAGCTTACCCCTGGAGGGGGACATGTTAGATAGTCCCATACCTTGCTTACCGCACTATTTGTATCGTTCTGCTTCCATTGCAGTACCCTTTTTTGAATAAACAATACAAAGCTCTTGCTTATTATTGCTTTAATTTCTTTATATATATACATATGTTCATTTCACGACATGCTGCAACCGTACACTTTGGTACGGCCAATACACCAGGGGCTCAAGTATCCCAAAATTATGGTGTGATAAAGTCCGAACACTTTCACAAGTGCGGAACCCCGAACTTATAGCATTATATGAATCGGCTCCGAGTCATGTCTTGGGTCAATAGTTGGGTTTGCCCGGCTTCCGTGTTTTGGTACCTTACGTTCCGCTATATCGGCTAAGGTAGCACCGGGAGAACCACTGCGATTGTGCCCAGTTATTCTGGGTCGAGCACCTCAGTGGAGAAAGCCAAAACTGACCGTCATGATAAGGCGAGAGCCGGTCGCTGTTCGAGAGGTTTTTTCGGGTCCCTAAAGACTTATGCCGCTTAGAGCGAGGAACCGAAATTATCCGGCCAAGGCATGGATAGCGCCCCGAACTCGGTCTTCCGAATACTAGGGGCTTCGCCGAAATTTAAAATTATAGAATTCTATGGCTAAGTGAGAGTGTTCAAGCATTATAAGTCCGGTTGCCTTGTTCGTTGCATTGAGCGCCTCCCTAGATGGACCCAAGAATGGGAACAAGAGCGCTCAAGTTTATCCCGAACACCCCAGCACTCGTGGCATGGGGGCTGAAGCCAACGACTTGCCCTCTCTCAAATTTGATAAATGGCTGCACAAAAGGTAATATTTTAAATTAATAAAGCGTTGCTTAGCGCATATGAACAAGTTTTCAGCGTACAGAATAACAAAACGCGAGTCTATTCAAAAATTACATCCTTGGAGCACTCATCCGCTATTCGGCGAGCACCCTTCAGGAGGCCCTCATAATACATTTTGGGTGTACGATGCTCCTTGACCTTCGGCGGCCCGTCCGTCACAAGCTTCTCCGCATCCAGCTTCCCCCAGTGCACTTTAGCATGGGCAAGGGCCCGACGGAACCCTTCAATGCAAATGGAGCGCTTGATAACTTCAAGCCGCGGACGGGCATCCACCACCACGCACCAAGCCAAGTAGCTCCGGGCATGGCCTCCAATGGCCACACCGCTCCATAAGGCCCCTCATGGCCTGTTCGGCGACCTTGTGGAGCTCGACCAGCTGCTTCAGCTGGTCGCTTAGGGGCACCGGATGTCCGCCTCGATATTGAGACCAGAACACCTTCTCCGTGGAGCTCCCCTCCTGGGCGCGGTAGAACGCGGCAGCATCAGACGCACTACGGGGCAAATCTGCGAATGCTCCTGGAGAGCTCCGAATCCGGGTAAGTAATAGGTAATGGACGTTTACATTCTTGCTTTGCATAAATAATGCCTTACCCACCGCTATCTTCTTTAGTGCTTTGATTTCTTGGAGGGCTTTTTGGGCCTCGGCCTTAGCAGCTTTGGCACTCTCAAGAGCCGAGGCAAGCTCGGACTCTCGGGTCTTCGAGTCACGCTCCAGACCCTCGTGTTTTTTCACGAGAATCTGGAGCTCTTGCCGCACCTCCACCAGCTGCGCCTCCCCTTTCTCTCGCTCGGTGTGCTCCGCAGCTGCATTGTTTTCGGCCACGGCCACCGCTTCCCTCAGGGTCTCCACCTCGTTCGTGGCCCCTGCGGTACCCATGTTATTTCTGTTATTTTTTGCAACCAAAACCTTTTCCATAAGGTATTTCTTTATTAAGGCATTTCTTACCTTCCTTGTCCTCGAGCTACTTCTTGGCTTGTCCAAGCTCATTCTCGGAACGCTCGAGGTTCTGCTTCAGTGTATTGACCTCCATGATCGGTCGGGCAGAGGTCGATGGCGCCTTTGCATTCGCATATTGACATACTTATATTAGACTCCTGTGTATATCTTTTAGATCCTCAGTCCGCTTTTCTTTCCGAACACCAAACTAAGCATCAGGGCTCTTGTCTATGCGGTAACATTTTATATATTTTAAACTTACCTCAAAGCCTGTTAGAAGGCTGATGCAGGCTGGGTCGATCCGCTCTTGGCGGGTGAACTGTCGATCACCGCACTCATAATAGTGCGGTGCTCCTCCTCTATGGAGGCGCCGTTGGCGCCTCCAAGAGCTATCCGGTGCCTCCGGTTGGACGGAGGACACCGGCGTCTTACCCTTCTTGCGAAGGATCCGCTGTCCGGACTTCGGAACCACTGATGGTTCCGGCATGGAGTCCGGACGAGGGTCGGGCTTAGAGCCCCTGGGGGTCTTGCCCCCCGCGCGCCTAGAGTCCGGAAGGTCGCCTTGTGGCGCCTCCTGCGCTAACTCCTCTTGACCAAGCCCTCCTTGGGGCCCAACCACGGTGTCATCCGCGGCGTGAGGCGAGGAGGCGGCCGGAAGCGAAGCACTCTCCATTTCCGACGAGCCCAGGGACCCGCTCGATGAATTGGCGACCTCGCCCTTGGGCGGGCTGCATGCATGATTGTTTGGCATTAGAGAACACTATACAATTATGAAAAACCATGGGCATCCGGACACTTACGATCTCGCCAGGGGCTTGGTCCTTGTTGGCCAGTCCTCCTCGTCGTCCTCGACGTTGGTGGAGAAGTCCGGAGGAAGGGTTCTTCCCTTCTTGGACCCTCCGGCCTCCCCCGTTGGGGCGGCCTTCCTTTTCTTCTCCTCCTTCACCGGGGGAGGAGCTTCTTCTTCTTCATCCTCGTCCTTAGGAGAAGATTCCGCTTCGGAACCTGACAGCACTTGGCGTCGGGAACTCCTTCGAGTTCCCGTGGCCTCCTTCTTGGCCTTCTTCTCCGGCACCACATGTGGCGCCGAAGCCAACAGCCCCGTCAATCGGGCGTCCTCCGGGTCTTCCGGCAAAGGAGCCGGACAGTTAATCTGTTCCGCTGTCTTCAGCCAGTTCTGTAAAAAATTAGGGAGTTTTAGATCCCGCATAGAGTCAATCTATGAAAAAAGAGTCCCGTAAAGGGTAAAATAACTTACCTCTTGGTGGGACGCCGTCGCTGTACCCGCGATCCTTGGTAGCGGATGTTGGGGCTTCAGCGCCCTTGAACAGCACCTTCCAGGCATCTTCGTACGTAGTGTCGAAGAGCCGGCTCAAGGTTCGGTGCTGTGCCGGATCGAACTCCCACAAATTAAAGGCCCGTCGTTGGCAGGGGAGAATCCGGCGGATGAGCATCACCTGGATTACGTCGACAAGCTTGAGATTCTTGTCCACCAGGTTTTGGACGCATGTCTGGAGTCCGGATAGCTCTTCCGAATCCCCCCACGTCAGGCCCGTTTCCTTCCATGACGAGAGCCGTGTGGGGAAGCCAGATCTGAATTCGGGGGCCGCCGCCCATTCAGGGTCGCGTGGCTTGGTGATGTAGAACCACCCCGATTGCCACCCCTTTACTGTCTCCACAAAAGCTCCCTCAAGCCATAGGACCTTGGCCATCTTGCCAACCATGGCGCCTCCGCACTCCGCTTGACGGCCGCCCACTACCTTCGGCCGGACATTGAAGGTCTTGACCATAAGCGAATTGGGGCTGGATGCAGAGGAAGGCCTCACACACGACGATAAACGCCGAAATGTTGAGGATGAAATTCGGGGCCAGATCGTGGAAGTCCAGGCCGTAGTAGAACATGAGCCCCCGGACGAAAGGGTGAAGTGAAAAACCTAGTCCGTGGAGGAAGTGGGGTAGAAACACTACCCTCTCATGGGGCCCGGGGGTTGGAATGAGCTGCCCCGCTTCGGGCAGCCTGTACGCGATGTTGCCGAACAAGTATCCGGCCTCCCACAACTTGGTGATGTGCCCTTCCTTGACGGAGGAGGCCATCCACCTGCCTCCCGCTCCTGACATGGTTGGAGAAAGGTCGAGGTGGGATGTGCGGACTTGGGCGCTGGAGCTTCAGTCTTGTGAAATGGATAAGCAAAGGAGGAAGAAGGCGTAGGTGAAAAGGTGGATCCTTATCCCCTTATATGGACGGACGAAGCTATGCGTCCCCCACCAGCCTGGTAAAACTCGCTTATTCCCCAAGCGCCGTAATCAATGGCGCGGATGGGTTACCCACGTCCATATTGACGAGAATCCCGGAATAAGGGGGCATGATCTATGCTTTGATGAGACGTGCCAAGGAAACTGCCTCGCTAAACATGCTGAGGTGGAACAGTAAAAAACGGTTCATATAAAGACCTGGCCATGGTGTGATGTCGCGCTGCGGAATACGTCAGCAGATCTGTGCAAAAGTTATTCTCTCTACGGTGTTATGTGGAACTTGTTTTGCAGAGCCGGCCACTATCCTTGTGTTCAAAACCTTCTATGAAGTATTCGGAGGAGGAACCCGCTTTGCAATGCCGAAGACAATATGCGCGCCGGACTCATCGTCATTGAAGCCAGGTTCGAGGGCTCTTGAGGAGTCCGGACTAGGGGTGTCCGAATAGCGAACTATCGTCACGGCCGGACCCCAAGACTTTGATTATACAATCTTTATGACTTCGTCCCGTGTCCGGATGGGTCTTTCCTTGGCGTGGAAGGAAAGATTGGCAATAAGGATATGTAGATCTCCTACCATTGTAACCGACTCTGTGTAACCCTAACCTATCCGGTGTCTATATAAACCGGAGGGTTTTAGTCTGTAGGACAACGACTTCATCATCAACAATCATACCATAGGCTAGCTTCTAGGGATTAGCCTCCTTGATCTCGTGGTAGATCTACTCTTGTACTACCCATATCATCAATATTAATCAAGCAGGAGTAGGGTTTTACCTCCATCGAGAGGTCCCGAACCTGGGTAAAAACATTGTGTCCCTTGTCTCCTGTTACCATCCGCCTAGACGCACAGTTCGGGACCCCCTACCCGAGATCCGCCGGTTTTGACACCGAGAACGACCCCGTGGTGTGGAGGGCTGGATGAACTGTAGACGGTGGAGAGGTGGTTGAACAGTAGTCGGTGGAGTAGCGTGCGGTGGAGGCTGGATGAACAGGAGCCCGTGGATGAAAAGTCGCAGGTGGAGGCTAGAGGAGGTCGGCGGTGGATGAACAGTAGCCCGTGGAGGCTGGAGGAGGTCGGCGGTGGAGACGACCAGTATCCCGTGGAGTCCCGTTTTGCGGTACGCCACACCCCTCCCGATGAATAGGACCCCCGTTTCGACCGTAGCGCTCCAACACAAGTCCGTTTCGTCCGTTTTGCGGTATGCCACACCCCTCCCGATCAACAGGACCCCCGTTTCGACCGTAGCAGGTCCGTTTCCTCCATTTTGCGGTACGCCACACCCCTCCCGATCAACAGGACCCCGTTCCGAACGTAGGAGGTCTGTTTCCTCCGTTGTGCGGTACGCCAGGCCTCGTTTCCATCGCCTGTTCCGTCCAAGCCCTCCCGATGAACACGACCACGCATTCCATTCCGACCCAGCCGGTTGGCTCCCACGCGTTCCGTTGCCTCCCGATGAACACGACGCATTCCGTTGCCTCCCCATGAACACGACGCATTCCATTGCCTCCCGATGAACACGATGACGACGCTATTTCTCTATTCCGACCCAGCCATGTACACGAGCCCTGGCCGTACGTATGCGCGAGTAGGCGTTCGAGACCCTGCCCGTATGTACGTACGTGACCGTATTTTCTTTCTTGCACGCTGGCCGCTGTACGTACGTGTACATGCTACGTGCGTGCCTCTAGTACGACACGTGCGCGCATCTACAACGACCAGTATGTACGTACACGTTCCAGAATGACAACGCTACGTACGCTTCGACCAGGTGGGTCCCGACTGGCAGGCACTTCCTTGCGTGCGAAGATGTAGCTGGTGGGTCCCAGCAGTTAGGGGGCGAATCATTTTTTTTTGCCCGGACGCACTTCCTTGCGTTCGAAGATGTAGCTGGTGGGTCCCAACAGTCAGGGGGGCGAATCGTTTTTCTTTTTTTTGCCCGGACGCACTTCCTTGCGTGCGAAGAAGTAGCTGGTGGGTCCCAGTAGTCAGGGGGAAACATTTTTTCATGAAATACGGTGGCCCGTCCGGTGGGTCCCTGTTGTCAGGTGGAGGAATAATTATTTTGTGCGTAATAAGGAGGCACTTCCTTGCTGCGGCCGTGGACCCGGTATCGGCCTCTCCACGTCTGATCCACGTCCGATGGAAGCCGTTCCTTGACCACGTTGACCACGCCGCGCAGAGAGCACCAGGGCGGTGGACGACGGCGAGGCCTATGATGGGGACGACGGCGAGGCCTAGGACGGGGACGACGGGGAGCCGGGGAAGACGCGCAGTGGAAGCCCGCGCGGAGAGGAGTAGGAGGATTCACTGGTTCGGCTGCGGTGTGAGGCTGCCGTCGCCGCAGGGCCTGGCCAACGGTGGGAATAGTAGGGGGCGTTGAGGCCTCCGCGGCAGCACATCCGGCCACGGGAGGTAGGAGCATGCGGCATGACCGGCGCTGCTTTGGACGGCTGGAGCAAGAAGCCCAGAGGTTGAAGAAGCACTACGGCCGTTGGATGGACATCGTACGGTCACTGGAGCTAGAATCGTTTATATTGACTAAGTTGACAAAGCCCTCCGTCCCCGTCAACTTGGTAGGCCCACAAGTCAGCCTCCCACTATGCTGGGTTCCAGCTGGCAGGGGGAGTATTCATTTTTTGTGCGTAATAAGGAGGTACTTCCTTGCGTGCGAAGATAGCTGGTGGGTCCGACACATCGTGAGGGCACGTTTTTTCGCGAAATATAGAGGCCCTTCCGGTGGGTCCCAGATGTCAGGTGGAGGAATAATTATTTTGCGCGTAATAAGGAGGCATTTCCTTGTGTGCGGCCGTGGACCCAGCTGTCAGCCTCTCCACGCATAGTCTACTTCCGATGGTGTCGTTCGTTGACCATGTTGACCACGCCGGGCCGAGCGCATCCAAGGTGGTGGACGACGGCGAGGCCCTGGACAGCAACGAGCCGGAGATGGGAAGAAGCGGGTGTAGAGTCGCAGACGGAGAGGTGTACGAGGGTTAACTGGTGCTAGTGCGGTGTGGTTCGGCAGTCGGTGGAGAAGAACAGGAGGTGTGGAGGGGTGGAGGGATGGCCTGGCCAACGGTGGAGTAGCGCTTCATAGCGAAGCGTGCTAAGCAAAGCTGCTAGCAGCAGGAGGCGGGAGGTGGTCCCGGCGGCGCTGGAGGAAGAAGACGAGAGATTGAAGATGGATGCTGGTCGTTGGATGTAAATCCAACGGCTAACATGTCAGAATCATTTGTTGACTAAATTGACAACGACTTGCATTGGCTTCGACCTATTGGCCCACATTTCAGCCTCCAAAAATGTGGCACGTATGCAACCCATTTTTTTTTCAAAATTTACAGCTTTTTTTGCGTGGTAGAATTTACAGTCAATTTAATCTTTTTTGTGAATTACAACCATTAGCTGGGCTGGGTGAACAAATTATGTAGCGTCCATGCGGCCCATTTATTTTATTTCCTAAAAAATTATAGGCCATTTGCACTTTCTCGAAATACACGATTTTGCTGGGCTGATTCTAATTATAATGTTGGGTTGGGCCAGCAATGTTATCAAAAAATAAAAAGGGGCTGAGCATTTTGTTATAAATATATTTAAATAATAAGTGATATTATTACATTCGTCCTTTTCCTGTTAGTTTGTAAGACGTGGTGATTTCTATTAATGGAAATCGGAGGGGAGACTCTCTTTTATCAAAAAAAAAAATACATTCATCCTTAAATCTTACCAAGCTTTTGTACACAATCACTAGGATTTTCGTGCCATAACAATCCAGGATTTTATTGTTAAGAAATTATTTTTATAAGTTAATAAGATGTGGGATATTGTTTTCTTACATATGTAAGTATCAGTTAAATATATGATGACAATAAAAATAATATATAATAACATATAAAATAATTTAAATATATATAATATAGTTATAAGGGAAACATAAGTTGGACCTGGCGTTCCTATTCTTATATAGAAAAATAGAACAGACCTCTGCGTTTTCTTCAAAAAAATACATAAATTGGGCTGCCGATATTAAGGAAAAATAAAACCTCGGATGGGAGGTCCATAGGCCGGTCGATACATGACGGCCCTCAAGAAAATACAAACAGGCCTATGGACCTCCCATCCGAGGTCGTGACTGCGCATGTTAAAAATGAAAGCCTAGACGGGGCAGCCCAAAACCACGTCCAACACTTGCCAAAACTTCGTCCCTCGCTTTTCTCGTGTTTCACACTTTCGACATTGTGTAGGCATTTTGTTGTGCATCATATGAGATGTGCTATGCATGAATGTTGATCAGCATGATGTTAATCGGCTGGTAGTTCCATTATCGACCATGAATAAAACTTCCAACATGATGTTAACCCTGTTTCAAAAGGCCGTATTAATATAAATGCTCTGCCTCTGAAAGTTGCAGTTTCTTATCTGAAACTGAACTTGCAATTTCTTATCTGGCCCGAACTTGCAATTTCTTATCTGAACCTGAAACTTGAAGTTTCTTCTCTGAGAATCACATTGTCTGCACTTTTATACTCCTATGAAACTACATTTTTTTAAATGCTAAAAATAGATCTCTAGAATTCATAAAATACTTCATATGCTGAATACTGCAAATCTGAAATTCAAAAGACATTCATATCTGAAAGAATTCTCAAAATACACAACACAAAACACAATTCACAACCTGCAAATACTGACAACCCTAAGCTCCTCCTGACAATTCACAACCTGCCCGATTATTGGGCTGGGCGGTTATGGCCCAGAGGAGCAGCTCTATGTACTCCGGCGCGACTCCCTCCGGGAGTATCGCCGCCTTTTCGCTCTGTTGTAGATATTTGGCCATGGATGTCGTCGTCGCCGCTAGTTGGTCCTTTTTGTCAAACTAAGACTGTATCTCCAACATCCTAGCTAGCTTCATAGGGTCGCCGTCTGTGATCCTCACGTATCGGTTGTACTCCTCCATCGATCTACTTCACCACAGCACCTTCACTCGCCGGCGGTGGTTTCTGAATGGAAGAGGAGAGGAGCAGCGCTGGTTTTGGATTAGAATGGGAGAGGAGCGACGCTGGTTTTGGACTGGAACAGGAGAGGAGGGGCGGTGGTTTTGAAATGGAAGAGGAGAGGAGCAGCGCTGGATTTAGATTGGAACAGGAGAGGAGCGGTGGTGGTTTAAGAGGAGAAGAGCGGAAGAGCGGCGCTGGTCTTGGAAGTATTTTTTTGTTGTTTTGCGTATTTTGGGTCAAAGTTTGACCACGTACTGTATTTGACAAGCAAAATGTGAATGCATGTCACCAAAAATTATATCGTTTGGTTCGTATCTGAATGTACTTTCAAATTATATTATTTTTGCAACGTATAACATATATTTTATGTGCAAAAATCATGGTCAATTATGACCCAGAATAAAAGGGAGACTAGTTAATGTGGGGTCGCTTTCTTAATTGAAGGGTAAATTGATTTTGATTTTGATCCAGTCACAGCGCGCCGGCCCTCTCGTCCAATCCTAAATCACTGCCGCACGCTCCTCTCCCTCTTGTCCATTGTAAAACCACCTCCTCTCCTCTCCATCATCTCCATTTCAAAACCACTGTCTCGCCTCTCCCTCTTCTGATCTTCTCCGTTGCAAAACCACCTCCTCTCCTCTCCATCATCTCCATTCCAAAACCACCGTCCTCGCCTCTCCCTCTTCCTCGATCTTCTCCATTGCAAAACCACCTCCTCTCCTCTCCATCATCTCCATTCCAAAACCACCGTCTCGCTTCTCCCTCTTCTCTATTGCAAGACCACCGTCTCTCCTCCCATCTTCCAAAGCTAGCACCGGACCACACAGAAGGACATCTATGGAGAGGATCCTGCAGCGAATCAGGCAGATCACCGGCGGCGACCAGGCAAAGTTAGCCAGGTTGAAGGAGATCCTTACTTGGTTTGACAATGAGTGGGAGATTTCGAGGATGGTGCGGGCCATGTGGAAATGTATGCGAAAGAGTGAGACGACAGCGATGAGGGCGGCGATGTACATGTACTCCTCGGCGGCAGTCATGCCGCAGTCCTCCGAGTTCATCGAGTATCTCCTCTGGGCGATGGAGCAGACAGATTTGCCCGAGGCGACAGTCAGGCGGAGGTGGTGGGCGTACAGGTCGAAGGTCGAGCACCCAGAGGATAACGAATCGATCGAGTATGGTGTGCCGTTCGTGAGGGTGCAGAGCCAGCCGGAGCCACAGGAGTATTCGTTCTCCCACCGCAAGAGGAGGCCGGATGGCGCGACGTCGCTTCCCCGCCATTCTCCCCGGTTCCCTCGGTGCTCGCCTCGTTTCAACGGGCGGCGGTAGGGTTTTTGGTAAGCTTCACATTACCCTAATCTTCCTCCTCCTCATGCTTACAATCATTGTGACAGCTAATGAAAATCATGCTTACAATCAGTCTCCGAGTACTACGCCAATCACCCTAAAATAGCTCTGGACCTTTGGGTCAAAGTTGTGACACAGTGTACAAATAAAGAAAAATAGATTGGTGCTTCTTTCAGAAGAGTACTGCCTAGAAAACTGCCAATATAAGCTACTAGTATTTGGTTTGAGGATTTGCTGCCGAGAAAGATCCTTCCACAGAGAGCGCCACACATCCCACTGGTGGTGGTGGATGCCAATGCGTGCATGCAGCATGGTTGGTGTCGGTAATTTTTACTTGGCACACCTCGCACTCTACATATATGCCGGTTCCATACGTACATTTGTGCAGTTCCACCAAAATGCAGCTGAATAACCCTGTTTGCACAGATAATGAAAAAGCGTGATTACATTATAGTTGCACTAGTTGATGAAACACGCAAAATAAACAGAAGAAAATATTGTGATAGTATCATAGTATGCCATGCTGCGAGGGCGAGATGGGCCCTGCAACACCTCATACGGTACGCCTCATACTGGACATCGTCCCAAGTCTCCCAGATACACCTTCTGCCAGTGATGAACATCAGTGTACAGCGGTAGTACAAGGAGGCGCCTTGAGACATTCAAATCTCCATTTTTGTACAGATCAGCTAAAATTAAACACCCCAGTTTGCAGAAATGCTTTAAAATTAACAATGGGACTAGTTGATGAAACATACATTAACAAAGAGAAGCACTTTCTTTATCTACATTGGAAATGAAATGATAGAGATGACACTCGCTCTATTTTAACTGTATTATTACTTCATTTTATCAGTGACACTAGGGTCGAGCAGGTGGCAAACGAGGTGTACTGCAAGGCGTCGCAAGGATGGAGGCCGGGGTGCTTAGGCTGGGATCTTTGAAGCTGGCTCTTTCAGTCACCAACATGGATGATTCAATTCATGGGACCTTTTGGTGCAGTTCACCTAAAATGAAGCAATGTCCCGTGAGCTAGCAGCTTCTTCTTAAATCTTTTTTAAGAAAAGGGCTCCAGCCCCGGTTCCATCTCCATCAGAAAACGAAACCCACAGAGATTCTTCTTCATTAGTTGCAATAAAATTGAGCAACATCAAGGTTGGTTGTGAAGATCCTGGAATGCTCAACTATAATTTGGATATCATTTGTGCAGTTCAACTAAAATCGAGCGTGAAATGTATATCTCTGTTTGCACAAAAAAGGTGGAAAGGAGGGTGACTAACAAGTGATGAAACATGCATCAAATGAAAAGAAGCATGTTCCTTATCTGAATGTCAATCCTACAAGGACATTAGCAATTTCTAAAGCAATGGCATTGCTAGATATTAGTATGGGCATTAGGATTAACTATGACAACCGTAAATACGACATTACTTTGGGCATGGGAAAGTAGGCGGACCAGGATAGTCGCATTTCTAACGAAAAGAACCAACTTATCTTAATGGGAAATTTTAGCAGGACATGTAAAGAAGTGCCATTGATTCATATTACTGGAGGCATTACATTGAAAACAACATTGGTTTAACGTGTCCTTACTTTTTAACAAAGGCGATCGCTACATTTTACTGGCATTACATAAGAGTGGCTCGGGGCAACAAACATCGAGCAGGATATCCGGGTTGGTCCCACTTTTGTTCGGTATAGCCACCTTATACCGTGTGAGGCTAGCAAATCTAGTGTTGGACTTACTCTGTGACTTGTCCCCAGTCCCCACTTTCTTTCCTTTTTCAACCAATAGATCGGGTTTATATTGAGTTTGTACTGCGTTTCCCTTTATTTCCTATTAGACCTAGAGACCAGTTGGATAGCCAGTCTCCGCTACTTTTCGCCCCATTATTTCCTCTTTCGACCAAGTCCTAGATTCAGGTAACAAATCCTCCCCCCCCCACCCCCATTAGTCCATGTTTTTACCAAGTAGTACAAGAATCGAGGGCAGGAACTAGTTTTACCTCTTAAACGTAAAAAAATAAGGTGGTTTTCGAACAGCCGATCGATCCTATCTACGAGGGGGCATGAGAAATAGTAAAACATACAAATGCAGCGACGTCAGGAGCTCGGGAAGTAGAGCAAGGCCAGTTTGAAGGAAGTTATACCGATGGTCGCCGGGATGTCGCTAGGTGGGCGGCGGGAGGCCGGATCTGCCCACACTACGGCAGCGAGGAAGAAGGGGTCGGAGGCCCTCCCTCGCCAGCGGTGCTTGGGAGAGAATGGCAAGGCAGGCTGATCGGGACGCAACAGCAGTGGGTACGAGCTGTCGCTGAGGATGACCGCGTGAACGTTGCACCTTCTCACCTTCCCTGGCGGAGAGGATCTGGCTGGATCTGTGACCAGCGATGAGCAGAGAGAGAGAGAGAGAGAGAGAGAGAGAGAGAGAGAGAGAGAGAGAGAGAGTGGCCACCGCTGTCATGTTTAGATCTGGAGAGGCCGAGACAGTGTGAAGAGAGCAACACTAGCAAGCAAGCGCGGAGGCTCCTGCCTATATAGTGGAGTAGTACTAGCTTTCTTTTGTCTACCGGAGCCGACTTGACCTCGTCAAAGACTGTCGAGAAGTCTTCATGCACGTGGTCCGGAGGTGCAGTTGTCATAATTTTGATCTGAAGCGCCGGATTATAACATATAACATGAAAAAATGCCACATGACAAGAAATCATAACCTCACTGCCCAAAGGAGACAACATGAATCCCGACAGACAAACTAGACGAGGAACAAAGCTCAAATTAAAGATAAACTCGTAGAAAAGGGGTCCGTCGATAGATGTCCTAATTAACATAGCCGGCTTGACCTAGATGGAAGCCGAGTAGTCTTCGTGCATGTGCCGCCAATGACTAGCCCAACTCAGTTGTCGTTGTTTAACCCTCGTAGTGATCCGAAGCACATGACACCTAATTTTGCGAGATGACAAGAAACCTTTTTTTAGATTTCTCACCACAACTACAGCCATGTACAACATAGCCTGCACGATATGTAGACGATAGCCAATCCAGCGTGTCCGCTGGAGTTCCGGGTCACATGCATGGACGAACTGATCTTCCATGTCTTGCAGGGATCGTCCAGGCACCAACGTAGTACAACACTTCTCTAGTACTATCGCTCGTCTCCCTCTTCTATTAAGTCACCCGACTTGCGGGGCCGGGGAGTGTGCCTATGGTCGGTTCTAAATTGCGGTCCCACATGTGTGTGCAAACGCAATATGACGCGTGTTCCATTCGGAGAGCAGTGTGGCAGACCGACCGACCGTCTGGGGTGCGACATGAACGCGACGGGCATGATGTATACTCCGCACATGTGTACCGCCGTTTTCTAGAGGCTTTGCTCCATGGCGCAATCCATGGATACAAAATTAGTATATTGTATACTATTTAAAAGTCGAGGGCGGGGCTTTTCCTGCGTGGTAGGCGGCAGGGCAGTTCTGCCTAGTCGGTTCGACAGAGACGCGAGAAGACGAGGGAGTAGGCTGCTGCAAACATAGGGCTGTGTGCTTTGACAGCGAGTTACTACTGAACAGGTGGGGCCCCGTGATTTGACTTGCCATTATCATTTTAATCACAAGGCCACGACCGGCGTGAGTCTCCGATTCTGACCACCTCCATACAGTTGCCTCTCCCAATGCTCCACCATGTACTCTTGCATGAGAGCCCACTTCTCCACTTTTTCCTTGCCTCTCTTTCCTCCACATATGCAAAAATGCCATGTAAAGTGCACCATTGTACTTACTTGCTCCTACAGGTGCTTAAGCTTGCCACATAGGCATAAGGTCTGATGTGGCAAGTTAATCAAGAAGATAGAGACTAGTTTGGTGAACCAAGGAAGAAACGGTGCTAAGCGCTCGTACCTAGGTGAAAAGACAATTTTGAGTCTATAGCTAATTAAATGAAGCAAACTTAGCAACACCATTTCATTGGAAGAGGTCACGCCTTGGCAAATGCAATAAATACTAGTACTCCCTGTGTCCCATAATATAAGAACGTTTTTGGCACTACACTAGTGTCAAAAACGTTCTTATATTATGGGACGGAGGGAGTACGAAGAAAGAGATAGAGAGAAGTAAAAAAAATACACTTATAGCCAACCTTATAGCTAACCTTGTTGTAGTATGAGTGACTAAGTGATGACTATGTATGACATGCCAACATCAGATAGCCTAACGCACCGTGTTAAATCTCCAAGGGCGCGACCATGATATGGGCTGCTGGCAGCCCTTGGATCTGAGATCAAACGGTCACATGCTAAGTTGCTGAAAATTTGCAGAATAACCCTCCCGCGGCAACCGACAAATTTCCTCCCGTGGGTCGGAGTAGGTTTCTCGGTTTGCATGCGGGTTTAATGGAGGCGAGGAGGCGTGTTCAGCCGGGCATGCAAAGTGACGCACAAGATACTATTCGATTTGACAACTACAACTAGTATATTATAAAAAACAAAGAAGAGTAGTAGAGATAGAGATAAGAATAGAGACTAGGGAGGAGCACCATCTACCGCTTCGTGGGCTACTCCTGCGCTCCATTCGGTGGGCGCTGTTGACATATGGGGAGCGCACTCTCGCGACTGCTAGCAACGACGACTTCACCGACGACGACTTCTTCCCCGACCTTGGCAACCTCTTCCTCAACGACATTTGCGACAACCTCAACGCCAATGGTGCTGCTCCGGTTGCACCGTATGTGTTTCTGTCCTTCCTGTTCGAAATCATGGTAGAATTCATGTTTCTACTCTGTGTCCTAGACTCGATCTGTTCATCTACTATGCTAGTCCGCATGATTAGTTTAATCTCTTTTATAGCCGTCGTGATTTATTTTGTAGTAAATCTCGTAGTAACTTGCTCATATATTCAACTGGCAGAACGTCCCCTACAGCCACTCCCGTTTCATGGATGGCCTGGTTGATGCCTCCAAGGAGCCCTTTGTCTATTGCTATGAGTTCCCGGTGCCGTTTGGGGGCTCACCGGCGGACATCGTGCATCACCTGATGCAGGCGTGCGGCGATCACTACTGGCCCTTGGCCAAGAACATCAAGTACGAGATGTGCTAATCGTTCACCGTGCCGGAGTCGCGGGAGGATCGGCGCCGCCTGCTAGTCTCGGAGGAGGACGGCAGCGTCTTCCTCTTGATCGTGGCCACCGGCGAGGCCCACGCAGGCCACCGCCACATCTCTGTAGTGTGCATCAGGGGAGACGCCCCTGACGCTGACACTGACACGAGGCCGATGTACGGGTGCGTGCTCACTATTACTACCCCTCGGAGGTCCGTGGGCGGCGACACTGGCTACGTCAAGATGACTTGGACTCTACCGAGCTGGGACCTTCCCGCCGATGTGGACATGGAAGACACATGGTATTATTTGACCCCCAACAATGTGCATGGCGACTCCAAGGAGGTTCACCTGGACATCTGCATTACTAAGTTAAATGTTGATCATTAGTCTTCGCTCAATGTAATCCGCTGTCTAAGCATGTGAAGACTTCCATGCATGATCTTGCTCTATTGGAGTATCGCGCATGAATAGAAGTGTATCCATTTATGGTTTAGTCTAGAATCTTCCATGTATGAATTTTTACTACAGTACCAGTGAAAGACTTATAATGAACCATTTCCTGCAAAGCACAATAAGAGTTATTTCTTCACAAGTTTTGGATGCAGGTTGAACAGTTGAACACTTTTGTTTGCAAAAGATAGTTTTTTATCTATTTCACCCGGATGTTTTTGAGCTGTAGAGATGAAATAATATCCGAAGAAACCTATCGATCTGCTGGCAGCCCTTGGATCTGAGATCAAACGGTCGCATGCTAAGTTGCTAAAAATTTGCAGAATAACCCTCCAGGATAGGATATTCACCCATAGGTCTAGAATCACGCCATGCAACCGTTCGATCTCAGATCCAAGGGCTCTCGGAAGCCTGTATCATGGGAGAATGGAAAGCCACTACCTGCTGCTCGTGATGTCGGGCAGTTCGCTTCCTACTCGCCCCCTCGACGCCCTTCAATACTACGGCGGTTCGCTTCCTAGTCGTCCCGTCCATTCACATTACGGCAGTTCCACTAATCCTAACCTCCTCCCAAATCCATGGCGTCCCAAATCTCCACGATCGGTGGTGAGTACAAGGTTAGAACCATCACCGGCGATGAGTTCGATGTCATCTACACCCGTTCTTCCGCGACGGTGAAAGGATGCCTTTCGCCTGCATTTATGTTCGAAAACTTCAGATGATGAGTGGGTCGCTGGGCTAGATGTTGAGTACACCACAGTCCCGGGACGAGGGAAGGATATAAAGGACGAAGAGAGGAAGAAGCCGCCGTTATCCAGGTTTGCGTGCATGACTTATGCTTGGTCTACCACATATGCCATGCCGACGTTGAATGCCTGGATTTTAAGGACTTCCTCAAGAGCAACCTAGTCAAATTCGTTACTGTAGACTTTGGTAACGACAAAGAAGTCCTGGGTCAGATAGGCCTCGTCGTAGGCAACCCCTTCGACCTCTAGAAGAATCGGCTGGTGTCCTCTCGTCGGCCTTCACTGCTGACCCTGGCAGGAGCCATGGTTCATCGTTAAATGCAGTAAACCGGAGAAACCTCCATACACGCTTTCATCGTTATGCATGGCAGCGGAATGTACTAGATATAGACCACATCCACTATGCTGCAATGGATGGCTACCTTTGTTTCAATATCTACAAGGGTTGGATGAAGAGCAAGAGCCAAGTGTGCGGTTCAAGCAAAGAAGTATCGGCCAAGAGGAAGAGGGACCAGGACGAAGTCGAGGACGTGGACGAGGACTCCGAGTAAGGTGGCAGTGTCGTTGCTCATGGTGGTTCTAATACAGTGTCTACCGGAATAGTTGCAAAGTTTAATTTCAGGTGTGCTTAATTCAATTTGAGGGGTGTGTTGTGCTGAGCCCCCAGCAGAACTATGTTATGTTTCTTCTCGTTACTTTAACTCTTCAGTACGTACATACTAGTATTTCTTACATTTCATCTTTTAGTTGGTATAGTACTACCACTCGTTTCTTCATATTATACGTACAATATATATGGCCAACATCATATAGCCAGCAGTTTAGTTGTCAAAGAATTTCAGGGTGCTTAGTTTTGTCAAAGAATTCTAGGGTGCTTAGTTTTGTCAAAGAATTCCAGGGTGCTTAGTTTTATTTGAGGGGTGGGTTGTGCACTTGTGCTGGACACCATTATTGTGACAAGCCTTTTTAATAGTACTATATGCATAATTTGGCCATTTAGCGCTCTCTATATGTACCGCCTTTTTTTATTTCAAGTTTTGCTCCATGGCGCAATCCATCGATACTACTACTGTACAAAAGTGGAGTATATACATTTTTTAAAAGGCTAGAGGGCGGGGCAGTCTAGCTCGGTCGGTTTCGCGAGAGGCGAGGGCCTTTGTGATTTGACGGATCATTACTGCTGGAAGGCGGGGCCTTGTGATTTGACTGCTCATATAAATGCGCCGACGACCTGAGGAGGAGCAAAGAACCATGCGGTATACTCAAGTTTTCCACTGGAGTAGTACTGCGACGGAGGAGCACGAAAAAAAGCATTGTTCTATTAATTCCCTCAAAAAAGCATTTTTCTATTCATGCCTCGCAGAGAACGTGACACGTGCAGCGGAACACCCGAAGCAAAAGATGAAACACAGGAGCAAAAGAAGAAGGAAGATTATCACCCCAAATGATCTAATTCGCCGCGGAGTCATAACTGCTTCTTCATCGCCTCCACGACCTCCATCTCCTTGCGCGTCTCCTCCACCATCTTCTTCATTCAGACCATGATGCGGGATTTCTCGACACGAGCCTTCATCATCTGTTCCACGGCCGCATTACGTACCTTGACAGCAGCCGGGTGCTCGGCGCGAGCTTCGCCAACTCCTCCTTCTGTTCCATGATGAGGGCCTGCAGCATCTTCATCGAGGAATTACTATTCTCATGTAGCTTCTTCCAGCCGGCGTTCTTCTCCTTCAACAGGTCGATCTCGTGGCAGAGCTTCGCCTTGTCCTCCTGAAGTCGCAGGATTTCGCCGGTCGCCTTCTTCTCCGAGGCAATGCTCTTCTTCAAAGAAGATCACCAAGCCGGGCGGTCAACTCCCCCTTATTGAGCTCAGCGGGCATGTCGTCGAGCCTCTCCTTCAGCAACTCCATCAAGCCTTGGATGAACTCCTTCTGCTTATTGAGGTGCTTATTGAGCTGATCGGGCATGCCGTCGACGGATAACGACTCCAGCTCCGCTGGCTCGGCATGTTCGCCTCCGCGGCTAGGTCGCTCCTGGGAGCCATCGCCTGCCTGTGAGAGATCTTTCGAGGTCTCTGCGTGGCGGCGAGCCCTCTTTTTTTTCCGCAGCCTTGGTTGCCGCTCCCTTGTTACGAGTAGTTCTCGACCTAGAGCTCTGCTCACCGCCATGGCAACGACGGACCTAAGAAGAAGCACTTATGAGGAGGAAAGGTAGAGTAATTTTTCGGTTAGGTAGTTCCCCTTTTATAACCTAAGTACTAGCACTAGTACTAATACCTGCATAGTTGGAACACGTTCAGGTTTGGTACGTACTAGTAGGTGTGAGCAGGCTTTCGAATGTGATGGGAACAAGGTAAAGATTAATTGATGGTTTTAGTTTCGAGGCCAGAAACGGCTCCCGATGAGTTTAGCAGAACATAAATTTCAAGTACTACACTGCTCAAATGCGTAAATATTATGTTACTGTCAAAAATTGGCACAAAATATGAAGGAGACCAATGGAAGTACTACTAGCAACACATGATTTAACTACTCGCATGCGCACAATGGAGTAATAATGTCTTTCTTCCGCCGTCACGTCCACTCAATTTGCATGCACTGTATTAATTGACCATCAATGAAGTGAACGACTTTACACGCGTCAAATTATCACATGGGGTGGATCTTGGTACAAAATTGCATCCGCCTGTACCCGCGATGTGTGTGTGCGAGGAATGAGTGCGAAGGCGTGGCGTGCATGCACATCTTCGCTTCGTGCATGTACCGCCAAAGATGGTCAGGGAGGACGAGTACATTCTTCCGGAACCAAAGAAGACGTCATCGTGATCAATCCACGCAAGGAGGTCGCGACAACGCCTCCACATGTGCCACGTGGCTTCATGAACTGTAAGAGAGACACTGTGTAGTGTGCCATTGGTATTCTAATTGACGTGTTTTCACATACTCAAAGTACTAGTACGGTACACGTGCATTGCACGCATCAGATTTTGCAACCAAATTATGAATAAATACCACACTATAGCATGTAAACTCTGAGTCATATATGCCTGATGTAGCCCTTCGTTTAATTCTTATAGTTCATCTCATTCAAAGTCAATTAGCTTTTATAAAAAAGCTAAGAACGCGGGAATAGGAAAAACATGGGATTATAGTGGAATGTCGTCTTGAAATATACATGATTGTACGAGTGTTTGATTGTGCATAGAAAAAACGCAGAATTCTTTCAAAGAGGTTTGAGTGGATGGGATGTTTCCTATGAAATCTAGTGCAAATGAATCATATGGAAAAATTCCTATGGTTTACAATCCTACAAATCAAATAACCAAGATAGGAAAAATTCCTAATGATTAGAATCCTCCAAAATTCCTTTGAGAATCCTTTGAATCAAAGAAGCCCTTAATCTATTTTATGATTCATGGAATTGTGCGTTGTAAAGCATAAAGTAAAAACAAATAATGGCAATTCAACTAGGAAAAAGTTTGGGCAGTTATGATACGGAAGATTCTAGAACACAAGAGAACCACTGTTGTTTTGAGGTTTGTGCATTATGCTTAAGTTCAACCATGGAGTCTGCTAGATTGTACATGTGGTAAAATCCGGTGGGGGGCTAGAAGATGGTGCAAGGGGCCGAGTGGAGGGAGACTATGAAGGAATGCACAAGTGCGAGATCGATATTTAGAGAGAGGAGGCGAGAACGTGCGCTATTGCGCGCAGTGGCGGAGCCATGAAAAAGAAATGAGCTAGGGGGCCAAGCATTGGTAATCCTTTATGAGGAGGGTCAATTCATGAACTCAAACCATTTTTAGCAGCAATTGTCTAATGATCACATTCATATTAGCCTCGATATATAGTGATGTTAGGGGGGGGGGGGGGCAGGGCCCTTACTGCCCCCTGTCTTCGCCATTGTGCATGCGTCTGAGATATGAAGCGGAAGGCATGGATGATGAGAGGGGAACGTTGGATACATAATTAATGTGGGTGTATTAGCTATATATGTTAATCCTATCTAGAGAGGTATAGATTGATCGACGTGGACATGGGAAAGAGGGTGAGACCTCACTGGATATATCGATTGATCGGTTTGTGTGGAAAAATATGGAAGACCTAGCTATATACACACATACATAGAGGAACATCGATCGTTGCGCATGCACGCGTGAGAGATAAAGAATGCCCGATATGATGGAGAGGGGGACACTACTAGAAAAAGGGCTATAGATGGGATTGACACTAATGGCGCACCAGACAAGCGGTGCGCCATTAGTATATACTAATGGCGCACCACCTTCTGATACGCCATTAGAGTTGAAACTACTAATGGCGCTTTGGGCCGAGGTGCGCCATTAGTATCAAATTTTTTGAACTAGTGCGCCTGTCCAAACATACTAATGGCGATTCAGACTCGATCGCCATTACTAGTTGTAACTAGTAATGGCGCACTGCCTGAAAGTGCGCCAAAGAATGTTGTTTTCTTTATTATATTTTTTATTCCTTTTTTTGCAAAACTACTAATCGCCTTTGCCACCGCATGCGCCATTACTAGTTTAAACTAGTAATGGCGCATCGTGGAACAAAGGCGCCATTAGTATGTTTTTTTTGCAAAACTACTAATGGCGCACTACCAGAAGGTGCGCCATTAGTAACCTGGATTACTAATGGCGCATGTAGGGTTGGTGCGCCATTAGTAAGTGGGCAGCAACAAGATATTTTGGACAGCCTCTCCCCCACCCACACTCACATTCTCCCCACTTCATTCCCTCCACCTCCTCCTTGTCTCGGTGCCTCCTCTTTTTCACCTCATTGCCACCATAGATTCATTCAAATTAAGTGGTTAAATTACCTTGTTTTGATAGGTAAGTAAGGGGGAAGCTATATTTATGTTGTTCTCCCTACAACACTGTGCACATGCACTTTATATGGCCTAGCTAGATCTATGTATGTTCGTGGTGTTGCATATGTTTGTGGTGTTGCATATGTGTTTGTGTTTGGAGGTTTACCGGTATTTGAAGTGCGATAGTTGCCAATATTTTGCCGGAATGTTGATTCATTTCCGTTTCGGCGAGAATTTTGGCATTAAGCATTCTTTTTGGTCCTATTTTTAGGGAAAGTCATGCCAAATTTTTTCTTGGTTCTAAAATATCGTTTTGCTCTACCCCGCAGGTGACCATGGTCCGCACGATGACCGAAGGCATCGTGAATAGGTTTTTGAGCTCCGCGAAGGCCGAGATGCTTCAAAAGAACGAGACGGAGATAAGATGTCTGTGTCGAAGATGCAAGTCAAGAGCCTTATTGCGGACCCGGATTCCGGGCAGGTGCGGGACCACCTGCTCTTGCGTGGTTTCATGGATGGCTATCGATGGCAAGGTGATGAAGATGACTACGAAGTCGTCCATGGGGGCCGGGCAAGAAATGAGGACGGGCAGCAAGACAACCACCGCGGCTCGGGCGGGCGAAAGCGTACGAAGAATCCCTGTGAGATGATCACGACGGTGATGTTGTACACGATCATCATGTAGAAGATGCAGGACATGATGATGAGGAAGATGCCGGAGTAGAGGACGGGCATGATCATGAAGATGATGATGCCAGCCGAGCGCATTTACGCTGGACCATCGATGGGCTGGGTGCAGGACCCTCATATTCAAGAGCTGCTTCTCAAGCGAGACGGATAACGCAAGAGCTGCCGCCCGAGAGAAAGCCAAGATGGATCAACTTGAGTTAGACGCGGTTACTCCATTGTATGAAGGATGCAGGACCGAGGATACCCGCCTGAAAGTAACGCTCATGGCTCTGGAGATGAAGGTAAAACACAAAATGACCGACGATGCTTCGACGAGAACATGTCATTTTGGCACGAACGCCTTCCCAAGGGGAACAAGTGCCCGACCAGTTTGGAGGAGGCTAAGAAAATCGTGGTGTCCTCTGGATTTACCGCACGTGAAATACCATGTGTGCATGAACAATTGCATCATTTATCGGGACGAGCACGCTGGAGTCTACCATATGTCCGGTTTGCGGCGCCACTCGATACAAGAAGAGGAAGAAAGCTCCTAAAAGTGGTGTGGTACTTTCCGATCACTCCTCGTCTGCAGCGGTATTTCGCGGACCCTAAGGTAGCAAAGCTCCTGCGCTGGCACGCCGGATGTGGAGGAGAAGAAGCGAGAAGATGACGCAAATGATCCGGAGATAGATAAAAAGACAAGATGCTGAGTCACCCTAAGGATGCGAGCCAGTGGCAAGCGTTGAACTTCGAAGACCCAGAATTTGGGAAGGATCCAAGGAACATCATGCTGGGCGCGAGCACCGATGGAGTCAATCCGTTTGGCAGCCAGAGAAGCACATTCACATGAGTATGGATGTACCTGGCCTGTGTTTGTGTGGATGTACAACCTTCCCCCTGGTTGTGCATGAAGAGGAAGTACATTCACATGAGTATGCTAATTGAAGGGCCGAAACAACCAGGGAACGACATCAATCAGATTCTGGGGCTGCTGAAAGAGGAGCTTGACACATTGTGGAAAACGCCAGCCAATACGTGGGACGCCGCAGAAAGAATATTTCCCTATGAGAGCCGTGACCGCTCACGACGGTGCACGACTATCTCGGTTACGGATATCTCGCGGGGCAGGTAGTCCACGGATTTTCTGGATGTGTAAGGTGCACGGATGACACAACATATCGCCAGCTAGATAGAGATCCCGGTTCTTCGAAAACCGTGTTCATGGGACATCAAAGGTGGCTTCGCGACGATGACCCGTGGAGGAAACGCAAGGATCTGTTCGATGGTGAAACCGAACTCGAAAACGCCTGCGTACGAGGAGCGGCGAGGAAATAGACCAGCTATTGAAAAATTGGAAAGATTGCCCATTGCCGAAAGAAGCAAAAGGCGCCAGAGCCGGAAAGAAGCGAAAGGCGCCAGAGCCGCTGCTGAAGGTATGGAAAACGAGGTCTGTTTCGGGACTTGCCTGTCTTCGAAGATCCACCGTGTGGCTCACGGCCTTGATGTCATGCATATCACGAAGAACGTGTGCGAGTCTGCTTGGTACCCTGCTCAACATGCCAGAGAGGACCAAAGATGGGCCGAAAGCAAGGGCAGACTTGAAATCAATGGGCATCAGGCAGGAGCTTCATGCTAATGATGATGATGATGATGATGATGATGATGAGGCGAAGCAGGACACAGTATGTCGTCGCGAAGGCAAAAAGTCCAAGAAGACCGGAAATGAATACCCTCCCGCGTGCTTCACTCTAAGTCAGGAGGAGATCGAGCAGTTTTTCACCTGCCTCCTAGGAGTAAAACTTCCTTACGGTTACGCGGGGAAGATAAGCAGATACCTAGACCCAGCCGGGCGTAAGTTCGGGATGAAGTCTCACGACCGTCACGCGTCGATGACGCAGATACTTCCGGTTGCAATCCGTGGGATCATGGACGCGCACGTCCGTGAAACGCTATTTGGCCTATGCAACTTTTTCGACGCCATCTCTCGGAAGTCGATTACGCGAGGCAACTCGAAGGCTACAGGAAGAGATCGTGGTGATACTATGCGAGCTTGAGATGTACTTCCCGCCCGCATTCTTCGACGTTATGGTGCATCTGCTGGTCCATATAGTGGAGGATATCATCCAACTTGGGCGGCGTTCCTGCACAGCATGATGCCGTTCGAAAGGATGAATGGTGTCATCAAAGGATACGTTCGCAACATGTCACGTCCAGAGGGAAGTATAGCCAGGGGCTTTCTGACCGAAGAGTACATCTCCTACTGCATGAATTATCTAGGCATTGAGAAACCCCTTGGTCTGCCCGTCAACAGGCACCTCGGCAGGCTCGCTGGATGGGGTCACCATGAGGGTCGCCGCGAAATGCATGTCGACTTAGAGGGTCGACTCGCCGACTTTGAAAGAGCAAACCTAGTCGCGCTACAACACATAGACGTGGTCGATCCTTGGGTGGTAGAGCACAAAACCTTTATTAAGAAGACGTACAATGACCGAGGCCAACAGAGGACGGACGGAGATATAATCAAAGAGCACAACTCATGTTTCACGCGTTGGTTCAAGCAAAAGCTTCTGTCGTACCCTTTACATGAGGATTCTTCCGCGGAAGAACAACTCATATTCGTCTTGTCACGAGCGCCGAGCACAACCTGATGACCTATGAGGCGTACGATATCAACGGCTACACATTCTACACCGAGGCCAAGGTCATGAAGAGCGATGGTTATCAGAACTCCGGGGTAACGATGGAATCCTACACCGGTAATGACAAGGACATATACTACGGAAGGATCGAGGAGATCTGGGAGC
The DNA here is from genome assembly GCA_021605145.1 of Aegilops bicornis. Classification (NCBI taxonomy): domain Eukaryota; kingdom Viridiplantae; phylum Streptophyta; class Magnoliopsida; order Poales; family Poaceae; genus Aegilops; species Aegilops bicornis. The sequence continues at coordinate 96,971,941 of CM038673.1, forward strand.
TGAGCTACGCTGGAGAGAAGGTCCGATGTTACGTGTCAGATGGGTGAAGAGCGTCCTAAAAGAAGACCGGTATTTCACCACCATGGTTATACCCGAAGCCAAATCCAAGACCGCGGGCGCAAACGTCACCGCTAAAAATGAGCCATGGGTACTGGCTTCCCAAGTTGACCAATGCTTCTTCATTACCGACCCGTCAAAGCCCAGTCGTGTTGTCGTGAGGAGAGGCAAAAGGAAGATCATCGGAATGGATGGAGTAGCCAATGAGCAAGACTTCGACAAGTACGGCGACCCGAGGATCGAACATGACGAAGATGATGAAGTAGCAGCATACACCACAAGAAGAAGCAGAACCACCCTACCTAAAGGACGTCCGTTCCACAGAAGAACTCCATTTGCGAAAAAGAAGGGCAAGAAGATAGCTAGCTAAGATCGATTGTATTTCAATCGTAGCCTTCATTTCTCGATTGTATTTCATGGGCACTTTTTGAACTATCATGAATATTTTTAAATTTCATGGACACTCGATCTCGAACCCCCTCCATCTCGGTCGCTATCCCACCTCGCCAGATCCGTTCCCCCTCGCCGTCGAGCACCCCCCGGTCCACCGCCCACCGCCGCCGACCCCCCGCACCCTCCCTCGCTCCACCGGCATTACCGCCATTGTGCCTACCTTGATCGAGGGGTTGAGTGCGTGGATTGCGGGCGGCCAACAGGGGCCGCCCCCGATTCCTAGCTTCACGGCCAGCAACTCGCTGAACGCGATGGCAGGGCCATTGGTGTCTCCGGTGGAGGCGGCATTGGTGTCTCCGACGGCGGCACGGGAGCTTAATGCACCCGGGTGTACGCCGGCCGCCACCTCTGCAGCAAGTGGCCCCTCCGTCAACTGCACGCCCGCCGTTGGTGGTGCCTCGACATTAGCCGAGCTCGACACCATCATCATGGTAACTAATTAAGCCTCTCTCGGCCGAGGACTTCATCTCCTTGCCTTTGATCGGGCATCCTCGACGCCCTACATGTTTTCGCAGGGCGCCGCCGATGTTCCGTGCACTCTCCCGCACTTCGCCGTGAACAACGAGTTGGTCGATGTCGCCAAGGGCAAAATCGTTCAACCGGGCAACCCCTTGTTCCACGGTACCCAGATGCCACCCAACTTGTTTAGGGTTCAACTGGTTCGGGTGCTGCCAGGCTACGACGAGTTGTACCTCCGATTCGACCCGTCGGGACGATGATGACGTGATGACCCTCAGCGCCTGCCTGAGCTGGCCCCTGCTTTGGCCGAAGAGCCAGATTCATTTGGGGGCGGGGGACACCACCCCAAAGACAACACCGCCAGTCGTGCCGGCGCAAAGTCGGCCCCATGGCAAGACCGCCGCAACGGTGCCGGACATCCCTATGCCATCGATCCAAACATGCATATGGCACAGGATCGTAACGACGACGACGACGATACATTTGCCAACGCCGATCAAGTACTTTGCCGATCATGGGTACGGTGGCGACTTCATGGGGCCTCCTTCTCAAGAACCCAACCCAACAAAAGGCGGCGCGATCTAGCTGGTACCGCTGGAGAAGCCAAGTTCCAACAGCGCGTCCCGCTGCTCAGCCTCTCGGGAGACGCCCAGCCTGCCGACTTCACCGAGCCTCGGATAGGCGAGGTGCGAAATATTATCAGCCACAACACACTCAAGAAGGCGGTGCGTGAGCGTAACTCGGTCCCATTACAGGAGAAGAAGAAGGCACGCAAAAGAAAGAGTAACAAGGGTGCGGGCCAGCCAGCACCGAGTACGATCCGTGCTCAGGACGGGCCACCTTCACCTGAGGATATCTCGAGGAGGGTGCATGTGGCGGGTAGGGTGATGCTACCGACAAATATGCTCAATGCTGCAACCGGTGCTATGCGGAGTCTGCATGATGTTGTTCTTTCTTTGGAGAAGCGGCGTCTCGTGAGAGAAGGATGTGGCATACCCGGTTTTCGTGGCCAAGGTGCCGAGGGCAAGGGCTTTGTGGATAACTCCATCGGGCGTACGATCGTCCTGCGGTTTGATGACATCCACGCTATGTTCAACCTTCATCCGTTGCACTACACCTTCGTTCGGCTATTTTCGCTGAGTATGGAGATGCGGATCATTCGTGACAAGACCCCGGACATCGTGATAGTCGACGCCTTCTACATGCGTGCCAAGATCTTGGGCAGCGCTGGGGACTGGCAAGTCGCGAAGTTCTTACCTCAAGGCGCCATTCGGCAAACCAAGATAAGGATAACTTCCTCGTGCCTTACTTTCCTGAGTAAGTCCTCCTCAACCGCCCGTAACATATGAATTCTTAGATTTCGATCGCTTTTCTTTTAACATTCCGTGTTTTCTGCGGTGACACACATTGCACGCTCATCCTCCTAAGCCCCAAATATTCCATGGCCACGATTTCGACCGGACCGTCACCGAACGTAGACTACACAAATGTCAAGAAGGTTCTTGATGATGTTCTCCTGCCACGCCTAATCTGGAGGCACCTTCACCAGGCCTATTCGTAAGTACCGCAAGCACGTGTTCTCCCACAATACGACGCTCGCTGCGTCAAGCAACCGCTGGCGGTCGAAGGGTGCCTACTACGCCATCCATCACATGCGGGCGATCGTGACGGGACCATCATCAACTTCGCTACCGAGTAAACTCAAAGATTGGGCCGCGAGCGCGGTCGGCAATCCAGACGCGGACATCGGACAAGAATTCTTTGCATCCAGTCGGAGTTTGCGGAAATCATCCATCAAGATGTCCTTCGTACCTCGGGCAGTTCTACCTCGAAATCAACCGTCCAACAAAGTGACATCGACACAATGCTACAAATGCAGCTGAGAACGCCTGTTATTTCATGACTCCCACGGTAGACGGCGACTTCATCCACGCTCCGGTCCCTTGAGTCGAGTCGAAAGCGTGATGCTGTGTCTAGTTCAAACATCGATTGGCTCATGTTGTAATTAAACTTTAATGAACTTGTAGTATGTCTCTTTGGTTTCGAGAGTCGCTCAACTTAGATGTAATCGATGCTATTAATGTCTTGCTTTTCTCTTCCGATCGCTCGCTGCATACTTAGATATTGCTTATGTATTGTCTGTGAATTGGTACTAACATTTCGCTTGGCTAGTGCATAGCGATGCCGTCGTATGTCGTGGTACAAGGGTAAGGTTCCCGGAGTTCACGACGATCGGGAGGAGTGTCGGAGACAGGTTCACCGATTCAGCGGTAACAGTTACAAAGGGTACACCACTAGGGCCGAGGCCGAATCTAGATACGCCCGCTATCTAGCGGGAGAGGGAGGGACATTGGAGGAACCGGATGAAGACGAAGTTTCATCGTGATGATGCTCATCGTGATGACCGCAGCTCTCTTCTATGTGATGGTAGTTTAGATGATCGATATCGACTTGTAATGTGAAGACAAACTCGCTACTCATGGTCTCGAGACTTGTAATATAATGTTCTATCTTTGTTCGGTCTTTTCAATTCGGAGACTAATATGATGAATTGTATTCGGAGACTAATATGATGAATTGTATTCAGAGACTAATCTTCTATTGTATTCGATGAATCTGTTGTTGATGTGTGATGTCTATATTTTGTCCAATTAAACATTTTGTAACCTGTGCAAAAAACAGAAAATAAAAAAATAAAAAACCTAATATTCATACTAATGGCGCATCACATCACAAAGGCGCCATTAGTATGCCAAAGGATACTAATGGCGCATCATTAAACAGTGCGCCATTAGTATGCTGAAGTTACTAATGGCGCATCTTGTTGTCGTGCGCCATTAGTATGCCAAAGCACCTGGGTATACATGGCCCCCTGGGAGGCATACTAATGGTGCACTGTTGTATATACTAATGGTGCATCTGAGGTGCGCCATTAGTATACCAGATACTAATGGCGCACCAGCGGTGCGCCATTAGTAAAATATACTAATGGCGTGGCACTTGGCGCACCACTAATGCGCCATTAATGGCCAAATTAGGTGCGCCATTAGTAGGCCTTTTCCTAGTAGTGGGATGTGTGTGGGTGTGTGCCTTCATGGGAGACCGACCTGAAGAAAAAGATTGCATGTGTGTGATGGATAATGCCGACTGGTAGTGTGTGTGCATGCATGCACGAGAGAAAGTTAGTGGTACAATTATAAAGAGAAGACGACTATGTGGGTGTAAAAGACTAGGTGAGGTCATAATCAATGTAAACTAGAATTCAAATATTTGAATAAGAGATCCTGATGTTTGAAACCCATGCATCCATGAATATAACGGAGGTCTGCGCGGTGTGGTTTGGAAACGAGCATGTTGTAATGTATACACATTGAACAAGGTCAGACTGATTTGAATTTGAGATATCGATGGCAGACATCATTTGGCCATGTCGCATTCGTGCATGGACACACTATTCTAATTGGAGATGATGGGCGGCTTTCGCATCACATATCTATATCTATACCCCTATATATATTATATTTTATATTTTTTTTATATTGTGTGCGGGTAACTTTAACTTTGAAAGATGGTCGTTGGATGAGGCTAATCCGATGGTCCAAAGATGGCAAATTTGAGCACTACTGGCCGTTGGGTATCATCTAGATTCCACCAGATTTCGCCACATGTACAATCTAGAAGACTCCATGGTTGAAAACTTAAGCATAATGCACAAACATCAAAACACAAGCACTTCTTATTTGTTGTAGAATCTTTTGTATCAGAATTGCCCAAATGTTTTTCTACATGAGTTGCCATTATTTGTTTTACTTTATGTCTTACAACGCACAATTCCATGAATCTTAAAATAGATTAGCTTTCTTATAAAAACTAGATCATTTTGAATGAAATGAACTATAAGAATAAATCTAACATCTACATCATGCATATATGACTCAAAGCTTACATGCTATAATGTGATATTTATTCATAATTTGGTTGCCAAATCTCATGCGTGCAATGCACGTGTACCTTACTCTAGTCTAAATGGTGTTTGTGTGTGTTGAGGTGCAAATTGTGTTTTTTTTTGGTACACGTTAAGCTTGTTCTTCTGAAATTTCAAGCCACGCCTTGTTATGCCGAAAATTCAAGCTAGCGTCTCTGTCTATCGTGCTGCAAAACTCCCGCCTCTTCAACCCGCGCCTTGTTAGCCCGAAATATTTAAGATATATATTTGTCTCGTTGTGCTCCGACAACTCCCTCCATCTCAACCCGCGCCTTGCTATTCCGAAATTACAACGCGCGTGAAAACTCCCACCTCCCGTGAAATCCCGACACGTGAAATGCCCGTGGTATCCCTGAACCGAAAGAACAACCTCAAATCGGTGGGGGTACTTCCGAAACTTACCCCACATTTCGGACAAGCGCGTCCCTAGTGTACAACCATGGTTCCCCACTGCCGTCCCATCCGCCCACCCATTCATACACCAAGGATGCGAAAACCCGCGACGAAACCCCACACCCTGCTCCATCCGCCACCCAGCCGGAGCCTCTTCCCCGATGAAATCGTCCACATCAACACCTCGACGTCCCTCATCCACCGTATCAGATGAGGATCCGTCGTCGATCTCGTTGTCCCGCCGGTTCAGCCACCCCGTCCTCCACCTCCAAGGAGCTGCCGCGACGTTCCCCTCGTCTTTCGCGCCACCTCCATTCCCACACCGCCGTCTTCACCTGCACCACCGGAAGAGCATCATCATCACCGTTTCCTCGGATCAAGCTGCAGCCTAATCGGTGCCACCAAAGAGGTTGTACACTAATTGCCGCATTTTCTTCTTGATTCGATATCACGGTGCTGCCGGCGCTCGGTCCCGAGCCGACACGGCGCGGCTCCATCCACGGCAGCGTCTCCGGCCACTTCCTCCACAGCGTCGCTCCCTCTGCAGCGACGTCCACATTAGTTGGAGCTGATGCTGCTTTAGCTCAAGGCTTCGCTGCCGCTTTCTTCTGCTCTTGCTCTCGGTCCCCTGCCTGGTCTGCTCTTGCTATTGCTCTTGCTCGCGCTGCTGCTCTCGCTCTTGCTCTTGCTTGCGATGTTGCTCCGATTTAGCTACACTTCAGTCGACTGAATCGACTTTTGGGTCAGTCGATTTTCAGGGGGGGGGGGCTCGCCGGGGTGAAGGAAGAACCAGCCGAAGCACGGAGGGGGGCTCGCCGGAGAGGTACCCCACTATCTATCGTAGGGTTCAGGATGGGGGGCGGTGGCGGGGCGTTGGCAGGGCGGTGGCGTGGGGATCGACAGAGAAAAAGCTCGGCACAGGGGGGCCTAGAGGGATGGCCTAGAGGGATGGCCGGGGCGGCGGTGGACCGGCGATGGGGAGTGTTTTCGGGGCGGGCGGGGCAGCGCACCGCCGGCCGCGGGCGGCGGGGGCCTGCTATTTGGCCGGTGGTGGCTGGCGGCTCAGGGGGGTGGAGGTTGAAGATGAACCGCAGGCCCTTGATTTCATATCCAACGGCTGCAAAATCGACTGACCAGAGAGGAAAAAGTCAGTCGACCGACGCGTAGCCTCACCTTGCTAGTGCATTCTGTTTCGACAGCAAAATTCAGTTTCGACAGAAAAATTCAGTTTCGACAGTTAAGTTCAGTTTTGACAGTTAAGTTCAGTTTTGACATTTAAATTCAGTTTCGACAGTTAAGTTCAGAGATGAGCGGCTGATGTATTTTACATCTAGCACTTTGTAGTTATGTATCTTACGTCATGTATTGGAGATGCTATTAGAATTCCACTCAGGTTAACGTTGTTCGTTGTCTCTCTTGTCCTGCTTCAGCCTCGGCGTCGTACAACTCACCGGAGCTGCTCCAACGACGAAACCCTCCATCATAACGGAGCAGTACCTCGGGCTCCATGTCCAGACGACTAAGATCTTCTTCCCCTCCTCCGACAGCCAAGTCAGCCAGAGCATCCTCACCGGCCAACCCAATCACGCTGAGATCGACATGGCTTCGCCAAAGAGGTTGTACACTTGTTGCATCTCTTTTTTACTCTACATGTTATATATATTGTCCACTGAGCACTTGTAGTAACGGGAAATACGATTATTTTATCCTACTACTCCCTCCATTCCTTTATATAAGGTGTATTTGTTTTTTAAAAAGTGAAACGAGTGCAAGTTTGACCAAGTTTTTAGAAAAATATATTAATATTCACAATATAAAATTTATATCATTTGATCGATCATGAAAGGTAGTTTCATATTTTATCTATTAGGTATTGCAGATATTTCTATTTTGTTCTATAATCTTGGTCAAACTTTTAAATGGTTGACTTGCACGGAAACCGATACACCTTATATTCTGGAACGGAGGGAGTATATGACAAGCAGTCAGATACCAGGCAATTTAGCTATCCGTGATGGACTCTCTTGAACGCCATCATTATTTATCTCTGCGCGTTTGAGCTGTGCATTTGTCGATGGGCCTGGGAGTTGAGCTAGTATGGCAGTGGCCTGGGTCCAAAGTAATAGAAGTAGCACAAAAACATTTTTTAGTGTAGGATTTTCCTTGCTCAAGCCGCTGCCAACTAGAATCGCTAGTGCTTGAAAGGAAAAGTGAATGAAAAACATAGGAATTTGAAAGTTTCCTATGGTACTACTTTTCATGAATTTGGTGCAAAGGAATGGAGCAAAGCAAAACTGTAGGATTTGTTCCTTTAGTGTCTCCTTGAAAGAAAAACCGTAGGAATTCTAATTTCCACTTCTCCTCCTTTTCATATTCCTATTCATCAAGCACAAGACTAAGAGATAGTAGCATAATAGCATTATAACCGTACATTTTCTTGTGGTTTGACTTAATCTCACCATGCTTTTTTGCATCCTGTGATCTTCCAATTGTTGTGAATCAAACACCCAGATTGGCAGAAATCCTGTTTTTTTAATTCTCTGTTTTGCACGTGCATTCCTATCCTATTCCTGTCTATTTCCTATCCCTGCATTGTTAGAATCCTCAAATTCAAACAAGCCCTTACTCAATTACCTACATTATGAGATATGTGTCAAAGAAAACCTTGTGTGGTTTGTCCTGCTCTGCTGGCTGTGTCCCACCCTTTCAGCTGCTCCAATGACGGAAGGGTTCACCACGGCAGGATCCGCTCTCCAGATGTCTTTCGCCGCCTCAGATCTTCTTCCCGCCACCCCAGCCACGACAACTGCATTACCATCATCAACTGAGCAGATGACCTTGAGGACTACACGGGTCCGCAAGAGAGGTCGCACTCTTCCGTGTCTGCTTACGTTACGCGTCACTTAATATGATGACATGCTACATTATCGTCGTATTCTCCTATTAGACTCCGAGTCAGGTCCAAACTAATGCTGAAACTTGAGTTTTTAAATGGTTGTGGGGTACATATTGGGGCAGCAATCAGTACTATCTGTCTACTATCTGGTTAATCTTCGGTGTCTACTATGAGTTTCATGTTGGGTGCAAACAAACATTAAAGGAGCCATTATCTGTATTTTTAACTAAAGCTATTATCTGCCTGCTATCATTGGTTTTGGGTCTATCCATAGTTTGCTACCATCACTCTGGATCTGTGCATGCACTCCTTACATAATCTCACTATGTTTTATTCCTATGCATGCCAGTTATTGTACACAATGGAACTGATCATGTAGAGCAAAAGAGACGAGCCTTGTGTGGCAATAAAATTTCATGCAGACTTCGTTCCATGGTGGGTGCAAAGGCAACCCCCACTCCACCCATTTCAGATCATAATCAAGAGGAAGATAACTGTTCTGAGGGGGATTCAGAAGGAGAAGACCACTCCTATTTACCCCATGAGGTCTTCGCTCTAACTTGGCATGCTGATGTTGGTAATATCATGCATATGGTGCCTTGCATTGCTTACTGTATACATTAAAGATGTCATCTACTTAGTTTAGACATGCTTTGTGTCAATGCCATATGTTTAGTTTCTTTATCATATATGTGAATCATGCAATGCCATCTTGTTTAGCCAGGCATCATATATGTGAATTTTGCAATGCCACCCTGGTTAGCCAGTCATCTTATATGTGAATTATATCATGCCATCATTTTTTTTCTTACGTGTTAAATTTGTCAACAATTTTAGTACACTCAATTACTCTTCCTGTGCATCAGCCATTCGGCATGGTCATGGAAAAATCTGGAGTGGAAACAAGGTCTTCAGAGCAGACAATGCTATCTGACGAAGCGCATGTCTTGCAGGTTACCGATAGCTCCTCGTGAGGAGGATTCAGAGATAGATGACCACCATATTCCCCCTCCCCGAGGTGCATGCCCTAACTTGGCAGGGTTATGTTGCTCATATCGTGCGTATGGTGTCTTGCATTGCTACGTCATTTGCTTAGTTTGGACATGCTTTGTGTGAATGCCACCTGTTTAGTGTCTAATTACCATATATGTGAATTATGCAATCCCATCTTGTTACAAGACATTATATATGTGAATTATGCAATGTTATCTTGTTGCAAGGCATTATGTATGTGAATTATGCAATGCCATGCTGTTTAGGCAAGCATCATATATGTGAATTATATCATGCCATCCTTTTTTTTCTATTTCTCATTGCTTTTGTCGACAATGTTTGTATATTCAACTGCTCTTCCTATGCATCAGCCATTTGAATTGGTGATGGAGAAATCTGGAGTGAAAACGACGTCTTCAGAGCAGATAATGCTACCTTTGAAGCAGATATCTTGTCATTACAGATAGCTCTTCAGAGGAGGATTCAGAGGAATGACCAGTCCTATTACCCCCGAGGTGTATGCTCAAACTTGGCAGGGTTATATTACTCATATAATGCATATGTTGTATTGCAATGCTTAGTTTTTACATCATATACACAATATTGAATGCCATCTCCTTAGTTGACACATCATATATGCGATTGCCCTCTGCTCACTTCCTTAGTATATAAATCATATATTTGAATTATGTCATGCCATGATGTTTACATAGACAACATGTATCTGAATTATGGCATGCCAACCCATTTTCTACAGACATAATATAGTTATATGATCTCATCCTGTTTACATATTCATCATATTTTAAATTATGTCATTCTATCCGTGAATTATATCATGCCATCATGTTTCCATCAACGGCATGTTTGTGATTTATGGCATGCCAACCACTTTAATAGACACAATGTATAGTTATATCATGTCATCATGTTTACATAGTCATCATATTTTGAAGTATGTCATTCTATCCTGTTTAGTTATCCATCATACATGTGAAATTGTGTCATTCTATCTTGTTTGATTAGCCATCATATATGTGAAATTATGTCCTGCTATTCTGTTTGCTTAGACAACATAAATGTGAATTATTTCATGCCCTGTTTTCTTCCCTACTATCCATTGCACCTGTCTATCTTACAATGTCTGTACATTCAATTACTTTTCTTGTTTATCAACCATTTCAATTGGAGGGAGTGATGGCAGTATCTGTGGGAGTAAAAACACGGTCTTTTGAAAAGTTCGTGCTACCTGTCGATGCAGATAGAACCACGGTTGTACTTGCCCAAGAACCAGCCCCACCACACATAACCCACACTCATGCAGATCGTACTTCCTTGAATATCTTGGGGTGCCATGGGCATCCCCAATCTTAGGCTCTTGCCACTCCTTATTCCATAGTCCATCAAATCTTTACCCAAAACTTGAAAACTTCACAATACAAAACTCAACAGGAAATCTCATAAGCTCCGTTAGTGCAAGAAAGAAAAACCACCACATAAGGTACTGTAATGAACTCATTCTTTATATATATTGGTGTTAAACCTACTGTATTCCAACTTCTCTATGGTTCATACCCCCCCGATACTAGCCATAGATGCATCAAAATAAGCAAACAACACACGAAAAACAGAATCTGTCAAAAACAGAACAGTCTGTAGCAATCTGTAACTTTCGAATACTTATGGAACTCCAAAACTCCTACCAAAATAGGAAGTCCTAGGCAATTTTTCTATTGATCTACATCAAAAATAATCAACACAAAATCACGTTTCTGTGATTTATTTAATTTTTTCTCGTGAGCGCAAAGTTTCTGTTTTTCAGCAGAATCAAATTAACTATCACCGTAGGTTATCCTATAGGTTCTACTTGGCACAAACACTAATTAAAACATAAAACCACATCTAAACATAGGCTAGATGAAATATTTATTACTAACAGAAGCAAAAAAACAAGTAACAAAAATAGATTTGGGTTGCCTCCCAACAAGCGCTATCGTTTAACGCCCCTAGCTAGGCATTGAGATTTCAATGATTCTCACATGAAAGACAAGAATTGAAGCACACAGAGAGCATCATGTAGCATGTGAAAAACACATCTAAGTCTAACATACTTCCTATGCATAGGCATATTGTAAGCAAACAAATTATCAAGGCAAGTAAAAAACTAGCATATGCAAGGAAGAACAAAGAGATGATAGCAATCTCAACATGAAGAGAAGTAATTTAGTAACACGAAAATTTCTACAACCATATTTTCCTCTCTCATAATAATTACATGTAGGATCATAATCAAATTCAACAAAATAGCTATCACATAAAATATTTTCAACACGATCCACATGCATGCGAAGTTGACACTCTTCCAAAATAGTGGGATTAACATTAACTAAAGTCATGACCTCTCCAAGCCCACTTTTATAAAAAAAATCATAAGATTGATGAAAATCCAAATATGTGGGATCTAAAGTTGACACTCTTCCAAACCCACTTTCAATAATATTTCAAACACTATTATCAATCTCATATTCCTCATGGGGTTTAAATAAATTTTCAAGATCAAAAGAAGAATCACCCCAATCATGATCATTGCAACAAGTAGTATACATAGCAAAACTAGCGTCCCCAAGCTTAGGGTTTTGCATATTATTAGCACAATTGACATCAAGATAATTTAAACTAACATCATTGCAATCATGCTTTTTATTAAAGGAACTACCAAGTATGGGTGCAATAGCAACGATCTCATGTTTAACATAAGGAACTATAGCAAATTCATCTTCATAAATATTGGCATTATGGCCAAAAGAATAGCAAGCATCATGTTCATTAAGGGATATTTCAATCAAATCATCGGAATTATTCTCTATAGATTCATGCATATCATTATTTTCTTCCAAAGCAACAGCCATTCTCTCAATAAATTCTTTGACATCGACATTATGAGCATAGTTTTCATAGCAATATTTAAGTATGTCAAAATTTTCAGATTTGTAGAGAGTAATATCATACTTTTCAATCAAAGAAGCAACTTCATAAGCACCCTTAAAAGAAACAAATTCTTCAATTTGTTCGATATCATAGTAACTATAAACACCCTTTGCATAAGAAGATAAGATTTCATTTTCATTAAACTCACATAGGTAGGGAACGTGTTTTTTAGGGTTCTTAGAGCAACAAGTAAAATCATAAATTTCACAAAGATTCCAAGCATAACACATCAATCTGTTTATTTGATCCCATAAGATTCTCCCTTTTTCAGACAAACAGTGACGCACAAAATGAGCATGCTCGTCTAAGGATTTCCCATCAACTAGGCTAGTTGGGGTTTCAAAGACGAAAGATAAGGATCGAAGATGATCCAAGTAGAACACTTTAAGTGGATCCATATTAATAGATTTTTAGCAAGCAAAGATGCAAGCAAATAGAAGACACATGGTAACACAAGATCGAACGAAAGAAGGGCAAATAAAACGGCAAGGGTGAAGTGGGGGAGAGGAAAACGAGAGGCAAATGGCAAATAATGTAATGCGAGGGAGATGAGTTTGTGATGGGTACTTGGTATGTCTTAACTTGAGCGAAGACCTCCCCGGCAATGGCGCCACAAATCCTTCTTGCTACCTCTTGAGCACTGTGTTGGTTTACCTTGAAGAGGAAAGGGTGATGCAGCAAAGTAGCGTAAGTATTTCCCTCAGTTTTTGAGAACCAAGGTATCAATACTGTAGGAGGCTCCTCAAAAGTCCCACGCACCTACACAAACAAACAAGAACCTCGCAACCAACGCAATAAAGGGGTTGTCAATCCCTTCACGGCCACTTGTAAAAGTGAGATCTAATAGAGATAATATGATAAGATAAATATTTTTGGTATTTTTATGATATAGATTGGAAAGTAAAAGATGCAAATAAAAGTAGATGGAAAACTTATATGATAAAAGATAGACCCGAGGGCCATAGGTTTCACTAGTGGCTTCTCTCAAGATAGCATAAGTATCACGGTGGGTGAACAAATTACTGTCGAGCAATTGATAGAAAAGCGCATAGTTATGAGATTATCTAGGCATGATCATGTATATAGGCATCACGTCCACATCGACCGACTCCTGCCTGCATCTAGAGTATTAAGTTCAAGAAGAACAGAGTAACACATTAGGAAAGATGACATGATGTAGAGGTATAAACTCATGCAATATGACATAAACCCCATCGTTTTATCCTCGATGGCAACAATACAATATGTGCCTTGCTGCCCCTGTTGTCACTGCGAAAGGACACAGCAAGATTGAACCAAAGCTAAGCACTTCTCCCATTGCAAGAAAGATCAATCTAGTAGGCCAAACCAAACTGATAATTAGAAGAGACTTGCAAAGATAACTTAATCATACATAAAATAATTCAGAGGATATTCAAATATTTCTCATAGATAAACTTGATCATAAACCCACAATTCATCGGATCTCGACAAACACACCGCAAAAAGAGTTACATCGAATAGATCTCCAAGAAGATCGAGGAGAACTTTGTATTGAGATTCAAAGAGAGAGAAGAAGCCATCTAGCTAATAACTATGGACCCGAAGGTCTGTGGTAAACTACTCACAACTCATAGGAGAGGCCTTGGAGATGTTGTAGAGGCCCTCCATGGTTGATTCCCCCTCCGACGGAGCGCCGGCGAAGGCTCCAAGATGGGATCTCGCGGATATAGAAGGTTGTGGCGGTGGAATTAGGTTTTCGTGGTGCTCCTGGATGTTTTCAGGGTACGTGGATATATATAGGAGGAAGAAGTAGGTCGGTTGATGATCGAGGGGCCCACGAGGGTGGGGGCGCGCCGGGCACCCTCGTAGCCGCCTCGTTTGTTGCTTGACGTCCACTCCAAGTCTCCTGGTTGGCATTTGTTCCAAAAAGATCGCTCCCGAAGGTTTCATCCCGTTTGGACTCCGTTTGATATTCCTTTTCGTCGAAACACTGAAATAGGCAAAAAAATAGCAATTCGGGTTGGGCCTCCGGTTAGTAGGTTAGTCCCAAAAATGATATAAAAGTGTAAAGTAAAGCCCATAGACATCCAAAACAGGTAATATAATAGCATGGAACAATAAAAAATTATAGATACGTTGGAGACGTATCAGAAATCTAGCCCATAGTAGTACATAAGCCCGTGGACGAATGGGTGGAGCGGGAAACCTAAACCTCTAAGGAAATTGGGAAGGAAGACAACCCGTTCGCCGGGCTCCGGAGTGGGAAGGACTTGACCTTCAGAGGGAAGCCGGTGCTTGATTTCGGCGGTGAGGTACCCCGCACTCCAGAGATCTGCTATGTTCTTCACCGTCACGGAGGAGGCCTCCCCCTTGCCTTTGGAACCAGCTCCGTCCATGGTCGGAGTGGGTGGTGGTGGTGGTGGCGAGAAAGACGGACACTTTGCAAGTGCAAAGAACTGGGGAGATTGGAAGGATGAGGAGATGTGAATGCGTGGGGAGGAAAGTGGAGGTCCCTTGCCCTCTTATAGGCAGTAAAAATACCAACCACCCCCACTCGTGCCTTGAATCTCGCCTGATCCCAATGAATGCGTGCGCTGCAAACAGTTCGATTACCCAAATATCATTGATATGCAATCCCGTGTTTAGTGGGCACGATCTCTGTTTCGACGGGACGTGCCAATGAGGCGTGACCTCGAAGCACGGAACGCGAGGTGTGAAAATGGTTCGAAATGGCGAAGGGTCGAGTCTGACGCTTCATGGAAAGAGTTGTCAGTAAAAGACACTGTTCTCCTTTTTCATTTTATATGTATATATCCTGCCTTCGCGGCTAAGGGTTGTGTTTGTTGCGAAAAGACAGATAGAATCCTTTTTTACTGAACAAAGCCGGTGTGTATTCTCTATGGAACTCGCCTTGCAATGCCGAAGACAATCTGAGCGCCGAATATATCATCATTGAAGAATGGTTCAGAGGCTACTGCGGGAGTCCTGGATTAGGGGGTCCTCGGGCGTCCGGCCTATTGATCTGGGGCGGACTGATGGGCCGTCAAGATAGAAGATGGAAGATTATCCCTCGTGTCCGGTGGGGACTCTCACATGCGTGGATGGCAAGTATAGGTGTCCGGGTATATTATTCCTTTCGGTAAAACCGACTTTGTACAAACCCTGAGCCCCTTCGGTTTCTATATAAACCAGAGGGTTAGAGCGGAGGCAGGATCACAACATTTCTAGGTTAGCCAACTAGGGTTAGCCAAATTGATCTCGTGGTAGATCAACTCTTGTAACCCCTATACCCTCGAATATAATCAAGCAGGAGTAGGGTTTTACCTCCATTAAGAGGGACTGAACCTGGGTAAACATTGTGTCCCTTCTCCATTGTTACTATTAATCCTCAGACGCACGGCTTGGGCCCCCTTTCCGGGATCTGCCAGTTTTGACACCGACAATAGCCCAATGGATTGATCGGAAAGAATAACTTTGAGGTGGTTTCGTACCCTACAATAATCTATTTGTTTGTTCTTCGCTATTAGTGACTTTGGAGTGACTCTTTTTTGCATGTTGAGGGATTGTTATATGATCTAATTATGTTATCATTGTTGAGAGAACTTGCACTTGTGAAAGTTTGAACCCTAGGCCTGGTTTCGAAGCATTGCAATATCATTTTCGCTTACTTTTGTTACTTGCTACCTTGCTGTATTTATATTTTCAGATTATAAAAACCTATATGTACCATCCATATTGCACTTGTATCACCATCTCTTCACCGAACTAGTGCACCTACACAATTTACCATTGTATTAGGTGTGTTGGGGACACAAGAGACTCTTTGTTATTTGGTTGCAGGGTTGTTTGAGAGAGACCATCTTCATCCTATGCCTCCACGGATTGATAAACCTTAGGTCATCCACTTGAGGGAAATTTTCTACTGTCCTAAAAAACTCTGCACTTGGAGGCCCAACAACGTCTAAAAGAAGAAAGGTTGCGTAGTAGAGATCAAGCTCTTTTCTGGCGCCGTTGCCGGGGAGGTGAGTGCTTGAAGGTATATCTTAGATCTTGCAATGGAATATTTTAGTTTCTTGTGTTATCACTAGTTTAGTCTATAAAACAAAACAACAACAAAATGGAATTAAGGTTGCCTCATATGCTTCATCTTTTTAATGTCTTTCGTGAAAATAAGGATTCCGATAATTGTGCTCAATTGCTAGAGGAAGAATGCAATAAAATGTTTGGCATAAAATCTTTGTATGATGAGCATGATTGCAATGTTATTAGTATGAATTCCTTGAATATCCATGATGCTAATGATATGCAATTCCACAAGCTTGGGGATGCTATGTTTGATGGAGATGATATTTTTTGTCCCCCAAGTTTTGATGAGCATATTTATTATCATCAAAGCATGCCTCCTATTTATGATGATTATGTTGATTAAAATCGGTTTGGAAGAGTTTCAAATGTAGTTAATGATCCCACTATTTTGGAGGGTGTTGAATCTTATAATATTTATGAAAGTGGATTTGAAGAAGTCATGACTTTATTTACTGATGAATCCACTATTTCGGAAGAGGTTCCAATTGATTATGAGAACAAAGTTGCTATCTATGATGATTATTGTGATGACATGTATGCTATAAAGAAAAACTATAACCATGAAACTTGTCATCTCGATTTTAGTTTTCAATTGGATTATGCCTCACATGGTAGTTATTTTGTTGAGTTTGCTCCCACAACTATTCATGAGAAGAAATTTGCTTATGTGGAGAGTAATAAAAATTCTATGCTTATGCATCATGAAAAGAGTGCATTATGTGATAGTTATATTGTTGAATTCATTCCTGATGCTACTGAAAATTACTATGAGGGAGTAACATATGCTTGTAGGAATTGCAATAATATCAAGTTTCCTCTCTATGTGTTGAAAATCTTGAAGTTATGCGTGTTTTGCCTTCCTATGCTGGTTGATTCTTGTTCCCATAAGTTAATTGATCACGAAATCCCTATGCATAGGAAGTGGGTTAGACTTAAATGTGTTAGTCATATGCTTCATGATGCTCCCATTATGTTTCAATTCTTATCTTTTATGTGAGCATCATTGAAATTATCATGCCTAGCTAGAAAGGCATTAAAGAAAATCGCTTGTTGGGAGACAACCCAATATTTACCCTTACTGTTTTTGTGTGTTCACATGATTATGCTACTTTATTAATCATGTTTTATAGCTTTTGTTTCAATAAAGTGCCAAGTAAAGCCTTTGGGATAGTGTGGATGATAGTTGACTTGATTCTGTGCAAAAACAGAAACTTTTGCGCTCAGTCCAGGAAATTTGAAAATTCACTGGAACGTGCTTTCGGTCTGAATTATTTACACAAGACTTATATACAAATTTCCTATATTGTCCTAATTTTTCAGAATTTTTGGAGTTACAGAAGTATGGAAAGTTTCCAGATTACTACAGACTGTTCTGTTTTTGACAGATTCTGTTTTCTATGTGTTGTTTGCTTATTTTGATGAATCTATGAGTAGTATCGGAGGGTATGAACCATGTAAAAGTTGGAATACATTATATATAACACCAATATGAATTTAGAATGAGTTCACAACAGTACCTAAGTGGTGAATTTATTTTCTTATACTAATGGAGCTCATAAGATTTTCTGTTGAGATTTGTGTTGTGAAGTTTCCAAGTTTTGGGTAAGGATTCGATGGACTACGGAATAACGAGTGGAAAGAGCCTAAGCTTGGGTATACCCAAGGCACCCCAAGGTAATATTCAAGGACAACCAAGAGCCTAAGCTTGGGGATGCCCCGGATGGCATCCCCTCTTTCGTCTTTGTTCATCGGTAACTTTACTTGGAGCTATATTTTTATTCACCACATGATATGTGTTTTGCTTGGAGCATAATTTTCTTTTGTTTATATTTGCTTTATGTTATTCAGAGACATGTTTTCTATCTTTTAGTTTAATAAAAATTCAAGTATAGCCTTTACCATGCTTATTTTACAAGTCTATATGTTGTTGTTTCGAAAACAAAAAGTTTTCTGTTATGTTTTGAATATTGGTGAATAGTAAGAACATGATAAAATCTTGAAATTTCGACACAATGAGTAACAATAAATTTTCTACAGTGTGGTAATTTTTCAGATTTTTTGGAGTTAGGGAAGTATGATTTCTCTTACATTCTTTACAGACTGTCCTGTTTAGACAGATTGCTGTTATGTTTGCATTGTTTGCATATGTTTGCTTGTTTAATGATTCTATTTGAGGATAGGAGTATTAAATATGCAGAGACATTTAGTAGGAAATATCAAATAATAATTTTTGTGATTTGCTACAGTAGATAATGATAAGGTTATTGCATGGATTTATACTAACTTATCTCACGAGTTCTTGTTGAGTTTTGTGTGGATGAAGTTTTTAAGATTTAGGGAAATCGTGATATGAGAGGAATTAAGGAGACACAAAAGCTCAAGCTTGGGTATGCCCAAGGCATCCCAAATTAATATTTCAAGAAGTCTCAAGCATCTAAGCTTGGGGATGCCCCGGTTGGCATCCCACCTTTCTTCTTCAACAACTATCGGTCAGTTTTGGTTGAGCCTAAGTTTTTGCTTCTTCACATGATATGTGCTATCCTTGCAATCTCATTTTATTTTGTTTTGCTTGATGTTTTAATAAAATACATTAGATATGAAATCCTTAAATGAAAGGGAGTCCTCACATAGCTAAATAATTATTTGAGTACTCATTGATCTTCACTTATATCTTTTGGAGTAGTTTGTCATTTGCTCTAGTGCTTCAGTTATATATTTTTAGAGCACGACGGTGGTTTTATTTTGAAGAAATAGATGAACCCTCATGCTTCACTTATATTATTTTGAGAGTCTTAAAAAACATGGTAATTTTCTTTGGTTATTAATTTAGTCCTATTATGATGGACATCCAAGAGGGATATAATAAAAACTTTCATATAAAGTGCATTGAATATTATGAGAAGTTTGATTGTTTATGATTGTTCTGAGATATGAAGATGGTGATATTAGAGCCATGCTAGTGGAGTAATTGTGAATTTGATAAATACTTGCGTTGAGGTTTGTGATTCCCGTAGCATGCACGTATGGTGAACCGTTATGTAACGAAGTTGGAGCATGAAGTATTTATGGATTGTCTTCCTTATGAGTGGCGGTCGGGGATGTGCGATGGTCTTTTCCTACCAATCTATCCCCCTAGGAGCATGTGCGTAGTACTTCGTTTCGATGACTAATAGATTTTTGCAATAAGTATGTGAGTTCTTTATGACTAATGTTGAGTCAATGGATTATACGCACTCTCACCCTTCCACCATTGCTAGCCTCTCTTGTACCGTGTAACTTTTGCCGGTACCATATACCTTCCTCAAAACAGCCACCATGCCTACCTATTATCGCATTTCCATAGCCATTCCGGGATATATTGCCATGCAACTTTCCACCGTTCCATTTATTATGACACGCGTCATCATTGTCATATTGCTTTGCATGATCATGTAGTTGACATCGTATTTGTGGCAACGCCACCGTTCATAATTCTTTCATACATGTCACTCTTGATTCATTGCACATTCCGGTACACTGTCGGAGGCATTCACATAGAGTCATATTTTTTTCTAAGCATTGAGTTGTAATTTTTCGAGTTGTAATTAAATAGAACTGTGATGATCATCATTATTAGAGCATTGTCCCATGCAGGAAATAAAAAAAGAAGAAAAAAAGAGGTCGAAGAATCCAGGAAAAAAAGGAAGAAAAAGAAAAAAAAAGAAAAAAAGAAAGAAAAAATGAGAGAAAAAGAGAGAAGGGGCAATGTTACTATCCTTTTTTCACACTTGTACTTCAAAGTAGCACCATGATCTTCATGATAGAGAGTCTCCTATTCTGTCACTTTCATATACTAGTGGGAATTTTTCATTATAGAACTTGTCTTGTATATTCCAACGATGGGTTCCTCAAATGCCCTAGGTCTTCATGAGCAAGCAAGTTGGATCCACATCCACTTAGTTTCTTTTTGAGCTTTCATAGACTTATAGCTCTAGTGCATCCATTGCATGGCAATCCCTACTCACTCACATTGATATCTATTGATGGGCATCTCCATAGCCCATTGATATGCCTAGTTGATGTGAGACTATCTCCTTCTTTTTGTATTCTCCACAACCACCATATTCTCTTCCACCATAGTGCTATATCCATGGCTCACGCTCATGTATTGCGTGAAAGTTGAAAAATTTTGAGAACATTAAAAGTATGAAACAATTGCTTGGCTTGTTATTGGGGTTGTACATGATTTGAGTATTTTGTGTGATGAAGATGGATCATAGCCAGACTATATGATTTTGTAGGGATAAGCTTTCTTTAGCCATGTTATTTTGAGAAGACATAATTGCCTTATCAGTATGCTTGAAGTATTATTGTTTTTATGTCAATATTAAACTTTTGTTTTGAATCTCATGGATCTGAATATTCTTGCCACAATAAAGAAAATTACATTGATAAAATGTTAGGTAGCATTCCACATCAAAAATTCTATTTTTTATCATTTACCTACTCGAGGACGAACATGAATTAAGCTTGGGGATGTTTGATACGTCTCCAACGTAACTACAATTTTTGATTGTTCCATGCTATTATATTATTCATCTTGGATGTTTTATATGCATTTATATGCTATTTTATATGATTTTTGGGACTAACCTATTAACCTAGAGCCCAGTGCCAGTTTATGTTATTCCTTGTTTTTGAGTATTGCAGAAAAGCAATATCAAACGGAGTCCAATTGACCTGAAATTTATGGAGATTATTTTTGGACCAGAAGAAGCCCATGGAGCATCGGAGATGGAACAGAAGAGTCCCGAGGCCACCACGAGGGTGGAGGGCATGCCCTACACCCCTGGGCGCGCCCCTACCTCGTGGCTGCCTCGTAGACCCCCCTAACTTGTTACCGAAGCCAACACCTCTTGTATCCCCAAACTTCCAGAACAGAACCTAGATCGGGAGTTCCGCCGCCGCAAGCCTCTGTAGCCACCAAAAACCAATCGAGACCTTGTTCCGGCACCCTGCCGGAGGGGGGAATCATCACCGGTGGCCATCTTCATCATCCCGGCGCTCTCCATGACGAGGAGGGAGTAGTTCACCCTCGGGGCTGAGGGTATGTACCAGTAGCTATGTGTTTGATCTCTCTCTCTTTCTCTCTCATATTATTGATTCAGCACGATCTTGATGTACCGCGAGCTTTGCTACTATAGTTGGATCTTATGATGTTTCTCCCCCTCTACCTTCTTGTAATGGATTGAGTTTTCCCTTTGAAGTTATCTTATCGGATTGAGTCTTTAAGGATTTGAGAAAACTTGATGTATGTCTTGCATGTGCTTATCTTTGGTGATAATGGGATATTCACGTGATCCACTTGATGTATGTTTTGGTGATCAACTTGTGGGTTCTGTGACCTTGTGAACTTATGCATATGGGTTGGCACACGTTTTCATCTTGACTCTCCGGTAGAAACTCTGGGGCACTGTTTGAAGTACTTTGTGTTGGTTTGAATAGATGAGTATGAGATTGTGTGATACATACCGTATAATCGTACCCACGGATACATGAGGTGACATTGGAGTATCTAGGTGACATTAGGGTTTTGGTTGATATGTGTCTTAAGGTGTTATTTTACTACGAACTCTAGGGTTGTTTCTGACACTTATAGGAATAGCCCAATGGATTGATCGAAAAGAATAACTTTGAGGTGGTTTCGTACCCTACAATTATCTCTTCATTTGTTTCTGCTATTAGTGACACTGGGGTGACTCTTTGTTGCATGTTGAGGGATTTTTATATGATCTAATTATGTTATCATTGTTGAGAGAACTTGCACTAGTGAAAGTATGAACCCTAGGCCTTGTTTCGAAGCATTGCAATACCGTTTTCGCTCACTTTTGTTACTTGCTACCTTGCTGTTTTTATATTTTCAGATTATAAAAACCTATATCTACCATCCATATTGCACTTGTATCACCATCTCTTCGCCGAACAAGTGCACCTATACAATTTACCATTGTATTGGGTGTGTTGGGGACACAAGAGACTCTTTGTTATTTGGTTGCATGGTTGTTTGAGAGAGACCATCTTTATCCTACGCCTCCCACGGATTGATAAACCTTAGGTCATCCACTTGAGGGAAATTTGCTACTGTCCTATAAAACTCTGCACTTGGAGGTGCAACAACGTCTACAAGAAGAAAGGTTGTGTAGTAGACATCATTAGATTTAAATTATTCAAATTTTAACTTTTTAAAAAATAAAAATAATTTAAAATAAAAACAGATGATATCTATGGCTACGGCATGGCCGTAGGCATAGTTCTCGGCCAGGGGCTACCTGAAGGCGCCACATGGCGGGGCAATGCCTATGGCCTTGCCGTAGGCATAGATGCAAGACTATGCCTACGGCTTTGCCGTCGGCATAGATATGCCACGTGGTAGCTCCTAGTAAAAAACATATGATATTTATGCCGACGGCCGCCGTCAGGGCGTCGGCATAGATTTGACGACATCGGCCCGCCGTCTGTCCCCGGGCCACCAGGGCCAGCCATCGGCATAGATCGATGTATGCCGACGGCCTTACTATGCCCATGTCTGCCGTAGGCATAGATTGAGCTATGTCGGCGGCTTTTCTATGCCGACGGTATTCCCCAGGCCGTAGGAATAGCTCCATCTATGCCTACGGCAGCCGCCGGCATAGATAAGGCCGTAGGCATATAAGGTTATTCCGGTAGTGTTTCCTACTAGCATAGTAGTGGCGCAGTGACAATGCCGTACCCTATCATTGACCTGTTGTTACACTCCTAACTCAGATAATTCTTCATTGTAGGAACTTTTAGTGAGTGGGCTAGCCTCAGATATATATGTCAAAAAATTATGAGTGAAATGTCAAATAAGTCTTCATGCACCTCTTCATACAATTTATGGTTTGAAATGTCTTCTAAGTCTCCATGCATTGGACGAGGCTCCTCGAACGTACTGCAGGGTGCAGTTGGCTCACTGACTATGACGTACTGCAGGGTGCAGTTGGCTCACTGACAGGTGGGGCGGCCCACCGATCAGGGAGCCAACTGCATCCTGGAGTACATCGAGGAGCTGAGTCCGCATGAATTGCTTGTATAATCTCTGGTTGGAGATGTCTTATAAGATTCCATGCACCTCTTGTAAGGTGTGGAAGTCTGCGTTGCATGCATCTATAAAAAATATACGGTTTATGATCCGTCGTGGATAGGAATCCTCAGCACAGCAACACGAGAGGCAGAGGACAGTAATAAATACAATGTAGGGAAAATAGATTGAACTAGGATGCATGTATTGATCGACTAAGTTGGGTTGCAGTAAAAGAAATCAACTCTAGCTGAATTTGGAGACAGCAGGAAAACCTTCTTCGGGACGAACCTTTCCATACCCAAATTCTTATTTCAAACTAATAACTGGGATAGTTAGGGGTACATTATGCAGCTAAATATTACTACTTTATCAACGACTAGCAGCACAACAACTAATGTCTCTTATAACTTATCATTACTTTTCCTTTAGGCTCTTGGCCCAACTTGCTAAAATCTGCCTCAGGGAAAGGAGATATTAGCTTGAGCTCAAAGTTTCTTAGCAGATGGCTCCATACCAATTTAATTTGAAAGTAAGCATAGGCCATGGCAGGGCAAATATGCCTTCCACCACCAAATGTCGTCAAAGAGAACTTGCCACCCACTTTGTCCTCCTCTCTTCCAGGACCAAATTGATCTGGATCATACACATGAGGGTTACTATAAACGTCTGCCAACTTATTGTTGAGTGCCGTAGGGATTACAATGTTATGCCCTTTAGGTATGTCATATTCCTTGCCTTCCTTGGCCTGCACCTTGAAGTTCTTATGTGCCTTGCGAATTAACATTTGCGATGGAGTATGCATCCTCATTGCCTCCTTAATGCATCTATGCAGGGTATCCATCTCTAACAAGGCATTGTAGTCTATTTGGTTCTCGTACTTGCTAATGATATGCTTTTGCTCCTCCATGGCAGCTATTAAGAACTTGATGTTGCTCAACATGAAAGCTCCAGTCCATGTACTAGCGGCAGTGCTCGAGTGTTTTCCAGCAAAGACGAGGGCCATGATTATGCCGGAAATTTCTGCTTCGGTTGTGGAGCGACCATCTTTGTACTTGGAATCCATCAACCTCTGTAGTACATCCTCCTCAACTCGGTTGGAGCTTCTACGTGACCTGATGATTTTGGTGAATATTTCCTTCAGCCTGATGTGTGCCTTGTTGCGTCGGCGGTTTGTTGGAGTTGGCATATGTGGGAACAAGTAACTGAAAAAGTTTAAGCCCTTCCCAAGTTCATGGAACAATGAGTATATTTCTTCCATCATCATCTCCTGAATCTCATATCCGAGTAGGCACCGACATGAGATAAACATGAGCACCTGCTCAAGTTCATGCTTAAGATCAACTATGCCATCTTGTCCCCACTTTGCAAAGTAGGCCTGCATAGTAGTATAAGAATGCAATCAGTCAAGTGCAGCTCATATGCATGGTATCACCACTCTTGTCCTCTGTATCTTCTATCCAAAACTAATGCCATATGCTAAAACCAGGCCCAGTACACCATCTTGCTAATCTGATATGTAGTTTTACAAGGATTTTAGACGTGCCTTCCCTAAAAAAAGGGGTCTAGATATGTCTTGTGGGCTAAGTTGACACGTACGCCCATCATTTAATATCCTTATCAGCATCAGCGTTGCTATCATATGCACATGTCCTGCATGTATATTTAGTTTTTAAGACAATGTAGTCAACTTAAGTGCAAACTTAGTTTAAGTATGGGAATTTACCCAAGCAAACTGCCTCTCGAACAGGTGTATTATCAAGCAAAAACATGAAACCACAAAAATAACGAGATAGAAGAAAAGCCATGGGGAGTCAAAATAAACTGAAGGTCTCTTTTAGATTTACCTCTAATTCCTGCGATATGGGATCAACGAGGCTCCGCATCTTTGATGGCAATAGTACATCAATGACGAAATTTACTTGCTCGTTGCGAGTTGCGGTATCTACAGCATAAAGAACTTCTTGGCCAAAAAGGGGAATGGTGACCTCGGCGAAATTACCAAAGCTTGTCTCTGACTCCAGACCTTGGAAGAAATGAGCTGAGATCTCCGGTCCAACCAACATGGTTATCTTTGGTCCAAATAAATTTACAGTAAATACAGTACCAAACCTTGTATATCGATCATTGATTGTAACCCAGAAACCCTTGTTAAAGAGCGAAGGTAAGAGAGCAAGGACATTTACAACAGGCGGAAGTGGTCTTGTGGACAGATGGACATTGCTTTTCCATCTTGAAATCTTGGTGGCTATAACAGATATGACAAAAATAGCTATGGCCAACCATGTGGTTCCAGCTGCCAACTTGTCCATAATGTTGTGACTACTAGTTATGTAGCCAGCCAACTACGTATGCAATATGTCTGACACTGCAAAAATATGAACATAATCGAGGTAGTAAGACAGATATGCATATATCTATACAAGTAAATTTAGCGAGATGACAAAGCTGATGTGGGTTCAATTTGTAAGGTGATTCACATTTGCTATTCCGTTGATTTCTCAGTTCGCACAACACAAGAATGGAAAAGAAAACCCAAAATTGTGCTTATCCATACAATACCATGGTTTATCGGCAGATCAACCCCCTGTTGGTTCTGTCACCGGAGTTCATATCTTAACTTGTAAGTGCAGGTTGTAGGCCCTTGTTTGAGGAAACAACTCTCAACCAAACATCTTAACCGTGTTCTCCCTTTTCTTTTCCTTCTTGGACACCAAACATCAAAACTAGATACTGACCTAACTGAGATTCCATATGTAATTCATGGTATGCTTTCAAAGTTGGGATGTGTGTGACAATTATTAGGGGAAAAAATATTTCCTGTCTAAAATTGGAGTTGTTATAAATTAGGATAACAATTGCAACATAAAATATCTATAGACATGCTTTTCTGTTCTGCTTATCTATTACGCAGTGGTCGGGCAACAAAACATCAATATCTGCGTTTCTGAATATCCAGTTTAGAACTGAAGGAACTAAATCTTAAAGAGTTACATCCACTGAAAATATACTTCATTTTGTTCAACTAAAAATAGTCAGAGGGTACCTCGAGGGTCAAAAATTTGCATTCCTATTTGCATCAGTAGAAGGCACTAACTAGACCTTTATATGGTTCTACTGCTTTTGAGAATACGCGAACGCGTACCATATTTTTATAGAAGGCAAAATTTCAATTACAAAACGACTACAACTTGTTGCGACAACAAGCATAGTGCAGACTCCACACCAGGGCTAGTTCGAAGATAACCACCATCGACGACACAACTACAATGCACAGAAAGAGCATGTCCAAGACAAAGCAACGTTGCCGCATCTTGACCAACGACACTCACCTCCGTAGACAGCACCAACTCGAACTAAACTTCCCTCATTGATGCATCATATACCCTTGATGCCTAAAGGAGGTGGCAAGTAAATGGCGGAACTTGGTAGGTCCACTAAAGTCACTGTCTTGCACTCACCGGCTACGGCGTACATTGCGCTCAGAAGATCACCTTGGACAGAGGCGAGCACTGGAAGTAGCGCAACATGGAACCTCAAGACCCTATCTTCTGTAGGGCGAATAAGCCTCGGCTAGGGCTCGGGCACAGCGCGCGCGCGCGTGCGCGTGGTGACCGTGTCGGGCTCGAGCCGGAGCGGGCTTGGGTGCACGCCCAAGTGTAGGTGTGTGTGCGTGCGTGAGTTAGCGCGTGTGTGCGCGAGTCTGTTAGCGTAGGACCAGGGCGTGGGCCGCGTAGGGCGCGCGAAGTGGCCGCGGCGATCGCGTCAGAGCGCGATGGGCGCGCGCGAGCCAGGGCGTGCGGGGCGTGGCGAGTGGGAGGTGGGCAGGTCGTGGAGCAGCTCGGGCATGTCCGTGCGCACGAGTATAAAGCCCTCTCCCCCCTGTGTAAGTCGCTGAGGATTTCGAGTTCGTGCTCGAGGTGATAAACAGTGAGGCCGTTCGTGCGGCGGGGGTGTTCGAGCAGCCGGAAAAACTCTCTGTCCATCTTTCTCCTCGTCGATCGTGTCTCCGGTGATCCTTGTCGAGTGCTCGAGCTGGTTCGGCGCCAACATTTGGTATCAGAGCGAGGTGACGGAGCGGTGAAGGAGCTCGCCGGAGTTCATGGCGTTGGTTCCACACGGCGGCGGCGGCGCGGGCAGATCGGTGTCGATGAACATGCCGATGCTCTCGCCGGAGAACTACACCGTGTGGGCGATCAAGGCGCAGGCGATCCTTGATGCCCACACGATGTGGGAGGCAGTGGCGCCGGTGAACGACGCGGCGGTCAACGCGAAGAAGTGCAAGACGGCGAGGGCGCTGCTTCTGTCGGGGCTGCCGGACGACGTCTTGCTGCAGGTGGCGGCGAAGCCCACAGCGAGGGAGGTATGGGACTCCCTCAAAGTGCGCTTCGTCGGCACCGAACGGGTGCGCGCGGCGAGGAGGGCGACGCTGCGCGGCAAGCTGGACCAGCTGAAGATGGAGGACGACGAGTCCCTGGACGTCTACGCCGGCAGGTTGGCGGGGATGACGGCAAGGTTTGCGAGCCTGGGGGAGACGTTGGGCGACACCGAGCTGGTGAAGAAGCTCATGGATACGGTGCCGGACCGTCTCTTCCCGGTCATCGCCGGAATCGAACAATTCTGCGTGCTGGAGGAGCTCACCTACGACGAGGTGCTCGGGCGGCTGCGCGCATTCGACGAGCGTGTGCGGCGCCGCGGGCAGAGCAGCGGCGAGCGCCCGGACGGCCAACTCCTGTACATGGCGGTGCAGTGGCGGGCGCGGGAGCGGCGCCAAGGTGGAGCTCGGGACGACGACGACGACACGCGCAGTGTGGCATCAGGCAGCGGTGGCAACAAGCGTGGCCGGTGCTACAAATGCGGCGAACGAGGCCACTTCAAGCGGGACTGCCCGGAGCTGCGGAAGGCGCCGGCGGCGGAGCAGGCGCTGCTGTCCGACGCCGGAGTCGAGGACGACGGACTCCTCTGAGCCTCGGCGTAGGGGGGTGAAATGTAGGGCGAATAAGCCTCGGCTAGGGCTCGGGCACAGCGCGCGCGTGCGTGCGCGTGGTGGCCGTGTCGGGCTCGAGCCGGAGAGGGCTTGGGTGTGCGCCCAAGTGTAGGTGTGTGTGCGTGCGTGAGTTAGCGCGTGTGTGCGCAAGTCTGTTAGCGTAGGACCAGGGCGTGGGCGCGTGGGCGCGCTGAAGTGGCATGGCGATCGTGTCGAGCGCGATGGTATGTGAGCCGAGCGTCGCGGGGCATGGTGAGTGGGAGGTGGGCAGGTCGTGGAGCAGCTCGGGCCGTGCGCACGAGTATAAAGCCCTCTCCCCCCTTGTGTAAGTCGCTGAGGATTTCGAGTTCGTGCTCGAGGTGATAAACAGTGAGGCCGTTCGTGTGGCGGGGGTGTTCGAGCACCCGGAAAAACTCTCTGTCTATCTTTCTCCTCGCCGATCGTGTCTCCGGTGATCCTTGTCGAGTGCTCAAGCTGGTTCGGCGCCAACATCTTCAAGCACGATGCTCCCAAGAGATTACGCCGCCATCACACCGGTTCAACTCCGAACCTAGGGTTTCGCCCGAAGATATCTATCAATCCGAAGAGCGAGCGATGGAGATGCCGACATACCTTGGCGATACCTCGAGGAAGGGGAACGACACCCATGCGCACCGAATATGGTCTGGAATTTCTTCAGAATCACCGCACACCTCCATCCCTGCCCTCCCGATTGGGGCCACACAGTCCAAGTTGACCACTCCGCCGTAGCCACAACACTTCACCAGCGTAGCCGAGATGTCGTGGTCTACCGAAGACCCACACAGGCAGAAGCACACGACCCTACTACCTACTACAAGCAACCCCACGGTTGTCAACGGAAAATAATTCTATGAGACCAGGTTTCACGGGTTAGCGGGTGAGACCCATCCTGATGAATGACACATGGCATTCACAAATCACAAAGCATCTACCCCACCCCCACCTAAAATCAGGGAGGGAGAGATTAGATGCTTTGTGATTTGTGAATGCTACATGTCATCCATCAGGGCGGGTCTCACCTGATTTATATGAGACCTGGTCTCATATAATTTTTTCCGTTGTCAACCCGCAGATCTCTCTCCCAGCCCGACCAAGAATTGCTGCACACAACAGCTGTCAGGCCTAGTCCAGCAAATACTCGTGTCGCGGCCCTACGGCCACGATCGAGCCCATCCGTCCAGCGCTACCACCTCCATCTTCCACGACCAGGGTACCTGGAGTAGGCACGGAGACAGAGGCGTTCGCGAACTGCAGCATGCTCGGCCAACCACTCCTGGATGAGCTCTGGCACGCCACCATGGGCTCATCGCGCCGCCGTCCCCTTGCCCTGCGTCGTCACCTCTGGGAGAATCCACTACGCCGAGACCATCTCCTCCTACGAACCACAGCTGCACTCCTCCTCTCCGTTGCAAAGTTGCGCCGTGCGCCATCAGCACCACACCCGTGCCGCCCGGATGACGTCGCTCCCCCGCGCGAGGGAGGCCTGTCGGGGCATGCTGACCACACCCACCACTTTCGGCGGCCGGGCGCTGCCACCACCCACCACCCCCGCTACCGCCGGCGGCGGCAGTAGCGGCTATGGAAGCTCGGGGTGGGTGGGGAGTTGGCTTCTAGGGTTTCGCCTCCCTAGGTTCGCCCATGCGTGTGACCCGGGAGGGGAGTGGAAAGTTATGGACCTCACCCTCGTTCTACTAGTTTTGCATAGCAAATAGATTTATACCTAATATAAGGCCTAATAAGGGAACTTTTCCTGGGAAAAATATTGCGGGAATAAGCTAATTAAGGTTATCTCCAATGGCTACCCTCAAACCACGTGCAACTGTCCGGATCGCGCAGTATGAACGTGTCGTGCCATCCAACGTGGTCTGCATCCGTCCGTTAATCCGGACGCTATTTACCCCGCAAACTGAAGACAAAGTGGGGAGGCTTTGCGGGCATCCGGCCGTTGGCACACCCACGCCTGACTAACATGGCCCACGTCAGGCAAAGGGGCAAAATCCCTCTCCCGACCCATTGAGGTGAGAACTCTCCACAATTTAAATCGTGGAGAGCACCCTAGCTAGCAGAGTACGCTGAATGGACTCAAACGCCTAGTTCCTAGTTCCTGAGAACACCACTAGTGCCACTTACGTTAGAGCTATCCAAGGGGCTGAAGAAGAGAAGAGAATTCACTCAATTGAAAGGAGAACACACACACACACACTAGTAGTGCATACCTCAATCAGAAGGTCGATTCTTTTTCAGATACCATGCATAGTACTGTTTCCTGAGCTCGTCGTGAGGTTTCGCAATGGAACATTGATAGCAGGAGTGCCAAAGTAACATGGCCAAGAAAAGAGCCAACATGAACTCAATAATGCGATCCTGGAAATCAGGAACTTCTAGTAGATGAGGGAATCTGTACCTTTTTTTATTAGATTATTAGGAAATCTGTATTATTAGGCACATATAGAAGAAATATGGGAAGACGGATATTGAGACACTGTAGATCTTCAAAGTACAATATGTGTTATTTTTAGTGGACTGCAGAGGCCTACTTTTGTAGTAGCCTACCTACAGAGCAACTAGCTGGATCCACCCGTGGTCATTACTCAGCCCGTGGAAGCCGAGGAGCATATGGCTTATGGGTGCAATTGATGGGAGACAGTAGCACGGGTTTGCATGGCGGTCCAACAAAAATGATAACCTCTGGCCTCTGCGTCAAAATGATGCATGCAACCATTTTATTGAATTGAAGTTTCCAAACAAAGTCTCAAGTTCAGAAAAGGCTCACAAAAGGAGCACAAAACCAACAAAGATTAAAAGAACTGCCACAACCGGCGAAAAATAGGCCAAGATGACTAAACACATATCCTACTATTGGATCGCCATACAAAGCGGTTGTAGATAACCCGTCGGTTGCACCCAATAGCCAAAAGATTCCTGGAGTCCGCATGAGTGAGTAATAACCATGTACGGATCCAAACAGCGGCTCTGTATATAACCTGCAAAAAGTTGATGAATTTTTTTCCGTTAAAGATTATATCATTTCTGTAGTTTCATATAGTCCAAAGTAGTGCGCATATCCCTATCTGAATAAGTCCCACAATATTTGATTCCACTGCGGTTAGCCATGTCCCAAATAATGTGTCAATACTAATTGGAGGAGTAACATTAAAGGCTATATGTATCATGCGCCAAAGTAGTTTGGCGAGAGGACAATCGAGAAAGAGGTGTTTTATGGTTTTATTCTGGTCACAAAAATAACATCGTGAACTACCCACCCATCTTCGCTTAACTAGGTTATCCTTGGTTACACTACAAGGAAATACTTTATAGGTAGAACCTCTATAGTAGCGCGGGGTAATAGGCCACGGCTACTGCTACTTAGCAGTAGCGCTGGGTCTAATCGAGCACTACAAGTAATCTATAGTAGTAGCGCGGGATAGCCACCCAGCGCTGTAGCTAAGGGGTCCCCACCTTACCCACCCGTGGTACTAGTGTGTCCGAAAAACTCCATGCTACGGCTAAACTTATAGCAGTAGCGCGGGCCTATGGCACCGCTTTACCACTATGGGTGTACTGTGCCAGTAGGTGGGCCGAACTTAGCAGCAGCGTGGGCCCCTAGCCCGTGATGCTGCTAAGCCAGCATTATCCCCTACATACCGGCGCCCGTTGCTCACTCTTCCCTCTCCACCCTCTCTACCTTCCTCACCTCCTGCCGTCCGCTTGCCGTCGCCAAGACTGCCGTCTGCTCGGGTAAGCCTCCTCCGTCCTCCACCCCGCCCCTCCTCCCTCCTACCTCCTCCAGCTAGCCACCGCCCCTCCTCCCTCTTCCAGCCGCCTGCCGCCCCTCCTCTCTCCTCTAGCCGCCGGCCACCCATCTCCTCCCTCCTCCAGCCATTGTTGCCCCTCCTCCCTCCTGGAGCCACCTGCCCACCTATATATATATATATATATATATATATATATATATATATATATATATATATATATATATAGGATGGGTTTATTATGATAACACCCTTAAGATCTTATTCGCACACCAAAACACCTTATTACGCATACCACCAACAGATCGCGCGCCGCCCTCCCCTCAGGACCTTCTACATGGCGGCGGCCTGGCTAACCGCCGCCCTCCCCTCCGGCCTTCTACATGTGGCGGCCTTTGGGCTAGCCGCCCTCCCTCCCGGCCTTCTTCATGGCGGCTGGGAGAGATGCCCCTCCCCTCCCGCTTTCTCCATGGCGGCAGGGCAGCGCCCTCCCCTCCGGGCCTTCTTCATGGCGGCTGGTCATGTGCCGCCCCTCCCCTCCCGGCCTTCTTCCGCGGTGGCGGCCAGGCAGCGACGCTGCCCGTCGCCTCTCGGCCTTCTTCCGTGGCAGGCACCGAGCAACACTAGCCTATCGGCCTTCTTCCACGGCAGCAGCTCGGTAGCGCCGCCACCGAACTCCTCAGGGCCTGCAATTAGCTGTAATTCATCAGATGTGGATTGGTGCTGCCTCGACATCAAACCAATTCGAGCAAGGAGGAGTTGCGCAAGGTTGCTTCATCCACTGTAGCTTCTTGGGATAAGTCTGGATCAACCTTCAGAGAAAATCCTCCTTCCCCGTTCACATTGAGCAACGCCCGGACCGCCCATGAACTTCGAAGGGCAAGTGGACTGCACGGCGAACGTGAAAGTTGTGCAGAGGACGAGAAGGAACTTCCTCCTGTAGAACGCAAGAAATCACTGCATCATGAGGTAAGCGGTACACTTCCTAAACCATCTCGGTGTAGTTATCATAGACAAATCGGTACAAGTAGTACGGTAGCGTGATTATGCAAAGACAAAACTTATGCAAAGGCGGTTGCTTGATTCGTTGTGGGGAAAATGCGATGCGCTTGTATAGGTTCATTACGATATAACGATGCAAAGGCGGTTGCTTGATTCACCTTGAGGGGTGATGCGGTCACCGTGCATTGCTTGGCGATACCATTTTGAACACATTGCGATTCGCATGATTCAGTTCATTTAACCCGACAATGCAACTCGGTCATTTTGTGTGCGAGGAGATGACGTTCGGCAGATACAAAATGCCGCACATAATTGACAAAGATCGAGAACAACAACTTTCAGAAGAGTGGATATTCTTCTGACAGAGATACTGGCTGGGTTACCCCTGAGATTCCTCGTGGATTCTTCACGACGACAAACAGGGTGCAGTACTCTCCACAACAAGATTTTTCCCAGGAAGAAGATGTAGTTGAAGATGACGATGATGTCACATTCGTCTGGGAAGGCACTCACCAACGCGATGATGAAGACGATGACGATGAAGATGAGCCAATAACAGTTCTCAACCCAGAGTATAAGCACGAGTTCACTACGTTTGGACAGCATGTCCGAACAGATAATGATGACGCAGTTGAACACGATGTTGCAGCAGATGATGATTATGTCTATGATGATGTGCCACTGCTCCAAAATTTTAAAACCAATCCACCGAGACATTGTCACAACACTGGATTACCACCACGTCCACCTGCCGCACCCCAAAAGCGAGCTCGGTGTCCACTGGTAACCGAAAACAGAGCTCCAACCAGACTCACAGCATCAATCTCGACGCGACCACCAACGGTGCCTCGGTCAAAAGTAAATAGCAGGTACAAATCCTCCTCCTTTATTACCGCCATGAGATCCTCAACTACACACATCTGCTATAACCCCGCCATGTCCAATACAACCCAAATGAAATGCAAACACCATCGAGTGACGACTCTACACCCCTATAAGTTTAGGGTCTGAAAAAAAATAGTTACAGTACATATAGATAACATTGCAGTGCACACTGATATTTCTTGTGAGCTTTGGCTAGGAACATTGCAAATGCTTTATTAAACTCAGATGCACTCCTCGTATTCAAAAAAATGTAACAGAACAAATTTTCTCATATAGCATTTCAATTAATGCAGGATAAAAACATGCCGCTCAACCTCGTACTGTTCTTTGGAATGAAGTTCACCACGTCTAAAAAGGCATGGGACTTTACAACAATTATGCAAGATGTGCAGGGTTTGGTATACGCAAGAGGGCAAAACACGTGACAAATGCCTACATTATACGCTCAAGAGAAGGGCTCCACAAGCGGTACGTGTCGATTATCATCAGATGCGTCGAGAAGACATCAAAAAGGATTGGCTGCAATGCAAAGATTAGAGTTAAAAAAAGGAAGGATGGCAAATTTGTGATAGAAATGGTTCAACTCAACCACAATCACAAGATGCTGGAAAGGCCCGGGATGATTCTGCACATGCGATCGCACAAAAAATACGATCCTTTGATAGACCAGTTAGTGAAAGACATGCAACTGGACAACCACACACATGCTCAGATGATGTCGACGTTGTCGCGTATGTCCGGTGGTCTGCAGTACATGGGACATATTAGCCGCGACTGGGTAAACAGGTAAGCACGTAATAGAGCATATCTCTTGAGCATTCTGTCTGTAATTATTCCCTGTTTGGTGAGATAAGTTTGCATTGTCTTTGAGAATGCAGGAAACAGAAGTTTGCCAGAGAAGAGTCTGAACATGATGTCAAGAAATTTCTGAATTTGTTCGAGAATATGCAAAAGATAAACCCAGAGTTCTTCTATGATTATGACGTTGATGCATATAACCGTGTAAGAAACGTCTTTTGGGCGAACGCAAGTTGCAGAGGATCGTATGAAGATTTTGGAGACTGCGTTACATTTGACACGACTTATAAAACTAACAAATTCCACATGCCTCTGGGAGTGTTTGTGGGGGTGAACCATCATCTACAAAGCACCATATTTGTTGTTGCACTCGTGCGAGATGAAACAATACCATCATTTGAGTGGGTTTTCAAAACCTTTCTTAGGTGTATGAACAACAAGCCGCCAATCTGCATGCTCACAGGTACAAAAATTAAAAAACACCTTCATACTTACGTTTTGTTTTGTTTTGTGCACTTATATTTCTTCCATCTATCTTGCAAACACACAAACAACTTAATAAAAAACAACATTTGTCTCTTCTCGCACCTAGTGTTCTTCGATGAAGGCAGCATTGAAAACTATCCTCCCACAAACTCTGCATAAGCTGTGTCGGTGGCATATCATGAAGAAGTACAAGGACCACCTCGCCTTGCTGTATAAGGCGCACGAGAAGCTCAAGGACGAACTCAATGCGTCTTGAACCACCCACTAATGGCGTCTTAATTTGAACGAGCATGGAAGAACCTCATTCGGAGGTACAACTTGCAAAGGCATTTAAGTGATGAATTCACTTTGTGGGATGACAGAACGAGTGGGTCTCGGCTTACTACAAGGAAATTTTACGTGCTCGGATGACTTCCACACAGAGAAGCGAGAGCATGAACCATATCTTGAAGAAAATTTTTGTCAGGGAGAAGCATGATCTCCATCTGTTTGCTCAGCAGGTGGACAAGTGCATTCAGACCAGGAAGGCCGTCGAGCACGCAGAGACAGTAGCAAATGAGGTAAACAAAATGTCAATCAAAAACTGCTTAAAAATATGACTACAAAAACAAACAATTTTTTCATTTCTCTGGATCGTAACAGTGCATTTGTGATCATGCAGTCAGAGGTAAAAACAACAACAAAGTTTGGCTTCGAAGTTCAGCTATCAAAAGTGTATACAAGGGCAGTGTTTGCAGATTTCAAAGAAACACTCTACCGTAGCACTGCATTCAGAGCAGAACGATGCCCTGAGAACCCGACAAAGTATCTCGTACACCACTACAACAGATCGGATGCATTTGACTGGGCAAGGCATAATTTCCAAGTGGTCGCCGATGAAGAGAAAGGTGTCTACGAATGTGAGTGCAAACTCTGGACACACACAGTGAGACTCCTAGCAAAAAAATTCTAGATTCTCATAGTCATGCACGAAAGCTAACTTACTGAACTTTAAAAGTACATATGCATGTGTAATTCACAAAACCAAATGAAGTTCACTTCTTTAAAAAAACGAACAAATAATGAAAAAAAAATATGTTTACTAATTTCATGCAGTTCGCTTACAGAACAAAAAAATCATGTGTTTGTCTGCAGGCCTCTTCTGCGTCCATGTCTTATGCATGCTTTCTCATTTGAGAGTACTCAACATTCCTGAGGTGTACATCATGAAAAGATACACCCGTAACGCAAGATCAGATGCAACGTTTGACAGAAGAGACTACGAAGAAACAGCACCAGATGGAACCTCGCTTTTTTGCCATAGAAAATTGCTGACAGAAACAGCAATGGACCTTGCAAACAGAGCGACAAGGTCCGATGCTGGGTGCCACAGAGCGTTGTCTGGTATGAGGGCACTGATAGAGGAAGTTGACGTGCTCAACGAAGAAGAAGAAGAAGCAGCAAAACTAAAGCAAGCAGAGAAATCCCAGCATGACAATAATGCCGAGCAAGTTGAAAATGAAGGAAATATGCCCTAGATGCAATAATAAAGTTATTATTTATTTCCTTATATCATGATAAATGTTTATTATTCATGCTAGAATTGTATTAACCGGAAACATAATACATGTGTGAATACATAGACAAACAGATAAGTCACTAGTAAGCCTCTACTAGACTAGC
This sequence comes from Aegilops bicornis, assembly GCA_021605145.1. Lineage (NCBI taxonomy): Eukaryota > Viridiplantae > Streptophyta > Magnoliopsida > Poales > Poaceae > Aegilops > Aegilops bicornis. The sequence continues at coordinate 97,008,904 of CM038673.1, forward strand.
TCATTAATCAAAGATGGTTATGTTTCCTAACCATAGACATGTGTTGTCATTTGATTAATGGGATCACCTCATTAGAAGAATGATGTGATTGACATGACCCATTCCGTTAGCTTAGCACTTGATCGCTTTAGTATATTGCTATTGCTTTCTTCATGACTTATACATGTTCCTATAACTATGAGATTATGCAACTCCATTACGGAGGAACACTTTGGGTACTACCAAACATCACAACGTAATCGGGTGATCATAAAGGAGTACTACAGGTGTCTCCAAAGGTACTTGTTGGGTTGGCGTATTTGAGATTAGGTTTTGTCACTCCGATTGTCGGAGAGGTATCTCTGGGCCTTCTCGGTAATACACATCACATAAGCCTTGCAAGCATTGCAACTAATGAGTTAGTTGTGAGATGATGTATTACGGAACGAGTAAAGAGACTTGCCAAGAATTTAGATTGAACTAGGTATTGGATACCGACGATCGAATCTCGGGCAAGTAACACCGATGACAAAAGGAACAACGTATGTTGTTATGCGGTCTGACCGATAAAGATCTTCGCAGAAAATGTAGGAACCAATATGAGCATCCAGGTCCCACTATTGGTTATTGACCGGAGATGTGTCTCGGTCATGTCTACATTGTTCTCGAACCGTAGGGTCCGTGACGCTTAAGGTTTCGATGGCGGTTATATTATGAGTTTGTGTATTTTGATGTACGAAGGTTGTTCGAGTCCCGGATATGATCACGGACATGACGAGGAGTCTTGAAATGGTCGAGACATAAAGATTAATATATTGGACGGATATATTTGGACACCGGAAAGGTTCCGGAGAAGTTTGGAGCTCCGGAGGTTACCGGAACCCCGGAGGTATATGGGCCTTATTGGGCCCATGTAGGAGGAAGGAGAAGGAACAAGGAGGGAGGCGCCCCAAGCCCAATCCGATTGGGGAAGGGGCCCCCCTTTCCTTTCTCCTTCCCCTCTTCCTATTCCTACTACTAGTACTACTTCCTAATACTAGTACTCCTTCCTTCCCTCCAAATAAGATAAGGAAGAGAGGGAAACCTACTTGGAGTAGGTTTCCCCTCCCTATGGCGCGCCTTGTGGCCGGGCCACCTCCTCCCTCCCTCCTTTATATACGGGGTGGGGGCACCCTAGGACACACAAGTTGATCCTTGAGATCGTTCCTTCAGCCGTGTGCGGTGCCCCCTCCACCATATTCCACCTCGGTCATATCCTAGCGGTGCTTAGGCGAAGCCTGCGCCGGTGAAACATCAAGATCGTCCTACCACGCCGTCAGGCCGACGGAACTCCCTCTCCCGGAGCTTTCTGGATCGGAGCCCGAGGAGCATCATCGAGCTGAACGCGTGTGCCAAGAACTTCGGAGGCGCCGGAATGTAACGGGATCGGGCTGGATCGCGAGGAGAACGTCTGACTACTTCCTCTACGTCATCATCGACTCGGAGGTACCGGAGTAACCTTTGGGATCGGCGGGATCGCGAGGAGAACGACGACTACTTCCTCTACGTTGTGATCGCTTCCGCTTTGGTCTCACGAGGTCGTAGACAACACTCTCCCTTCTCGTTGCTATGCCATCACCATGGTCCTGTGTGCGAGGAAAATTTTGAAATTACTACGTTCCCCAACATGGCATCCGAGCCTGGTTTTATGCGTTGATGTCATATGCACGAGTAGAACACAAGTGAGTTGTGGGCGATACAAGTCATCCGCCTACCAAAGATGTCATACTTTGGTTCAGCGGTATTGTGAGATGAAGCGGCCCGGACCGACATTACGCAGACGCTTACGCGAGACTGGTTTCACCGCTACGCAGCACTTTCGTGCTTAAAGGTGGCTGGCGGGTGTCTGTCTCTCTCACTTTAGTTGAACCGAGTGTGCTACGCCCGGTCCTTGAGAAGGTTAAAACGGAGTCTATTTGACGAAGTATCGTTGTGGTTTTAATGCGTAGGTAAGAACGGTTCTTGCTCAGCCCGTAGCAGCCACGTAAAACTTGCAACAACAAAGTAGAGGACGTCTAACTTGTTTTTGCAGGGCATGTTGTGATGTGATATGGTCAAGACGTGATGCTATATTTTATTGTATGAGATGATCATGTTTTGTAACCGAGTTATCGGCAACTGGCAGGAGCCATATGGTTGTCGCTTTATTGTATGAAATGCAACGCCTTTGTAATTGCTTTACTTTATCACTAAGCGGTAGCGATAGTCGAGAAGCAATAGATGACGAAACGACAACGATGCTACGATGGAGATCAAGGTGTCGCTACCGGTGACGATGGTGATCATGACGGTGCTTCGGAGATGGAGATCACAAGCACAAGATGATGATGGCCATATCATATCACTTATATTGATTGCATGTGATGTTTATCCTTTATGCATCTTATTTTGCTTTGATTGACGGTAGCATTTTAAGATGATCTCTCATTAAAATTATCAAGTAGTGTTCTCCCTAAGTATGCACCGTTGCCAAAGTTCGTCGTGTCGAGACACCACGTGATGATCGGGTGTGATAAGCTCTCGTCCATCTACAACGGTGCAAGCCAGTTTTGCACACGCATAATACTCAGGTTATACTTGACGAGCCTAGCATATGCGAGATATGGCCTCGGAACACGGAGACCGAAAGGTCGGCGTGAATCATATAGTAGATATGATCAACATAAGATGTTCACCATTGAAAACTACTCCATCTCACGTGATGATCGGTTATGGTTTAGTTGATTTGGATCACGTGATCACTTAGATGACTAGAGAGATGTCTGTCTAAGTGGGAGTTCTTTAGTAATATGATTAATTAAAACTTAAATTTATCATGAACTTAGTACCGATAGTATTTTGCTTGTCTATGTTTCTTGTAGATAGATGGCTCGTCTTTGTTGTTCCGTTGAATTTTAATGCGTTCCTTGAGAAAGCAAAGTTGAATGATGATGGTAGCAATTACATGGACTGGGTCCGTAACTTGAGGATTATCCTCATTGCTGCACGTAAGAATTACGCCCCGGAAGCACCGCTGGGTGCCAGTGCCTGCGAGAGCAACGCCGAAGTTGTGAACGTCTGGCGAGCAAAGGCGATGACTACTCTATAGTTCGATTGTGCCATGCTTTACGGCTTAGAACCGGGTCTTCAACGACGTTTTGAGCGTCATGGAGCATATGAGATGTTCCAAGAGTTGAAGTTAATATTTCAAGCAAATGCCGGATTGAGAGATATGAAGTCTCCAATAAGTTCTATAGCTGCAAGATGGAGGAGAACAGATTATGTCGGTGAGCACATACTCAAAATGTCCGGGTATAATAATCACTTAATTCAGCTGGGAGTTAATCTTCCGGATGATAGTGTCATTGATGTAATTCTCCAATCATCGCCACCAAGCTACAAGAGCTTCGTGATAAACTATAATATGCAAGGGATGACTAAGACAATTCTCGAGCTCTTCGCAATGCTAAAAGTCATGGAGGTAGAAATCAAGAAAGAGCATCAAGTGTTGATGGTCAACAAGACCACTAGTTTCAAGAAAAAGGGCAAAGGGAAGAAGAAGGGGAACTTCAAGAAGAACAGCAAACAAGTTGCTGCTCAAGGGAAGAAACCCAAGTCCGGACCTAAACACAAATCGAGTGCTTCTACCGCAAGCGGTAGTCCTTTGGAAGCAGAACTGCCCCAAGTATTTGGCGGATAAGAAGGATGGCAAGGTGAACAAAGGTATATGTGATATACATGTTATTGATGTGTACCTTACTAGAGCTTGCAGTAGCACCTGGGTATTTGATGCTGGTTCTGTTGCTAATATTTGCAACTCAAAGCAGGGACTATGATTGCTTAACACTGGCAAAGGACGAGGTGACGATGCGCGTGGGAAATGGTTCCAAAGTTGATGTGATCGCGGTCGGCACGCTACCTCTACATCTACCTTCCCGATTAGTTTTAGACCTAAATAATTGTTATTTGGTGCCAGCGTTAAGCATGAACATTATATCTGGATCTTGTTTGATGCGAGACGGTTATTCATTTAAATCAGAGAATAAAGGTTGTTCTATTTATATGAATAATATTTTTGATGGTCATGCACCCTTGAAGAGTGGTCTATTTTTAATGAATCTCGATAGTAGTGATACACATATTCATAATGTTGAAACCAAAAGATGCAGAGTTGATAATGAAAGTGCGACTTATTTGTGGCATTGCCGTTTAGGTCATAACGGGCAAAAGCGCATGAAGAAACTCCAAACTGAAGTACTTTTGGAGTCACTTGATTATTAATCAATAGGCACTTTCGAAACGTGCCTCATGGGCAAGAAGACTAAAACCCGTTCTCGGTACTATGGAGAGAGCAACAGATTTGTTGGAAATCATACATACGTATGTATGTGGTCCAATGAATGTTGAGGCTCGTGGCGGATATCGTTATTTTCTCACCTTCACAGATGATTTAAGCAGATATGGGTATATCTTCTTAATGAAACATAAGTCTGAAACATTTGAAAAGTTCAAAGAATTTCAGAGTGAAGTTGAAAATCATCGTAATAAGAAAATAAAGTTTCTACGATCTGATCGTGGAGGCGAATATTTGAGTTACGAGTTTGGTCTACATTTGAAACAATGCGGAATAGTTTCGCAACTCACGCCACCCGAAACACCACAGCGCAATGGTGTGTCCGAACGTCGTAATCGCACTTTACTAGATATGGTGCGATCTATGATGTCTCTTACAGATTTACCGCTATCGCTTTTGGGGTTATGCTCTTGAGGCGGCCGCATTCACGCTGAATAGAACACCGTCAAAATCCGTTGAGACGACACCTTATGAACTGTGGTTTAGCAAGAAACCAAAGTTGTCGTTTCTTAAAGTTTGGGGATGCGATGCTTATGTGAAAAAACTTCAACCTGATAAGCTCGAACCTAAATCGGAGAAATGTATCTTCATAGGATACCCAAAGGAGACAGTTGGGTACACCTTCTATCACAGATCCGAAGGCAAGACATTTGTTGCTAAGAATGGATCCTTTCTAGAGAAGGAGTTTCTCTCGAAAGAAGTGAGTGGGAGGAAAGTAGAACTTGATGAGGTAATCTGTACCTTCTCCCTTATTTGAAAGTAGTTTATCACGAAACCAGTTTCTGCGATATCTACACCAAATAGTGAGGAAATTGATGATGTTGATCATGAAACTTCAGGATCAAGTTACTACGTAACCTCGTAGATCAACCAGAATAAAATCCGCACTTGAGTGGTACGGCAATCCTGTTACGGAAGTCATGCTACTAGATCATGATGAACCTACGAACTATGAAGAAGCGATGGTGAGCCCAGATTCCGCAAAATGTCTTGAGGCCATGAAATCCGAGATGGGATCCATGTATGAAAACTAAGTGTGGACTTTGGTTGACTTGCCCGAGGGTCGGCAAGCAATAGAAAACAAGTGGATCTTCAAGAAGAAGACCGACGGACGGTAATATTGCTGTCTACAAAGCTCGACTTGTCGCAAAGGGGTTTCGACAAGTTCAAGGGATTGACTACGATGAGACCTTCTCACCCGTAGCGATGCTTAAGTCTGTTCGAATCATGTTAGCAATTGCCGCATTTTATGATTATGAAATTTGGCAAATGGATGTAAAGACCGCATTCTGAATGGGTTTACGGAAGAAGAGTTGTATATGATGCAACCAGAAGGTTTTATCGATCCAAAGGGAGCTAACAAAGTGTGCAAGCTCCATGATCCATTTATGGACTGGTGCAAGCATCTCGGAGTTGGAATAAACGCTTTGATAGTGTGATCAAAGTATTTGGGTTTATCTGAGACTTTTGGAGAAGCTCAGTATTTACAAGAAAGTGAGTGGGAGCTCTGTAGCATTTCTGATATTATATGTAGATGACATATTACTGATTGGAAATGATATAGAATTTCTGGATAGCATAAAGGGATACTTGAACAAGAGTTTTTCGATGAAAGACCTTGGTGAAGCTGCTTACATATTGGGCATCAAGATCTATAGAGATAGATCAAGACGCTTAATTGGACTTTCACAAAGCACATACCTTGATAAAGTTTTGAAGAAGTTCAAAATGGATCAGTGCAAAGAAAGGTTTTTACTCAGACATACAAGGTGTGAGATTGAGTCGGACTCAATGCCCGACCACAGCAGAAGATAGAGAGAAAATGAAAGATGTTCCCTATGCTTCAGCCATAGGCTCTATCATGTATGCAATGCTTGTGTACCAGACTGACGTATGCTTAGTGTAAGCTTGGCAGGAAGGTACCAAAGTAATCCAGAGTGGATCATCGGACAGCGGTCAAGAACATCTGAAATACACGAAAAGGACTAAGGATATGTTTCTCGTATATGGAGGTGACAAAAGCTAGTCGTAAATGGTTACGTCGATGCGAGCTTTGACAACGATCCGGACGATTCTAAATCGCAAACCGGATACATGTTTTTGTTAAGCGGTGGAGCTGTCAGTTGGTGCAGTTCTAAACAAAGCGTCGTGGCGGGATCTACATGTGAAGCGGAGTACATAGCTGCTTCGGAAGCAGCAAATGAAGGAGTCTGGATGAAAGAGTTCATTTCCGATCTAGGTGTTATACCTAGTGCATCGGGACCAATGAAGATCTTCCGTGACAATCTTGGTGCAATTGCCTTGGCAAAGGAATCCAGATTTCACAAGAGGACCAAGCATATCAAGAGACGCCTTCAATTCCATTCGGGACCAAGTCCAAGTGGGAGACATAGAGATTTGCAAAATACATACGGATCTGAACGTTGCAGACCCGTTGACTAAGCCTCTTCCACGAGCAAAACATGATCAGCACCAAGACTCCATGGGTGTTAGAATCATTTCTGAGTAATCTAGATTATTGACTCTAGTGCAAGTGGGAGACTGAAGGAAATATGCCCTAGAGGCAATAATAAAGTTTTTATTTATTTCCTTATATCATGATAAATGTTTATTATTCATGCTAGAATTGTATTAACGGAAACATAATACATGTGTGAATACATAGACAAACAGATAAGTCACTAGTAAGCCTCTACTAGACTAGCTCATTAATCAAAGATGGTTATGTTTCCTAACCATAGACATGTGTTGTCATTTGATTAATGGGATCACCTCATTAGAAGAATGATGTGATTGACATGACCCATTCCGTTAGCTTAGCACTTGATCGTTTAGTATATTGCTATTGCTTTCTTCATGACTTATACATGTTCCTATAACTATGAGATTATGCAACTCCCGTTCTGGGAGGAACACTTTGGTACTACCAAACGTCACAACGTAATCTGGGTGATCATAAAGGAGTACTACAGGTGTCTCCAAAGGTACTTGTTGGGTTGGCGTATTTCGAGATTAGGTTTTGTCACTCCGATTGTCGGAGAGGTATCTCTGGGCCTTCTCGGTAATACACATCACATAAGCCTTGCAAGCATTGCAACTAATGAGTTAGTTGTGAGATGATGTATTACGGAACGAGTAAAGAGACTTGCCAAGAATCTAGATTGAACTAGGTATTGGATACCGACGATCGAATCTCGGGCAAGTAACATACCGATGACAAAAGGAACAACGATGTTGTTATGCAGTCCGACCGATAAAGATCTTCAGAGAAAATGTAGGAACCAATATGGGCATCCAGGTCCGCTATTGGTTATTGACCGGAGATGTGTCTCGGTCATGTCTACATTGTTCTCGAACCATAGGGTCCGCACGCTTAAGGTTTCGATGGCGGTTATATTATGAGTTTGTGTATTTTGATGTACCGAAGGTTGTTCGAGTCCGGATATGATCACGGACATGACAAGGAGTCTCAAATGGTCGAGACATAAAGATTAATATATTGGACGGATATATTTGGACACCGGAAAGGTTCCGGAGAAGTTTGGAGCTCCGGAGGTTACCGGAACCCCGGGAGGTATATGGGCCTTATTGGGCCCATGTAGGAGGAAGGGAGAAGGAACAAGGGAGGCGTGCCCCCAAGCCCAATCCGAATTGGGGAAGGGGCGGCCCCTTTCCTTTCTCCTTCCCCTCTTCCTATTCCTACTACTAGTACTACTTCCTAATACTAGTACTCCTTCCTTCCCCTCCAAATAAGATAAGGAAAGAGAGGGAAACCTACTTGGAGTAGGTTTCCTCCCTATGGCGCGCCCCTTGTGGTCGGCCACCTCCTCCCTCCCTCCTTTATACTCACGGGGTGGGGGCACCCTAGGACACACAAGTTGATCCTTGAGATCGTTCCTTAGCCGTGTGCGGTGCCCCCTCCACCATATTCCACCTCGGTCATATCAGAAGCGGTGCTTAGGCGAAGCCTGCGTCGGTGAAACATCAAGATCCTACCACGCCGTCTTGACGGAACTCCCTCTCCCGAGCTTTGCTTGGATCGGAGCCCGAGGAGCGTCATCGAGCTGAACGTGTGCCAAGAACTCGGAGGCGCCGAGTAACGGCGCTGGATCGGCTGGATCGCGAGGAGAACGTCGACTACTTCCTCTACGTCATCATCGACTCGGAGGTGCCGGAGTAACGGCACTGGGATCGGCAGGATCGCGAGGAGAACGTCTGACTACTTCCTCTACGTTGTGATCGCTTCCGCTTTGGTCTACGAGGGTACGTAGACAACACTCTCCCTTCTCGTTGCTATGCCATCACCATGGTCCTGTGTGTGCGTAGGAAAATTTTGAAATTACTACGTTCCCCAACAGAAAATACTGAACACATCGGAACTGGTGCTATCAAAAAAGAAACAATTCTTCCACCTCCTGTTTCAAACACGAGAGGAAGGAAGAAAGGGGGAGATGCAACCCAGAAAAAGGTGGCATGCAAGGAGAAAAATGATGACAAAAACAGTAAGCCACAGCCTGAGCTGGACAGTGATGGTCACCCACTGGGAATAAGAAGGTGCAAGACATGTAATGAAATCAGCGGCCACAATTCCAGGACGTGTACAAAAAGGAATGAACAAGAAAAACGAGGACATGGAGATGCACAACAAAACAAAAATTCCACTCACAACACTAAGAAATGGACGAAACCGAGACGTTGTAGCATATGCAAAAAGAGGAAGAGACACAATTCAAGAACCTGCCCCAAAAGAAAAAGAAAAAGATCAGAAAATGAGGAAGACGAAGAAGGTGAGATCAAAGAAGAAGATGATGACACAACTGAAGAAGAAATGGCTTATGAAGAAGCAGATGGAGAAGAGGAGGAAGAAGAAGAGAGTGAAGAGGATGAAGAACGTGAAGAAACTGAAGAAACAGTGGCGTATGAAGAAACATATGATGAAGATGATGAAGAGGAAGAAGAGAGTGAAGAGACTGAAGAGAGTGAAGAGGACGAAGAACATGAAGAAACAGTGTCAACAAGACCACCACAAGGAAATACTGCTGTACAGAAAAAACCGAGAACAACACCACTTTCAAAAAACAAGGTAGGAGCAAAGAAGGATGCAGTTCACAACACTGGAAAACGAAAACCACCATCAACCAAAGACGCTGGGATCAAAGAAGGATGCAGTTCACGACCTTTGGAAAACCAAAGCAGCCATCAACCAAAGACGCTGGGAGCAAAGAAGGATGATCCACGGCGCTTAGAAAACCAAAGCAGCCATCAACCAAAGACGCTGGGGCTACAAACACAAAGGTGCGAGACAAGAACAAGCAACACCGCCATGGAAAACAAAAGAAAGTGCGACATTAGACACGCTCCGGACACCGCATGAAGCAGCAGGTTAACGACCAAATAGATGAACAGACAATAAATTAATCGAATGCATAGCAGTTTGCTTATCTCTATGACTTATGTATGAGTTTAAATTTTGTGTAAACACAAATTTCTCGTTGACTATGACTTATTCAACTAAACCATGTAAAAGAGAAAATGGTATATAGAGTATACCATATATATATATAGCAGTCTTGAGTAAAACATTGACACATTTTGATTTCAAAACCATGTAAAAAATGTTGTTAGCTCGCTGCAGTCCAACAAGTAGTACATATAAAAAGCATTTCAATATGCAGTATGAAACTTGCAAAAATGCAGTACGCTTCGAACTATCATGCGATTACTATAGACTAACTACATGTAGTACACACCATGCAAATTGGGAAAAAATGTGGAAACATGTAGTGCTCAGCTAACATATAAGTAGTTGACATATTGTAACCATGTAAACACAAATTTCCCACTGAATAATAATTGAAGTGGTTCAGATCACAAAAGTGCTTGTTACAAAACTCATCAAAAAAGATGAAGCGTTCAACACGCGAAAGTACTTATTACAAATCAATCTCATAACCTTATCCAATCACGTCAAACGTGATTCTAACCGTACGATCCTCGAGTTCAAAGAAGTTGAGGACAACAACTTGCTCAGACTTCAGGCCACTATCAATGACAAATTCCTTCCACCCTTTGTGCGAATACCGCCGCGTCAACGCCTACAGTACTTGACTGGTTGAAGGTATCCATTACCAAGAACAATTTGAAGAATTCCTTTATTCTTGAGCCGGACATACCTAACAGCTCGTTTAGGAATTTTTTGTAAAAAATAATAAAACTGGTTGAGAACGAAACTAGCAGTACAATTCTCATACTCTGCATAGAGATAGATGAAGTGCACAACAGTCCAACGAGTAGTACATATAAAACGCATTTCAATATGCAGTATGGAACTTGCAAATATGCAGTACGCTTTGAACTATCATGCAGTACTATAGACTAGCTACATGTAGTACACACCAAAAAAATTGGGGAAAATGTAGAAATATGTAGTGCTTAGCTAATATATAAGCAGTTCACAAATTGTAACCATGTAAACTAAAACATAAGCTACATGCACACAAGCACAAAAATAAAAACAAGAAATAAGAACACATTGCAGTACACTTCAAAAAACAAAGAAAAAAGTGCGTTCCTAAAATACTGCAAGTTCAGAATGCAATGGAATTATACAAAAAAAACACAAAGAAAAAAAATCATATCTAACGAAACATACCATCTTGTAGTGAGTCTCCACATCTGTTGGCGTAAGCTGATGGATGAGAAGGACTCGTGCAGCCATGGCCACGCCCGAATCAAGGCGTAATAGAACGCGAAACGTTGATCCGCCCATATCCAATCCTTCCGTGAATATTGTACCATATGCAAGCTGCTCGGCTCGCCCGATTCGGCACAAAACCTTCCCACCACGACGAAAGCACGACGGGCTGCGAGCAAGCTGAACAATTGCGGTCGTCGGCACACCACAACCATGGCCGCAGCAGAAGAGATACGCACAGGGGCCTGGAGCCATCGCAACAGAAATCTAGAAAAGCAAAAAAATAATAATAGGCTGGAGAAATGAGAGAACTTTCAACTAGCGGAGAAATGAAATGCAAAGGAAGGGTATAAGTTAGCCTTCATTTATACAAGAGGAATGCAAAAAGGTCAAAACTGAAAATTAAAGGGGACTTAATGGAAATTATGTTCCAAAGAATAAAGGACAATCAATAAAGGCTTATGTTACCAAAGAAAAAGGAACGAAAAAAGAAGGTGTACTTTGACTGCAGCAATTCCCACGAACAAAACCGCAGATCGTTAAAAAATAATACTCTGAAAAATTATAATCCACACACAATTTTATGTGTGCAGTTCTCCAAATTCGTACCAGGAAGTTCACTATATGTGTGCATGAAGTGCAGTACATGATAAAAAAGCAAAAGAGAAGCACTTTAGCAGCATTGGCATAGCCAGTCACAACTTTTTGGCACAAAGAAGGATGCACGCAGTGCAAAATGTGTAAACCGCAAAGACGTAACTATGACAAATGCAAAGGCGATAGGAGCACAAAAGCAGTGCACACCCGTACACAAAGAAAAAAGGATACGAAAGAGGAAAAATAATAAAGAAAAATGATACCAATGCAGTGCACAAAAATGTAGCCCAGAAAATGTGCAGTATGGTATGTGTACACATGCAGTACTGAAACTAAATCAATGCAGTGCGCGCATGATTTACTAAAAAAGCAGTGCACGCATGATTTACTAAAAAAAGCAGTGCACGCCCCAACGTTGAAAAAGTAACAAACAAAAAAATTGACCACCCAGTGCTACCAAATTGACCGATCTCGTAATAGGTGCGCACCCACGGAAGGGGAGTCATTACGAGCCACGATGCATGGGGCGGTTGGACATGGGCCCACAGGTCATAGAGCATATAGCTGCGGCGCCACAGATAAGCGCCAGATAAGTATACGGAGGAGTTCGACCGGTATGCCTCGCCGGCGCTTATAAAAAGGTCGGTAGCGCCTTCCATGGCGAGGTGGGACTAAACATTAGGACGCACACACAGCGAAACGGGAACCAAGCCGTGCTCACAGGCCGACCTCGGCCAGAGTATGTCTCTAAACTAGCCGAACAAAGGCCCAACAAGGCCGACTAAGAAAAAACAATAAGTTAAAAAAATGGGGGGCCCCCCACCCCCCTTTCCCTACCCCTCCCGTACCAGTGATTGCAGTAGGTACAAGAAAAAACAAGATGAAGTACGTAGCTGTAAACAATACAGTGCACTACGTTACACGATGCAGTGCGGTATGGCAATCTAGTTCCCGATTACCCCTACACGAATAAATAAACTCAAAAAACAGTGAAGTACGCACATGTATACACAAGTGCAGTACTGAATTCTAGAAGATGCAGTGCACGACTATACACTAATGCAGTTCATTATCGCACAGGATGCATCTACAAAACGTAAAAAAAATGCCCGTTCGCATAGAACAAAATGGTGGTTAAAAAATGTGCTGATCAGAAATAAAACAAACACACCTTAAAACAACCACGTCAAGATACAACCACCCGATCGGAGCGGTTCCATCACCACAAGCCCACGATCACAGATGCAAAACCAACCCACGATTCGCACAACCGCATCATCAGCGCGATCGTGTAGTTCATCCAACGAGGCCATCCCACCCCGCGCCCTCCCCTTAAATTCAGACCCCTGCCAAAGGCCTTCTCATCCACAACAACACAAGTATCCATTGCGCTCCCACCACCGGCGATGACGTTCACCGACGAGTACAAGGGCGACAACGCCGTGGAGGCGCACGGCAACACCAAGTTGCACGTCATCCACACCAACGACAAGAAGCAGATGGCGATCACCCTCGCACAGTACGAGCGCCACCTCAGCCTCCAGCGCCACAAGATCGTCGGCATTGATCTCGAGTACGACAATGACCCTGAAGCAACGTAGAAACCCGCCCTCTGCCAGCTCTCCATCGGCAAGAATCACCCGGTGCTGCTCTTCCAAATGAGCGACACTGAAAGGTGCACCGTCTTCGACAACTTCCTCGCCGACCCCAGGTACACCTTTGCAGGCTTCTCCATCGACGGCGACAAAACCAGGCTCGAGCGCGTCAAACTGGAGGTCGCCAACTTCGTCGACATCCAGAAGGAGTGGAGGGTGCCCGACGCAACCAAGCCGTTGGACTCCCTCGGAGACGTCTCCGGCATGCTCATCGACGACTATTACAACAACATGAAGAAGAAGATCACCGACGCCGAGCAACGGTATTTGGGCCATCCTGCCTCTGTCCAGAGGAGGCACATCGATCTGTGCAAAGGACGCCACGCATGACGTCTGAGATATGGAACCGCATCACCCTCACCCAGGACGGCCTTCGCCGTGCAAAGCTGGAGAAGGAGGAGCCACTCAAAAAGCGCGCCAGGAGCAGCTGGGGATGGGGAGAGCCTGACTGGTGAAGAAGAAGAAGGTGCCGGCCAGGAGCCAAGAATGCCAGCGTTCTTTTAGAATTATCATCAAATTTGCTTTGTGTTGTTTTCTTATGTATCGTTAGTTTGCTTGTGTGATGAACCTAGTTTGCTTGCCATGCACAATCGCCTGTAATGATGAACTCAGATTATGTTAGTTTGCTTTACATTCAACTTAGCTTCTTTGGTGATGAAATTGTCGTCTGAGAATGCAAAGCGGGGCATATGCAAAGGTGCAAGTTGCGCCTGAATGCGATACACTGAATTTGTCGAATGAAGTCTTAACATACCCAACAAAGCAGTGCACGAACATAAATTTGAAAAAAGGAACACATAAGAGCAAAAACAAAAATAGAAAAGCGCAAAACACGTAAAATAATTCAATACAGTATGGAAGTACACGAAAGTACAGCACAGAACCATAATGAGTGAAGTACAGGTATGATTTACAAAGCAGTGAACTCCCATACATTGGGAAAAAGATTAGCGATAGCAAAAAAGACGGAAAAAAATGACAATCAGACATGTAGCACGCAGGCGTATACAATGCAAAGAGAACAACGATCAATGCAAAGGTACACTCCAACATTGAAAAAACACACAGGCAGAAATATAAAAAGAAAAAAATTGACCACCCGGTGTGGCACCGCCCCAGCCGGTCTCGTAATAGGTCTACGCCCACGTATATGACAGTCGTTCTGAGTCACAGTGCATGGGGTCGGTTGCACATGGGCCCACAGGTCATAGAGCATATAGCAGCGAGCGCCGTGTATAAGCGCCCAGATAAGTATACAGAGGACTTCGACCAGTATGCCTTGCCAACGCTTATAAAGAGGTCCGGCGCGCCTTCTGCGGGCGAGGTGGGACTAAACATTAGGACTCACACACAGCGAAACAGGAACCAACCGTGTGCTCACAGGCCGACATGGGCCCAATTGCGTCTTCACTACTAGAACACAGGGCCAACAAAGCCCACTAAGAAAAAACAATACGTTCAAAAATAAAACATTAAAAAGAAAAAATGACAAACATTTCTTAAATGAATAACAACAAACAAAATAAAATGTGCGTCGACATCGTAAGAATATTAATAAATAAAACGCAGGAAGCCCAATGTCAGCGTCTGAGATCACGATCGGCTGACGTACAACAACGCAGATTCTCCACGTGGAAGCACAAACTATTCTTTTTTCGAATTGCAGTTATCTTCTCTCTACAATGCGGTATGGCTGAAAAAGAATGCAGCCTTACATTTAACCAAAACACTCCGACAACCCTAGCCACATTACCCTCCATCCACACAAACGTTGTATTACCACAAAGATCAAGGAAAGAAAAGAAAGAACACCATCAAGAGAAGAAAAAAAGTACATCTGTGTGTATCAAACTGCAGTACACTACGTGGACATGAGAAGTTCGTTTCTGGTAGAAAAGAAGTGCACTGACTTGGACAATTAACCGAAAACACAATCATCTCATTTTCTGACAGTTGCGTCAATACATTGATTTAATCATGAAAAAAGAGGCGACGACGTTCCGGATTTCCAACGCACTAGCAAGAGCCTCCTCATAGCAGAACCTCTCGGCAGTTGTCACGTAAACTTAAAACAGAGCCCCACCACGCTACCGCCCCGCTCCACCTCTCCCACGTCCTGTCAAGGAGAGCAGAGGAGAGCAGAGGAGAAAACACAACTACTTCTTCCCCCCAAAAAACCCCATTGCATCTTCTTCTCCGCTCTTCCTTTCACTAACCTCTCTCTCTATAACAAACACCAGAGAACACACGAGAATCATGGCGGATGCACCTCTGTACAAGCAGCGCCGCAAGTACACCAGGGAGCTCCACGACGTCCACCTCCACGGCAATCACAAGCTCCACGTCCTTTGCACAAGCAAGGGCAAAGACGTGGACAAGATGTTGTCCATGTTCAGGAGGAAGCTCGGCGGAATGCCCATCAAACTAGTCGGCATTGATGTCGAGTACACACACTACGAGAAGCCACAGCGTGCAGCGGTACTACAGCTATGCGTAGAAAAAGAATGCCTTGTCTACCACATATCTGCAGCTAAAGACAGGTAAGAATAACTGTTGCTTGCCAATATTGATTTTAGATTTTCTTCACTGCAATTGCCATAATATTTAACCTTTGGTTCTCATTCTTGAAAAAGCGTGGCATATGAATTTATTGACAGTTTTGATCTGGCTCCATGTATGTCACTCATGTGTTCAATTCTTGAATGATATTATCTAGCAATACACGCAGTTTAATTATAGTTTCTTCTTTGCAACATTACCATACAAAACATGTATGAAATTAGGTTCAGGAATACAAGCATACACAAAACATGCATTGTTTATGCAATCTATTATCAGATTTAATAGTTATCTTGAACAAAGTATTAGCAATCGCTCAATGCAACAGATTCAGATATCCATATTGCGATTCAGTTTGAGAATAACAAAAAAAACATTGCTAGTTCTAAAGAAATAAAATATATTCACTCTATACAAATATATTGCAGGCAAATGGAACTAAACAAATTCCTGATGAATGATGAGTACACCTTCGTCGGATTCGCTATTGAAGGAGACAAAAGAAAGCTGAAAGTATCTGGTTTGGAGATCAACTCCAACAACTACATTGATATTCAGGTTGAATGGAGAGACCCATACAATAAAAATAAGTTTGACTCTTTGGCTGATGTTCTTTGGCGGGATGATAGACATTCACTACAATGACATGAAGAAAAAAATTAACCGCAAGGAGGATCATACTGTGGGGATTTTGCCCATTTGCCAAACAAGCTTATCAAGTATGCAGCAATAGATGCATTCGCAACATATGAGTCATGGAGAATCATCTACGATGTCATAATGGGACTAGACAGGGCAAAAAGAGACAAAGAAGAAAAGAAGAAGAAGAACAAGACTGTAATCCAATACAGCAACTAGAAAAAATCAGAGCTGTGTTTAGTCTCACTTTACTTTAAGCGTTGTGGTGTTCTTTGTTTCATGTATGCAAGATTTTGATAATGTCCGTTGCTTCATATCGAATATTTCTTTTATAAAAACAATGTAAGTTTGCTTGTGATAAATTGCTTACGCAGAAATTAGTTTGCATTAGAACAAGTATATACACAACTTTGAAAATTTTAATGAGTGACACCAAAACATAGTATGCACATACAAAACATAACAGTCCACAAATAATAGTAATTATATAAAAATAAAAATTAATATTGATATATCTAAAAAAATATAATCCATGTACATTTCTAAACAAACGTCAATACAGTTCACAGAACCAACATAAGGCAGTTCAACAAGTGTATCCGTGAAGTGCAGTACATGCATAAATGAAGAACGACGACAAGGGCCCCAACACAAACACTTGGTACACGAAGTGCAGTACTCAACGTTGGTGAAGGCAGTACAAATGTCAAGGGCCCCAACACATAAATGAAGAACGACAAGAGCCCCACCTGCCCTCGCGCTAACGCACCTTGATCGCGCTTGGTTAACGGTATAATCACGGACATTCTCGCTTTTTCTATCAAAGGACGCTACAAGAAAACCACCCCCAACACCCTAAGATAGACAGGCGGCGGAGGTGAGCGGACTCGCCTACGCATGCGGCGCCGCAAGCAGCGTCGCCGCTTCCGGCTCGTTCAGGCTCGGCCTCGCGAAGGATGTGGAGGTCGTGCCCCCTCCCCCTGCCGGCCTCGCTTAACGCACGCAGGCGCTTGGTTGACAGCGCAGTCACGGACATTCTGTTTTTTCCATCAAAGGACGCCAAAAAACCACCCCCCAACACCCTAAGATAGACAGGCGGCCAGGTATAGCCGGACTCACCCTCGCATGCGGCGCCGCGGCAAGCAGCGTCGCCCGCTGCTCCGGCTCGTTCAGGCTCGGCCTCGCGAGAGGATGTGGAGGGTCACGACCCCTCCCCACCTGCTCGGCCTCGCTAACGCACGCAAAGGCGCTTGGTTAACAAAGCGCAGCGGACATTCTGTTTTTTCCATCAAAGGGGACGCGCGCAAAAACCACCCCCCCCCCAACACCCTAAGATAGACAGGGGCGACGGGGTATGACGGACTCGCCTACGCATGTGGCGCCACGGCAAGCCGCGTCGCCGCCTGCTCCGGCTCGTTCCAGGCTCGGCCTCGCAGGGGGATGTGGAGGGGGGGTCACGACCCCCCCCCCCTCCCCACCCCCTGCCGGCCTCGCGCTATCGCACGCGATGCGCTTGATTAACAGCGCGGGCGGACATTCTATTTTTCCATCAAAGGACGGCGCAAAAACCACCCCCCCAACACCCTAAGATAGACAGGGGGGCAACGGGTATGACGGACTCGCCTGCGCATGCGGCGCCGCGGCAAGCCGCGTCGCCGCCTGCTCCGGCTCGTTCCAGGCTCGGCCTCGCAGGGGGATGTGGAGGGGGGGTCACGACCCCCCCTCCCCACCCCCTGCTCGGCCTCGCGCTAACGCACGCAGTGCGTTTGGTTGACAGGCGCAGTGCGGACATTTTTTTTCCATCAAAGGGGATGCGCGCAAAAACCACCCCCCCCCAACACCCTAAGATAGACAGGGGGGCGACGGGTATAGCCAGGACTTCGCCCGCGCATGCGGCGCCGCGGCAAGCCGCGTCGCCGCCTGCTCCGGCTCGTTCCAGGCTCGGCCTCGCAGGGGGATGTGGAGGGGGGGTCACGACCCCCCCCCTCCCCACCCCCTGCTCGGCCTCGCGCTAACGCACGTAGTGCGCTTGGTTGACAGGCGCAGTGCCGACATTCTGTTGTTTCCATCAAAGGGGGCGCGCGCAAAAACCAGCCCCAACACCCTAAGATAGACAGGGGGGCGACGGGGTATGATGGACTCGCCCTCGCATGCGGCGCCGCGGCAAGCAGCGTCGCCCGCTGATCCAGCTTCGTTCGAGGCTCGGCCTCGCGAAGGATGTGGAGGGGGGTCACGACCCCCTCCCCACCCTGCTCGGGCTCAGCTAACGCCTTGATGGCGCTTGGTTAACGGTAGCAGTGCGGACATTCTGTTTTTTCCATCAAAGGGGACGCGCGCAAAAACCACCCCCCCCCCCAACACCCTAAGATAGACCGGGGGCGACGGGGTATGATGGACTCGCCTACTCATGCGGCGCCGCGGCAAGCCGCGTCGCCGCCTGCTCCGGCTCGTAACAGGCTCGGCCTCGCAGGGGGATGTGGAGGGGGGGTCACGACCCCCCCCCCCCTCCCCGCCCCCTGCTCGGCCTCGCGCTAATGCACGCAGTGCGCTTGGTTGACAAAGCAAAGGCGGACATTCTGTTTTTCCATCAAAGGACGCTACAAGAAACCCCCCTCCCCAACACCCTAAGATAGACAGGCGGCGACGGGGTATGACGGACTTCGCTGCGCATGCGGCGCGCGGCAAGCCGCGTCGCCACTGCTCCGGCTTCGTTCAGGCTCGGCCTCGCGAAGGATGTGGAGGGGGTCACGACCCCTCCGCCCCTGCTCGGCCTCGCGCTAACACACGTAGTGCGCTTGGTTGACAGGCGCAGTGCGGACATTTATTTTTTCCATCAAAGGGGACGCGCGCAAAAACCACCCCCCCCCCAACAGCCTAAGATAGACAGGGGGGCGACGGGGTATGACGGACTCGCCTATGCATGAGGCGCTGCGGCAAGCCGCGGCGCCGCCTGCTCCGGCTCGTTCGAGCTCGGCCTCGCGAAGGATGTGGAGGGTCACGACCCCCCCTCCTCACCCCCTGCTCGGCCTCGCGCTAACGCATGAAGTGCGCTTGGTTAACAGGCGCAGTGCGGACATTCTGTTGTTTCTATCAAAGGGGACGCGCGCAAAAACCACCCCCCCCCCAACACCCTAAGATAGACAGGGGGGCGACGGGGTATGACGGACTCGCCTACGCATGCGGCGCCGCGGCAAGCCGCGTCGCCGCCTGATCCAGCTCGTTCCAGGCTTGGCCTCGTAGGGGGGTGTGGAGGGGGGTCACGACACACCCTCCCCACCCCTGCTCGGCCTCGCGCTAACGCACGCAAAGGCGCTTTGGTTGACAAGCGCGGTCGCGGACATTCTGTTTTTCCATCAAAGGACGCTACAGAAAACCACCCCCCAACACCCGAAGATAGACAGGGGGCGACGGGGTATGACGGACTCGCCTACGCATGCGGTGCCGCGGCAAGCCGCGTCGCCGCCTGCTCCGGCTCGTAACAGGCTCGGCCTCGCAGGGGGATGTGGAGGGGGGTCACGACCCCCCCCCCCTCCTCACCCCCTTCTCGGCCTCGCGCTAACGCACGCAGAGTGCTTGGTTGACAGGCGTAGTGCGGACATTCTGTTTTTTCCATCAAAGGAGACGCGCGCAAAAAACACCCCCCCCCTCCCAACACCCTAAGATAGACAGGGGGGCGACGGGGTATGATGGACTCGCCTACGCATGCGGCGCCGCGGCAAGCCGCGTCGCCGCCTGCTCCGGCTCGTTCGAGGCTCGGCCTCGCGAAGGATGTGGAGGGTCACGACCCCCTCCCCACCTGCTCGGCCTCGCGCTTAACGCACTTGATGCGCTTAGTTAACAGTAGTCACGGACTTTCTATTTTCTCCATCAAAGGACGCTACAGAAAACCACCCCCAACACCCTAAGATAGGCAGGTGACGGGGTATAGACGGACTTCGCCCTACGCATGCGGCGCCCAGCGGCAAGCAGCGTCGCCCGCCTGCTCCAGCTTCGTTCAGGCTCGGCCTCGCGAAGGATGTGGAGGGGTCACGACCCCCTCCACCCCTTCTCGGCCTCGCGCTAATGCACGCAGATGCGCTTGGTTAACGAGCGGTCACGGACATTCTCGCTTTTTCAATCAAAGGACGCTACAAGAAAACCAGCCCCCAACACCCTAAGATAGGCGAAGCGTGAGGGTAACCGGACTTCGCCTCGCATGCGGCTGCGGCAAAGCAGCGTCGCCGCTGCTCCGGCTCGTTCAGGCTCGGCCTCGCGAAGGATGTGGAGAGGGGTCACGACCCCCCTCCCACCCCCTGCTCGGCCTCGCGCTAACGCCTTGATGCGTACAAGAACAATACAAAAAATATAGACAACTAAAAAATTTGGGGGGACCCTCCCCAAACCCTCCACCCACCATGTACCTTAACGTACAAACAAATAAAAACCAACTACAAGCCGCAACTATAGGCAAAAAGTAATGTGTTTTTGTTACGACAAAAAAGCAGATTCGGTGTCATAAAGCAATGCAGTTTCGGCATGCACACACGTGCAACACTTTGCTTGAATGCCAAAAAAATGCAGTTCTCTTATATTGGACAAAGAAGTTCGGCATCAAATGCGATACAGTTCATCGAACACATATCATAAATATAAGCGTGACAAAAATGCCAGTTCGCATAGACCGTGGTAGTCAACAAAAAATTAAATTATACACTTATATATATTGTATCAGTTATTGATATAAAAATACACATACATATACAAATTCATCCAGATGCACTTCCGCATAAACGAACAAGAAGAAAACACAACGACAAAAAAGTCTTTTTCATACATAGTCAGCACACACAAACACAACATCAAAACCTAGCTATTGTCCACGCATACGACCTTTTTGCACCCAAAGAGAAAAACAGTGCCCCAAATGATCATATCTGCGTCACGATCAAGGCGTCACATGACAGTGGGAAGTGAGCCCGAGGTCCATAATCAGTTCACGTAACTCAAGAGGCATGTCTTCATGACACAACATGTTCAAAGGATTGAACAAAGAATGGAACATGTACTTCGCCTTCCAATCTTCAAAGAAGAGGCTGAAAAAAGAAAACAAATGCAAACAAGTGATTAAAAAAGGTTGTCATAAAGATCAAAAAGTAAAAAGAAAACAGAGAAGGCATTACGTCGGATTTCAAAATTTTCTCAACTAGGCGTTGGTCGTCATACAACCGCGCCATCCTCGAACATAGATCCCACACTCATTTGCTCCTCATACCGGCACGACCGGGTAAGATGGCTTCTCTGCCAATTTAACCCAGTCAGGAAGGTTCTTCGATTTATACATTTTTTCACCATAAATCGCCTTCAGCAGCTGAGTCATCCTCCTCATCTGGCAAAAAAAAGAAGCACAAGGTAAGAATAACACACATCACGGATCAAAAAGTTGATATTCAAACGAACCCAAAAAAAAGTTGCTCTCAAACATCTAAACAATCCCTCTTTTAAGTGCACGTGAGAAAAATGCAGTCTGTCAGCATATGTTGAAGTTCACTACATAAACAATGCAGTTTATAAAAAAATACAGTGGGAGAAACACAAAGAAAGCTTTACGGTTGGCAAAGAAAAAATAACATACCACTTCAGTGCAACCTGTCCTGCGCCACCTTGTTGTGACATCAGGATGGCCAGTGTACTTCCTACTGTCATGGATATCAAAGTGCAGCGATGCTTTGGTTCATCGTGTATAAGGAATAATGACCATCCTTGAATCGCGGTATCATAATCTGTTCGCATAAAAAAATGAAATCAAAAGTTCTTTCAACACGTACCACCAGGACCACTGTTCCAAAAATAACTATAAAAAGAAATGCAAGAAACCAGGAAGAATAAATGACAAAACACAATGAATTTACCAGTTTTGCATCCAACAGGTTTGCGCCGTCGTTCACAAAAAATTTGAACTGATTAACTGCATCTTCTAAAACAAACGAGCTATGCACAACTGGCAACACATGATTTCCGTCATTATCTCTCGCCACAGAGGTTTCCATTTGAAGAACGTACTGTACACAAAAAAGAACAAAAAAAAGGACATGAAAAAAAAGAATAAACAATGCAAGCAGGCATGGACATGAAAAAGCCCGGTCACGGTAATAAAGAATGACAAAGAACGTTATCGTGATAAATAAAGGTGAAAGTAGCAAACGTTCACGGATTGATAAGCTAAACCCAATTCAGGGTCTTGCTTCCAGTACTTGATAACAAAATCCATGATATACGAATCCATTAAAGCTCCTTTGCCAAATGTATCATAGATATAGTCGAAATTGTAAGTATCGACATCATCAACAAAAGGACCATGCACCATAAAGAACGCGTTCCTGCAGTAAACATACACAGATGGGATCAATAAAATTAGAACTAAAATCAAAACACACAAATAGCATGAAAGGGCACACGCATCACATAAAAAACTTACTCACGGTGTTTGGTTACAAAATATTTGCTGAGAACAAGATCCTTTATTTCAATCGCCTCATGCATATATCTGAACCTCGGAGGCTTCAATTTCTCTATAGAGCATCTCAACTTAAAAGCCCTCTCACCTGCCCTCTTGTTCGAAAATACTTCAACCTCATCCAAATGAGGACGATTAATTGCTGCACACCTAGTCCTAGTTACACGTGCACACGGTGTAACAAAATCATCATCATCAACATCATATACATCATGTGGAGAGCTAGGTCGAGAGACACTTCCGCCATCAGGTCCAGACGCCACATTTGTGTTCAAACCTGAATTATCTGGAGAGATTTCAATGACACAATCCTCCATAACCACATCAGAACTCTGGGACTCAAACAATGACGTACAACCTTCATGAAGCCCCCAATCAAAACCTAAAAACATGCAGAAAAAACATGGAAGCACTCAGTACAAAACACAAGAACCTAAAAACATGTATAGAGAAAAAATAGAATGCAGCCCACTGTTGTATACATCAATGCAGCCCACATATATACAGTAATGCAGCCCACATATAAAATAACAATGCAGCCCACTTATCTACATCAATGCAGCCCACATATAAAATAACAATGCAGCCCACTTATCTACATCAATGCAGCCCACATATAAAATAACAATGCAGCCCACTTATCTACATCAATGCAGCTCACACTTGTATAAAAGCAATGCAGCCCACATATAAAATAACAATGCAGCCACTCCTCTACAGCAATGCAGCCCGCACTTGTATACAGCAATGCAGCCCACATATAAAAATAACAATGCAGCCCACTTGCCCATAAAGAAGCAGAACCAAGCAGTAGTCAAAAATAAAATAAAGCGAGGATGAAGAAGTTCAATAAAACAACCTTTATCTGCAAAAATTAGAAGTGATGTTAAATCAAAGCAACACTTCCTCGATGTTAGCTAGCTATAGAGCATGTCCTTTCTGATGTAGCCAATGTGCTCCACCCCAAACTTAGCAACTCGAACACCATCCCATGTCTGCAAGAATTGAAACATATAGAATCCACAATCATGCCTGCAATAAAAAGAATAAAAAACATCAGTTTCACAAAATTTAAGTGAAAAAAACTTGAATGGTATGACACAGAAGGGCTGTAAAGAACGCACCCATTTGGCTGCATTGGGACAATGACATGTTTCAACACAAATCCATCAAGTGTGGGAGGATTTAGAGGCTCATCAGTACTCAAGCTACCTTCTTTCCATGCACGCTTGATATTTTTAACCATCCTCCTAAAAACCCTGACCGCATCAGGGCTGCCAGGTTTGTTGAGCGAGTCAAGAAATTCAAACCGCCTTTCTTTCACATTTAACGCAACTACACAATAATGACCAACACCATCCCTCGTATCTGGCGGATCAAAAGTTGCAAAAAGGACCTGTTGGAAACATGAATAAATAAATAAAATTATTATAACAAGAAAAAACAGAACGCTATAAAAACAAAACAGGCAAAATACACAAAAGTCTCTCACCATATCCTTTTTATCAACACGCTCCTCGGCTTTTGAAGAGAACATCAATTTAACACTCCTGCCTACAGTACCACCATTCCAAATATTTGTCTGCCAAATAAAAGCCAAAAATCAAATAAGCAAAACAAGTCGTCGCACAAAATTAGAAAAGAAAAATGAAAAAAATAAAACAAAAATTTCTGTATTCTTACACAAATATGGTACGGGACAACCATTGTCGGAGATCTCTTAAACTTATCTACCAAAGAAAGAAACCCCAAGATCTACAAGCCTTGTAGTGAGCATCCCTTTATCCCAAAAGGATTGACCAACTTCGCCAATGCTAATATCACCCATCTCAGCTTTTAAAAGCAATCATGTCCCTGAATTTTTCATGAAAAACTCAAACATAAGATACTATAAAAAATAACAACAAATAAAAGCGGGTAAATACAAAAATTAGATAATACATATGAACAAAACAATTTCTAAAAACCATACTTCTTCTTCTTGTCCTTCCGAGCCCTTGTAACAAAAAGCGTACAACTCATTGTATCTTTTAGGAAGAGCTGGATCAATGCTCGACGGTGTCACAACAGGGAGTTCATCATCTGCAATAAAAAAAATGAAGTTCACTTATCCAAACAATGAAGTTTAAATATTAAGATAAGGGAATTCTGCTAGCTATTTTGAAAATCATAGACAAAAGATCAAAGTTTCACTTATCACTTAACATCTAATATGAGATACCATAGTAATTAAACAACATGAATGAGAAAAACATCAAATCGCACCGGTTAAAAAGAACTCTTGCCTTCAAAGGTCGAGTCTTGGCTGTTGTTCTTCGTAATCGAGCAAAATATTTTCTTGCGAGGTTGCATTTAATCCACCACAACCTCACTTTGGACTTTCCTTCTGCAAAGAACATCAGCATTCTCTCGATTTACAAAAGTCTGGTCAACAGCAGCTTCCTTAGATACTTCAACTACATGAGGCTCTACTATCAATACTTCCGGAACATCATTGGACACCAGAGACATAGGGGAAGAAACAACACTAGCAGCAGGGGCAACATTCTGCAGTGGATTTTCAATGCCAACATCAGAATCTTCATGCCGACTGGTGGGAACAGCATCATGGGATCCTTGAGCTACAGAAGGATCTGCACACTCAACAACAACCGTCTGAAGCATCAACATCGGCATGTACCTGCCAACAAAGACAACCGCCCGATTCAGATCAACGTGGACTTCCACGTTTGGTTCTCCAACTTTGTGGAAAGTTTAAAAACACCCAATAACACAAAAATAAGCATGGGAATAACTAACACAACAACACACAAAGACACTTATGTCAAAAGACTGGCGGCAACATACACATACAACTACAGTCCACATATACAAAACAACACCAACACACGTGTGTCATACACAACTACATCTCGCAACCCACGTATACATAAAAAAGAAATGCAGTTCCATTTGAAAACGCAGCTCAGCTTATATTAATCATCAAGGTCACTTATGTAAATAAGTATGGATCACGCATGCCAAAAAGAACTGCAGTTCACTTATGTCAAACAGTGAAGATCATACATGTAAAACTATTGCAGCTAACATACGCAAATGAAAATGCATATGGATGAACATAACTGTGTACATCAAGTTTATAACAGACAACAAAAAATTAGATAATAACCCACTAACAGAACAAGTAATACAATTATACCTTATCAGCTACAACATCAAGAGGGGACGCTGCATCACCCAAGACCTCATCCTTCCCAGAGCCATCGTAAGTCTCTTTGTGCACATCACTTAGCGACACCAGCCTACTGGGCATAGAACAAACCAAAAAAGAGAAATAAAATGGTACCGACCAAAAAAGAAAAAACTCCAACCATGCACAAGCAGTACACACTTCACAACAGAGAAGTACACAAGAAAAATATGGGAACTAAACAAATGTAAGTTCAAAGAAAAAAAGGAAGCATGGCAGAACAGACATGGCAGGAGTATTTATACCTGACCAACCCCATCGTCTCTAGTTCCGTCGACACCAGAAGATTCCACTCCAGCCTATACCAAAAAAAAGTGAGGAATAGTCAACATAATACACAAAAAAGAGGTCCAAAGCCACAAAAAACATAGAACATACATTATCAGCACCAACGCCAGCGTCCTGAAGGATCATTTCATCCATAATATGCCCAGCATCCTTCTCATACCGACCGCATTTTTCTTCTTGTGAATGTCTCAATTGAGCATACGAAGAACGAACATTTGTCACTGCAATCTTCAGTCTTTCGATCACACCACAATCAAAATTGTGAGCAGTAACAATATCTTCATCTCGTGGGCCATGGCCAACAGGGAAAAAACCACAAGAACTGTCCTCAACTTTGTCACGAGAGGTTGGCAAATCTTGATCGACTTCAAAACCTTAAGAAGAAGCTCATCAATCTCCTCATGCTTTTGCCACCAACAAATGTCTGCTTATAAGAGCTTGTATTACCAAACATCTGCCGAGGCATGAAACCACAGTATGCGGCACCTCATCATCACAGCCAGGAAAGTCGACTACTGAGATAGGCTCATAAAACCTATCATGAGTGCTAGGCCCCGCATCGAGCTGCCGTGTACAATCGCAACAAGACGGTTGTACACAATATCACTGACGCCTTCCTTTGCAAAAAAGAGAACACGAAAGAGAAGTACACATGTGAGTACTAGAATAGTTCACATTTATAATCCTTGCACATTTTTAAAAAAATCTGATATTAAAAATCAGGTGCACTAACCGGCGACTTCCCAAATTTGTAACTTTCCAAGTAAATCTTTCCCTTCACAAGCACATCCTCATTGTACAACTTCATCGAGGTCCTTGGTCATCGTGTATGGCCTTGCGTGGCGTCAGCGTGTGCATATTTGAAAATTTGCGAAGCTTCAAGCAGCCAAGAGACATAATCGGGGACAACGGCACAACCCTCTGCACAATTACGCTTGTCGCCTTCCGATTGCCACCTAACCACAGCTGCACCGCAACTCATCAACAACAAAGTCGACAAAAGTCCATCCGAGCCATAGCCGCATAATCCATGTTCTCTACCATTGCGGCAACTCTACCCAAACAAAGCTGGAGGCCCCGCACAACAAATTACGGTAAAGTATAAGGAAGAACACCTTCACAAAGAAGGTCAACACTCACATAATCATCTTCCTCCACCAACACCTTCAACTTCTCAAGCAAGTCCTTGACACCTATACTTTTTGAACGGTCAAAGCCAAGCTCATCCTTGAGGGCAGTCAATGATTCATCATGACCGCTGGAAGCAGGCATGGGTGCAGTGTGACTTCCCATAAGTAAATTAAAAATGTGATGAACTGCATCACGATTGATTCGAAGAACCCTGCCATTCCCAAAGTCCATTAACATAGTGGCAGGGTCAATCACTCCCATCAAATAGCACATAAGAATGCGCGACACATTTTTCTTTCTTTGTCGGATCAAAGACAACACCAAATCCAAAGCATCCCTAACACGGCTGCAATGCGCCTCTTTCAACAAAGAAGCAGCCTTGCAAGCGGTGGGAAGTGACAAACGCACGGTCTTGTTAAATCGAGAATCATCTTCCTCACCATCATCTTCAGTTGCATTGCTCTTACTAGACTTCTTCCTCTGTGTAAAGGGAAATGCAGTCCACATTAGAAGATTAGGCAAAAAAAATACAGAAAAAATAACAAAATGAAGGAAACAAATGCAGTGCACTTCAACAAACCTTTGGATCAGCATCCACCTCCTCGCCAGAATCACCACCAACATCTTCGTCGACATCATCATGGGCACGCTTGGGTACAGTCTTAGATGAACCACAGTCTTTGCGTCTAGAAGGATGAACACCCTTCACATAATCAGCAAGCAAAAGTCGTCGTCATCGTAATTGGGACCTTCGGTGACATGTAGTCGCTTATACCGAGGATCATCACTTCCGCTTGACTTGACGGTTCTCTTGCCAAGATTCTTCTTCATTCCAGCAACACGTGGACTCCGCCGAGGTGTGCCACCTTCCTCAGCAACAATACTCAACCTCTTCTTCATCTTGCCAAATTTACCACCATTGCCACCATCTCCAGATCTCCTCTGCTTCTCCTTCTCAGCAAACTCTTTTGACTCAATTTCAAACCTCAACTTCTTATTGCTTTGCTTCAACTCATATTAGACGAACTGTTAAGGACCATCCAATCTGTGTAACTTCCTCTGTACCATCAACAGATTGCTGTATGTTTCGGACAAGACAGACGTCTCTGATCAAAGCTCACACCAACATTACCCTACGCAAAATAATGGTCAATCAATTGAGTAACCTCCTCAAACCCAGCGCCCCAAAGATGGAAAAGCAGACATCTGCGTCAAAATAAAGTTTGACTATCCTCGTTAAAAATTGCACAAAAAAGAACAAATGCGATGCAGTTATACATATAAATGCGATTGCTCCAACCATAAACTCAAAATAAAAAATAATGCATTGCACAAAAACTTGAATAAAACAACAATGCAGTTCACACATACATACAGTGGAGTTCACATACAAAAATAAATGCAGTGCTGCACATGCTAAATCCACGGTTGTTCGCAACAAAAATGTCGAACTAGATAAAACAAAGCATACACAAAAATAAACAAATTAATCACATACCAGAAGGAGGGGCCACACTTATAGGAGAAGATTCAATCGGCGAATTCACTTGATGTCCTCCCTCGACACCATGATCCTTACCACGGGACAAGGAGAGACAAGTGGTGTATCATTATGAAACCTTTGCAATCACTGCTGGATTCAAAAAACAAGAAAAAGAAATTACAAAAACATCACATGACAAAATAATGCAAAACGAATCAGCGACAACAAACAGAGCATAACCCAATATGCAGGGATGAACTAGGAAACTAGATAAACACCAAACAAAATAAACAAAGCCTAAGGAATAAGCACTCCACATACCACGAACTCCTTCTCCTGCACCTTTCGGCGAAGACATAGAGTTTCCTGCAACACAAAGGGCGAAGTAGCGGACATAATCAAAAAAATCGGCTAAAATCTCACGAAACCCTAGATCCGATTTGCTACAAACAACTATCGACTACAAAACGAGATAAAATCGACTGCCTACGAAAAATTACACAAGAATAAAGAGCTACTGAACTACAAGAATAACAAAAACAAGGCAGGGACAATCAACACCGAGCCAAGCGGGCAATACCAAAGAAAAGTATGCGTGACGGGCGGGAAGGGGGAAGGGGGCGGGACGGAAAGGGCTGCGGAGCGCAGCGGCAAGGGCTCACGGAGCGGACAGCGACGCCGAATGCAGGAATAAGGACCTCTTGAGGGCGGCGGTTCTCCGGTCGACGGAGGTTGCTGCGCGTGGACCGCGGTTTTGCTCGAGGGAGAGATGCCTCGGGAGAAACTGCAAGAGAGGAGAGGGGATTGTTCTTGGTCTCTTTATCTGACACCGGAGCGGTGGAATAGCGTGGAAACAACACACAGGAGACCCGCGTTTCGCAAAAAGCGTCACAAATAACGGGCCGGCCCAAAAACAGCCCGGACAAAATAAACCAGTCTACATCAAAACGCACATATTACTAAAAAACAACAAAAAGAAAACACATGATGCAGTTCTCTGTGAAGAATCATGAAATTTCAAAACGGTAAAACAACAAATAAAATACATACAGTTCGTAAAAAAAGTTAAAATGAAAAACAAAACGCATGTTAAGAGAACACATCCAGAAAAAAAAGTCTACCTTCAATTAAGTGCCACAAAAAAAATGTGCCCACCCCTCCGCTCTCGCCTTTAACCTCCCGTACAGTGAAGTAAGCACAGGCAAAAAAACAAATGCAGTACGCACTGCTGGAAATATGCAGTGCATTTCTATATGGGATGCAGTACGCCATTATGCATTTCTTTTCGAAGTGAAGAAAAACGCAAACGCGGAATAAGTTAACGCAGTGCGGAAGTAAACGAACTTGCAGTACAGTATCATAAACAATGTAGTACAACAGATTTTTGCTAACGATGCAGTCCCATACATTCGAAAATTACAAAAAAAGTAAAAACACGGGATAAAAAATGAGAAGCTGTACATGCGAAGGAATGAAGTTCACACCTAGTACATAACCATGATCAATGCCTTCGCACCGATGATTTACCAAAAGCGGTGCACTGCACGTCATAAAAAACATACAAAGAATAAAAACTGATCACCCAAATGATACCGGCACCAGGCACCCAAAAATTGACAACGTACATGCGTCTCTGAAATACCCGAACACAGGCCCAACAAAACCGACCAAGAAAAAACAATAAGTTTGAAAAAAAAGTGGGGGGGCCCCCACCCCCCCCCCTCCCATTTCCTATCCGTCCCGTGCCAGGGACTGCAATAAGTACCGGCAAAAACAAGATGCAGTACGGGTCGGTAGAAGTATGCACGATGCATTCGGTCGCAATCTGAGACCGCCGAAGCATATAGCAAAGACATGCAAAAAGCGATGAAATACACACATGTATACAATGTTGCGATTACGATTTGTACGCTGACGCAAAGGCGTAATTGTAAACAATGCGATTATGTTGTCACGCTAAAGATACATCTATAAAACATGACAAAATGCCCGTTCGAATATAAAAGGTGGCGCATGGAGTGCAAGTTAAGATTTACGAATGCGATTACCTGAATTTGTCGAATGAAGTCTTAACATACCCAACAAAGCAAAGGTACGAACATAAATTTGAAAAAAGGAATACATAAGAGCAAAAACACAAATAGAAAAGCATAAAACACGTAAAATAATTCAATACAGTATGGAAGTACATGAAAGTACAACACGTAACCATAATGAGTGAAGTACAATGTATGATTTACAAAGCAGTGAACTCCCATACATTGGGAAAAAAGATTAACTGATAGCAAAAAAGACGGAAACAAAAAAAATGACAACTGTACATGCAGCACGAAGTCCGTATACAATGCAGTACATAACACTGATCAATGCAGTGCACACTCCAACATTGAAAAAAAAAACACATAGGGCAGAAATATAAAAAGAAAAAAAATTGACCACCCAGGTGGCACCGGCCCCAGCCAGTCTCGTAATAGGTCTACGCCCACAGAAGGCCAGTCATTCTGAGTCACAGTGCATGGGGCCGGTTGTACATGGGCCCACAGTGTCATAGAGCATATAGCAATGGCGCCGTGTATAAGCGCCAGATAAGTATCTGAGAGGAGTTCGACAGTATGCCTCGCCAACGCTTATAAACAGGTTGGCGCGCCTTCCGCGGAGCAAGGTGGGACTAAACATTAGGACTCACACAATGAAAGCAGGAACGGTAGGTGTGCTCACAGGCCGACCTGGGCCCAATTGCGTCTTCACTACCAGAACACAGGGCCAACAAAAAAAGAGAGGCCACTGAATTTTAAAAAAAAATGCCACATACCATACACAAACACAGGCCCAACCACGCGTTCGCAGTTCCTCGTGATATGAGAATGCGGTTCGCTATTCTCAAGTAAGCAGTACTGTTCCTTCTTGAATGCTTTCGTGTTCACTGAATCAGACCCAATCCACCACCTAACGCCAACCACAACATTTATAACTTCCATTGCTCGATTGGTTGCATAAAAACTTATCCATTCGGTACTCTGACTAACACAACTCCTCCCCCCGTTCCTCATTTTCCTCAAAACGTAGATCTAGGGTTCATCACATCCACAGCTCTTCTCTGGAATTCCACTGAACCCGCCATGGACTGCAAGTGCGGGTGCTTCGCAAGGATGGCGTCGGTAGAGGACACATGCGTCTATGCAGAAGGCCTACAGCTCACCAACACCGAGTGGCGCAGCATGCTCGGCTGCCTGATGATACCCAACAGGGGGTTTCGTGCACCATTTCTTCATCGCCTCACAACCCACAGATCTCTGAGAAAGTTGGGTATGTTTTTCCCTCACAATTTTGGACATAATCTAGACTGCAAATACACATCTGAATATATAGTTCAATCAATTTGTTCAGTAATATCAACAAAAATACAAAACAGAATTTGTATTGTTGTTCAGATCTGTTAGCTATTAAGACTAGATGCTTCCACCTATCTTTCTTCAGTACCACACCATGTATCGACATATGTACAAAAAAAAGGGTCAGTAGATAAGCGTTGCAGTTATATTAACATGCTGGATAAGTACCTTTATCGACATTGCGGCACACACATGTTGCAAGATAATATATATCACAAAGAAACTAGGAATCAATTGCGTACATAAGTTTGTTCATACATTGCAACTACTTTACAAAATATAATCATATGTATGTAACTATTTAAGTAAACATAAACAAATCATACTAAGTATAAAACAAAAACATTTGTTGTTTACTTATAAATTCTTTATCCACCCATTACAATATGCAGAAACTGTCATCCGCAATAAAAATTCATGCTCCGAGTTCAGGGAAGCTTACTTTGGAGAAGGAACACAAAAATGGCTATGGAGACATGGAAGCTGACTACCACATCGACTCTGAAGACTGCATCAACATAACTACTGGTTGGAAAGATTTTGTCTCCCAGAATGGCTTTGAGGCCGGAGAAGTGGTCATGGTCTTTTCTACAAAGAAGAAGACTCCATCAAGTTTACAATATTTGCACTCTAGGCTGTCTAATATGAAGCAACCAATATTTCTAATGCTTTGCTTATCTTTGTATGCTTTTAAAATTATGTCAATCGACAAATTGAACAATGCCTATTTAAAGTATGCAACCTCAACTATGTCATTTTATCATCCTTTTTAGACAAAGTTCTTTGTTGGCGATAATGCGATTCTCTCGAACACATAGTGTGGTACTAATAATAACAAAAGGCAGCCCTCCGAACAGTAACAAGGAAATGCAAATGGTCGAAACTTTGCAGTTAACATATGATGCTCAAAAACAATTCTCGTAGTATGCAGTTCAAAAAAATTCTTATAATAACTATTCAGCTAACACAAGCGTATCATGGACCATCACTTCTAATAGCGAGAATAGAACATTAACAACACCGCTAATGCGATGTAAATGCATATTATGCAGTCATCTAGAACACATAATGTAGTAAACACAGAATGTAGTTTACGAAAAGGAGAAATCTCATAAACAGCCATAACCACTGTAATAAAACTACAACGAACTACGCTACCAAAGAAAATGCAGTGCACTACAACGTATGCCGCGACTACAACAAATAAAATTAAAGTAGTAAAACTACAGACAATGTGATAGACTCATAGAGGTGTCAATTTCACTCGCACTTCCATAACTCGCCTAAGAATTCTACAGCCACTAAACCATCGAAAAATACACCCGCAAAAATTTACATGGAATATATGGCAACTTGACGAACAGAATCACCTTTCATTTAAAAAACGCGATTCAAAAAATGACAATTATACCCGCAATACAATGAATTCAATCCTACAGCAACAGTAATTACAATATTCAAACACGCGTGACGGGCAAAAATCAAAAAAATCAACAAGAACAGAGGAGCGGACGAAGCTCACAAGCCCGCACAACCAACATATCAAGAATTGAAAACTAACTCCTAAAAATTAACAACTATAGAGTGAACGGACCGATTAAAACGAACGCAATCAAAGAATTCCTACTAAATAACAACATCCGAGCACAAAAAAATCACATCTAACGCGAACACGAACGAACAGAGAAAGCTCGTCCGCCAAATCCATCGATTTGCAAGAACTCTAGTATATTTTCCTGTAAATCGGAAAGCATAAAGCTAAAATGAGATGCAGACACAAACTGAATCATCCCGCGACACCCGATACCACATAGAATGCGCGGGCGGAAAACCGGAAAATGAAGCAGTTCTCTCGTGAAGCATTGCAGTGCTCAACGTAAAGAAGATCTGATGCACTTTAGATTCAGCGTGCGAAGGTCAAGCGGTGTGCAGAATACTTATTCTGCTAATAATAGCAGAATAGACCGTCTGTATATATATATATAGGGAAAATCTATCCTACCACCCAGTGGTAGTTACCCCACATGTCTCATATACTATCATATGGTATTCTATATACTACTTTATCATTATAATATGTTCATATGTTATATATAAGATAATCCAAACTGGGTAACATTAAAAAATTGCAAGTTGGCCCATATTTTTTATTATATTTGTGAAATATGTATATATTTGTACGTAAAATGGAGCATACTGAAAATACAATGCATACTACCTAAAAAGTATTATATATACTACCTAAACATTCTTATATACTACATACTATGCGTACATACTCTTCGATTTGGTAGATACTACATACAACATACAAATCTCAAGTGGTGGTAACTACCACTGGTGGTAGATAAAATTTGTCATATATATATATATATATATATATATATATATATATATATAGAGAGAGAGAGAGAGAGAGAGTAGCACTATTCTAATCCCAGGATTAGAATAGTTATTTGGATCACAACCAGCCCTATAAGGGCCCGACATAACCTCCCGAACTCGCTTTAAAGGAAAAAAAACCGATCCCCCACTCCCCGCACTACCCACGCACCCACCTCCAACGGGCGACGCGCCACCACCCCGGCCCCAACCGGCGACCGGAGACGCCGCTGGCCACAACCGCCCCAGCTGCGCCTCCGCCCGCCGCCCACCCTCGGCGCGCCGCCTCCCGGCCTTCGGTAGACACGCCGCCCCACCTTCCTCTTCCGGTGGTAGCACCACGAGCGTGGCCCCATCCAGCACCCGCCGTCGCCTCCACCTCCCTCCCTAGCAGCCGCCGTCGCGCGACCACCGAATGTCCCCGATGCCGCTTGCTCCGCCTCGACGAGGTAATCCTCGTTCAAAGACGCCAAAGAACTCCCACCTTCCACCTCCTCCTGGCTGCCCCCGCCTCCTCCCGCCTTCTGCCTCGTCCCGGTGGGGCTCCACCGCCGCAGCACCATTGTGACGCCCCCGATTCAATCGTACACTAATCATGCACGCAAACGTGTACGATCAAGATCAGGGACTCACGGGAAGATATCATAACACAACTCTAAAACATAAATAAGTCATACAAGCATCATAATACAAGCCAAGGGCCTCGAGGGCTCGAATACAAGTGCTCGATCATAGACAAGTCAGCGGAAGCAACAATATCTGAGTACAGACATAAGTTAAACAAGTTGCCATAAGATGGCTAGCACAAACTAGGATACAGATCGAAAGAGGCGCAGGCCTCCTGCCTGGGATCCTCGTAACTACTCCTGGTCGTCGTCAGTGGCCTGCACGTAGTAGTGGGCACCTC
This sequence comes from Aegilops bicornis, assembly GCA_021605145.1. NCBI lineage: Eukaryota > Viridiplantae > Streptophyta > Magnoliopsida > Poales > Poaceae > Aegilops > Aegilops bicornis. Next base: position 97,044,725 of record CM038673.1, read on the forward strand.
CAGGGTAGTAGGAGTTGTCATCGAAGGTGGCGTCTAGCTCCTGGGCTCCATCGTCTGGTCGCAACAATTGGGTAAAGAAAGGGGGAAAAGGGGGAACAAGGCAACCGTGAGTACTCATCCAAAGTACTCGCAAGCAAGGAGCTACACTACATATGCATGGGTATATGTGTAAAGGGTCATATCGGTGGACTGAACTGCAGAATGCCAGAATAAGAGGGGGATAGCTAATCTTGTCGAAGACTACGCTCGCAGCAGCCTCCGTCTTGCAAAGCATGTAGAAGAGAGTAGATCAAGTCCTCCAAGTAGCATCGCATAGCATAATCCTACCCGGCGATCCTCTCCTCGTAGCCTGTTAGAGAGCGACCACCGGTTTGTATCCGCACTTGGAAGGGTGTCTTTTATTAAGTATCCGGTTCTAGTTGTCATAAGGTCAAGGTACAACTCCAAGTCGTCCTGTTATCAAGATCACGGCTATTCGAATAGATTAACTTCCTGCAGGGTGCACCACATTACCCGACACGCTCGATCCCATTTGGCGGACACACTTTTACGGTCATGCCCGGCGCGGAAGATCAACACGCGTTGCAGCCACACCTAGGCACAACAGAGAGGTCAAGACGCCGGTCTAAACCTAAGCGCACAGTGCAGGCCCATCGCCCTTAGCACACGCACGCTATGTCTGAGACCGGAAGCAGACCTAGCCTAGCAGGCGTTCCAGTCCAATCCGGCGCGCGCCGCTCAGTCGCTGACGTCACGAAATGCTTCGGCTGATACCACGACGCCGGTTGCCCATATCTTGTCCCACGTGGCGGTTAGTGCGTATAAGGTCAACGACCCAACTCAGATCAAATACCAAAATCTCGTTAAGCGTGTTAAGTATCCACGAACGCCGAACAGGGCCAGGCCCACCTCTCACCCAGGTAGTCTCAACCTGCCATGCCGCTCCGCCACAAAGATCCACACAGAGGGCAGTTGGGACAAAGGTCCTTTCAGCCCCCAATCCGTGAATCACTCGCGGGTGCTCCACAAGCCGACCCGACTTTAGTCACCACATGTATCATGTATAAAGTATATAGTATATACCCGTGATCACCTCCCGAGTGATCACAGCCCGATAGTATAGCATAGCAGACGGACAAGAATGTAGGGCCAGCGATGGAATACTAGCATCCTATACTAAGCATGTAGGATTGCAGGTAAAGGTATCAACAGTAGTAGCAAGGACAGGCTATGCATCGGGATAGGAATAACGGAAAGCAGTAACATGCTACACTACTCTAATGCAAGTAGTATAGAAGAGAATAGACGATATCTGGTGATCAAGGGGGGGCTTGCCTGGTTGCTCTGGCAAGAGAGAGGGGTCGTCAACTCCGTAGTCGTACTGGGTAGCATCGACGTCGGTCTCGGTGTCTAGCGGAAGAAGAGGGGGAAGAAACAATGAATACAATGCAAATAGATGCATGACGATGCATGACAAAGCAAAGCGTGATGCTAGGCGTGCCATAACGCGGTATGAGGTGATGCTTAGGTGAAGGAAACATCCGGAAAGTATCCCGGTGTTTCGTGTTTTCGGGCAGAGGAGCCGGAGGGGGAAAGTTGCGAGTTTGATATGTTAGGGGTGTGTGACGGACTAACGGGCTGCGTATCCGGATTCGTCTCATCGATCTGAGCAACTTTCATGTACAAAGTATTTTCATACGAATTACGGTTTATTTTATATTAATTTTAAAAGATTTAAAATGATTTTCTAATTTCTGGATTTAATTTAATTCGAAAATAAATTTGGATTTAGAGGCTATGGGTGCACAGGAAGTGTAACCAGAGTGTGTCTAAGGGGCTGACAGGTGGGGCCCTGGTCAAATGTCCAGTCAGCGCTTGACTGGACCGTTGACTGGTCAAAAAGGGCCCATGGGACCCGCATGTCATTGATACATGTTTTTCTAAACAACATTTGATTAACTAATCTGGTTGATTAGGTTATTAAGCATGTTATTTAAGTTAACTAATTAACTTACTAACTAACTAATTAATTAACAATTATTATTTAGTTAATCCCTTTTTTTGTTTCATTTTGGGCGTGGGCCCCATCTGTCATAGGCACTCGGGTTACGGGCGCGGGTGTGCGGGCGCCTGCCTGCCAAGGCGCTCGCCCAGGCCATCCGCAGTGCAGCGGGGCGCCGGCGGCCACCGCAGCAAGCTGCAGCAGCCGTAGGGGAAGGGGAGCAGCAGCACGGCCGCGTCGGTGCATGGGGACGGTGGTGCTAGGCAGCAGCGGTGAAGGTGGTGGCGAGGTCGGACGGGCGCGGCCCCGGCCCGGTCCGGTGGAGGTGGTGGTGCCTGGACGAGGCCGGAGAAGTGGGCACGGCACGCTGGCGCGAGGGGACCACGGGCGCGACGATGAACGGCGGCACGGGCAGGCGTGGGCGAGGCGATCGGGGCTGGGTTCGTGCGGCGGGAAAGGTGGTGGTTGGAGGTTTCCTCACCCTCCGTTCGTAGTTGTTCAGGCGGCGAGGGTCGATGGCTCTCGTTGGGGAGGAGGATGGGGACGAGCGGCGGAGACGGGGAGCGGTCCAGCGATGATGTGGCGTCCGCGAGGTGGTGGCGGGACGAGGCAGCAACGTCGGGGGCGACGGTGACGAAGAGGAGGCAGTCCGTCGAAGGCGGAGGCGCGTCGAGCTTCGGGCGGCGAGGATCCAGCGACCGGGGCGGCGGGGTGGTTCAGTTCCAGGCGTCGAGCGGTGGGGCGGCGTCGGCAGTGGTGCGGCATCGGGCGGTGGGGTCGGGGGCAGCGAGGTAGCTGTTGTACAGATCGAGCGGGGGGGCGAGACAGAGTGAGGGCTCGATCCCGATCCAGGAGGGGACCGGGGGGAGGAGAGTGGGGGCGCGAGCGGGGGTGTCGGTGCCTAGGGTTTCGGCATCAGGGGGTTAAGGGAGTGGGGTGGGCCGGCCGGTTGGGCCTTTGCCCAGTTGGGCTGGTGGCCTGCTGGGCCGGAGCCCAGAGATGGGATGGTTTGCTTTTTTTTACTTATTTTCTCTACTGTTTTCATTTAAAGTTTCTTTTATTTTAGTTTATCAAATACCCAATCAACACCTAAATTAGTATTACTAATCAGTCCACTGCCACAATTATTTTGGGCACACTACTAATTTAGTTTTATTATTATAACTTTATAAAAGGCATCTAATTAATTGTTTTTGCTGTCATTTCTATTACTGAAGTACCTTTAAATATTTTATTAAAAGATAATTTGTCCACCAATATTTACTATGGATTATTTGACACATTAGGAACAATTTAGTTTTGACTTTTGAAAACTTTAATTGTTTAACTTAAATTCATATTTTGAATATGAATCGTTTCGAAGTAACGCGAGATTATCAACAGTAATCCAAGGTGACGTGGCATCGTTAAAGTGGGGTTACTGTAGCCTAATTATCCGGGCGTCACAATTCTCCTCCACTACAAGAAATCTCGTCCCGAGATTTAAGAGGTGGAAAACGGGGGAAAGGTCTGGTTACGAAATTCTAACGAATCTTCTCGGTCTTGATTGCTCTTCTCGAAGTGGTCGATCCATTATATTGATGTCTTCATTTTTCTTCTTCAAGTCATCAAGATAAAGTCGGTATCCTTTCTTCGAGGGTTCCATCGTACTTACGAAAGAATAAGGGGGTATTCCGGGAGAACGAACATCTACAAGGTTGACTATCTGGTCGATATCATCGGGGAAGGTGGCAGAAAGTAACTCTCGAATTGAAACTTAAGAAAATATTGAGAGCAAAGTAATGAGGTTTCATGGGAAGTTTCGAGCGAGCAGGCAACCGTTCAATGCCTGAAGCAGGGCGTGAAAGGGGCTCAAAGCAATCGGGAATAAGTATTGCGTCCGGCAACAGATTTGATGATCCCTCGGAAGATGGCTCGTGAATTACATACGAGGCCACATGCGAGGAGCAACCTTGGGAACAGGGGGGTGCAGGAGAGTCAGGTTTCGATCCTGGGAACTGTGGGTTATGGGCCCACCATGTGGTTCAAAAGTAGGAAGGACGCCGACATATTGCACGGTCATGGTAGCAAGGCATGGCAGAGGATAGCCTGTCAGTTATGTTGGCAACAACGTTGGTACCAAGGGCGAGGGACGAAGAGAACCATTTTCCTGCTCGTTCAACGAGGCGGACAAATAGGCAAAGTTCTCATCCATCGGGGGTTACCAGGATGTCGTCAGCAATAGTAACAGGGTCACACTGACAGAAGTGTAAACCGAGATGTTTACCTAAGCAGGAGAATATTACTTCTTAGATCATATAGATCACAAGAAACGTTAACCCAACAAATGGAAAGAAAATATGATTATCAGATTAAACAGAACAATGGAAAGGAAAATGTGTTTAAACACATATTTCAAAGGTATGTCCTTGAAAGGACGAAGCGAGCATGATATCCATGACGAGGATATAATGTAGTAAACTCTTTAGGTAGGGGAGAGAATTTTCATGACATTACCCATACAGCGGTGTTTGGATAATCGAGCAGGAAACATTTAGCATTGGGCTTCAAATAGTTTTGTTGAACATCGGAGTACCATGGACATGCTTTGGGATAGCATTGACATGGTCTTCAAGCAAAAGGTCAGACTCTGGATACACGAAGGATTCATCAGGAACAACTTATGGAATACGTCTTACCATTTCCTCATGGAAGAATAGATAACCTTGCTAAAAGGAAACTATAACGATGGGTCCTCCGGCCAGGTGTACTAGGCATGACACCACCTTACCGGGTCATATAACGACCAATGTCATAACTTTTGGAAATATGTCCCAACCATCATATCTGACCGAGATTCAGATTTGATTGGTGTCAAACTACCTCAGACTCAGGATGCCTAAGAGGAAAAAGGTGCAATACAAATTGACGAGATGACATTGTAAGATTCTCGGGAAATTTATTACGGAAGCGAGTTCCGGAACAAAAGCTCATCATTAAACCAATGAAGGGATAAGGAGATAGCTGATGGACTCAGCGACAATTCATCGAGACTTCCAAAAGATGGGTTTCCACAATTAAGTGACCAAGGAGATAACATTAGTCGATCAAATGGTATAATGATGTATGCTCGAGGAAACATACACAATTAAACATTGGTTGAAAGGTGCACCCGAAATATAGGCTGGGTTGCACAACCAACGTCGGAATGGTTATTCAATAATCAATAGTCTAAGAATGAACGGCCGGCCATTAACTTCAAAGCAATAGGGTTGCTAGAAGTTTTGGAATTACACATCACAGTCCATTAAATCGGTGGTTAGAAATAACACGGTGACCAAGAAAAGAATGGTGATGGTGATAAGGATCACTTGTATCAAGAATTCTCGAGAGGTGGTGAAATTCTCACAACATTGAGGACATAAGAGATGTTAATGTTCCAAGGTAAAGAAGGAAAATTACTGGATAGCAAGGAACTCAAGGTATATCACCAAACACGAACAAGCTTGTGTTGGTGGGAAGGCAATAAAGTGGTCGATGATAACACAGATCATCAAGGGCAAGGATGGTATTTCTCATCATGAACTCAATTGATATCCTAGAAGATCTCATAAGGTTGATGATGATCACGACACATTTGTCGAGAGATTTCATGAAGATGTAATCAATCAGCGACGACATTAAGTCAAAGGAATGAGGTAGCGGAAGGTTAATGGAACCATGGGTAGGACACAAACTTGAAATCGGGATTGTTGTTCAAGGCGAACTGATATGACGAGGAAGATCGACGTAAGTTTAGCTCATCGTCGAAAATTTTGTGCTCCCTGAAGAAGGACCAGGTAGCACAGTTAGAAGTTTGCACGATAATGATATAGCCGATAAGGCTAGGAATGACTTGAAGGATTATTAAACTCGTAGGCAACAAGAATTACTTAGAGTTATTGAATCCGAAAAGCGGAATCGATTCACTTATCGGTGTTCTCGAAAGTGACTAATAACTCGGACCACGGGGATCCGAGATCGGTGAGAAGCAATACTAGATGAAGACTCGCAGGAAGCAACATAGTTCTCGAGATACCAGAGGTTAATACTCGAGGAAGATCAAAATAGAGGTTGGGCAAGCGTATTGATCTGCAAAAGACAAGTACTTTAACTTGTCCGAGAAATGGAATCAAGGAGAAAATGTGGTCGGGACCACGACTGCAAATGATCAATACATAGATGCCAGATGATTTCATATCAAGGAAATAGTTAATATTACAAGAAGCTTCTATGATAGGATCTACATCGTGTCCATGGGCATGAACACAAAGTTCAAGGTCGACTCCCACTTCTTTAATGCATAACCTTTCATTCACTTCTCGCCTTCAACGAAATTGTGTGTTGAAATTTTATACATAACACTAGTAGAGTATGACCCGTAGTAGTTTCCGGGTTCACACAGTTTAGAGAAGGCATATGTCCAACCCATCGGGGCCTCTTAGGAACATATACCACAAACTTCAGGAGTAAATAACACAAGCTCGATAGCAGAGCATGGTTGACAAAGCAGAGGATAGAATTTACCAAAGGCGGTATATATCCTAGGAAAGGCTCAAGGTTATTGAATATGAAGGACATTGTCGGATAAAATCCAACAAAGGATCTGGGGTGAGTATCGACACACAACCAGAGGAAGAAGCAAGGCAAAGACATTGGATTATAGAAACAACTGAATAACTTAGAGCTCAATTGCTAAGGAATTATGATTTACAAAGCGAAGGATCAGAAGCAGACGCTCTGATCAAGGATGGATTAGTTCAATAGACTTAGGGGCACAATCGACTACAATTTAATTGGCGAGAACCAGCTCATGATTAAAACAACGTCTGAGCCGGAAGGATGAATTCTAGGATCTGTTTGAGGATTGCGAGCATTCACAACAAATCGAATCAACGGACTCAAAATGACAATGACAATGGATGTCCACAAGATTACTAGACTTATGGGATTAACCATAATGCAAGCAATCAAGAATTTCAAGAGCAATAGGATGCTCAAGATTTTCGGAAGATCGAATGATATTTCGAGGATTGGTGACATACATGAATCAACTGGGGATGAGTGGATACTCGGTAAGTCACGAGAAATTATCCGTAGTGGTATTCATGTAGCAAAGAACTGCAAGGCAGTAGGCACAAAAGTATTCTCGGAACATTAGAGAGAATTTCGAGGTATCTTGTAATAACAAGATCATTGGGTATAAAGTAAGAACGACGGTGTAAGTATTTATCCATAGGGATATTGCGGTGGTAGGGAATTGCAAAAGCAACGGGCACAAGGTCTCGGAGTATATCGAACGTATCTTGGAATCCTTGATTGCACAAAGTAATCATCTGGACTGAAGAGGCTCTCCGGGAGAAAGTACTATCGAGAACCTAGAGTCAGAGTTAGTAAAAAAATCATTTAACCCGAATAGAAGAGAGATCAGATTCCCAGACTACAGATCGAGGAGTAAAAGATCCTAATACCACCCAATGGCGACGTGGGCCCGTAAGGCACACAGCCATGTTAGTAAAAGTTTTGTAATGTCTAGACTCGACTTTGGCCAAAGAGTGTGAAAGGGGGATTCCTACAGGCAGTCGGCTCTGATACCAACTTGTGACACCCCCGATTCAATCGTACACTAATCATGCACGCAAACGTGTCGATCAAGATCAGGGACTCACGGGAAGATATCACAACACAACTCTCAAACATAAATAAGTCATACAAGCATCATAATACAAGCCAGGGGCCTCGAGGGCTCGAATAAAAGTGCTCGATCATAGACGAGTCAGCGGAAGCAACAATATCTGAGTACATACATAAGTTAAACAAGTTGGCATAAGATGGCTAGCACAAACTAGGATACAGATCGAAAGAGGCGCAAGCCTCCTGCCTGGGATCCTCGTAACTACTCCTGGTCGTCGTCAGCGGCCTACACGTAGTAGTGTAGGAGTCGTCGTTGAAGGTGGCGTCTGGCTCCTAGGCTCCATCGTCTGGTCACAGCAATTGGGTAAAGAAAGGGGGAAAAGGGGGAACAAGGCAACCGTGAGTACTCATCCAAAGTACTCGCAAGCAAGGAGCTACACTACATATGCATGGGTATATGTGTAAAGGGACATATCGGTGGACTGAACTGCAGAATGCCAGAATAAGAGGGGGATACCTAATCCTGTTGAAGACTACGCTTCTGGCAGCCTCCATCTTGCAGCATGTAGAAGAGAGTAGACTGAAGTCCTCCAAGTAGCATCGCATAGCATAATCCTACCCAGCGATCCTCTCCTCGTAGCCCTGTTAGAGAGCGACCACCGGGTTGTATCTGGCACTTGGAAGGGTGTGTTTTATTAAGTATCCGGTTCTAGTTGTCATAAGGTCAAGGTACAACTCCAAGTCGTCATGTTACCGAAGATCACGGCTATTCGAATAGATTAACTTCCCTGCGGTGCACCACATTACCCGAAACCGCTCGATCCCATTTGGTGGGACACACTTTTACGGGTCATGCCCGCCGCGGAAGATCAACACGCCGCAGCCCCACCTAGGCACTGTGAGAGAGGTCAGCACGTCGGTCTAAACCTAAGCGCACAGGGGTCTGGGCCCATCGCCCTTAGCACACCTGCACGTTGCGTACGCGGCCGGAAGCAGACCTATCCTAGCAAGCATTCCAGTCCAATCCGGCGCGCGCCGCTCAGTCGCTGACGTCACGAAATGCTTCGGTTGATACCACGACGCCGGTTGCCCATATCTTGTCCCACGTGGCGGTTAGTGCGTATAAGGTCAACGACCCAACTCAGATCAAATACCAAGATCTCGTTAAGCGTGTTAAGTATCCATGAACGCCCGAACAGGGCCAGCCCACCTCTCACCTGTAGTCTCAACCTGCCCTCGCTCCGCCACAAAGATCCACACAGAGGGCCGTTGGGACAAAGGTCCTTTCAGCCCCAATCCGTGAATCACTCATGGTGCTCCACAAGCCGACCCGACTTTAGTCACCACATGTATCATGTATAAAGTATATAGTATATACCCGTGATCACCTCCCGAGTGATCGAAGCCCGATAGTATAGCACAGCAGACGGACAAGAATGTAGGGCCACTGATGGAATACTAGCATCCTATACTAAGCATGTAGGATTGCAGGTAAAGGTATCAACAGTAGTAGCAAGGACAGGCTATGCATCAGGATAGAAATAACGGAAAGCAGTAACATGCTACACTACTCTAATGCAAGTAGTATAGAAGAGAATAGACGATATCTGGTGATCAAGGGGGGGGGGCTTGCCTGGTTGCTCTGGCAAGATGGTTGCTCTGGCAAGAGAGAGGGGTCGTCAACTCCGTAGTCGTACTGGGTAGCAGCGGCGTCGGTCTCGGTGTCTAGCGGAAGAAGAGGGGGAAGAAACAATGAATACAATGCAAATAGATGCATGACGATGCATGACAAAGCAAAGCGTGATGCTAGGCGTGCCCTAACGCGGTATGAGGTGATGCCGGTGAAGGGGGGAAACAACCGGGAAAGTATCCCCGGTGTTTCGCGTTTTCGGGCAAAGGAGCCGGAGGGGGAAAGTTGTGAGTTTGATATGTTAGGGGTGTGTGACGGACTAACGGGCTGCGTATCCGGATTCGTCTCATCGATCTGAGCAACTTTCATGTACAAAGTATTTTCATACGAATTACGGTTTATTTTATATTAATTTTAAAAGATTTAAAATGATTTTCTAATTTCTGGATTTAATTTAATTCGAAAATAAATTTGGATTTAGAGGCTATGGGTGCACAGGAAGTGTAACCAGAGTGTGTCTAAGGGGCTGACAGGTGGGGCCCTGGTCAAATGTCCAGTCAGCGCTTGACTGGACCGTTGACTGGTCAAAAAGGGCCCATGGGACCCGCATGTCATTGATACATGTTTTTCTAAACAACATTTGATTAACTAATCTGGTTGATTAGGTTATTAAGCATGTTATTTAAGTTAACTAATTAACTTACTAACTAACTAATTAATTAACAATTATTATTTAGTTAATCCCTTTTTTTGTTTCATTTTGGGCGTGGGCCCCATCATCATAGGCACCGGGTTACGGGCGCGGGTGTGCGGCGCCTGCCAAGGCGCTCGCCTGTGCCATCCTTGATCGGCAGGCGCCGTGCCACCGCAGCAAGCTGCGGCGTGGGGAAGGGGAGCAAACGGGCCGCGTCGGTGCATGGGGGCAGTGGTGCTAGGCAGCAGCGGTGAAGGTGGTGGCGAGGTCGGACGGGCGCGGCCCCGGCCCGGTCCGGTGGAGGTGGTGGTGCCTGGACGAGGCCGGAGAAGAGGGCACGGGCACGCTGTGCGCGAGGGGACCACGGGCGCGACGATGAACGGCGGCACGGGGCAGCGTGGGCGAGGGCGATCGGGGGCTGGGTTCGTGCGGGCGGGGAAAGGAGGAGGTTGGAGGTTTCCTCACCCTCCGTTCGTAGTTGTTCGGGCGGCGAGGGTCGATGGCTCTCGTTGGGGAGGAGGATGGGGACGAGCGGCGGAGACGGGGAGCGGTCCAGCGATGATGTGGCGTCCGCGAGGTGGTGGCGGACGAGGCAGCAACGTCGAAGCGGCAGTGACGAAGAGGAGGCAATCCGTCGAAAGCGGAGGCGCGTCGAAGCCGGGCGGCGAGATCCAGCGACGAAGGGCGGCGGGTGGTTCAGTCAGCGCCGAGCGTGGCCAGCGTCAGCGATGGTGCGGCATCGGGCGGTGGGGTCGGGGCAGCGAGGTAGTCGTCTGGTCGGCGAAGCGAGACAGTGAGGCTCGATCCCGATCCAGGAGGGGACCGGGGAGGAGAGAGTGGGGGCGCGGGGTGTCGGTGCCTAGGGTTTGACATCGAGGGTTAAGGGAGTGGGTGGGCCGGCCGGTTGGGCCTTTGCCCAGTTGGGCTGGTGGCCTGCTGGGCCGGAGCCCAGAGATGGGATGGTTTGCTTTTTTTTACTTTTTTCTTTACTGTTTTCATTTAAAGTTTCTTTTATTTTAGTTTATAAAATACCCAGTCAGCACCTAAATTAGTATTACTAATCAGTCCACTGCCACAATTATTTTGGGCACACTACTAATTTAGTTTTATTATTATAACTTTATAAAAGGCATCTAATTAATTGTTTTTGCTGTCATTTCTATTACTTTAGTGCATTTAAATATTTTATTAAAAGATAATTTGTCCACCAATATTTACTATGGATTATTTGACACATTAGGAACAATTTAGTTTTGACTTTTGAAAACTTTAATTGTTTAACTTAAATTCAAATTTTGAATATGAATCTTTTCGAAGTAACGCGAGATTATCAACAGTAATCCAAGGTGACGTGGCATCGTTAACGTGGGGTTACTGTAGCCTAATTATCCGGGCGTCACAATTCTCCTCCACTACAAGAAATCTCGTCCCGAGATTTAAGAGGTGGAAAACGGGGGAAAGGTCTGGTTACGAAATTCTAATTGAATCTTCTCGGTCTTGATTGCTCTTCTCGAAGTGGTCGATCCATTATATTGATGTCTTCATTTTTCTTCTTCAAGTCATCAAGATAAAGTCGGTATCCTTTCTTCGAGGGTTCCATCGTACTTACGAAAGAATAAGGGGGTATTCCGGGAGAACGAACATCTACAAGGTTGACTATCTAGTCGATATCATCGGGAAGGTGGCGAAAGTAACTCTCGAATTGAAACTTAAGAAAATATTGAGAGCAAAGTAATGAGGTTTCATGGGAAGTTTCGGCGAAGCAGCAACCGTTCAATGCACGAAGCGAGGCGTGAAAGGGGCTCAAAGCAATCGGGAATAAGTATTGCGTCCGGTAACAGATTTGATGATCCCTCGGAAGATGGCTCGTGAATTACATACGAGGCCACACGCGAGGAGCAACCTTGGGAACAGGGGTGCAGGAGAGTCAGGTTTCGATCCTGGGAACTGTGGGTTATGGGCCCACCATGTGGTTCAAAAGTAGGAAGGACGCCGACATATTGCACGATCATGGTAGCAAGGCATGGCAGAGGATAGCTTTGTCGATTATGTTGGCAACAACGTTGGTACCAAGGGCGAGGGACGAAGAGAACCATTTTCCTGCTTTCGTTCAACGAGGCGGACAAATAGGCAAAGTTCTCATCCATCGGGGTTACCGAGGATGTAAATCGACAATAATAATGCTTGAGGTCAGTGATGAAGTGTAAACCGAGATGTTTACTTAAGCAGGAGAATATTACTTCTTAGATCATATAGATCACAAGAAACGTTAACCCAACAAATGGAAAGAAAATATGATTATCAGATTAAACAGAACAATGGAAAGGAAAATGTGTTTAAACACATATTTCAAAGGTATGTCCTTCGAAAGGACGAGCAGAGCATGATATCCATGACAGGATATAATGTAGTAAACTCTTTAGGTAGGGGAGAGAATTTTCATGACATTACCCATACAGCGGTGTTTGGATAATCGAGCAGGAAACATTTAGCATTGGGCTTCAAATAGTTTTGTTGAACATCGGAGTACCATGGACATGCTTTGGGATAGCATTGACATGGTCTTCAAGCAAAAGGTCAGACTCTGGATACACGAAGGATTCATCAGGAACAACTTATGGAATACGTCTTACCATTTCCTCATGGAAGAATAGATAACCTTGCTAAAAGGAAACTATAATAGTAGGTCCTCCGGCCAGATGTACTAGGCATGACACCACCTTACCGGGTCATATAACGACCAATGTCATAACTTTTGGAAATATGTCCCAACCATCATATCTGACCGAGATTCAGATTTGATTGGTGTCAAACTACCTCATACTCAGGATGCCTAAGAGGAAAAAGGTGCAATACAAATTGACGAGATGACATTGTAAGATTCTCGGGAAATTTATTACGGAAGCGAGTTCCGGAACAAAAGCTCATCATTAAACCAATGAAGGGATAAGGAGATAGCCGATGGACTCAGCGACAATTCATCGAGACTTCCAAAAGATGGGTTTCCACAATTAAGTGACCAAGGAGATAACATTAGTCAGATCAAATGGTATAATGATGTATGCTCGAGGGAAACATACACAATTAAACATTGGTTGAAAGGTGCACCCGAAATATAGGCTGGGTTGCACAACCAACGTCGGAATGGTTATTCAATAATCAATAGTCTAAGAATGAACGGCCGACCATTAACTTCAAAGCAATAGGGTTGCTAGAAGTTTTGGAATTACACATCACAGTCCATTCGTCGGTGGTTAGAAATAACACGGTGACCAAGAAAAGAATGGTGATGGTGATAAGGATCACTTGTATCAAGAATTCTCGAGAGGTGGTGAAATTCTCACAACATTGAGGACATAAGAGATGTTAATGTTCCAAGGTAAAGAAGGAAAATTACTGGATAGCAAGGAACTCAAGGTATATCACCAAACACGAACAAGCTTGTGTTGGTGGGAAGGCAATAAAGTGGTCGATGATAACCACGGATCATCAAGGGCAAGGATGGTATTTCTCATCATGAACTCAATTGATATCCTAGAAGATCTCATAAGGTTGATGATGATCACGACACATTGTCGAGAGATTTCATGAAGATGTAATCAATCGTGACGACATTAAGTCAAAGGAATGAGGTAGCGGAAGGTTAATGGAACCATGGGTAGGACACAAACTTGAAATCGGGATTGTTGTTCAAGGCGAACTGATATGACGAGGAAGATCGACGTAAGTTCAGCTCATCGTCGAAAATTTTGTGCTCCCTGAAGAAGGACCAGGTAGCACAGTTAGAAGTTTGCACGATAAGGATATAGCCAATAAGGCTAGGAATGACTTGAAGGATTATTAAACTCGTAGGCAACAAGAATTACTTAGAGTTATTGAATCCGAGTGCGGAATCGATTCACTTATCGGTGTTCTCGAGTGACTAATAACTCAGACCCTGGGGGGATCCGAGATCGGTGAGAAGCAATACTAGATGAAGACTCGCAGGAAGCAACATAGTTCTCGAGATACCAGAGGTTAATACTCGAGGAAGATCAAAATAGAGGTTGGGCAAGCGTATTGATACGCAAAAGACAAGTACTTTAACTTGTCAGAAATGGAATCAAGGAGAAAATGTGGTGGGACCACATTGCAAATGATCAATACATAGATGCCAGATGATTTCATATCAAGGAAATAGTTAATATTACAAGAAGCTTCTATGATAGGATCTACATCGTGTCCATGGGCATGAACACAAATTTCAAGGTCGACTCCCACTTCTTTAATGCATAACCTTTCATTCACTTCTCGCCTTCAACGAAATTGTGTGTTGAAATTTTTATCGACATAACACTAGTAGAGTATGACCCGTAGTAGTTTCCGGGTTCACACGGTTTAGAGAAGGCATATGTCCAACCCATCGGGGCCTCTTAGGAACATATACCACAAACTTCGTGAGTAAATAACACAAGCTCGATAGCGAGCATGGTTGACAAAGCGAGGATAGAATTTACCAAAGGCGGTATATATCCTAGGAAAGGCTCAAGGTTATTGAATATGAAGGACATTGTCGGATAAAATCCAACAAAGGATGCAGGGTGAGTATCGACACACAACCGGAGGAAGAAGCAAGGCAAAGACATTGGATTATAGAAACAACTGAATAACTTAGAGCTCAATTGCTAAGGAATTATGATTTACAAAGCGAAGGATCGAAGCGAGGCAGCTCACGATCAAGGATGGATTAGTTCAATAGACTTAGGGGCACAATCGACTACAATTTAATTGGCGAGAACCAGCTCATGATTAAAACAACGTCTGAGCCGGAAGGATGAATTCTAGGATCTATTTGAGGATTGCGAGCATTCACAACAAATCGAATCAACGGACTCAAAATGACAATGACAATGGATGTCAACAAGATTACTAGACTTATGGGATTAACCATAATGCAAGCAATCAAGAATTTCAAGAGCAATAGGATGCTCAAGATTTTCGGAAGATCGAATGATATTTCGAGGATTGGTGACATACATGAATCAAGCGGGGATGAGTGGATACTCGGTAAGTGCGAGAAATTATCCGTAGTGGTATTCATGTAGCAAAGAAGCGCAAGGCGATGAGCACAAAAGTATTCTCGGAACATTAGAGAGAATTTCGAGGTATCTTGTAATAACAAGATCATCTGGGTATAAAGTAAGAACGACGGGTGTAAGTATTTATCCATAGGGATATTGCAGTGGTAGGGAATTGCAAAAGCAACGGGCACAAGGTCTCGGGAGTATATCGGAACGTATCTTCGGAATCCTTCGGTGAACAAAGTAATCATCTGGACTGAAGAGGCTCTCCGGGAGAAAGTACTATCGAGAACCTAGAGTCAGAGTTAGTAAAAAAATCATTTAACCCGAATAGAAGAGAGATCAGATTCCCAGACTACAGATCGTGGAGTAAAAGATCCTAATACCACCCAATGGCGACGTGGGCCCGTAAGGCACACAGCCATGTTAGTAAAAGTTTTGTAATGTCTAGACTCGACTTTGGCCAAAGAGTGTGAAAGGGGATTCCTCTGAGGCGATCGGCTCTGATACCAACTTGTGACACCCCCCATTCAATCGTACACTAATCATGCACGCAAACGTGTCGATCAAGATCAGGGACTCACGGGAAGATATCACAACACAACTCTCAAACATAAATAAGTCATACAAGCATCATAATACAAGCCAGGGCCTCGAGGGCTCGAATAAAAGTGCTTTCGATCATAGGCGAGTCAGCGGAAGCAACAATATCTGAGTACATACATAAGTTAAACAAGTTGGCATAAGATGGCTAGCACAAACTAGGATCTGAGATCGAAAGAGGCGCAAGCCTCCTGCACAGGATCCTCGTAACTTCTCTGAGTGGTCGTCGGTGACCTACACGTAGTAGTGTAGAATTAAATGCGTTGAAGGTGGCGTCTGGCTCCTAGGCTCCATCGTGCAGTCACGACAATTGGGTAAAGAAAGGGGAAAAGGGGAACAAGGCAACCGTGAGTACTCATCCAAAGTACTCGCAAGCAAGGAGCTACACAACATATGCATGGGTATATGTGTAAAGGGACATATCGGTGGACTGAACTGCAGAATGCCAGAATAAGAGGGGGATACCTAATCACAGCCGAAGACTACGCACAGCAGCCTCCATCTTGCGACATGTAGAAGAGAGTAGGCTGAAGTCCTCCAAGTAGCATCGCATAGCATAATCCTACCCAGCGATCCTCTCCTCGTAGCCTGTTAGAGAAGCGACCACCGGGTTGTATCAGCACTTGGAAGGGTGTGTTTTATTAAGTATCCGGTTCTAGTTGTCATAAGGTCAAGGTACAACTCCAAGTCGTCCTGTTACCGAAGATCACGGCTATTCGAATAGATTAACTTCCCTGCAGGGGTGCACCACATTACCCGACACGCTCGATCCCATTTGGTCGGACACACTTTTCTGGGTCATGCCCGGCCGCGGAAGATCAACACGTCGCAGCCCCACCTAGGCACAACAGAGAGGTTAGCACGTCGGTCTAAACCTAAGCGCACAGGGGTCTGGGCCCATCGCCCTTAGCACACCTGCACGTTGCGTACGCGGCCGGAAGCAGACCTATCCTAGCAAGCATTCCAGTCCAATCCGGCGCGCGCCGCTCAGTCGCTGACGTCACGAAATGCTTCGGCTGATACCACGACGCCGGTTGCCCATATCTTGTCCCACGTGGCGGTTAGTGCGTATAAGGTCAACGACCCAACTCGAGATCAAATACCAAGATCTCGTTAAGCGTGTTAAGTATCCATGACGCCCGAGCGAGGCGAGCCCACCTCTCACCCAGATAGTCTCAACCTGCCCTGCCGCTCATACAAAAGATCCACACAGAGGGCCGTTGGGACAAAGGTCCTTTCAGCCCCCAATCCGTGAATCACTCGCGGGTGCTCCACAAGCCGACCCGACTTTAGTCACCACATGTATCATGTATAAAGTATATAGTATATACCCGTGATCACCTCCCGAGTGATCGAAGCCCGATAGTATAGCACAGCAGACGGACAAGAATGTAGGGCCACTGATGGAATACTAGCATCCTATACTAAGCATGTAGGATTGCGGGTAAAGGTATCAACAGTAGTAGCAAGGACAGGCTATGCATCAGGATAGGAATAACGGAAAGCAGTAACATGCTACACTACTCTAATGCAAGCAGTATAGAAGAGAATAGACGATATCTGGTGATCAAGGGGGGGGGGCTTGCCTGGTTGCTCTGGCAAGATGGTTGCTCTGGCAAGAGAGAGGGGTCGTCAACTCCGTAGTCGTACTAGGTAGCAGCGGCGTCGGTCTCGGTGTCTAGCGGAAGAAGAGGGGGAAGAAACAATCAATACAATGCAAACAGATGCATGACGATGCATGACAAAGCAAAGCGTGATGCTAGGCGTGCCCTAACGCGGTATGAGGTGATGCCGGTGAAGGGGGGAAACAACCGGGAAAGTATCCCCGGTGTTTCGCGTATTCGGGCAAAGGAGCCGGAGGGGGAAAGTTGTGAGTTTGATATGTTAGGGGTGTGTGACGGACGAATGGGCTGCGTATCCGGATTCGTCTCGTCGATCTGAGCAACTTTCATGTACAAAGTATTTTCATACGAATTACGGTTTATTTTATATTAATTTTAAAAGATTTAAAATGATTTTCTAATTTCTGGATTTAATTTAATTCGAAAATAAATTTGGATTTAGAGGCTATGGGTGCATAGGAAGTGTACCCAGAGTGTGTCCAAGGGGCTGACAGGTGGGGCCCTGGTCAAATGTCCAGTCAGCGCTTGACTGGACCGTTGACTGGTTAAAAGGGGCCCATGGGACCCGCATGTCATTGATACATGTTTTACTAAACAACATTTGATTAACTAATCTGGTTGATTAGGTTATTAAGCAGGTTATTTAAGTTAACTAACTAACTTACCAGCTAACTAACTAATTAATTAACAATTATTATTTAGTTAATCCCTTTTTTGTTTCTTTTGGGCGTGGGCCCCATCTGTCATAGGCACTCGGGTTACGGGCGCGGGTGTCTGGCGCCCGGCCTAAGCGCTCGCCCGAGCCATCCATGGCCTTGGCAATGGGCGGCTGGCCACTTGACAAGTTGAAGCAGCCATAGGTGAAGGGGAGCGGCGCAGCCACGTCGGTGCGTGGCGGCAGTGGTGCTAAGCGGCAGTGAAGGTGGTGGCGAGGTCGGACGGGCGCGGCCCCGGCCCGGTCCAGCGGAAGTGGTGGTGTCTGGACGAGGCCGGAGAAGACGGCACGGGCACGAGGTGCGCGAGGGGACCACGGGCCCGACAACGAACGGCGGCACGGGGCAGCGTGGGCGAGGGCGAGCGGGGGCGGGGTTCGCGCGGGCGGGGAAAGGAGGAGGTTGGAGGTTTCCTCACCCTCCATTCATAGTTGTTCGGGCGGCGAGGGTCGATGGCGCTCGTTGGGGAGGAGGATGGGGACGGCGGCGGAGGCGAAGCGGTCCGGCGGCGATGTGGCGTCCGCGAGGTGGTGGCGGGACGAGGCGCGACGTCCGGGGCGACGGTGACGAAGAGGAGGCAATCCGTCGAAGGCGGAGGCGCTGGCTGAGCTCCGGCGGCGAGGATCCAGACCGGGCAGCGGGTGGTTCGGTTCCAGCGCCGGCGGCGGGCGGTGTCGGCAGCAGGCAGCGTGGGCGGTGGGGTCGGGGGCAGCGAGGAAGCGGGCGATGACGAAAGTGGGGGGCGAGAGAGTGAGGCTCGATCCGATCGAGAGGATCGGGGAAGGAGAGTGGGGGCACGAGTGGGGGGTGTTGGTGCCTAGGGTTTCGGCACCAGGAGGGTAAGGGAGTGGGGTGGGCCGGCCGGTTGGGCCTTTGCCCAGTTGGGCTAGTAACTTTCTTGGGCGAACCGATGATGGGGGTTTGCTTTTTTTTTACTTATTTTCTTTACTGTTTTCATTTAAAGTTTCTTTTATTTTAGTTTATAAAATACCTAGTCAGCACCTAAATTAGTATTATTAATCAGTCAACTGCCACAATTATTTTGGGCACACTACTAATTTAGTTTTATTATTATAACTTTATAAAAGGCATCTAATTAATTGTTTTTGCTGTCATTTCTATTACTTTAGTGCATTTAAATATTTTATTAAAAGATAATTTATCCACCAATATTTACTAAGGATTATTTGACACATTAGGAACAATTTAGTTTTGAATTTTGAAAACTTTAATTGTTTAACTTAAATTCAAATTTTGAATATGAATCGTTTCGAACTAACGCGAGATTATCAACAGTAATCCGAGGTGACGTGGCATTGTTAACGTGGGGTTACTGTAGCCTAATTATCCGGGCGTCACAACCATGTACCTCACCCTGCGACGGTGCGAATCCAACCCCGGCAACCAGGCCGAGTGCGACGTGGCTCCTGTTGCCTCCGTCTGTGCCCGGCAGAAGTTCAAACCATGTGTGCATCCCCGTTTGTGCTTCTCCGGTCGTCGTCCTCGTTCAACTGTTTGCACCCGACCAGACACTGCATCTTGAATGGGTGCCATCTCCCTGCCCTGCTCCACCTGAGCTCTGTCATCCGTTTCCACTCTCACTCTTTGTTGTGTTCTTCAAATAGCATCTCTGAAGTGGTTCTTTGCTGCCCACTAGGTGTTTGTGCAAATGCAGGAGGGAGTTGGAACAAAATTTACATGTTTCTTGCACCGATGAGGTAGTTGTAGAGAATTTTTTTTTGAAATTACCAGGACGCTCACCACCGCAATGCCAAGATCCCCACTTCCACCATGCCCCAACGAAGTCCAGGCTTCCTTTTTTGGACGGTTCAATTGTTTTTGGTTCAGTTTCTTCTTTACTTTGTCAATTGCTATCTTAGGTTCCGTGAAAAATGTCAACAAATAGGTATTCATGACAAGAACACAAAAGATGATGTGATAGACGTAAGTCTGCGCGAAGAGCCGCAGTTGTATATTTTGGTACTTGCTATATTGTAGAATAAGTGTTTGTTACAATTGTCATTCTATCAAAGAACCATTCTTCAGTATATGTTCTAAAAATTTCAGGTGCCGTGTGCCTGGTCTGAATCGTTGTTCCTCTGTTTCTCTCACTTTTGCTTCCAAATAAAACGTAGCATGTTGATATGCACACTAGATGATGAACAGTTCCATAATCGTCGGTTTAGACTTCAGAGATGTTATACTATGACTTTAGAGATGCGCAGATGTTGGTGCGAGTGCAGATGATCAGGAAATACTTCTGCTATGGCTACATGCCAAGTTTACATTTTAGAAATGTTAACTCTCGAAGTTCAAAATTAATAAAATGTAGAGTTTCAAGAAATTGTTATGCATGTACAAAAGGAAAATTATCATGGATTTTTCCGTTATAGGAAAAAAATACACCAAAAATTGAAAGTAAAATAATAGATTCGTTCAATATTTGTAACAAAAAAACATATCTTTCATGTTTTAAAATAACCCCAAGAAGGTCAAATTAAAAAAACAGAACCATTCAAAAAAAGTTTATAAAAAACAGATTTTCTTCGTTCCTACGAAAACGTAGAAGTTCAAATTTAAGAGACAAATTGGTTTAAAGTTTGTTACAAAACAAGGGTTTTTCTATTACAAAAAGAAATAAACAAAGAATTCCAAATTAGATAAATAAAGAAGATCGATATTTATAAAAAAACACATATTTTCCTTGCTACGAAAGAATAAAATGAAGAAGTTCAAATTAAAATAAAGGGGTAGTTTGATATATACAGAAAACTCAAATTCTTTACATTTCTAGGAAAATAAAAGTATGAAGTTCAATTTAAAAAATCATTTGATTCTTATTTTAAAATATTATTTTTCTAAGGATAATACTATAGAAGTTGAACTTAAAATAACAGAGAAGTTTGAAGTATATAAAAACTCAGCTTTCTTGCAAGAAGTTCACGTGCACCTCCGTGCACGGTTCAGAATTTATATTGCGGGACGTCTGACCTCCAATTACATGTTTTAAAATGGCAAAAAAGGTGTCCCACCTTCAATTGCGTGTAATTCGACATATACACAAAAATGTGACAGAAGTTCATAGTGAAAACAATGAGAAGTTCATGTACTACAGGGAATGCATTTCAGGTAAGAATAAACGTATAGAAAAATAAAAGATTAAAAAGGTTTGTTGAAAGAAGTTCAAGTGCTCTGTCCGAGGAAGTTCAAAAATTATTGCGAGAGGGGTTCACCTTGTATTTCGATGTTCGAAAACACAAAAAATAAATTGTTTTTTTTTGCGTTTTCAAATAATTCTCTCAATCCGCAAAAAGTTCAGTTATTATTTGGGAGAAGTCTGGTTTCAAAAAGAAAAAAAATTCAAATTATAGAGATGGAAAAAGTTCATGTACGACATGGTGTGTGTTTAATAAGAGAAAAATGAATTAAAAGGCAAAGTCCAAAATTTTTGTTGTTATAAGTTCAAGTCCTCGGTCGGAGAAAGTTCAAAAATTATTGTGAGAAAGGTTTGTACGAAAGGATTATCATTTGTATAACACTCATGAATGGGTGAGAAAATTACAAAAGAAAATACGTCATAGAAGTTCAACGTGAAAACAGCAGGAAGTTCAACTACTATATTGAATGAATTTCAGATGAAATTTTTTTAAAATCGTTAGTAAAATCTGAATTTTAATGCCATTGGTGCGGCGCCATTGGTTCAATGCTTTTTACAAACCCAAAGAAGGTCATTACAAAAGCATCTCAAACAATTTAATAACAAAGATTTTCTCTCTTAAAATAAACCTAGAAGTTATAATTTAAAAACACAGCGGCTCGATGTCTATATAAAATTAAGATTTTTTTCTGTTATTAAAAGAAATAAAACTAGGAAGTCCAATTTTAAAAGATGGAGAAGTTCGATGATTATAGAAAACTGAGATTTTCCTCCTTATTAAAGAATGGAAAAAAGAAGTTCAAATATTAAATAATAAGAAGTTCAACTTTTAAAAATAGAGTGCTTCCAAATTTCATAAAAAAGATAAAAAAACCATGAAGTCCATATTAAAAAGATGGAGAAGTTCCATGATTATAGTAAACTCAGATTTCCCTCGTTATTAAAGAATGGAAACAAGAAGTTCAAAAATAAAATAACAAGAAGTTCAACTTTTAAAATAGAGCGTTTCAGAATTCATAAAAAAGAATTAAGAAATTCAGATTAATATTCATAAAAAACTCAGATATTTTCACATAACCGAGAGAAGTTCAGATTGGTAACTACCGGAAGTTCATGTACTACACGGTGTGCATTTGTATGAAAAAAAAAGAATGAAAAAGCAAAGGCTAAAAGTTTTGTTGCTAGAAGTTCAAGTGCTCACCCCAAGAAAAGTTCAAAAATTCTTGTGAGAGAGGTTGAACAAAAATATGTGACAGAAGTTCAAGGAGAAAACAGTGGGACGTTCAACTACTACACGGAATGCGTTTCATATAAGAATATAAGAATAGAAAACCAAAAGCTTAAAAGGTTTGTTGCAAGAAGTTCACATGCTCCGTGCATGGTGCAAAATTAATAGTGCGGGACATCCGACCTCCAATTACATGTTTGAAAATAGCAAAAAATGACGTCCGACCTGCAATTGCATGTAATTCAATGTATGCACAAAAATGTGACAGAAGTTCATAATGAAAACAATGAGAAGTTCAACTACTGCAAGGAATGCATTTGGTCGAGAATAAAAAGTATAGAAAAATAAAAGCTTAAACAGTTTGTTGCTAGAAGTTCAAGTGCTCTGTCAGGGGGAGTTCAAAAATTCTTGCGAGAGAGGTTCACCTTCTATTTCCATGTTCGATTTTTTCCGTATAAAAATCGAATACAATTCTTTACTCAAAATATAAAAAGGTGAAGTTCAAGCTGAAATAACAGAGAAGTTCGGAGTTTACTAAAACCTAGAAACACGACACCATTTTTTGCACTTTTAAAAATAACTCATAAATGAAAAGAATGGTTGATAGAAGTTCAATTGCTCAGCGAGGAAAAGTTCAAAATATTCTTGTGAGAGAGGTTCACCATGTATTTAGATGTCCAAAATACATAAAAAATATGTTGTTTTTTGTGTTTTAAAATAATTCTCTCAAACCAGAGAGAAGTTCAGAAGTGATAACAACCGGAAGTTCACGTACAACATGGTGTGTATTTCATACAAGAAAAATACAAATAAAGTGAAACAGTGAAGTTCAAGCAGACATGCCCCGGAAGTTCAACTACTTCACGTGACGAAAAACGACATGTCAAAAAATAGCACGTCAAAAAGCAGTGTGAAGTTCAAGCAGACATGCACGAGAAGTTCAACTACTTCACGCGATTGCATTTCCATTCGCGATGAAGGCAGAAATCATGATCTTGTCATTTTCTAATTTACTTCAAAACGATAGGAATATCATTTGTGTAAGTTCAAGTCCTCGGTCGGAGAAAGTTAAAAAATTTATTGTGAGAAGGGTTTGTACAAAATGAAAATCATTTGTGTAACACTAACAAATGGATGAGGAAAATTACAAACGAAAATACGTCACATAAGTTCAACGTGAAAACAGCAAGAAGTTCAACTACTACACCGAATGAATTTCACATGAAAAACTTTTAAAACCGCCGCGAGTATGGAAAAACGATCAACACGGGAAAGTTGCGTGTTCACAGTAGCTTTCCACTGGTATGACACTTGCTCAATTCCGGTAAGTGTTTCGGTGAGTGGACGGAGAGCTACGGTCAAAAAAAGAACGTGAAAAATAGAGTGAAGTTCAAGTAGACATGCCGAGAAGTTCAAGTCTTCACGCGCTGCATTTTCGAAGAATCAGTTTCACGATAAAGATATAACGAATGATCCCGCCATTTTCGCAATTACTTAAAAACGGCTTAGAATCAGAGGAAACCATCAACATGAAAAAGTTTCGCTTTTTCTGTAGCTTTTCAACCGTATATCATTTGCGCAATTCCGTTAAAGTTTGTAGAAAATACGGCAAAAATACGTTATTCGACATTTTCAAAACTGACTTAAAACCATAAAGAATTGGGAGAAATAATAGATACATAAAAGTTTCGAATTTCCTCAAACTTTCGAACGCCATATCATTTGCTGCATTCGCACATACGGTTAAAAAATTAGCTCGAAAATACAAATTCGCTAGAACTTGTATTGTTTTCTAAATTTCTTTTAAACCATTCAAAATTAAAAAAAACTTTCAACATGAAAAAGTAGCGCATTTTCATAAGCTTTCCAACACCATGTCATTTTCCTCAATTGGATTAGCCGTTTAGAAATGCCATCGAAAATACGAACTCGGCTGTCCGGTTTGCGAAATTTTACGATTTTCCAAATTACTCTTTAACCATAAGGAATTAGAGAAAACTTTCAACATGTCGAAGGAGCGCTTTTGCAGCAGCTTTCCAATGCCATATTATTTGCGTCATTCTGATAAATGGTTTAGAAATGCAATAAAAATACAATTCACGTTTTTTATATGAAGAAAAAACGATTTTCAAAACTGCTCTTAAACCGCTTACATTTTGCCAAAAATTCAACTTGGGGTATGATACTGGTGTTCATAGCTTTCCAACGGTATATCGCAAGCCCCATTTGGACACTTTTTAGCTGAAGTTCAACCTTGTACTCGGGGAAGGCCAGGCGCGTTACTCGGGAAGTCCATATTGTGATCAGAATATTATTCTGATCCCATGATCAGAATAGTGTTTATGTATAAAAAACGTGAATAATATTCTGATGTAGTTCAACCTTGTACTCGGGAAGTCCATGTCCTCTCTTGAACATATATATATATATATATATATATATATATATATATATATATGTGTGTGTGTGTGTGTGTGTGTGTGTGTGTGTGTGTGTGTGTGTGTGTGTGTTTTCATAGATGTAGTACTAGTAGTAGATTAGTAACTGTGAAAATCTGAAGTTAGTATTTTTCTTAAAAAAAATGTGAAGCTAGTATTCTTTTGAAATGAAAATGCGAAGCTGGTGTTTTTTTAAATGAAAAATTGAAGCTAGTATTTTTGTGAAATGAAAACCCGAGAACTTAGGCCATGGGCGAAACAGGTTAGTGTCTTGCATAATTTGACATTAGAAAGGGGCAACAATAGTTGACTATAGTAGGTCCTTTGCATGATTTTGAAACATGAGAGAGACCTACTTTCTTGAAGAACTACGGTATTTAGTTATGCTTCTTGTCCAGTCGACAACCATCGTCTATAGTGAGTAAACATGGTCTATGTGGTTGCTTAAATACGAAAATGAAGCATATGTGCTTTCCCTAGTGGCCTATGTTTGCAGGGAACACCTGAGTGGCCTATGTTTTGCTGGAGTGTTGATTCATTTCGGTTCCAGCAAATTTTAGGTGTTCCATATGTCCTATTTTAGCAAAGTTGATGCTGGATTTTTCCGTGAATTTTAGCATGCTTGTGCTAGAATATAGGAAATATAGAGTGCCTGAATTTCTTGGAAAGAGAATTAAACGACATTTCATATTGACTTTAAGTCTGTCGGGGCTCCATACATGACGGTCAAAAATCAGTGAGGGAGAGTTTCCACCATATATGAGAGAAGAAGAATGTCGATTGTTGTCATGGGGGTCGCTCTTCCTCTTCTTCTCGTGATACTCCTTTTGGTAATGCAAGAGAAGGAAGAGAAGAGCGACCATCACTGACGGTTGAAAAATCAGTGACAGAGTGTCCATCATATATGAGAGAAGAAGAATGTCATTTGTTGTGTGGAGTCGCTCTTCCTCTTCCTTCTCGTGATAGACCTTTTGCTAATGCACGAGAAGGAAGAGAAGAGTGACCATCATCGATGGTTGCAAATATCAGAGAGTAAGAATCCCGACTATTATCGTGGGGGTCGTTCCTTCATTCCCATGTGCTAGACATTTTGGTGTAATGCACTCGGGAACGAAGGGAGGAGTGACCATCACTGATGGTCGAATATATCAGAGAGGAAGTGCCCTCCATATACACCACATGATATGAGAGTTTTGAAGGAAAACTTGACAGACCAAAAGTCAACATGTGCTGAAGAGTGATCAGTGTGTTGAGTTTCTAGTAATTGCCATCGATTTATAATCTTTGAATTATGAACACAAGAAATGTCTGACGATGATAGGATCCTCGAGTGTGATTACTGCGCCGACGACCAGGATATGTGCGAAAGGTATCGTCTGGAAAACGGTAGGTACTTCACCATCAAGCTGGACGAGACACTGGATGTTTTTACAGTAGGTATTGACTTGTGCTTCTTTGCATGAACGTGTAATTAAGCATGACTTGTGCTTCTTTGCGTCAATGTGTAATTTCCCCTTTTTTAATTTAACTAGTGCATCCCCTGCCATGCAGGACTGTTTGTTTTGGAGAAGCTTGGTTTCCAAGATAGTGACAATATGGAGACGAAGATAGCTCACCTCCTCGACATGGTTTACACTTTTGTGGTTAAGGTCTACAATGCAGTTAATCACACACATTTTGGTTGCTCTAATTGGAGAGCTCTATGCAAGGCTTATAGATTTCAGGACGATATGCGAGATATTAGATCACGAAGGCGATGTTGAAGATAATATTGACATTTGGGTGAATGTGGATATGATTCCAGTTCTACCTCTGTGTGAGTTTGTCAAATAAATTTGTTAAGTAGTTTATATTGTTTATTTAAAAATAGTTGACAGCTTATTTCCATTCATCAAGAAATGTACGGAAGGTAGTAGACAAAACCTACTACAATTATGGCTCTGAACTAAATTGCAAGGAGAAAATCATCTTGTCTCATTTATTAATGATGTTGAGACTTTCAAGAATAATTACGAAATTCCTCCAAATTATGTTCAACACGTGTCATTAGTCCACGTGTTGAACTACGACAATGTCCATGGAAATAGCATGGTAAGATTTTTTTACTATTATGTCACTAGTGCATCTTTTGCATACATTCTTCATAAGCTAAACTACATTGCTAACTATATTATTATTATATTTTTAACAGAAACTCCCAAAGGATTGTGTGCCTCATTTGATGCATATGAAAGGTGACAAGGATATTATTAGCTTACGACCAAGTCTGCCTACGGTTCACTGCAATGCATACACGATTTCTCGAAGGGATGAAGACCTCACAACCAAAGAATGTAGAAAAGTTAAGAATGATCACTGGGAACTACTTGGAGGCAGCATGGTGCGCAACCCACAAATTGGAGACATGTGGATCTCTATTCTCCATAATGGACATTCAAGGGCTATCATGTTTTATGCTATTTTAACTTAAAAGAGAGTAGTAGGTCGTAGCAAGTATACTCATGATGTGCAAAGAACAATTAGCTAGTGGTGGTTATGACTATGATGAGGAGGAGTTGTTATTATGATAATGATGAGTTATGTGCTAGAATGATAGGTTGTTATATGACTATGATGATGAGGAGGAGGACTTGTTATTATTATTATGATGATGATGAGTTGTTATTATGATGATGATGATGATGAGTTGTTATTATGGTCATGATGAGTTATTATATCAGTGGATGGAATAAAAAGGGATTAGATTCAAGTGAATGGACACAAAGTGACCAATTTTGGACTAGTAGTTATTATATCATTGGGTGGAAGAAAAACAGATTAGATCCAAGTGGATGGATCGAAAGTGACCAAGTTCGGATTAGTTCACTTTGGATCCATCCACTTGAATCTAATCCGCGTTTTTTCACCAAATGATATAATAACTCATCATAACCATAATGATATAACAATCTCATAATTGCTACTGTATCAAAACCTTTATAAATAAAGTATAAAACAAAAAATACGGACGAATACTAGTAGTGTGGGGGTATGGCCCATGCTGCCAGTACTTAGCAGTAGCGCGGGTGCAATTACATGCTACTGATAACTAACTTAGCAGTAGCGTGGGGTTGCACCCACGCTACTGCTAAAAGTTAGCTGTAGCTCTGTAGCAGTAGCACGGGCCCCCACGCTACTGCTAGCCTCTAAACTAGCGCCACTACTAGGGTTTTCCCTAGTAGTGTAAGAATTAGTTTCTTGTGGACAAACCACATGAAGATTTTGATTCTTAGCAAAACTTTAACCTTCCATATGTGAAGTGATCTCATTACTGGCCCATCGTTAATTAAGTCCATGTACATAGATTTCACCGTGAAACTACTGTTCCTGGATTTCCACCGAATGGTATCTGGTTGGCCAGAGAGTTGAACATCCATGAACCTACAGCCGGTTGTGGCTTTGAGTTCTCCTTTTATTTATCTCTTGATAAGTTTTTGTATCATACTACATACTTGTTGGATCTTTTGGTTAATAAGATGGTTGCATGCATTGCTTTGATGCAGATGGCCGACGTAATCCTCCTTTTCTAAAATAAAAATAAAAATGTAACCTGCTACATAGGGGCCAATAACTACTCCCTCCGTACCATAATATATGATGTTTTAGCAGTTCAATTTAAGCGGCTAAAACATCATATATTATGCTACAGAGGTAGTAACTAATATGGATGGGACCGACCGGGCAGCATATAACTAAGAGCATGTGACAAATGATGTACTCCCTCCGTCCGAAAATTCTTGTCTTAGATTTGTCTAGATACGGATGCATCTAATACTAAAACGTGACTTGATACATCCGTATTTAGACAAATCTAAGACAAGAATTTTAGGACCGAGGGAGTATTTCGATAGGTCAATCATGGACCTCATCTGTTCATTAGGCCAAGCTTTTATGAAAAAATTCCATGCACCGTGTGGTATGATGGCCGAAACATCACCACCATCGGGGGAACGACCCTTATCAAGTCCATAATCACTTCCCAAGTGGTCTACCCCACCACCCCACTGGTCATCCCGCCAACCATCGTCCACAACATCAACAAGCTCGAAATAAAGAGCTTTCCTATGGTCCGGTTCTGACAAGAAATCGGGGGCTAAATGCAAGGTGAAATGGGAGAAAGTTTGCCGACCACTTCCGTATGGTGGGCTCGGGGTCCTCAACACCGCCAGGTTTACGAGGGCTCTACGGTTACGATGGCCGTGGTATGAATGGAAAGAGCCCACCAAGATGTGGGTGGGGATGGGAAACCCATGCGATGCGGAGAACCTAAACTTTTTCTATGCTTCCACCAGCAGCACCGTTGGTAACGGCGCGAGGACACCCTTGTGGGACTCTCCTTGGCTTCTTAGGCGTACGTCAAAAGACATTGCCCCGCTCATTTATGAAGCTTCCAAGAGAAAAAGTTGGAAGGCCAGGGAGGCCCTCAAGCACAATGCGTGGATCCTTAAGATCAAAAACCACATCAACGTCATCGCTGAGCACATCACGCAGTTCTTCGCTCTTTGGATGCTTCTTAATGAGGTCCACCTTGATGAGCTCGCCGAGGATGAAATCATTTGGAAGCATACGAGCAATGGGTAGTACTCGGCAACATCCGCATACAAGGCACAATTCCTAGGGATGGTCCTTTCGCCCATGGATAGGATGATTTGGAAGGTTTGGCCACCCCCAAATGTTACTTTTTTTTGCTTGGCTGGCCCTTCAAGATAGAATCTAGATGGCGGATAGATTGGCAAAGCGAGGATGGCCAAATTGTGATGTTTGCCCTCTCTACAAGAGAGGGCAAGTGTGCGGGCCAGTTCTCTTCTACAAGTGCCGCCCATGCTTGGGCTCGACACTTCTGATTGGCCCTTGTTTGACACGGTTGAAGATTCGTGGGCAAGCACTTGCGCTGACGGCACACCAAATCGACAAGCCAAGGCCTCCATCACCATGCTTGTCTCTTGGACAGTCTGGAACGAGCGGAACACAAGGGTTTTTAATCATAAGAGTTTCCCACCGCCAATCTTGCTTTCTTCCATCTCCACCGAGGCAAACCTTTGGGTCATTGCCGGAGCAAAGAAACTAGGGTCTTTTATTGCGCGCGAGTAATCCACATGTCATGTAGTTTAGTGGCTTGTAACAAACTTTGTTCTCTCTTATTTAATGGATGAGGCAAACCTTTTGCCTCTGTTTCAAATCATGCTTACCTAATGGCAACTTCGGTGGTTGTGAATACCGAAACCTTCAACCCTAGCCTGCCAGCGGTTAGGCTGTGGTGCCCTTCATTGTCACATGCTCAATTAGCTACCACACAAGTGATGACTTAATTTATATCAATCTTGGTGAGTACAATCGATCTTTTCATCACTGCTATAATAATCGATGCCTAGCTCATCTGCACCAGAGTCATCGTATGGTCCTCATCGGCATAATAATCGCTGATACATGACAATTTGGCTGAAAATGACACTCTAGCAGAGTCGTCATATAGCCCCGCATCCTCATAACCTATGAAGGGTGCTTCATATTGAGACTGCGATCCTGCATATTTTGAGCCTCCATATAGAGACGCCATTGTCGTCTCTGCATAGCTCATTCGCCTGCCTCCCACAGCCTCCACCTCCCTCATTGCTGCCCATAACCTCTACTTTCCTCCTTGTCGCCATGTTGCTTAGTCGGCAGACGGACAAGGCGTTGCTCTCCAAGGAGGAGGACTAGATCCTAGTGGAGGAGGAAGAGAAGGAGGCGGCTAGATCCATTATGATGAGGAGCATATGGATACAGCCATGGAGAGGAAGCACATCTCATGGCGCAAATTTGACATGGATATGGTGACATTAACTGAGACTTAGCATGTCATATTGGGCTTCCCTAACCTCGACGGTCGCCGGCGGGAATGGGATGAAGACGAGGTTGCCGGACCGTCCTACCATCACATGTAGAGGACGAGGCGTCACATATTCATGTGCCCATTGCATTGCATTCATCGTCGTTGTGTTGAGAAGCAACTAGTGCTTCTCCCAAGACGTAAAATAGCAATCAGCATATTAGTATGAAAATGTCGCTAATCGACTTTTCTACTCCTATGTTACAACTTTGTAACGTAATGTTATCTTAAATTAGTGTTTTAATGCCTTAAATTGAGTGTGTGATTATTGAGTTGATGCAATAAAAATAAAATGAAATAGGCCGCATTATGGCGAATGTGTTTGCGCATAGCTGTCGCGTCCTTTAAATGCATATGAAGTGAGCTCCATATCTCATATGGCGACCGCATATATGACCATTTTGCTAGAATTATACGGAGGTTTTGTATATTTCTGCTGCATGCAGGTCCCCGTTCCTTTTTAATCACGCCATATACCCCACCCTCCTAGTTTATGCTGGACCAGTACTGTTACCGATGTGTACCACATGGAGCAACTCATATTGGACTTTGCACGTATGTCTGATAATCTAATCTAGCATCGCCTGATTTTCTGGTGGCCACAAGTAGGAAGTTCATGTGAGAACAATAGAGAACGAACTTGTGATTGGATGGTTACAAAAAGTGGTTGTACCTTCAACCTATTAAGCATCAAATCCCCGTTTTGGCACCCATCTTATCTAGTGATGAAGTCCAATAGCTGCCCAAAAAACGTCCAGAGACCTCAACAAGAGGGAATGGCTTGCCATGAGCTAATTCACATTGCAGACTCCAAATAGTACTACGCTAAACCAGCCAAATGATCCATCCATGACAAATCTCGGTCTTCAACGGCAGCGGCACAATCTTCCTGCATCACATCCCAGAGCATGGCGGCATGTGGACACACCACAAGTCCATGAAAGGGATTCTCATCATCCAACCCATAGAGATCGGGCAGAATAGGGAATCGGTAGATGACACTGATGCTTGCGTAGATTAGTCGCCATGTGTACTAGCTGCCGCCCCATATTTGACTTTGTATGTATATGTGGTTGGGCATCTATATCCATCATCACATTAGTATATTTGTTTCTAGGGGACCCATCATGTTCATCATCATCTAGAGGTTGTGCATTTAACTTGTTGCGCCAGCAGAACAAGAGGTTCAGTAGCGCTCAAGCATAATTTCTGCATCACAGAACTCGCTCTCTCTCTCTCTCTCTCTCTTGGCCCATCCATCCACATCTATCCATGGCGGCGATAGGCGGCCACCCTTACTCGCCAAGTGACCTGGAGCTCCCCGGTTTCGTGCCGCAGCAGCTTTCACCCCTCGAACTCGTGGTGCCCCTCATAGGCACTTCCCTCTTGGTCATTGCGGTGATCTGGCTTGTCTCCGGTCGTGTCCTCAATACTGGTAACTACTGCAAACAGCAAAATTTATCCTTCCATCATGCATGCATACATACATACATACATACATACATACATACATACATACGTATGTACGTACTATTAGGTTTGTCTTGCTTGAGTCAAATTTTGTAAAATTTTGTTAAATTTATATTTATCAATATTTACAGTACCAAATAAATACAATATGAAAATATATTCCATGATAAATCTAATGATATTAATGCGGTAAGGTGACTGTTGGTACTTTTTGTTGGAAATATGCCCTAGAGGCAATAATAGAAGGATTATTATTATATTTCCTTGTTCGTGATAATTGTCTTTTATTCATGCTATAATTGTATTATCCGGAAATCGTAATACACGTGTGAATACATAGACCACAATATGTCCCTAGTGAGCCTCTAGTTGACTAGCTCGTTGATCAATAGATAGTCATGGTTTCTGGACTATGGACATTGGATGTCGTTGATAACGGGATCACATCATTAGGAGAATGATGTGATGGACAAGACCCAATCCTAAGCATAGCACAAGATCGGGTAGTTCGTTTTGCTAGAGCTTTTCCAATGTCAAGTATCTCTTCCTTAGACCATGAGATCGTGTAACTCCCGGATACCGTAGGAGTGCTTTGGGTGTACCAAAGCGTCACAACGTGAATCGGGTGACTATAAAGGTACACTACAGGTATCTCCGAAAGTGTCTGTTGGGTTGACACGGATCGAGACTGGGATTTGTCACTCCGTATAACGGAGAGGTATCACTGGGCCCACTCGGTAGTGCATCATCATAATGAGCTCAAAGTGACCAAGTGTGCAGTCACGGGATCATGCATTACTGATGCGAGTAAAGTGACTTGCCGGTAACGAGACTGAGCGAGGTATTGGGATACCGACGATCGAAGTCTCGGGCAAGTAACATACCGTCGACAAAGGGAATAGTATATGGGGTTGCTTGAATCCTCGACATCGTGGTTCATCCGATGAGATCATCGAGGAGTATGTGGGAGCCAACATGGGTATCCAGATCCCGGCTGTTGGTTATTGACGGAGAGCCGTCTCGGTCATGTCTACATGTCTCCCGAACCCGTAGGGTCTACACTTAAGGTTCGATGACGCTAGGGTTATTAGGAAGACTTGTATGTGATTACTGAATGTTGTTCAGAGTCCCGGATGAGATCCCGGACGTCACGAGGAGTTCCGGAATAGTCCGGAGGTAAAGATTTATATATGGGAAGTCATCATACGGTCACCGGAAAGGTTCGGGGGCATATTGGTATTGCACCGGGGCCACCGGAGGGGTTCCGGGGGTCCATCGGGAGGGGCCACCTCACCCGGAGGGCCTTATGGGCTGTATGAGGAAGGGATCCAGCCCAAAGTGGGCTGGGGCGCCACTCCCCCCTAGGGCCCATGCGCCTAGGGTTGGGGGAAACCCCGAGGGGCGCCTTGCTTGGGGGCAAGCCTCCTCCCTTGGCCGCCCCCTCTAGATCCCATCTAGAGGGGCCGGCTCCCTTCTCCTTCCCCTATAAATAGAGGCGAGAGGAGGGCTGCAACACACTTCAAGGCGCAGCCCCTCCCTCCCAACACCTCTCCTCCTCGTTGAGTGCTTGGTGAAGCCACAGCCGAGATCGCCTCTCCACCATCATCACGCCGTCGTGCTGCTGCTGGAGCCATCTTCCTCAACCTGTCCTTCCCCCTTGCTGGATCAAGAAGTAGGAGACATCATCCGCTCCGTACGTGTGTTGAACGCGGAGGTGCCGTCCGTTCGGCGCTAGGATCTCCGGTGATAGGATCACGACGAGAACGACTACTTCAACCCGGTTCTTTTGAACGCTTCCGCTCGCGATCTACAAAGTGGTATGTAGATGCAATCTCTCTCCCATGACTCGTTGCTTATATGAACTCATAGATGGATCTTGGTGAAACTGTAGGAAAATTTTTATTTTCTACAACGTTCCCCAACAGTGACATCATGAGCTAGGTCTATGCGTAGTTCTCTATTGCACGAGTAGAACACAATTTTGTTGTGGGCGTAGATCTTGTCAACTTGCTTGCCGCTACTAGTCTTATCTTGCTTCAGCGGTATTGTGGGATGAAGCGGCCCGGACCAACCTTACACGTGCGGCTTAAGTGAGACCGGTTCCACCGACTGACATGCACTAGTTGCATAAGGTGGCTGACGGGTGTCTGTCTCTCCCACTTTAGTTGGAGCGGATTCGATGAAAAGGGTCCTTATGAAGGGTAAATAGAAGTTGACAAAATCACGTTGTGGTTATTCGTAGGTAAGAAAACGTTCTTGCTAGAGCCCAATTGCAGCCACGTAAAAGATGCAACAACAATTAGAGGACGTCTAACTTGTTTTTGCAGCAATTGTCATGTGATGTGATATGGCCAGAAGTTGTGATGAATGATGAAAGATATATTGTGATGTATGAGATCATGTTCTTGTAATAGGAATCACGACTTGCATGTCGATGAGTATGACAACCGGCAGGAGCCATAGGAGTTGTCTTATTTTTGTATGACATGCGTGTCGTTGAAGAACGCCATGTAAATTACTTTACTTTATTGCTAAACACGTTAGCCATAGTAGTAGAAGTAATAGTTGGCGAGCAACTTCATGGAGACACGATGATGGAGATCATGATGATGGAGATCATGGTGTCATGCCGGTGACAAGATGATCATGGAGCCCGAAGATCAATATCAAAGGAGCTATATGATATTGGCCATCTCATGTCACTACTTTATATAATTGCATGTGATGTTTATTATGTTTTATGCATCTTGTTTACTTAGAACGACGGTAGTAAATAAGATGATCCCTTATGATAATTTCAAGAAAGTGTTCCGCCTAACTGTGCACCGTTGCTAAAGTTCGTCGTTTCGAAGCACCACGTGATGATCGGGTGTGATAGATCCTTACGTTCACATACAACGGGTGTAAGACAGTTTTACACATGCAAAACACTTAGGGTTAACTTGACGAGCCTAGCATGTACAGACATGGCCTCGGAACACAAGAGACCGAAAGGTCGAACATGAGTTGTATGGAAGATACGATCAACATGGAGATGTTCACCGAAGATGACTAGTCTGTCTCACGTGATGATCGGACACGGCCTAGTCGACTCGGATCATGTAACACTTAGATGACTAGAGGGATGTCAAATCTGAGTGGGAGTTCATTAAATAATTTGATTAGATGAACTTAATTATCATGAACATTAGTCTAAAATCTTTGCAAAATGTCTTGTAGATCAAATGGCCAACGCTCATGTCACCATGAACTTCAACGCATTCCTAGAAAACCAAGCTAAAAGGCGATGGCAGCAACTATTCGGACTGGGTCCGGAACACGAGGATCATCCTCATAGCAGCCAAGAAACAATATGTCCTAGAAGCACCGCTAGGTGATGCACCCATCGAAGAACCAAGATATTATGAATGCTTGGCAGTCTCGTCTTGATGATTACTCCCTCGTTCGATGCGGCATGCTTTACAGCTTAGAACCGGGGCTCCAAAAGCGTTTTGAGCAACACGGAGCATATGAGATGTTCGAGGAGCTGAAAATGGTTTTCCAAGCTCATGCCCGGTCGAGAGATATGAAGTCTCCTACAAGTTCTATAGTTGTAAGATGGAGGAAAACAGTTACGTCGGTGAGCACATACTCAAAATGTCTGGGTTGCACAACCGCCTGTCCCATTTGGACATTAACCTCCAGACGAGGCGGTCATTGACAGAATCCTTGATCACTCCCACCAAGCTACAAGAGCTTCGTGATGAACTACAATATGCAGGGGATGGTGAAGACCATTCCCGAAGTATTCTCAATGCTGAAGTCAGCAGAGGTTGAAATCAAGAAAGAACATCAAGTGTTGATGGTCAATAAAACCACTAAGTTCAAAAAGGACAAGGGTAAGAAAAACTTCAAGAAGGACGGCAAGGATGTTGCCGCGCCCGGTAAGCAAGTTGCCGGGAAGAAGTCAAAGAATGGACCCAAACCTGAGACAGAGTGCTTTTATTGCAAAGGGAAGGGCCACTAGAAGCGGAACTGCCCCAAATACTTAGCGGACAAGAAGGTCGGCAACACTAAAGGTATATTTGATTGATGTGTACCTTATCAGTACTCGTAGTAACTCCTGGGTATTTGATACCGGTGCCGTTGCTCATATTTGTAACTCACAGCAGGAGCTGCGGAATAAACGGAGACTGGCAAAGGACGAGGTGACGATGCGCGTCGGGAATGGTTCCAAGGTCGATGTGATCGCCGCGGCACGCTACCTCTACATTTACCTACGGGATTAGTTTTAAACCTCAATAATTGTTATTTAGTGCCAAGTTTGAGCATGAACATTGTATCAGGATCTTGTTTAATGCGAGATGGCTACTCATTTAAATCCGAGAATAATGGTTGTTCTATTTATATGAGAGATATGTTTTATGGTCATGCTCTGATGGTCAATGGTTTTTCTTAATGAATCTCGAACGTAATATTACAAATATTCATAGTGTGAATACCAAAAGATGTAAAGTTGATAACGATAGTCCCACATACTTGTGTACTTGCCGCCTTGGTCACATTGGTGTCAAGCGCATGAAGAAGCTCCATTACGATGGAATTTTAGAGTCTCTCGATTATGAATCATTTGACACATGCGAACCATGCCTCATGGGCAAAATGACCAAGACTCCATTCTCCGGGACAATGGAGCGAGCAACCAACTTACTGGAAATCATACATACCGATGTGTGCGGTCCAATGAGCGTTGAGGCTCGCGGAGGATATCGTTACGTTCTCACTCTCACAGACGACTTAAGTAGATATGGGTATGTCTACTTGATGAAACAATGAAGGAAATATGCCCTAGAGGCAATAATAAAGTTATTATTTATTTCCTTATATCATGATAAATGTTTATTATTCATGCTAGAATTGTATTAACCGGAAACATGATACATGTGTGAATACATAGACAAACAGAGTGTCACTAGTATGCCTCTACTTGACTAGCTCATTAATCAAAGATGGTTATGTTTCCTAACCATAGGCATGTGTTGTTATTTGATTAATGGGATCACATCGTTAGGAGAATGATGTGATTGACATGACCCATTCCGTTAGCCTAGCACTTGATCGTTTAGTATATTGCTATTGCTTTCTTCATGACCTACACATGTTCCTGTAACTATGAGATTATGCAACTCCCGTTTACCGGAGGAACACTTTGGGTGCTACCAAACGTCACAACGTAATCGGGTGATTATAAAGGAGTACTACAGGTGTCTCCAAAGGTACATGTTGGGTTGGCGTATTTCGAGATTAGGTTTTGTCACTCCGATTGTCGGAGAGGTATCTCTAGGCCCTCTCGGTAATGCACATCACTATAAGCCTTGCAAGCAATGTAGCTAATGAGTTAGTTACGGAATGATGCATTACGTAACGAGTAAAGAGACTTGCCGATGCTGAGATTGAACTAGGTATTAGATACCGACGATCAAATCTCGGGCAAGTAACATACCGATGACAAAGGGAACAACGTATGTTGTTATGCGGTTTGACCGATAAAGATCTTTGTAGATTATGTAGGAGCCAATATGAGCATCCAGGTTTCGCTATTGGTTATTGACCAAGAATAGTTTTAGGTCATGTCTACATAGTTCTCGAACCCGTAGGGTCCGCACGCTTAAGGTTTCGATGACAGTTATATTATGAGTTTATGAGTTTTGATGTACCGAAGGAGTTCGGAGTCCTGTATAAGATCGGGGACATGACGAGGAGTCTCAAAATGGTCGAGACGTAAAGATCGATATATTGGACGACTATATTCGGAGTTCGGAAAGGTTCCGAGTGATTCGGGTATTTTTCGGAGTACCGGAGAGTTACGGAATTCGCCGGGAGTATATGGGCCTTATTGGGCCATACGGGAATAGAGGAGAGAGGCCAAAAGGGAGGAGGCCTGCGCCGCCCCTCTGGTCCGAGGTGGACAAGGGGCGGAGCCCCTTCCTTATTCCTCTTCCCTCTTTCCCCTTCTCCTACTCCAACAAGGGAGGTGGAATCCTGCTAGGACTAGGGAGTCCTAGTAGGACTCCACACTTGGCGCCGCCTCCTAGGGCCGGCCTCCTCCCCTTGCTCCTTTATATCTGAGGGGCAGGGGCACCCCATGACACACAAGTTGATCTACGGATCGTTCCTTAGCCGTGTGCGGTGCCCCCTTCCACCATATTCCACCTCGGTCATATCGTCGCGGAGTTTAGGCGAAACCCTGTGCCGGTAGAGCATCATCATCGTCACCACGCCGTCGTGCTGACGGAACTCATCCCCGAGACTTTGCTGGATCGGAGTCCGGGGATCGTCATCGAGTTGAACATGTGCTGAACTCGGAGGTGCCGTACATTCGGTACTTGGATCGGTCGGATCATGAAGACGTACGACTACATCAACCGCGTTGTCATAACGCTTCCGCTTACGGTCTACAAGGGTACGTGGACAATACTCTCCCCTCTCGTTGCTATGCCATCACCATGATCTTGCGTGTGCGTAGGAAATTTTTTAAAATTACTACATTCCCCAACAGTGGTATCAGAGCCAGGTTTTATGCGTTGATGTTATATGCACGAGTAGAACACAAGTGAGTTATGGGCGATACAAGTCATACTGCTTACCAGCATGTCATACTTTGGTTCAGCGGTATTATGAGATAAAGCGGCCCGGACCGACATTACGCGTACGCTTACGCGAGGCTGGTTTCACCGCTGGGAGCACTCGTTGCTTAAAGGTGACTGGCGGGTGTCTGTCTCTCTCACTTTAGTTGAACCGAGTATGGCTACGCCCGGTCCTTGCGAAGGTTAAAACATCACCAACTTGACAAACTATCGTTGTGGTTTTGATGCGTAGGTAAGATCGGTTCTTGCTCAACCCGTAGCAGCCACGTAAAACTTGCAACAACAAAGTAGAGGACGTCTAACTTGATTTTGCAGGGCATGTTGTGATGTGATATGGTCAAGACGTGATGCTATATTTTATTGTATGAGATGATCATGTTTTGTAACCGAGTTATCGGCAACTGGCAGGAGCCATATGGTTGTCGCTTTATTTTATGAAATGCAAACGCCATGTAATTGCTTTACTTTATCACTAAGCGGTAGCGATAGTCGTAGAAGCAATAGTTGGCGAGACGACAACGATGCTACGATGGAGATCAAGGTGTCGTGCCGGTAACGATGGTGATCACGACGGTGCTTCGGAGATGGAGATCACAAGCACAAGATGATGATGGCCATATCATATCAATTATATTGATTGCATGTGATGTTTATCCTTTATTCATCTTATCTTGCTTTGATTGACGGTAGCATTATAAGATGATCTCTCACTAAATATCAAGAAGTGTTCTCCCTGAGTATGCACCGCTATGAAAGTTCTTTGTCTTTGAGACACCACGTGATGATCGGGTGTGATAGGCTCTACGTTCAAATACAACGGGTGCAAAACAGTTGCACACGCGGAATACTCAGGTTAAACTTGGCGAGCCTATCATATACAGATATGGCCTCGGAACACGGAGACCGAAAGGTCGAACGTGAATCATATAGTAGATATGATCAACATAGTGATGTTCACCATTGAAACTACTCCATCTCACGTGATGACCGGACATGGTTTAGTTGATTTGGATCACGTAATCACTTAGAAGATTAGAGGGATGTCTATCTAAGTGGGAGTTCTTAAGTAATATGATTAATTGAACTTTAATTTATCATGAACTTAGTCCTGGTAGTATTTTGCAAATTATGTTGTAGATCAATAGCTCGCGTTGTTGCTTCCCTATGTTTCTTGCTTTCATATGTTTATTTTAATATGTTCCTAGAGAAAAATGTGTTGAAAGATGTTAGTAGAAATGATGCGGATTGGATCCGTCATCTGAGGTTTATCCTCATTGCTGCACAGAAGAATTATGTCCTTGATGCACCGCTAGGTGACAGACCTATTGCAGGAAGCGGATGGGGCGTTATGAGCGTTTGGCTAGCTCAATATGATGACTACTTGATAGTTTAGTGCACCATACTTAACGGCTTAGAATCTGGACTTCAAAGACGTTTTGAACGTCATGGACCATATGAGATGTTCCAGGAATTGAAGTTAATATTTCAAGAAAATACCCGAGTTGAGAGATATGAAGTCTCCAACAAGTTCTATAGCTAAAAGATGGAGGAGAATCGCTCAACTAGTGAGCATGTGCTCAGATTGTGCAGGTACTTCAATCGCTTGAATCAAGTGGGAGTTAATCTTCCACATAAGATAGTGATTGACAGAATTCTCTAGTCACCATCACCAAGTTAGTAGAACTTCGTGATGAACTATAATATGCAAGGGATGACAAAAGTAATTCCCAAGCTCTTACGTGATCTGAAATCGACGAAGGTAGAAATCAAGAAAAGAGCATCAAGTATTGATGATTGACAAGACCACTAGTTTCAAGAAAAGGGCAAAGGGAAAGAAAGGGAACTTCAAGTAGAATGACAAGCAAGTTGTCACTCCCTGAAGAAGCCCGAAGCTGGACCAAAGCCTGAAAGTGAGTGCTTCTACTGCAAAGGAAATGATCACTGGGAGCAGAAATGACCTGAATATTTGGTAGATAAGAAGGGTGGCAAAGTGAACAAGGGTATATTTGATATACATGTGTTTGATGTGTGCCTTACTAGTGTATAGTAGCCCCTGAGTATTTGATACTTGTTCGGTTGCTAAGATTAGTAACTCGAAACAGGAGTTACATAATAAACAGAGACTAGTTGAGGGGAAATGACGATGAGTGTTGGAAATAGTTCCAAGATTGATATGATCATCATCACACACTCCCTATATTT
Source organism: Aegilops bicornis (assembly GCA_021605145.1). Lineage (NCBI taxonomy): Eukaryota > Viridiplantae > Streptophyta > Magnoliopsida > Poales > Poaceae > Aegilops > Aegilops bicornis. Next base: position 97,085,730 of record CM038673.1, read on the forward strand.
TCGAGATTAGTGTTAAAAGCCAAATAAATGTTATTTAGCGTTTGCGTTGAGCATGAATATGATTTGATCTTGTTTATTGCAAAACAGTTATTCATTTAAAGTTAAAGAATAATTGTTATTCTGTTTACATGAATAAAACCTTCGATGGTTATACACCCAATGAAAATAGTTTGTTGGATCTTGATCATAGTGATACTCATATTCATAATATTGATGCCAAAAGATGCAAAGTTAATAATGATAGTGCAACTTATTTGTGGCACTGCCGTTTGGGTCATATTGGTGTAAAACGCATGAAGAAACTCCATAAAGATGGATTTTCGGAATCACTTGGTTATGAATCATTTGATGCTTGTGAACCGTGCTTTTTGGGCAAGATGAATAAAAATACGTTATACGGAACAATGGAGCGAGCTCTTGACTTGTTGGAAATAATACATACCAATGTATGCGATCCAATGAGTGTTGATGCCCGTGGCAAGTATCATTATTTTCGACCTTCACAGATGATTTGAGCAGATATGCGTATATCTTCTTGATGAAACATAAGTCTGAAATAGTTGAAAGGTTCAAAGAATTTCAGAGTGAAGTGGAAAATCATCGTAACAAGAAAATAAAGTTTACTGCGATCTGATCGTGGAGATGAATATTTGAGTTCTGAGTTTGGTCTTCAATTAAAACAAAGTGGAATAGTTTCACAGCTCACGCCACATGGAACACCACAACATAATGGTGTGTCCGAACGTCATAACCACACTTTATTGGATATGGTGCGATCTATGATGTATCTTACCGATTTACCACTATCGTTTTGGGGTTATGCATTAGAGACAGCCGCATTCACGTTTAATAGGGCACCATCTAAATCCGTTGAGATGACATCGTATGAACTATGGTTTAGCAGTAAACCTAAGTTGTCGTCTCTTAAAGCTTGGAGTTGTGATGCTTATATGAAAAGGTTTCAACCTGATAAGCTCGAACCCAAATCGGAAAAGTGCGTCTTCATAGAATACCCAAAGGTAACTATTGGGTACACCTTCTATCACAGATCCGAAGGCAAGTTATTCGTTGCTAAGATGGATCCTTTCTAGAGAAGAAGTTTCTCTCAAAAGAAGTGAGTGGGAGGAAAGTAGAGCTTGGTAAGGTAATTGTACCTTCTCCCGAATTGGAAAGTAGTTCATCACAGAAATCAGTTCCTATGATTCCTACACCAATCAGTGAGGAAGCTAATGATGATGATCATGAAGCTTCAGATCAAGTTACTACCGAACCTCGTAGGTCTTCGAGTAAGATCCGCACTGAGTGGTACGGTAATCATGTTCGGAAGTCATGTTACTAGACCATGATGAATCTACGAACTATGAGGAAGCGATGATGAGCCCAGATTCATGAAATGGCTTGAGGCCATGAAATCTGAGATAGGATCCATGTATGAGAACAAAGTATGGACTTTGATTGACTTGCTCGATGATCAGCAAGCCATGTTAAATAAATGGGTCTTCAAGAGGAAGGCGGACAACGATAGTAGTGTTACTATCTACAAAGCTCGACTTGTCACAAAAGGTTTTCGACAAGTTCAAGGTGTTGACTACAATGAGATTTTCTCAACCGTAGCGATGCTTAAGTCTGTCCGAATCATGTTAGCAATTGCCACATTTTATGAAATCTGGCAAATGGATGTCAAAACTGCATTCTTTAATGGATTTATTAAAGAAGAGTTGTATATGATGCAACGGAAGGTTTTGTCAATCCTAAAGGAGCTAACAAAATGTGCAAGCTCCAAATGATCCATCTATGGACTGGTGCAAACATCTCAGAGTTGGAATACACGCTTTGATAAGTTGATCAAAGCATATAGTTTTATACAGACTTGCGGTGAAGCCTGTATTTACAATAAAGTGAGTGGGAGCACTACCACCTTTCTGTTAAATATATGTGAGTAACATATTGTTGATCGTAAATGATGTAGAATTTTTATTGAAAGCATAAATGAGTATTTGAAAGGAGTTATTTAAAAGAAAGATCTCGGTAAAGCTACTTACATATTGAGCATCAAGATCTATTGAGATAGATCAAGGCGCTTGATACGTTTTTTCAATAAGTACATACCTTGTCAAGATTTTGAAGTAGTTCAAAATAGAACAGTCAAAGAAAAGTTCTTGCATGTGTTGCAAAGGTGTGAAATTGAGTAAGACTCAAATCCCGACCACGGCAGAAAATAGAAAAGAGAATGAAAGTCATTCCCTATGCCTCAGTCATAGGTTCTATAAAGTATGCTATGCTATGTACCGGACCTATTGTATACCTTGCTCTGAATTTGGCAAGGAGTACAATAGTGATCTAGGAGTAGATCATCGGACATTGGTCAAGAACATCCTTAGTGAGGACTAAGGAAATATTTCTCGATTATGGAGGTGATAAAAGAGCCCGTCGTAAAGAGTTACATCGATGCAAGCTTTTTACACTGATCCAGATGACTCTAAGTCTCAATCTGGATACATATTGAAAGTGGGAGCAATTAGCTAGAGTAGCTCCGTGCAGAGCATTGTAGACATAGAATATTTGCAAAATACATACGGCTCTGAATGTGACAGACCCGTTGACTAAGCTTCTCTCACGAGTAAAACATGATCATACCTTAGTACTCTTTGGGTGTTAATCACATAGCCATGTGAACTAGATTATTGACTCTAGTAAACCCTTTGGGTGTTGGTCACATGACGATGTGAACTATGGGTATTAATCATATCTGAGATATGAATATTGGTGTTAAATCACATGGCGATGTGAACTAGATTATTGACTCTAGTGCAAGTGGGAGACTGAAGGCAATATGCCCTAGAGGCAATAATAAAGTTATTATTTATTTCCTTATATCATGATAAATGTTTATTATTCATGCTAGAATTGTATTAACCGTAAACATGATACATGTATGAATACATAGACAAACAGAGTGTCACTAGTATGCCTCTACTTGACTAGCTCATTAATCAAAGATGGTTATGTTTCCTAACCATAGACATGTGTTGTTATTTGATTAATGGGATCACATCGTTAGGAGAATGATGTGATTGACATGACCCATTCCGTTAGCCTAGCACTTGATCGTTTAGTATATTGCTATTGCTTTCTTCATGACCTATACATGTTCCTGTAACTATGAGATTATGCAACTCCGTTTACGGAGGAACACTTTGGGTGCTACCAAGCGTCACAACGTAATCGGGTGATTATAAAGGAGTACTACAGGTGTCTCCAAAGGTACATGTTGGGTTGGCGTATTTCGAGATTAGGTTTTGTCACTCCGATTGTCGGAGAGGTATCTCTGGGCCCTCTCGGTAATGCACATCACTATAAGCCTTGCAAGCAATGTAGCTAATGAGTTAGTTACGGAATGATGCATTACGTAATGAGTAAAGAGACTTGCCAGTAACGAGATTGAACTAGGTATTAGATACCGACGATCAAATCTCGGGCAAGTAACATACCGATGACAAAGGGAACAACGTATGTTGTTATGCGGTTTGACCGATAAAGATCTTCGTAGATTATGTAGCAACCAATATGAGCATCCAGGTTCCGCTATTGATTATTGACCAAGAATAGTTCTAGGTCATGTCTACATAGTTCTCGAACCCGTAGGGTCCGCACGCTTAAGGTTTCGATGACAGTTATATTATGAGTTTATGAGTTTTGATGTACCGAAGGAGTTCGGAGTCCCGTATAAGATCAGGGACATGGCGAGGAGTCTCGAAATGGTCGAGATGTAAATATCGATATATTGGACGACTATATTCGGAGTTCGGAAAGGTTCCGAGTGATTCGGGTATTTTTCGGAGTACCGGAGAGTTACGGGAATTCGCCGGGGAGTATATGGGCCTTATTGGGCCATACGGGAATAGAGGAGAGAGGTCAAAGGAAGGAGGCCTGCGCCCCCCTGGTCCGAATTGGACAAGGGGCGCAGCCCCATTTTCCTTATTCCTCTCCCCCTCTTTCCCCTTCTCCTACTCCAACAAGGGAGGTGGAATCCTACTAGGACTAGGGAGTCCTAGTAGGACTCCACACTTGGCGCGCCCCCTCCTAGGGCTGGCCTCCTCCCCCCTTGCTCCTTTATATACGGGGGCAGGGGGGCACCCCATGACACACAAGTTGATCTACGGATCGTTCCTTAGCCGTGTGCGGTGCCCCCTCCACCATATTCCACCTCGGTCATATCGTCGCGGAGTTTATGCGAAACCTGTGCGGTAGAGCATCATCATCGTCACCACGCCGTCGTCTTGTGGAACTCATCCCGACACTTTGCTGGATCGGAGTCCGGGATCGTCATCGAGCTGAACATGTGCTTTGAACTCGGAGATGCCGTGCGTTCGGTACTTGGATCGGTCAGATCGTGAAGACGACGACTACATCAACCGCGTTGTCATAACGCTTCCGCTTACGGTCTACAAGGGTACGTGGACAATACTCTCCCCTCTCGTTGCTATGCCATCACCATGATCTTGCGTGTGCGTAGGAAATTTTTTGAAATTACTACGTTCCCCAACAAACACAAGTCTGAGACCTTTGAAAAGTTCAAGGAATTTCAGAATGAGGTAGAGAATCAACGTGACCGAAAAATAAAGTTCTTACGATCAGATCGTGGAGGAGAATATTTAAGTCACGAATTTGGTACACACTTGAGGAAATGTGGAATCGTTTCACAACTCACGCCGCCTGGAACACCTCAGTAATAACGGTGTGTCCGAACGTCGTAATCGCACTCTATTGGATATGGTGTGATCTATGATGTCTCTTACCGATTTACCGCTATCATTTTGGGGATACACACTAGAGACGGCTACATTCACTTTAAATAGGGCACCGTCTAAATCCGTTGAGACGACACCGTATGAATTATGGTTTGGAAAGAAACCTAAGCTGTCGTTTCTAAAAGTTTGGGGATGCGATGCTTATGTCAAGAAACTTCAACCTGAAAAGCTCGAACCCAAGTCGGAAAAATGCGTCTTCATAGGATACCCTAAGGAAACCATTGGGTATACCTTCTACCTTAGATCCGAAGGGAAGATCTTTGTTGCCAAGAACGGATCCTTTCTGGAAAAAGAGTTTCTCTCGAAAGGAGTAAGTGGGAGGAAAGTAGAACTTCGATGAAGTATTACCTCTTGAACCGGAAAGTAGTGCAGTTCAGGAAAATGTTCTGTGGTGCCTACACCTCTTTGGAGAGGAAATTAATGATGATGATCAAGGTACTTCGAATCAAGTTGCTACTGAACTTCGTAGGTCGACAAGGACACGTTCCACACCAGAGTGGTATGGCAACCCAGTCCTGGAAATCATGTTGTTAGACAACGGTGAAACTTGAACTATGAAGAAGCGATGGCGGGCCGGATTCCAACAAATGGCTTGAAGCCATGCAATCCGAGATAGGATCCATGCATGAAAACAAAGTATGGACTTTGACAGACTTGCCCGATGATCAGCGGCGATAGAAAACAAATGGATCTTTAAGAAGAAGGCGGACGCGGATGGTAATGTCACCATCTATAAAGCTCGACTTGTCGCTAAAGGTTATCGGCAAGTTCAAGGGGTTGACTACGATGAGACTTTATCTCCCGTAGCGAAGCTTAAGTCCGTCCGAATCATGTTAGCAATTGCCGCATACTATGATTATGAGATATGGAAGATGGACGTCAAAACGGCATTCCTTAACGGTTATCTTAAGGAAGAGCTGTATATGATGCAGCCGGAAGGTTTTGTCGATCCTAAAAATGCTAACAAAGTATGCAAGCTCCAGCGATCCATTTATGGGTTGGTGCAAGCATCTCGGAGTTGGAGCATTCGCTTTGATGAGATGATCAAAGCGTTTGGGTTTATCTGGAGACTTATGGAGAAGCCTGCGTTTACAAGAAAGTGAGTGGGAGCTCTGTAGCATTTCTCATGTTATATGTAGATGACATACTTTTGATGGGAAATGATATAGAACTCTTGGACAGCATTAAGGCCTACTTGAATATAAGTTTTTCATTGAAGGACCTTGGAGAAGCTGCTTATATATTAGGCATCAAGATCTATAGAGATAGATCGAGACGCCTCATAGGTCTTTCACAAAGCACATACCTTGATAAGATTTTGAAGAAGTTCAAAATGGATCAGTCCAACAAAGGGTTCTTGCTCAGTCTGCAAGGTGTGAGATTGAGCTCGGCTCAATGCCCGACCACGGCAAAAGATAAAGAAGAGATGAGCGTCATCCCCTATGCCTCGGCCATAGGATCTATTATGTATGCCATCTTTGTGTACCGGACCTGATGTAAACCTTGCCGTAAGTTTGGTAGGAAGGTACCAAAGTAATCCCGCAAGGAACACTGGACAGCGGTCAAGAATATCCTGAAGTACCTGAAAAGGACAAAGGACATGTTCCTCGTTTATGGAGGTGACGAAGAGCTCGTCGTAAAGGGTTACGTCGACACTAGCTTCGACACAGATCTGGATGACTCTAAGTCACAAACCGGATACGTGTATATGTTGAATGGTGGAGCAGTAAGCTGGTGCAGCTGCAAACAGAGCGTCGTGGCGGGATCTACATGTGAAGCGGAGTACATGGCTGCCTCGGAGGCAGCGCATGAAGCAATTTGGGTGAAGGAGTTCATCACCGACCTAGGAGTCATACCCAATGCGTCGGGGCCGATCAAACTCTTCTCGTGACAACATGGAGCTATTGCACTTGCCAAGGAGCCCAGGTTTCACAAGAAGACCAGGCACATCAAGCGTCGCTTCAACTCCATCCATGAAAATGTTCAAGATGGAGACATAGAAATTTGCAAAGTGCATACGAATCTGAATGTCGCAGATCCGATGACTAAACCTCTTCCATGAAAGCAAAACATGATCAACACAGTAACTCTATGGGTGTTCGGTTCATCACAATGTAACTAGATTATTGACTCTAGTGCAAGTGGGAGACTGTTGGAAATATGCCCTAGAGGCAATAATAAAAGGATTATTATTATATTCCTTGTTCGTGATAATTGTCTTTTATTCATGCTATAATTGTATTATCCGGAAATCGTAATACACGTATGAATACATAGACCACAATATGTCCCTAGTGAGCCTCTAGTTGACTAGCTCGTTGATCAACTGATAGTCATGGTTTCTGGACTATGGACATTGGATGTCGTTGATAACGGGATCACATCATTAGGAGAATGATGTGATGGACAAGACCCAATCCTAAGCATAGCACAAGATCGGGTAGTTCGTTTTGCTAGAGCTTTTCCAATGTCAAGTATCTCTTCCTTAGACCATGAGATCGTGTAACTCCCGGATACCGTAGGAGTGCTTTGGGTGTACCAAACGTCACAACGTAACTGGGTGACTATAAAGGTACACTACAGGTATCTCCGAAAGTGTCATTGGGTTGACACGGATCGAGGCTGGATTTGTCACTCCGTATAACGGAGAGGTATCACTTGGGCCCACTCGGTAGTGCATCATCATAATGAGCTCAAAGTGACCAAGTGTCCGGTCACGGGATCATGCATTCTGTACGAGTAAAGTGACTTGCGATAACGAGACTGAACGAGGTATTGGGATACCAACGATCGAGTCTCGGGCAAGTAACATACCGTCTGACAAAGGGAATAGTATACGGGGTTGCTTGAATCCTCGACATCGTGGTTCATCCGATGAGATCATCGAGGAGTATGTGGGAGCCAACATGGGTATCCATATCCCGCTGTTGGTTATTGACCGGAGAGCCGTCTCGGTCATGTCTACATGTCTCCCGAACCCGTAGGGTCTACACACTTAAGGTTCGAGGACGCTAGGGTTATTAGGAAGACTTGTATGTGATTACCGAATGTTGTTCGGAGTCCCGGATGAGATCCTGGACGTCACGAGGAGTTCCGAAATAGTCCGGAGGTAAAGATTTATATATGGGAAGTCATCATACGGTCACCGGAAAGGTTCGGGGGCATATCGGTATTGCACCGGGGCCACCGGAGGGGTTCCGAGGGTCCACCGGGAGGAGCCACCTCTCCCGGAGGGCCTTATGGGCTGTATGAGGAAGGGATCCATCCCAAAGTGGGCTGGGGCGCCACTCCCCCCTAGGGCCCATGCGCCTAGGGTTGGGGGAAACCCTGAGGGGTGGCGCCCCCTTGCTTGGGGGGCAAGCCCCCTCCCCTTGGCCGCCCCCCCCCAAGATCCCATCTAGAGGGCTGGCCCCTTCTCCCTTCCCTATAAATAGAGGCGAGGGAGGGCTGCAACACACTTCAAGGCGCAGCCCTCCCTCCCAACACCTCTCCTCCTCCGTTGAGTGCTTGGCGAAGCTCTGTCGGAGTACTGCCTCTCCACCATCATCACGCCGTCGTGCTGCTGCTGGAGCCATCTTCCTCAACCTCTCCTTCCCCCTTGCTGGATCAAGAAGGAGGAGACGTCATCCGCTCCGTACGTGTGTTGAACGCGGAGGTGCCGTCCGTTCGGCGCTAGGATCTCCGGTGATAGGATCACGACGAGAACGACTACTTCAACCCGGTTCTTTTGAACGCTTCCGCTCGCGATCTACAAGTATGTAGATGCAATCTCTCTCCCATGACTCGTTGCTTAGATGAACTCATAGATGGATCTTGGTGAAACCGTAGGAAAATTTTTATTTTCTGCAACGTTCCCCAACACTTTTCTCTATAATAAACTGGATTGACCTAAGACAAACCCAATATGCGAAGTAACAAAGAAATGGAGAGTTTGTTCCATGCAAAATTAACACTCCCCATGATCTCTTGATCTTGGTCTCTTCCAAGAAGATCCGCCAGATTATCCAAGGCCGACCGTTTGATCATGTGCTGGTGGGCAATCACTGGGTTGACCAACCTAATCATCGAAGCATCCTTGCTCTTCACCCCCAATTACCTTACCAAGGAAAGCCCCAGTTTTTTTGATGACATATGTAAGTTCTGGCTTATTATATCCTCCCACCGTATCCATCATCTCGAAATGATGATCTCATTTTTTTTAGTAACTAACTTGAATGCTACATCTTCAGGGAAAGAGTACAGCAAAGCTGACTCCAGATATGCCGTCAGGGACACCATAATCATCGTGATCGAAGTCATTGCGGTTTTTTTACGAGGCCCTGCATCACTTCTTGCTATGTACGTCTCATTGTTACATTTTACTACTACTCATTTTCTCTTTATTAAAAAAATAGTTTAAATTTTCTTTGATTTGTTAGCATCTAGTTCTAGCTAGCTCGATGAATTTGTCAGACCACCAGAATGAATCTAGTTTTGTTTCTAGGCTTTTGATTCATAGTATAGGATATCATGAGAACAGAAAAATCATAGAAAGTGAGATGACATGCATCTCAAATCCTATTGGGAAAGATGTGTTATTTGTTTCATCATATATGAATTTTTCCATTGAGTCTAGACTAATGTTTATCTTCCTTTGAAATACAAAGGATTGGTTCTATCATGTACAAGAATAATATTTTATTCCTGCAAATCAAAGCGCTTCAAAGGAGTTTTTCCTACAAGATTCCTGTCTTTTTGAAATTCCCACAAAATTCTAGTAAACCAAAGGAGGCCTAAAAATTCCAAGAAATACTTCTGTCGTGGTTCTTGGTTCCATATACTGTTGGGTCCATCTTTAACATAAAACAAAACAAAAAGTACCAAATAAATGGCCAGCACATCCTCAAGCATTTGGTTTGCGTATAGCGAACACTCATTTACGTACTCCTCCATCGATGCTCATATTGACACCTAATTACTCATCTACCATTTTCCTTTAGGTATTACCCCTAACAAAGGTGTCAGCGATAGTACTAAGTGCCTTAACCTAATATGGTTAGAGGAGTGTTTCCCTTCGCTATAGTTTTCTTATCAGCTTCCAATCGTCTATTGATGCATTGCATTAGATAATAGCATTATTGCATTAGATTATAGCATTGGTAAATGCATTGAAGACTAATAGATTAAAATTGGGTGTAATATGTACTCGCCATTTATAGAACAACCAGGAACCGACATGTGCATACAAAAAATAAATCATGTGAGATATGTCTACATGCAACAATGGTGATCTATCGGTTGTGGGTTTTTTAAGATACAAAGTTCTATCAGGTACATTATATGTTTAATATTGTTTGTAGATCTAGCAGTTGTAATCTACTGATAAATCGACGGTTTACTATATCAAAAACTACTACATGTTTTATAGATAATCCTATATCGTGTATAAATAAATAATTCATCTCCACTACCTATATCATCTTAACATGCACACATGTCATCTCATCAAAGGCCAACCACAACATGTACTCCTTCCGTCCACGAATAAGTGTACATATAGAAATTTTAGAACAGATTATAAGTGGAGTAGAAAATGCATTGAGAAGGTGCAAACCACCATCTCTCTCCTCTTTAATTATCACATCCCCAATAAGCTTAAGACTAGCCACAGTGGGAGTAACTTCGGCAGTAACATCGAGTCCAACTCATCAAATTTGCTTATGTGGCAATGAGTTAATGAGGAGAGAGATAGTTTGATTAACTTAGCTAGTTACTGTGACATCACATGTCCCGATGCAATATGAGTCAACCTAATAAATGAAGCTTTGCATATTACCACACTTATGTTACTAACCAATATGGAGGTAGTAATAGTCTAGGATATGTGTATGTTACTCTCCATTGTGGCTAGTCTAAGTGCATGTTGAAAGTGGGAAGACCATGTATTAAATGTTATTGGTCTTGATTACTGTGTGATAAGAGAAGACCATTTTTTTCTACTTTAAAGTGCATTGGGAAGATAGAAGTACACTCTTTTGTGGACAAATTTTGAATGACAAACGTACACATACTCACGGACGGAGGGAGTATGAGATTTTCCCCCCATTATTAGTTGATCTCATGAACACATCCCACCTCACCACACATGACACCTCATCAAAGGTCCGCTCAACAAGTCAAGATGCATGGGAAAGCATTTTCCACTATATTATGCAACCTACATTCAAATATTTTCCAACTAAACATAGTATTCATTTTTTTACTTTTAGTTCGTATATTATTAATACAACTATGCATTTTTTTCATACAATTAAATAACTGAAATATGTTGCAATCGATTCATGCAGCAACATGTGGGGTATTCTCTAGTTTTTTTAATTTTTAGCAGATTTCTATATTTTATTCCATTGTGCTTTATAGATTTTTAGTAACCTCTCCCCCACCGCTCTTATATTATGGGATGGAGGAAGTACTAGATTAGATAGTGGGGGCGTTTTGGTGATCGAGCTCCAGAAATATTCAAAATTCAAACTTTCCAGTTCAAAGAAATCTGAAAAAATATGCAAGGATGCAAGGATGAAATGTATATGTGTGTAAAAATTCAGGAGAAAATACCTTGAAATGTGACCTGTACAAAAAAACAGATTCATGGACTTTGAAGACGAAAAGTATCATGTGATAAAAAACCAATTTTTTTTCCACAACCCTCATTTATATATCTGTATTTTTTTCAGATTTTTTTAAAACATAGAAATATGAATTTTGATGAATTTTGAAAAATGCAAATTGGGGACTCCATGGAGCTTGGCCTCAAAAAATAATTTTCATAGACTAGATAGATACCATTAATTGCATCTTTTATTTATTTTATCTTACCAGAAGTTTTCTTCTTACAGCTATGCTATTGCTTCCAGAAAGTCCTACAGCTACATTCTACAGTTTAGTGTATGTATGGGCCACATCTGCGCAATGTTGGTTTACTACATTACTGCCTACTTAGACGGCATGAACTTCTGCGTCAGTCCATTCTACTTCTGGACATATTTTGTTGGTGCAAACTCTCCATGGTTTGTGATTCAAACGCTGATAGCAATAAGGAGCTGGAAGTTGATAAGCCAATCATTTCATTCTTCCAAGGTGAATCAAGACTAAGTAAACCAACGCTGATAGCAATAAGGAGCTGGAAGTTGATAAGCCAATCATTTCAATCTTGCAAGGTGAATCAAGACTAAGTAAACCAACGCTGATAGCAATAAGGAGCTCGAAGTTTATACTAGCAATGTTCCGGTGATGTGTTTTCCATGATACAATGATTCCTCTGTTTCAAGCACAATTGCAATCGAATAAAAAAATTACTTATTTTTTAAGAGTGGATGGGTGCCTACGACCCGTTGCTTTATTAAACTAAATAATTTCCTGCACTTTGCAGCGGAAAAAACAATCTAAAGCGTTTAGATGTAAACAATAAACAAATGGTTCCGAAATAGTAAAACTACTAACGTAATGCTAGTGTGGAATGGTAATAATACCATGTAGTGCATGAAAACAAAAGGTGACTATAGGCAGAGGCAATTGTATAAAGAAGTCGAAGATGCTTATTTCCTTCTGATCAGCCGAGCTACACATTAAAACAAACATCATTTGCTTGTTTTTTTTTCTGAAGGTTGCAACCGCTAAAATGTATGTAACACCTTAAAAGATTTATCTAACTGTAAACAACTCATTAAAAGGTAATACTAAATGAATCTTTATTGAAGCACGTGGCACTAAGTACACCATTCGTCCTAAAATACGTGACACAACTTTATACTAACTTTAGTACAAAGTTAGTGTAAAGTTGAGCCACTTTTCTAGGGACGGGGGAGTAGCATATTAGCTCCACATTGTTTTTGTTTGTTATTCCTCTTTCCATTGCGCGGTCAGCCAAAATGAACAAAGCAATTATATGATAGATCAAGGGTTCTAGTTCATATGAAGTATCCAAACTTACAATTGACATTAGGGAAAATACAAACATAGAAAGATATGTCCAGAAGTATTTTCCTCTTGGTCCTTCATGTAGAATTAAGTCTTGGTCCCCATGAGAGCCAAGCAACTCCGCAATGAAATATTACGTATAGTTGTCAACTGAAGCTCATGAGAAAATTATAAAAAAACTATGCATCCATTTATATGGCATCAGTGTATTATCTGTGGTAATGTGTACTACCGTAGAAATGGAAAATCATCACACAAAATTAATAATATCATAGTAACCAACAAACCTTATGGGAAAACCTAACAATTGTATTGTCTATTCTATATTTATCTGCTATGGCAGACAAAAAATCATTTGCAATAATAAATTTATATTTCATATTTGTCACACAACTACGCCAGTGCAAGAAATACCATGTACGTGAGTAATCATATGATAGACACTTTATTATCCTCTAGAGAACAACTATGCATATGTAGGTACTAAGAGATTCATTGTATTGTCATGATTGCAAATGACTAGATCGGAAGTTTTTTCAAAAGAAAAAAAGTACCGAGGGGTTGACTGTATTGGCTAAAGTTGACATTGGGCCCACACTAGGGACAGGGACGCCACGGTGCCTCGTCTTTTCGTCTGGATCGATGCATCTCAATGTCGGCTGGACACCGGAGTGCCCTTCTGTTTCCTCCTCCCTGGCATTCTCCTCGCGCCACCCCTCCACACGCGTCAATTCGGAGTCAGTGAGCAATGGACGTGGCGACAGCGGCGGCACAACGTCACGATCCTCCGCCTCGCTGCCGTGTCTCTTGCTGGTGGCAGCCCTCCACGCCGCCGCGCTCCGCCTAGGTGCGGTCCTCGCCCCCTCTCATCCACGCATGTTCAGCCAGCGGCAACCCGAATTCTCCCCGCAGCGCGTTCGACGAATTGCTGGCACGGGAGCAGACGGTCTCCGCACTTGCCCCGCTGGCAGGGCCATGTTCGCACCTGGACAATCATTTGAAGAAAGGCGTCACGTTTCTCCAGTAGGAGATAATGACAGTGCAGGCAGCTGTTTGCAAGGTGGCCGAGGTGCCTCAGGACAAGCTCCATGCGCAAATGAAGACCTAGGCAGGAGAAGTGAGAGAATTGTCGTACAACATGAAGGACTACATTGACGATTCTATGTTGCACAAGATGGAGAATGAAGATTGTCCACAAAGAATCACGAGCAGAGTCAGGAAGTTCATCGATGTGATCAAAAGTTATTTCCTCATGGGCAATCATCTCCTCAAATCTCCGAGGCCATCCAAGAAGCCAAAACCTCACCAAGGACTTGAGAGAGACATACGTCCAAGGTACGAGCTTGACATGCCTAGAACTAGCGGTGTGGCTACCGTGATATTCAGTCCTCATGTGATGCTGGAGATGATCCAGGTTTTCTCAAGATTTATAATATTTCTTAAGTTATTAACTGAGTGTGGTTATTAATAAGCTTCACACATGGGAAGCAGGAGGGGGGCCCTTGCCCCCTCCCCACCCTCACCCCTTGCCCTCCCATAGTTAGAATTATTTTTTTCAATAACAATATACTAGGCTTTGTAGACCCGTTCCTAAACATCACAAAAAAATATTGTTTGGCGTAGTCTTTGCACTACAGCCAAAGGAGGGAACCCAAAGGCGCCTCCTACGCCGTAGCAGGACCAGGCGCATGTGATGAAGCTGACCGTTGGCACACTCTGCACTCTGCAGCTCCAGGTGTTGAAGTTGCATTATATATGGACGCCTAGCTTTGTTTTCCAGATAACGTTGTTTGGTTCGTTGATTTCATCACATAATTCAGTTAGTTACCAGTTTACCACTTACCACGCAACAACTGTCTATTTGGTTTACATTGGCTTGTAATTAGTTACCACGTAATTGGATACGACTATTCATTGCCGATTACGCCCAATATCTACCATAATGGAAGTTATAATGCAGCTCCCTCCCTAGGATTTCCACTCAACCGCAACTTCGTCTAGGTCTTTCTTGTGCATCGACTGGCATGGCCATCCCAATCAATCCCTCCTCCATGGAGCAGCATGGCCTCCGACAAGAAGGTTAGAATGAGTTGAGACCGGCTTGGTTTTGCCTTGCGAGGAGGCGCTCAGTCTGGTTTCAAGCAAGAAAGCTATGCAGCGGACGTTTTTCTAAAATATACCATGAATATTATTTTTAAATAAACGATGACAATTTTTTAAATACATGATGGCATTTTTGAAGTACACTATGAAGATTATCTAAATACACCGTGACATTGTATAGTTCCGCGATGATACTGTGCACATTTTCTTATACATGATGGCAATTTTTCAAATATATTAATAAAATTTTGGAAATACACGAAAAAATTTATTTAGAAACATGAACTTTCTTAAAATGCATGATGAACCTTTTTCAAAACAAGATAAATATTTTTAATACACGATGGACATATTTTTGAAAAAGTATGACATTTTAAAATATATGATGAACATCTTTAAAAAAAATGATGAGGGTTTTAAACACTATGCATATTTTTTAAATTCGACTATGAAAAAGAACCGAAAGTAGGAAAAGACAGAAACATGAAAGGAAAAATAAAAAGGAAAAGAAATGAGGAACGGAAAATAAATTAAAAATAAATTTAAAATAAATCAAACCATATTAAAATAAAATTAATGTTCAACATTTTTGAAAATATGTCTGTTTTAAATACACGACAAACCTTATTAAAGGAAAAGCTTAATGCTCTCTTAACGCATGGTGACCATTTTTTAAATGCATGCAAAACATTATTTTTACAAAATATGAGATGAACTTTTCAAAAAATATATAACGAATATTTTGAAAAAACTCTAGGAACATTATTTTCTATACACAAAAAAATGGGCCTGAGAGAAAAAAATAGAAGTAAAGAAAAAGGAAACAATTAACAGGGTGCAAAAAGTAGGACAAAAATCCAGCCTAGTCCACGAGAGAGAAGAGCACACAGGGAAAAATATATGAAAAGAAAACCGGTTGATAAAGCACGTGTAAAGTGCGATGGAAAATCATATTTGGCATTTATGTGCGGATTTGTTTTTGAGAAAACATTTATGCTGAAATGGTAGGTAGCGCCCACAGCCCCCTCTACCCATAGTTCCTATGAGGGCCGGTCCATCTAGGGTTTTTTTCTCACCCATTTTCGAACCCTCTAGAAGTTTCTCCTGTTTTCTGCGCCGTCCTGTGTGTTTTTCAATTCAATTTTTTTCTTTTATAGGTTTTTTCTCATTTACCTTTTTATCTTGAACTTAAAAAAAATGAACAAAATTTCAAATTCGTTAAGGTTCTCTAAATTGTTTTTTAATTTGTGAACACTTTTTTTGAAACCCATTTTTAAAAACAATTTGGTAACTATTCTTAAAGTTATGAGTAAATTTTAAATTCATTATTAATTCAAATTATTGAACATTTTTCTAATCCAAAAAAATGCTATCTCATCCAGGAACTTTTAATTATTAGTGAAATAGTTTAAAATTTTGGAACATTTTTCTAACTCATTAACACTTTTTAAATTCATGAACATAGTTTCAAGTTTAGGAAATTCTATTAAATACAAGAGCTTCTTTTAAAGTAATAAATTTTTGATTCATAGAAAACCGAGGGGTCCGATTTCTATCAGCTACGAGTTTTTCCTGAACCAGTAGTCTAATAGTTAGAACCAGCCGAGCACGCACGTGAATGCTAGTATGCCAATAAGCGAGTGAATCGCCAAAGAGGAATTCTATAGTACAGGGTTCCGGCTCGCAATAGGTTAGGACCTCCTTTGGAGTGTTAAATAAGAGGGTGACCCACTGGCACTTGATACCGACTCAGACAACATATTGTAGGGAATGGCTTTATTTTTCCATTCTAGGTTATATTTTTTACTTTTTTTTCATTCAGTTTTGTGGAGACACACCAAAATTGAATTCAATTTCGAAAGTAAAACCTTTTAGATTTGAACAGTTTCTTAGATCAAATATATGGAAAAATGAACATTTTATCAAAAAGGGGGAATATTTTTTTAAACTTGTTTGAATATTTTTTAGAACGTGCTTGTACGGATTTTTAAAAAGCCTATCAGGAGGGCAAAGCCCCCACCCCCCGGCTCGACTCGGGACGCCAAAGTGCATTACACCCGGGACAGGGACGTCAAAGTGCACTGCCTCGTCTTCTCGGCTCCTCCGCCGCGCCGTATCACTGCCGTCTCTCTCGCTGGTGGCCTCCCTCCACGCCGACGCGCTCCGCCGAGGCGTGGTGTTCGGACCCTCCCTCATCCATGTATACTCTGCCTGCGGCGAAACGGGTTCCGCGTGCGGCGTGTTCGATGAATTGTCCGTGAAGGAGCAGATGGTCTCCGCACGAACAGCGCTGGCCAGCGCAATGTCCTCGTCCTGTTCCATGGACGGGAGGGGAAGATGGATGAAAAGGCGGTGACGGTGGTCCTTGCTGCCTGCGCGAGGGCCGGGATGGTGGCTGAGGGGAGGGAGGTGTTTGCGAGGGTCAGGAGGCCGGCGCTGCAGCACTATACGTGCATGGTGGAGATGCTGGGAAGGGCCGGGAGGTCGACGAGGCAGAGGGGCTCGTGAAGCGGATGCAGGCGCGCCCGATCAGGGCACGGTGCTGCTCGCCGCATGCCGGGCGCATGGCCGCGTCGATGTGGCCCAGAGAGTGGCCAGGTTAATGTATGTATGGCCACACATGAATTTTGGCCAACTGACCATCGTGTTAGCTTAACTGTGGATCAGTGGCCTCTATGACGATTAGTTGTAGAGCGGACACTGACGAAGCGTCCCCCGCGTCTGGCGACACGGGGGAAAGACCTCGCCGCCGCTCGAAGGCCACCTCCACCACCGCGCCCCGCTACGCCGTTGCCGGAGGGCCGGCCGGTGAAGCCGCGCCGCGCCCGAGGATGGTGACGGCGGGGCGGCCTCGTCCTCCTCCCCCCGCCAGATCCCCGCCAACCCTCGATCTGGCCGGGGGCTCCTCCGCTAACGCCCCTTCCTGCCCCGCTTCCAGTGGGCCGGCCTGTCACGCCCAATATGCGACCCTATCGAAAAGGAACTCGACGGTCCCACCAAGGATAGACCCGCATATTGAAACGCTTTTGCAAGGTGGATATCATTACATCAACATTACATAATAGTGGGATACATACATAAGGCACAAATGCCACAAGAATACATCAACATCATATACAAGAACAACATCCGACTACGGATGAAACATAAACAGAAGCTCAAACGACATCCACCCTGCTAGCCCAGGCTGCCGACCTGGAACCTATCCCCTGATCGAAGAAGGAGAAGAAGAACTCAACGCAAGCAAACATCGCTCTCGCGTCATGATCATCGCATAACCTGTACCTACAACTGGTGGTGTAGTAATCTGTGAGCCACGAGGACTCAGCAATCCCATTACCATGGGTATCAAGACTAGCAAAGCTTAATGGGAAAGGAAGGGGTAAAGTGGTGAGGTTGCAGCAGCGACTAAGCATGATATGGTGGCTAACATACGCAAATGAGAGCGAGAAGAGAAACAAAGGAACGTTCGTCAACTAGTAATGATCAAGAAGTGATCCTGAACTCCTACTTACGTCAGACATAACCCAGAAACCGTGTTCTCCTCTCGATCAACCCCGAAAAGAGACACTCACGCAGTTACGCTGCAGTTGGTGTATTTTAGAAGAGTTTGCTTCAAGTTAACTACAACCGGATATTAACAAATTTCCATCTGCCACATAACCGCGGGCACGGCTCTCGAAAGTTCAAACCTGCGGGTGTCCCAACTTAGCCCATGATAAGCTCTACGCAATCAACGAAGGATATTCCTTCTCCCGGGAAGACCCGATCGGTCTCGAGAATCCGGCTACAAGACATTTCGACAGCAATAAAACAAGACCAGCAAGACCTCCGGCGTGCCGACACCACGATAGTAGCAGCGTATCTCGTCTCGAGCCACGGCCAGGATGAGCAGTCCGTACAACTAAAACCAGGCCTCGAAGTTTCCCGAGGAGGCGCCAAGAAGGGTTTCTAGTTCGGACCAACACTTAGACAAGCATTGGCCCTGGGGGCTAAAATAAAGATGACCCTTGGGTTAATTACTCCCAAGGGAAAAGTAGGTGGTGGTGAGGCAAATGGTAAAACCAATGTTGGGCCTTCTTTGGAAGAGTCTTATTCAAAGCAAACTGTCAAGGGGTCCCATAAATCACCCGACCGCGTTAGGGACGCAAAATCCGGGAACATAATACCGATATGGCCGGAAACTAGGGCGGCAAGACTGGAACAAAACACCAGGCATAAGGCCGAGCCTTCCACCCTTTACCAAGTATATAGATGCATTAATAATATAAGAGATATTGTGATATCCCAACAAAATCATGTCCACCATGGAGCAATCTTCAACTTCACCTGCAACTAGCAACGCTATAAGAGGGCTGAGCAAAGCGGTAAGATAGCCAAACAATGGTTTGCTAGGAAGGGTAACAAAGGTCAGAGGTTCATGGCAATTTGGGATGGCTTGATAAACAGGTAAAAGGTAGCGCAGCATAGCGATAGAACGAAGCAACTAGCATAGCAATGATAGTAGTGAGATCCAGGGTAGCGGTCATCTTGCACGAAATCCATAAGGAAGAAGAACGAGTCCATGAAGAAGATGAAACCACGAAGGCGAACCAAGCGTGAGCGAGCGAATCCTCACGATCGCATAGCGAAGCGGAACTATCGAGAAGAAGCACACAACATGGTAAACACACCACACATGAACAAGACATGATGTACAACAAGCATGATGCAAGACAAGGCTACATGGAGCTACTCATGGCAAGAGATGATGCATACAAGACCAACACATCAAAGCAAGTTTAAATGAGGCCGGAAACAACATATAACAATTCCGGTAAGTCCTCATATGCAAATTTCGAAATTGGTCCAGATCTGAATAAATCTTATGTTAAAGTTGTTAAACAGCAAGTTAAGATGCACCACGATGATCTACACTAAATTCTAGTCAAGTTATATATAAAGTTCATTAGATTCGGAGCTACGGCCTAGAAGATATGAGCAAAACAAGTTAAACATGGCATTGATGCAAAATGCATACAAACATCAAGCAAACACCTCAAAACAAGGATGCAACATGATAATATGAAACTACATGCAAAATCAAGCAAGTTTCATATAGAGCACACTCAAAACGGAGCAACGGTTCAACACGCACTATACAAGACATGACAACAATCTGTCCAAAACAGCAACTAGGCATATTGCAAGCACCAAAACATTAAGCGACAGCATCTCAACGAGAAAACAAAAGGCATGGGCATGATGTACAGGTAAAGCATGACAAAACATGAACACTGAGCTATCTCCAGAAATCACTAGAACATGCTCAAACACACATGGCAAGATTGCATATAATAACAGTTTCAGACTTTGCAAAAAATAACATCAGGTTGCAATGTTTAGAGCTATCAAACAACATGGTACAGGAAATTCTCATGGCAAACAAAGACATGGCACAAATATACTAATGGCATAGAACAAATATCCTTTACTGACCATGAGCCAAAAAGGACCAGAAAATATGATGGCACCCATGTAAACATGGCAAGTTATATTACAGATTCATACATGGCAGGAAAACAACAATAAGTAGGCATGTTGGTGAGCTTAAATCACTCACCACAGAGCAATACATGGCATGTCAAGGCTACTCACAGCAAGAAGACATGTTTATGAAGCTAAGCATGGCAAGAGAAAGTTCATAGGGTGCATATATCACTAACAACAACCCTGGCAAAATTGAATAACATGTAAACAACCTGCCAGGAAACATTTTATAGTAAAAATAGAGCTCTATTGACTCAAGCTATGGTACCCCATAATTGCCAACAGGGGAATGGATGGATAGAACAAGACATGTATAACAAAACATCCTTAGTTAACATCTCCATATTATGCATAGAATGACTTTTAGAAGCAGGTTAACATAGCATGATGATATAGCAGATTCAGACATGCAAAACAGCAACAGCAAATATCCTACTTAACAAGCTTGATGCACTCACTACAGGAATCTAAAAAATACATGGATGGAACCCCTGTAAATATGGCATGGCATAGATCAAAACACATGTAGACATCAACCTCATAGGATGCACACAACAAATGCAACAAAAATGACAAATCATCAAGTTATAACAGTTTCAGCAGGTTAACATCACATAGCACTTTTGCAACGATGATTCCGGCATCAAGATGACCTCAAATGAATATGATGCAATGGAATGAAATGATGTACTCGTCGAGGCGAACAATTCTAGACATTACACGCACGAAACAGAGCTACGGATGCAGAGTTATGATGCGATGAATATGCATAAAAATACTGAAATACTCGGGGACTTGGAGAAAAACGGAGGGGGGAAAGTCAACCTTGCACGGATTCCGAGGCAGGGCCGGATCTTGCCGGAATCTCGCCGGAGATGAGGAAGGAGGCCGGAGAGGACGCGGGGCACCGGCGGGGTCGCTCCGACGACGGGGGCCGGCGGCGGGGCCTCTCCCCGACCGGATCCGGCCGGATCCGGCCATGAGGAGGCGCGGGCAGGTTGAGGCGGGCGGCGAGAGATGTCGTGAGGCGGGCAGCCATGGCGCCGGGCGCGGGTGGATCGGGGCACGGGCACGGCGGGCGCTGTCGCATGGGTCCGCGACCACCGGCGGGCGAAGCGCCGGGTGCGCGGGCGGAGGCGGCGGGCACGCCGGCCGGAGGACGGCGCGCCAGTGGGCCGAGCCACGCGGAGAGGCAGCGGGAGCGGACGCGGGCGGGACGCCGGGCTCGGCGGCCCGATCCGCCCACGCTGGTCGGATCCGGCCTGACGGCCCGGCGGCGTGGGACGGCGGCGGATGTGGCGCGCGCAGAGGAGGAGAGCGGCGGCGGGGAGCGGGTCGGACATGTCCGGACGTGGGATGGACGCGTCCGTCGGTGCTAGGAGGAGGAAGGCTAGGGTTTGGACCGCGAATTTCGGAGGGGGGGGGGTGTTTATATAGGTAGAGAGAGCTAGGAGAGTCTAAATGAGGTGCGGTTTTCGCCCACACGATCGTGATCGAACGACCGAGAGCATGGAAGAGACTTAGATGTGTTTTGGGCCACTTTGAAATGGGTGTTGGGCTGCAACACAAAAGAGGCCTTTGCGGTTACCCGGTTAACCGTTGGAGTATCAAACGACCTCCAAATGGCACGAAACTTGACAGGCGGTCTACCGATGCTCTACCAAGGCCGCTTGGCAAACCTCGGGCCATTCCGAGAACGTTTAACACCCGCACACGAAAAGAGGTAAAAGGGGGCGCCGGGAGACATAGGAGTGCCGGATTGCAAAACGGACAACGGGAAAAATGCTCGGATGCATGAGACGAACACGTATGCAAAATGAGATGCACATGATGACATGATATGAAATGCAGATGATGACAAGGCAAAGTGCAACACGCAAGCACATGACATGGCAACGACGGCGAATAACTGGCAGACACCTGGCGCATCGAATCCGGGGCGTTACACGGCCGGCGAGGCGTCGCCGCGCCCGGAGCTGGTGCCTGTGAGGTCTCGCCCTGCCCCCGCAACCCCCCTCCCCTCATGCTGGAGCACCACCACCACCACCCCTCGGATCTGATCTGGCGCTCCGTGGTCGCGCACCTCCTCCAACTGCTGCGGTTCGTCTGCCCGTCTGATGCGGCGGTGCGGCCACGCCCGTGGCTGGCCTGGCCGGGGTTTGGTCCTGCTCAGACTCTGACCACCCTTCGTCTCCGACGGCGCCTCCTCCGAGCGGCGGTGGCAGCCTCTGCGCATGTTTGGTCATGGTGGTCTTTCTTGGCAGTCGGTCAAAGCTTTGCGGTGGATCCCCGTCGACATCACTCCAGTCCCGGCAGCCACGAACCAGCGTTCTCGAGTGTTCTTGGCCTGTCGATGCTATGCTGGTGTAGATTTTCGGCCTCGACGCTCTGGTAGCTGCGTCCCTTCCAGCTACTTTGGCTTGTCGGTGTTCTGGCGGCCACGTCTCTCGCAGTCAGGATCTGCGTCTCCTTCCGGTTCCGGGCTTGCTAGCGGTGTTGGCCACCACCATCCCTCCGCATCAGCTCTCTGCCCGCTGCCTTCCCGACCCCGTCCACCCCACACGCCATGCCGGCTCCAAAGCTCGCGTTTTTCAACAGTGGCAGGTGCAGCCCCACCTTGCCCCTATACGTGGCGGCGGTCGTAAATGCGGCGTCTTGACTTCTTCATCTTTGGATCCTCATCTGGCGGCAATGGGATTGCTCGAGCTAAGGCCAGGCGAAATCCTTGCTCGGCTTGCCGATGCTGGCAGCGGCGGCACTTGTGGGTGTAATTTCCCTTCCTGAAGGCACTGCCATGGCCTTTATCTGTGCCCCTCTTCGAGTATCGGGGGAAACCCTAGATCCGGTTCTCTAGATCGGATAGCGGCGGCGTAACGATGTCGTTCCCCTTCTTGAAGGTGCTATCTTGCTAACTCGCGGCGTCCCCGGTGTTGGATTTGAAGATGTTTGACATCTTGTTAGTTTGGCTTGCCTCCCTAGTTCTAGGCTTGGTGGGTTTAGTTGTGTCTTTTTCCTATTCGTGTTGAGCATCCCTTGTCTCTCTGCTCTGGGTTCCATGCTCATGCCTTCTTGCATTCATGTCATGTTTTGTAGCCCTCCTCTGCACTCAATTCTCTTTCTTCTATCAATGAAATGATACACAAGCTTTGTGTATTCGCGAAAAAAAGTGGCCTCTATGACACGTCTGGGTTGGTTCCTTGCTGATAAACTGGTAATGCTAATGCAGTATAGCTATCCGAAAATGTCAGTCCCACTACCACTCCAGGCCCTTCCCTCGTCAAGCACATGGCCTCGCTCGGGGCCCGGCCCGCCAGGAGAAGGAAGCCCAACCCGTGGAATCAATGGCCAGAGTGGGTGACCTGACCAGCTACTTAAGGCCACACGCATAGGAGTACAAGGCATCCAGTGGATCACGACACCCGGCGGCGGCGGCTCTCTGTTCCTCTTCCTCCCTGATCCCTCTTTCCATTCATGTACCACTGCTTGTAATCGCCACCATATACTCGAATTCGTGAGCAAGTGTAATAGATCGTGAGATATAATATCTGGGTGCTAACATCTGGTATTCAGAGCCTCCGATCCGCGTCCTGGCGCACTTGATTGAGACCAGGCTGCAGAAGTTGATCAAAGACCGGACCTCTGCCATGGAACCGTCCTTCAAGGATTACTTCGACAAGCTCACGGGCTCCCTCGACGCGATCCACGCTGACATCCGCAGCCACACCGTCAAGCTCGACGATCTGGCCCAGTGGCGGCCGGATCTGGAGAAGCGCGTGGATCAGCTCGCGGTCACGGTCGCCGAGCTTCAACAGACGCGACCGGCTCCGACTACAGAAGGGCAGTCCGCGGCGGCACGCGCGCCGCCACCACCTGCTCCACCGGCGCCTTTGCGTGACCACGTCGGCACCAGCAAGAGCGTGGAGGCCGACGCCCTCGGGTCGTTTGACCACGGCATCGACGTTCTACCACGGGGTTTGGCACCGATGTTCGCGTCGGTGTCCATCCCGGCCAACGGTCAGTCTGCTTCCTTGTCTCTACCGTCTCCTTATGCGCATGCGAGTCAACTGCTCGCGGGGGTCGGCCAGACGCATCCATCGGTTGCGTTTCCCCAATTCTCTGGCGAGAACCCACACCTCTGGAAGACGTTATGCGAGCAGTACTTCCATATGTTTGCGATTCAGGAGAATTTTTGGGTTCCTATGTCCATGCTCAACTTCTCGGGCACTGCCTCAGTGTGGCTGCAGTCGATTCAGAAGAAACTCTCTGAATTCGACTGGGAATCTTTCTCTTCCTTGATGTGCACCCGTTTTGGCCGAGATCACCATCAGCTTCTCATTCGCCAATTTTACACGCTTGCACAAACAACAACTGTGGCAGATTACATTGAGCGATTTGAGCAAATCATCAGTCATTTATCTGCTTATTCTGATTCCATCCATCCTTATTATTATCTCACTCGTTTTGTGGAGGGGCTTCGAGCGGACATACGGGCGATTGTGCTGGTGCAGCGGCCGCCTGACCTGGACACGGCATGCGCGCTAGCACTGCTGCAGGAGGAGGTGGCAGACGGCGGTACATGGGAGCGACCCCGTCAACCCACCACGGCACGGGCGGCGGACCTGCTGACGCGAGCGCATGTGGGCATACCCATGCCGCTCCCGCCTCCACCCCCACAGGGGCGGCCTCCTACGACACCGACTGCGCCCGAACGCCGGACCGGCGACACTAGCCGCGGCGACGGCTCCAAGATCAAGGCGATGCACGAGTATCGGCGAGCCCGTGGGCTTTGCTTCAAGTGCGGCGAAGCTGGGGGCAAGACCATACATGCCTCACTAGCGTGCAGCTTCACATCATCGAGGAGCTGCTGGAACTGTTCGGCATGGACGGGAGCGAGGAGCTTCAGAATGCTCCCATTGCGACAGTGATGGCAATTTCAAGGCAAGCACTCACGGGTGGCACTCCCCCAAAGACAATCAAACTCCAAGCGTGGCTCCAGGGTCGCGCTATCCTGCTCTTGGTGGATTCTGGCAGTTCAACCTCCTTCATCGATGCACAATTGGCAACCTCTCTGTTAGGGGTGACACCCCTCGCCAGACCCTGCCGAGTCAAGGTAGCCGATTGGGGGGAGCTTTGCTGTGTGTCTCACATACCCAAGTGTCGTTGGTCTATTCAGGAGCAGGAGTTCATCACTGATATGAAGATTCTCTCGTTGGGCGCTTACGATGCTATTTTGGGCATGGATTGGCTCGAAGAGCACAGCCCCATGAATGTGGATTGGCGCGGCAAGCAACTCTGGATCACCACTCCGACGGGAACCATGCACCTTCAGGGTCAAGTAGATGGAGTTGCAAGTTGCACAGAGATCAACAGCCTGCAGCTGCAGTGTCTGCAACGACAGGGGGAAGTGGCACAGGTAGTGCAACTGTATCAGGTTTGCGAGTCCGATGAGATCTTCACCCCGACCCCGGGCAACATTCAGGCAGTAATTGACCAGTTCAAGGACATCTTTGAAGAACCCAAAGGCTTACCACCGAGGCGAGCGTGCGATCACCGTATCCCACTCCTGACCGGAGCACAGCCAGTGAATTTGAGACCCTACCGTTACAAACCCGAGCACAAGTCAGAGATTGAGAAACAGGTCAAGGAGCTGTTGGCTCAAGGCATCATTCAAAAAAGTCATAGGCCCTTCTCGTCACCGGTGATTCTGGTCAAGAAAAAGGATGGAACATGGCGGCTTTGCATCGATTACCGTCACTTGAATGCAATGACAGTGGTGGGCAAGTATCCAGTGCCGGTGATCAAGGAGTTATTGGATGAGCTGCATGGTGCTCGATGGTTCTCTAAGCTAGATTTACTGAAGGAAATATGCCCTAGAGGAAATAATAAAGTTATTATTTATTTCCTCATATCATGATAAATGTCTATTATTCATGCTAGAATTATATTAACCAAAAACATAATACATGTGTGAATATATAGACAAATATAATGTCACTAGTATGCCTCTACTTGACTAGCTCGTTAATCAAATATGGTTGTGTTTCCTAACCATAGACATGAGTTGTCATTTGATAAACGTGATCACATCATTAGGAGAATGATGTGATTGACTTGACTCATTCCGTTAGCTTAGCACTTGATCGTTTAGTATATTGCTATTGCTTTCTTCATGACTTATACATGTTCCTATGACTATGAGATTATGCAACTCCCGTTTATCGGAGGAACACTTTGTGTGCTACCAGGTGACACTAGGGTTTTGGTTGATTTGCGTCTTAAGGTGTTATTCTAGTACGAACTCTATGATATATTGAACGAAAAGAATTGCTTCGTGTTATTTTACAACGGACTCTTGAATAGATCGATTAGAAAGGATAACTTTGAGGTGGTTTCGTACCCTACAATAATCTCTTCGTTTGTTCTCCGCTATTAGTGACTTTGGAGTGACTCTTTGCTGCATGTTGAGGGATAGTTATATGATCCAGTTATGTTATTATTGTTGAGAGAACTTGCACTAGTGAAAGTATGAACCTTAGTCCTTGTTTCCTAGCATTGCAATACCGTTTACGCTCACTTTTACCACTTGTTACCTTGCTGTTTTTATATTTTTCAGATTACAAATACTCATATCTACCATCCATATTGCACTTGTATCACCATCTCTTCGCCGAACTAGTGCACCTATACAATTTACCATTGTATTGGGTGTGTTGGGGACACAAGAGACTCTTTGTTATTTGGTTGCAGGGTTGCTTGAGAGAGACCATCTTCATCCTATGCCTCCCACGGATTGATAAACCTTAGGTCATCCACTTGAGGGAAATTTCCTACTGTCCTACAAACCTCTGCACTTAGAGGGCCAACAACGTCTACAAGAAGAAGGTTGCGTTGTAGACATCAAGCTCTTTTCTGTCGCTGTTGCCGCGGAGGTGAGTGCTTGAAGGTATATCTTTAGATCTTGCAATCGAATCTTTTTGTTTCTTGTTTTATCACTAGTTTAGTCTATAAAATAATACTAAAAAATGGAATTGAGTTTGCCTCCTACGGTTCATGTTTTTAATATCTTTCGTGAAAATGATGGTAAGGAAAATTATGCTCAAGTGCTAGAAGAAGAATTACATAGAATGCTTGGCATAAAATATGTGAATGATGAGCATGATTGCAATGTTGTTAGTATTAATTCTTTGAATACCTATGATGCTAATGATATGCAAAGCCACAAGCTTGGGGATGCTATGTTTGATGAAGATGATATTTTTATCCTCCCAAGTTTTGATGAGCAATTTTATTATGATGATAGCATGCCTCCTATTTATGATGATTATTGTGATGACAGTTATGCTATAAAAAGTAGTAATTATTATATTTATAAAACTAATCATGATTATGATTACCCTTTTTATGAACATTACTCTTTTAATGTGGAAACAATTTATAGTGTTCGAGTCTCTTATGATACCCCCACTATTCCGAATGATAAGAATTTTGCTTACATGGAGAGTAATAAAATTTCTATGCTTGTAGATCATGAAAAGAATGCTTTATGTGTTGGTTATATTGTTGAATTCATTCATGATGCTACTGAAAATTATTATGAAGGAGGAATATATGCTTGTAGGAGTTGCAATGATATCAAGTTTTAAAGTTATGCTTGTTTTGCCTTCCCATGCTAGTTGATTATTGTTCCCATAAGTTGTTTGCTCACAAAATCCCTATCATAGGAAGTTTGTTAGACTTGAATGTGCTAGTCATATTCTTCATGATGCTCTCTTTATGTTTCAATTCTTATCTTTTATGTGAGCATCATTGAAATCATCATGCCTAGCTAGGGGGTTAAACGATAACGCTTATTGGGAGGCAACCCAATTTTATTTCGTTCTTTGCTTTTTGCTTCTTTTTAGTAATAAATAATTCATCTATCCTCTGTTTATATGTGGTTTATGTTTCAATTAGTGTTTGTGCCAAGTAGGACCTTTGGGAAGACTTGGGTGAAGTCTATGCGATCTTGCTGTAAAAAACAGAAACTTTTGCGCTCACGAGATTAGCTACCATTTTTTAATGGAGAATGATTTTATATTGATTCATTTTGCAGATGATTAATATACAAATTCCTCAGGTCCACCAATTTATTTCAGAATTTTTGGTGTTCCAGAAGTATACGTTTGATACAGATTACTACAGACTGTTATGTTTTTGACAGATTCTGTTTTCTATGTGTTGTTTGCTTATTTTGATGAATCTATGAGTAGTATTGGAGGGTATGAACCATAGAGAAGTTGGAATATAGTAGGTATTACACCAATATGAATTTAGAATGAGTTCACAACAGTACCTAAGTGGTGATTTATTTTCTTATACTAACGAAGCTTACGAATTTTCTGTTGAGTTTTGTGTTGTGAAGTTTTCAAGTTTTGGGTAAAGTCGATGGACCATGGAATAATGAGTGGCAAGAGCCTAAGCTTGGGGATGCCCAAGGCACCCCAAGGTAATATTCAAGGACAACCAAGAGCCTAAGCTTGGGGATGCCCCGGGATGGCATCCCCTCTTTCGTCTTCGTTCATCGGTAACTTTACTTGGAGCTATATTTTTATTCATCACATGATATGTGTTTTGCTTGAAGCGTCATTTTATTTTGTTAGTATTTGCTTTCTGTTATTTAGAATAATGTTTTGCATCTATATTTTGAATAAAAATGTCAAGGATAGCCTTTACCATGCTTATTTTGAGTATACATGTTGCTGTTTCAAAACAGAAAGTTTACCGCTGTTAAAAAAACTCCCTAGAAAAGTCAGAGAATGATATAGTATTGAAAATTTTTGCATATTGAGATCTGATAAATCTTCTACAGTTTAGTATTTTTCTCATAATTTTTGGAGTTAGGGAAGTATGATAAATCTTGCATTCTTTACAGACTATACTGTTTTGGCAGATTGCTGTTATGTTTGCATATGTTTGCTTATTTAATGATCCTATTTGAGGATAGGAGTATTAAATATGCGGAGGCATTTAGTATGAAATGTTGAATAATAATTTTTGTGATTTGTTACAGTAGAAAATGATAAGGTTTTTGCATTAGTTTATACTAACTTATCTCACGAGTTCTTGTTGAGTTTGGTGTGGATGAAGCTTTCGAGATTTAGGAAACCGAGATAAAAGGAATTAATAAGACACAAAAGCTCAAGCTTGGGGATGCCCAAGGCACCCCAAGATAATATTTCAGGAAGTCTCAAGCATCTAAGCTTGGGTATGTCCCGGTAGGCATCCCACCTTTCTTCTTCAACAATTTTCGGTTAGTATCGGTTGAACCTAAGTTTTTGCTTCTTCACATGAGTTGTGCTATCCTTGCAATGCCATGTTATTTTGTTTTTCTTGCTGTTTGAATGAAATAGCAAGATCTGAAATTCTTAAATGAGAGAGAGTCCTCACATAGCTAAATAATTATTTAACTACTCATTGATCTTCACTTATATCTTTTGGAGTAGTTTGTCGTTTGCTCTAGTGCTTCACTTATATCCTTTTAGAGCACGACGGTGGTTTTATTTTGTAGAAATTATTGATCTCTCTTGCTTCACTTATATTATTTTGAGAGTCTTTTATAACAGCATGATATTTGCTATGGTTATAAAATTGGTCCTAGAATGATGGGCATCCAAGTTGGGTATAATAAAAACTATCATAGGAAGTGAATTGGATGCTATGATCAATTTGATGCTTGATAATTGTTTTGAGATATAGAGGTGGGTATATTAGAGTCATCCTAGTTGGGTAATTGTGAATTTAAAGAATACTTGTGTTGAAGTTGGCAAGTCCCGTAGTGTGCACGTATGGTAAAGTTGTGTAACAAATTTGTTGCACGGGATGCTCTTTTGATTGCCTTCCTTATGTGTGGAGGTCGGGGGCGCGCGATGGTTAACTCCTACCAACCTCCCCCCTAGGAGCATGCGTAGTAGTACTTTGCTTCGAGGGCTAATAAAACTTTTGCAATAAGTATATGAGTTCTTTATGATTAATGTGAGTCCATGGATTATACGCACTCTTACCCTTCCATCATTGCTAGCCTCTTCGGTACCGTGCATTGCCCTTTCTCACCCTGAGAGTTGGTGCAAACTTCGCCCGTGCATCCAGACCCCGTGATACGATACACTCTATCACACATAAACCTCCTTATATCTTACTCAAAACAGCCATCATACCTACCTATTATGGCATTTCCATAGCCATTCCGAGATATATTGCCATACAACTTTCCACCGTTCCGTTCATCATGACATGTTTCAGCATTGTCATATTGCTTTTGCATGATCATGTAGTTGACATCGTATTTGTGGCAAAGCCACCTTCAAAAAATTTCATACACGTCGCTCTTGATTCATTGCACATCCTGGTACACCGCCGGAGGCATTCATATAGAGCCATATCTTGTTCTAGTATCGAGTTGTAATCAATGAGTTGTAAATAAATAGAAGTGTGATGGTCATCATTATTAGAGCATTGTCCCTTATAAAAAAAAGAGAAAGGTCAAAAAAAAAGAAAGGCCAATAAAAAGGAAAAAAAGAAAGGCCAAAAAAAGGCCCCAAAAAAGGGAAATAAAAAAAGGGGGACAATGTTACTATCTTTTCCACACTTGTGCTTTAAAGTAGCACCATGTTCTTCATATAGAGAGTCTCTTATGTTGTCACTTTCATATACTAGTGAGAATTTTTCATTATAGAACTTGGCTTGTATATTCCAATGATGGGCTTCCTCAAAATGCCCTAGGTCTTCGTGAGCAAGCAAGTTGGATGCACACCCAATTAGTTTCTTTTGTTGAGCTTTCATACATTTATAGCTCTAGTGCATCCGTTGCATGGCAATCCCTACTCCTCATGTTGACATCAATTGATGGGCAACTCCATAGCCCGTTGATTAGCCTCGTCAATGTGAGACTTTCTCCTTTTTTTTCTTCCCCACACAACCTCCATCATCATATTCTATTCCATCCATAGTGCTATATCCATGGCTCACGCTCATGTATTGTGTGAGAGTTGAAAAAAGCTGAAGCGCGTTAAAAAGTATGAACCAATTGCTTGGCTGAAACCGGGGTTATGCATGATGGGAGTATTTTGTGTGATGAAAATGAAACATAGCCTAACTATATAATTTTGTAGGGATGAACTTTCTTTAGCCATGTTATTTTGAGAGCACATGATTGCCTTGTTAGTATGCTTGAAGTGTTACTATTTCTTATGTCAATATGAACTTTTATTTTGAATCATTTGGATCTGAACATTCATGCCACAATAAAGAAAATTACATTGAGAATTATGCTAGGTAGCATTCCACATCAAAAATTCTGTTTTTATCATTTACCTACTCGAGGACGAGCAGGAATTAAGATTGGGGATGCTTGATACATCTCCAATGTATCTATAATTTTTTATTGTTCCATGCTATTATATTACCCGTTTTGGATATTTATGGGCTTTACTATACACTTTTATATCATTATTGGGACTAACCTATTAACTAGAGGCCTAGCCCAAATTGCTGTTTTTTTGCCTATTTCAGTGTTTCACAGAAAAGGAATATCAAACGGAGTTCAAACGGAATGAAACCTTCGGGAGAGTTATTTTTCGAATGGAAGAAATCTAGGAGACTTGGAGTAGACGTCAGGGAAGCTTCGAGGTGGCCACGAGGGTAAGGGGCGCGTCCTACCCCCCTGGGCGCGCCCCCACCCTCGTGGGCCCCTCGTGGCTCCCCTGACTGACTTCTTTCGCCTATATATATATATATATATCCATATACCCTAAAAACATCGGGGAGCACAATAGATCGGGAGTTCCGCCACCGCAAGCCTCTGTAGCCACCAAAAACGTCTCGGGAGCCCATTAGGCACCACGGAGGGGGGGATCCTCACCGTGGCCATCTTCATCATCCCGGCGCTCTCGATGACCCGGAGGGAGTAGTTCACCCTCGGGGCTGAGGGTATGTACCAGTAGCTATGTGTTTGATCTCTCTCTCTCTCTCTCTCTCTCTCTCTCTCTCGTGTTCTTGAGGTGATACGATCTTGATGTATCGCGAGCTTTGCTATTATAGTTGGATCCTATGATGTTTCTCCCCCTCTACTCTCTTGTAATGGATTGAGTTTTCCTTTGAAGTTATCTTATCGGATTGAGTCTTTAAGGATTTGAGAACACTTGATGTATGTCTTGCCGTGCTTATCTGTGGTGACAATGGGATATCACGTGATCTACTTGATGTATGTTTTGGTGATCAGCTTGTGGATTTAGTGACCTTGTGAACTTAAGCATAGGGTTGGCACACGTTTTCGTCTTGACTCTCCGGTAGAAACTTTGGGGCACTCTTTGAAGTTCTTTGTGTTGGTTGAATAGATGAATCTCAGATTGCGTGATGCATATCGTATAATCATGCCCACGGATACTTGAGGTGACATTGGAGTATCTAGATGACATTAGGGTTTTGGTTGATTTGCGTCTTAAAGTGTTATTCTAGTACGAACTCTATGAAAGATCGACCGGAAAGAATAACTTCGTGTTATTTTACTACGGACTCTTGAATAGATCGATCAGAAAGGATAACTTTGAGGTGGTTTCGTACCCTACAATAATCTCTTCGTTTGTTCTCCGCTATTAGTGACTTTGGAGTGACTCTTTGTTGCATGTTGAGGGATAGTTATATGATCCAGTTATGTTATTATTGTTGAGAGAACTTGCACTAGTGAAAGTATGAACCTTAGGCCTTGTTTCCTAGCATTGCAATACCGCTTACGCTCACTTTTACCACTTGTTACCTTGCTGTTTTTATATTTTCAGATTACAAATACTCATATTTACCATCCATATTGCACTTGTATCACCATCTCTTCGCTGAACTAGTGCACCTATACAATTTACCATTGTATTGAGTGTGTTGGGGACACAAGAGACTCTTTGTTATTTGGTTGCAGGGTTGCTTGAGAGAGACCATCTTCATCCTACGCCTCCCATGGATTGATAAATCTTAGGTCATCCACTTGAGGGGAAATTTTCTACTGTTGTACAAACCTCTGCACTTGGAGGCCCAACAACGTCTACAAGAAGAAGGTTGTGCAGTAGACATCACGGCGCTGGAAGTACGCCGCCCATGCCGTGTGGTTGTCAGCAGCGTACTGGGGGAAGGCGAGCTGGTCCTCTGTGAGGGAGGCTCGCATGCGGTCGATCTCGGCGGCGAAGTAGGCGGGGCGCGCCTCGACGTTGGGCACCGGGGAAATGGGCACTCCCCCGTTGCTAAGTCTCCACCCTGTCGGCCCCACGCAGATGTCCGGTGGGGTCGGGATGTTCGCCTCGAACAGGAGCCATGCCTCCCACTCGTGAAGCGAGCGGCGGCCGAAGCCGTTGGCCGCCGCCGCGCCGCCAGGGAAACGCGCGACCATCGGGCTTGGGAGTGAGGGAGAGGAGGGAAGAAGCGTCGGCGGCTGCGCACGGGAAAGGGAGAGCTCGGCGGCGGTCGATGGGCGGCTAGGGCTGGTGTGGCCAGAGGCGAGGGAGGCCACCGGCTTATATAGCCGTGCCCGTGTGTATGCGTGGCGGGAAGGGAGGCGTCGCCGCGCCGCCCCGTGACGCGCCGCCCATGATGAGGAATCAATGGCAAGGCTGACCGGAGGCGGCAGCGTGGCAGCCTTGGCATTGATTCCCGTGGGAACCGAGGCGATAAGGGCGACAAAGCGGCCGTCTCGCTGACTCGGCGGGCCCGCGACTCTTTCGCGCCAAAACCACTCGCCCTGGCGTCCCCGGGCGCCCCCCCCCCCCCCAGCGCGCCGGGTTCAGCCTGGGTCCGCCGGCGCTGATTTTGGCCCAAGCCGGCAAAAAACGGGCTCCTGGGGACACGACTAGGCCTTTTTTCATTAGAAGTACTAACCTTTTGTGAGTAAGTTTAAATGGTCGCATATTACTAGGTTTAAATTGCCGGGTATGTTTTTGTTAGCGACAAAATCCAATTGTTGGCGTTGGCACAAACTATAAGCCAGAGCTAACACGAATATATTGCTGGCGTTAGCCTTGTGGCACGCCAGCAGTACTCACAATACTGCTAATGTATGTTCCAACGCCATCACTAAAACTTTTCACTGGCGCCATATTGATGGCGTTGGAACCCTACGCCAGCAAGGCGGATTTTAGCACGCCATAACTAGGCTTTTCCGCACTAGTGGTTACGACTGTAGAGGGATGTCCGTGGGCTCACTCTTTGTATTCTTCTCTAGTCACATCGCCTTGTGACTGGGAGGAGATGTTGAGTATCGTGACTATTAGCAAACATATGATAGACTAAAATTTATTTCTAGCTTGTCTTGTACTTCAAAAAGATCATCTACTACTATATATATGCCCATGAGACTCAAGCAATACAACAACAATCCCACCAATCGCTTTCTATTCCTCTTACAGTTTGAATGTGAAGGTAGTAGAACCTGGCTGATGTGTAGATGGCTGAGTGAACTTGTGGCAGTTGTAGTGTTTGCGGCATGTACTATAGCGGGATGCTATATAACTTTGGTTTTGCGTGTCTTTTTTCTGCTAGTTATTCTACTTGTTTTTTTATGGATTTGTTTTCTCCTTTTCAGCTTCATTTTCCTTTTTTTGTTTAAAACTATTATTTTATTTTAATCTTGTGAACCTTTTTCAAAGCTGTATACAGTTTTCAATTCACACTTTTTGAAATTCATGACCTTTTTAAAATTTCGTGAAAGTTTTTCAAATGCACGTACTCTTTTCACAACCATGAACCTTTCGACCTTGTTATCTTTTTCGAGTCTGCAAATATTTTACAAATTCACAAACATTTTTCAAATCCACGATTTTTTTTCAAACTGTCAACTTTTTAAAAAATCATTAAACTTTTTCAAACACACTTTTTTTTTCAAATCCATGAACATATTTGAATCCATGAGCTTTGTTCAA
This sequence comes from Aegilops bicornis, assembly GCA_021605145.1. NCBI lineage: Eukaryota > Viridiplantae > Streptophyta > Magnoliopsida > Poales > Poaceae > Aegilops > Aegilops bicornis. The sequence goes on from CM038673.1 coordinate 97,121,065, forward strand.
ATTCATGAACTATTTCCAAATTCATGAGTATTTCCTGTAACCGCAAAAAAAATTGGATTCATGATTTTTTTCCCAAATTTGCAAACATTTTTTAATTCATGAACTTTTATCAAATTGAAGGTATTTTAAAAGAATCATGCACTTCTTAAAATTTCATGCAAATTCGTGAACTTCTCTTGTAAATCAATGAATCTTTTTCAAATTCACGATCCTTTTATGAAATTCATGATTTTTTTATTCATGAACAGTTTTTCAAATTAGTGAACAATTTTTTAAGAACATTTCTAGTTTCACAATTTTTTTGTCAAAAAGAAACCCGACAACAAAGGAGCGAAAGCCAGGAAAATACGCAGCAATGCGCGAGCGCCGACTAAAAAATGACGTGCGAGCGAGCCAGTGGGGCGTGTCAACGAGCTGGGCGACGGAGCGACTGAGTAAACTCTATTGGGGCGCGACCCATCTACCCGTGCGAGCGCCAACACGCGCTTCTGGCACTTGAAGCACTGTTCTTTTAGAAAAAAATATATCAAAAAGATTAAAAAATTGAAACTTTTAAACAAACATGACTTAATGTAATACTTGCGTGAAAATTTTCACAAAGAAATGACTTCCAGGGTATTCTAGACGATAAAAAACAAAACTGATACTATGTAAAAGTTTCATTTTTTCATCAAAATAAAACTGATGTTGTCATCTGTGCATCTTTGGGGCAGAATTTATGAGTCCAAAAATCTTGGTTCATGAACTTACTAACTCTTTCTTTTCTTCGAATTAGTTTTACCTTCTAAAATGAACTTGCTGAATGTTATGTCCTTCATATTGGGAAATCCGTCGTATATATACGTGCTGGATGAATGCATCAGTGTGAAAAACCAAGCTACGGACGCACATGATGGACAGGTTCTTTCTGTTCCAAAACTAGGACTGCACACCCTTTGAAACTAGAGTACGAAAAAGTTAATTATTTTGTAACAATATGGGGGCCTTTATGCAAAAACCATAGGATGAGGCGTCCACATTACATCTTGTACGTACATTTCTCATCCAACGGCTGTGTTACTCACGGTGCAGCCGAAGTACTCTATCACTGGGAGACACCAGTTTATAAGGTACCCCAAGGAGCCTTGAATGCTCGCCCCGCCCGCCTCTTTTTATCACTTGTAATTGGGAGGCCAGGCTATAAGACCTCCGAGGAGCCCCCTTGAGGAGGGGGTCGGCTCATTCATCACACACACCCACACACATGCAAGGAGAAGAGGAGAGCTAGCTCCTTCTTTCTCCTCCATCCATATAGCTAAAGGAGCAACATTAACATTGTAGTTCTTGTGATCCCACGTGTTACCTCCCTTGGAGGGGCCTGCCCCTGGATGCCATGTCACCGTTTTTCGGCCTAAGACGCGCTCAGGGTTCATTTTAGACCGGGACTAGAGAGTTGAGTGTGCTGATTTCCGAAATTTGGAGTTTGGGGTTTGATTTAGCCATCATCTACGAGTTCAGGATTTATTTTGAACTTTTTTGTGAAAAAGAAGGCGCGAATAATAAATACGCACGCAAACGAGGCCTCCGCATGCAGCTGCACGAGCGGTCATCTCGTGAGCAGCACGTACGCTGCACCGCGCGCGCAGGCAGGCGAAACGTGTAGCAGGACCGGCCAGCAGGAGCCGTCCCGTCGGCCCGCCGGGGCCCCGCTCGCCGCGCCATCGTCAGGTCCCGTCGTGTCGGCGCCCCTTCCCCTCCCCCGCCCGCCTTTCCGCGCAGCGGCAGCGCAGCCGGGAAAAGCAGGAGGAGGAAACGGCGGGGCCTCCGTGTCGCCAGCGTCGGCCGTCGGCCATGCATGCATGGAGCGTGGCGTTGGCGCGGGTGATGAGAAGAGAAAGAGAACTCGAGGCCGCCGCGGCCGGTTCGCGTGCACGGCAAAGCGGTACCGCTAGTCCGGCACTTGCGTGCCCCCATTAGCCGTGGCCGTGGCCGTGGCCGTGGAGAGCGCATGATGGAGTACGTCACTAGCCCGGCCCGGCAAGTACAATTCCCCGAAACGGTACTACTTGAGTCTACAGTCAGTACATCGTACTAGTACATGTCAGATTGCTACTCGTATTTGGCATTTGCCAGTACCGCGTGTGCGCACGCACCTGTTCCTAGGAGAGCGACCAAGTAAAACCGTGACACCATGCAAAAAAACACTCTGGAGTCTGGAAGTAGAGCCCTGCTCCTTTCCGATCGAGGCAAATCACGTAGCGCTTGGGAACTGACGGCACGATCTACCAAAGCTAACATGGGTTGTCATGGTGAGGTACTGTGGAATAAATCAAGCATGCAAATGCAACCCCATCACCTCAGGAGGATCCCAGCCAGCTAGCAGTGCACGTCCACGTCTACGCCACACCGGCACACCCCAGCACAGCCCGGTGCAGTGACCCACCGCCGAAGCACTGCACGGAGTACGAGCGCGCACCCGTTCCACCCCGCTCCACCCGCTGCCCCCTCGTGCAACCGGTCGCCCCGACCGAGGTACCCTGGCCCGTCCATCGCCCATCGGACGGCGCGGGTACGCCCGGCGCCATCGGTCATGGTCCGCGCGCGGGCCCGCCAGCATCCGTGAGGAAAGGGACGAATCCTCGTACGACGAGAGGGGGCCCGGGGCCGGGAGTGGAGACAATGACGGGACTGCCCCTGCACGTGCTCGTGTCAGCCTCAGTCGCTCCGCGGCGGGGGCCGGCGGGGGCGGGACGGTAATTTTCCCCGGCGCGGGTGATTGGTCTGGTGATTTCCAGCGTTCTCGTGTCACACGTACTACCGACGTACGCATACGAGGGCTGGGCTGGGGTGGTTTTTGGCTTGGCACCTCGGCTGTTCTCTTATTCGCGTCTACACCCCTAGGTTCATGTTCTTTTCTTTTTCATGACTGCTTTTTCTGAAAAATGTTTGGATCGTAGGCATGGCAAATGTACAAAAGAAAAGTTGAAAGTCATATGCATAGATAAGAAAAACAACCTGCGGTGTTGGACTATAGTAGTCAAGAGAACAAAATGTATTTTGAGGCAGTGGCGTACCTAGGGGGTGTGCCACGTCACCACGTGTGCCATGGCACACCCTGATTTTTGAAAAATAATTTGTCACCATGTAAAAATTAGCTTATATTTAAGATCCATGCAAGCAAATTGAATAGACTTCAATTTTTTTAAAGTGTGCCCATCCTCCATTTTATTTCTAGGTCCGTCACTGTTTTGAGGTGACTCGCATATCAACGACAACTGTTAATGCATCTTGACTCGCTCGTCCCTTCCACATTCAAGATGGAAAAGAAGTTTGAGAGACACAACACACTAAAACCTCATTTATACCGATGCTCCTACCTTTTCTCATACAATACTAGACAGACTTTGTTGTGCTAACTCTTTTCTTGTTTTACACACATCATCTCTGGTCTGTTTATTTTAGTGCTTTCATTTACTGTCTTTTTACCTTGCTACACTTTTGAACCTGATAATGCAAACGTGAGCAACTTGTTGGGGGTGACTCACACATCAGTGTGAATGCTTAATGCATCTTGACTCACCTGTTGACTCGACTTTCGGGCTGGAAAAGAAATTTGAAGTAAAAATAACAACCATCCACTATCAATGAGACAATGGAACCTAAATTTATTTTGACAATCCTACCTTTTCTCATAGAAGACCAGCAAGACTTGATCGCGCTAGTAATTTTCTCGTGTTTTATGCACAACATGTTAGGTGTGTTTATTGTACTGCATTGGGAGTATTCTTTTGCCGTTCTTACTTTGCAACACTTTTGACCCCGATAAGATAAGACCAACTTTTTTTGAGGGTAATATAAGGCCATCTTAGTATGGGTTTTGACTATGTGCCAAGTGTAAGACTAGAGTAGCTAAGCTAGCAACATGTGGCAGTGACTCATAAGCAATAGACAAAGTTAGTCCAATGCATCTTGACTCATCACTTTTGTGTTCATGGTGAAACGGAAAGTTGAAATCACGCCACATCTTGTCCTATGTGGACACCCCCTAGCCAAAACATTTATTATGCCGATGTTTGATACTAGTTTGGTTCTCCTTAAAAAAGTATCTCTACTCATTTATTTGTGTATTATAAAGTATGCTGGATCTGAAAAGCTCGATCCATATATACTGATTTTTCTGAAAGCTGTTTGATTCGTAGGCATGCCAAATTTACAAATAAAAAAATTGACAGTCATATGTACAGATAAGAAAAATATCTGCGATGTTGGACTATATATAATAGTCAAGCGAACAACATGTGTTTTGAGGTGACTCGCACATCAACGGCAAATTGTTAATACATCTTGACTCGTTTGCCATTTCCACATTCAAGGTGGAAAAGAAGTTTGAGAAAAACAACCATCGGCTAGTTATCGACAACACACTAAAACCTTATTTATACGAATGCTCCTATCTTTTCTCATAGAAGACTAAACAAACTTTGCTGTGCTAAATCTTTTCTTATTTTATGCACATCATATCTGGTCTGTTTACTGTATTGCGTCAATATTTTTTTTAACATAGTGCTTTCATTCCCCGCTTTTTACCTTGCTACACATTTGAACCAGATAATGCAAAGGTGAACAACTTGTTGGGGGCGACTCACCCATCAGTGTGAATGCTTAATGCATCTCGACTCACCTGTTGACTCGACTTTCGAGATGGAAAGGAAATTTGAAGTAAAAATAACAACCATCCACTATCAATAAGACACTGGAACCTAAATTTAATTTCACACTCCTACCTTTTTTCATAGAAGACTAGCAACACCTGACCGCGCTAGCATTTTTCTTGTGTTTTATGCACATCATGTTAGGTGTGTTTATTGTACTGCATCAGGGATCATTAGTGTGTGGTATGTATTCTTTTGTCATTCTTACTTTGCAACACTTTTGACCCTGATAAGATAAGGGCAACTTTTTTTTACGGGTAAGATAAAGCCATCTTAATATGGTTTTTGACTATGTGCCAAGTGTAAGACTAGGGTAGCTAAGCTAGCAACATGTGGCAGTGACTTGTAAGCAATAGACAAAGTTAGTTCAATGCATCTTGACTCATCACTTCCGTGCTCAACGTGAAACGGAAAGTTGAAATCACGCCACATCTTGTCTTATGTAGACACTGATAGAAACCTGCCCAAAATATTGATTATAGCCGATGTTTGATAGTCTGGTTCTCTGTAAAAAGTATCTCTACTCATTTATTTGTGTATCATAAAGTATGCTGGATCTGAAAAACTCGACTCATGCAAATGATTAAGAAGTACAAAGCCTACTAAGTTTGAATGTTTTTGTTGCATACAATTAAAGCTCTTGCAAAGGGGCAAAGAAATGCCAAGTACAAAGCCTAATAAACTTAAATACGTATTCTTTAACATAAAAGACACACCGAATCAACATTTTTTAGTGTGAAGAAAAACCAGCTAAAATCCCCAGAGCAAACGAAAACATAATTCAAGCTATTGCGAGGGGGCAAAGCAGAAAAAGAAATTCAACCGATCTTTTTTTACACCCGCTACGAGAAGAGAGAACCTCTTCCCTCCCCCGCTGCACACACACTAAACCCGAAACGAAAAAAAAGAAAAGAAATTCCCACCACTTCTCGGCCTCCGCTCCCTCGATCCAGCCATGGCCGCCTAGGCCGCCCTCCCGCCCCGCTAGGGTTCCGCCCGCACCGACGCGCCCTCCGCCTCCGCGGCCGCCCTCCCCTTCTCCGCCGCGCGCCCAGCTCCCGCCCCGTGGCCGCGGCGCCCGATTCGGCCGCCGGGTGGGGTCTGGTCCGGCCGCCGCGGTGTCTGGTTTGCAAGGTGGTCTGGTCCTGAGCGCGCGCGAGCAATGGCGATTCGAGGGGGCGAGTGGTCGCGGTTCTCGGTCAGCGGCGAGCTGTGCCTCCGCGAGCCGCGCTACTTCTGCTTCCTCCTGAGTTGAATGAGCTCGGGCCGGCTGCCTTCCTCGGTTTCTCCGTGCTCGGTGGGATCGGGTCTGGAGCGGTGAGCTGTGCTGCTGGTTGGCGCTCGCTTTTCTCCTGTTCACCGGGGAGGAGGATTTGGATCGGTCCTGTCCGGCTTGGAGGTTCGTTGGAGTGCCTGGGATTTGGGCGCTTTGAGGTGAGTCGGCAATGGCGAGGGTTTGCCTGGGCGGCTCGGGCTTCGGTTAGGGCCTGCTTCAAGCTGAGCCGGCTGCTGCTTCGTAGCGGAGGGGCAATAATAGGTTGGACGAAGCAGCGGCGGAGGATGGAGGAGCTGTTCTGGGCGCAGAGGGAGAAGTCGGGCGTTGCTGCCGGGAGCACGGCGTGGCTCTGAGCAGCAGCTGCTTCGTGTCCCCGCCGCATCACATCACGGCGGAGTTCGGTGTTCTCGGCGTCGGTCGCATCCCTGGATGGAGAGAAAGCTCTCCATGTCCGAGATGCCGCAGTCCCTCCCGGAAAACGATGGTACATCTCGTCTCACGGCCCCCTCATTAATTTCAGTTGTTCAATTCCCAACTTGTACTTCTGTCTGCATCTCTAGTGGATTACGTATTGTGGAATGTGCTGATCGTGCACTTGAACCACCGAAGATGCTAAACAAATATGCAAATTCAGCTTGCTTGTGTTTGTGCATGATTGATCGCTGTCCTGCACAAACAAATGCTTGCATTGGTTGCTTTTATTTATTCATCGCTCTCATGTTATGGCATTATTGTTGCTCACTGTGCCTCCTCCCCGTTGTGACTTCTTGGCTGTGTCCAAGTACGAATAGTAGCTTCACATGAGCTTTGCTTTCTGGTGGTCTCTGTTCGCTCATGTGTGCTTGGCACTTTTCAGGGGAACAAAGGTGTCTGAACTCGGAGCTATGGCATGCATGCGCTGGGCCCCTTGTGTCTCTGCCCGCGGTTGGAAGCCGGGTCATCTATTTTCCACAGGGCCATAGTGAGCAGGTCCGTAGGTTTTATCAGTTTGTACCACCAATATATATTATGTTTCTCAAAAAGATAAAGATAAAGATAAAGTACTAGTTTGTGCCTGTGCCATGAGTGCTCAGGAGGTTCTTATTCTTTGCATAATGCAGAATGTAAGCATCATACGGTTTGCGATTCTACTGAGACATAGCTTTAGTGAAATATTAAAGGTGTCATTATACGAAGAATCAATTTTGTTGCATGGATGTTGTCCAATTACAGTTTTCTAAAGTCATTTTTAGTGCAGTTCTCTAAAGTGATTTTACTTTTGTGTAGGTTGCCGCATCAACTAATAAGGAGGTTGATGCTCAAATCCCTAATTATCCAAATCTCCCCCCTCAGTTGATCTGCCAGCTTCATAATGTCACCATGCATGTAAGTTTACACTTCGCACATAGAAGGGACCATCATGTAGTTTTTTAAGAGGTGCCCTGAGATCATTTCTTGATGCCAACGCAGGCCGATGCAGAGACTGATGAAGTTTATGCCCAAATGACACTGCAACCGTTGAGCCCGGTATTAATCACATTTCTCTGTTCTTGTAGCCTGGATTCTGATAATCGGTTATATAGGTTAAAATATATTGAAATAATTATGTATTCATCACGAGGTTCCAATGACAGGAAGAGCAAAAGGAACCTTTTCTTCCAATCGAGTTGGGTGCTGCTAGCAAGCAGCCGACTAATTACTTCTGCAAGACTTTGACTGCAAGTGATACAAGTACACATGGCGGATTTTCTGTTCCTCGCCGGTCTGCTGAGAAAGTCTTCCCTCCATTGGTAACGTCCAGTGAAATTTAGTTTGTTTTTCTCAATGCATTTATAAGAAATGGTCATATTTTGTGCATTTTACATTGTGTTAATTAGATAAATGACACATTCAATTTTCTACAGGATTTTTCTCTGCAGCCTCCATGCCAGGAGCTCATTGCAAAAGATCTGCATGATAATGAATGGAAATTTCGCCACATATTCCGTGGTATGTACTCAAGTAATCTCAGATTATGTGCAGCATGTGCATAGATGATAATGATTATTATTGATCAAGTAAAAGCTAGTAGTTTATAAGAATCCTAGAAAGACTAGCAAAAAGTATATTTTGCAACTTCTAGATGAGAAGGTTCTAGCACCTTCTTGTTAGTCCCTAGAATTGTTCATTTCCTTCTGCCAGCTGGACTTAGTGGGGTTTTGCTTGGCTGGGGAATTTCTCTGGAAAACGTTGTAATGATAATACTCCTTCATCTTTTAAAGTTCCCATGTTGCAGAGCTCTTGATGTATTTAATTTTGTTTTAATATTGGACTCTTAGTTGGCCAGTGCTCTTAGCCCTTTGCACTTGTTATGCAGGTCAGCCAAAAAGGCATCTCCTGACTACAGGTTGGAGTGTCTTTGTAAGTGCAAAGCGACTAGTAGCAGGGGATTCTGTTATTTTCATCTGGTACCGACTACTTTATTTCCTAACCAATTTTACGCTGTTACCCTAGTTGTTCGTGTTACACCTTGATCACACATAACACTTTTCCATGTTTCCAGGAATGATAATAACCAACTTCTCTTGGGGATTCGTCATGCAAATCGTCCTCAGACAATTATGCCGTCTTCTGTGCTGTCAAGCGACAGTATGCATATAGGCCTTCTTGCAGCAGCAGCTCATGCTGCAGCCACAAACAGTCGTTTCACTATTTTCTATAACCCCCGGTATATTCATCACAATCCCAATTCAACTAATAGATAACTCCATTTCTATACCTAATTAACATGTCTGCCTTTTATCAGGGCTAGCCCTTCTGAGTTCATCATTCCACTGGCCAAGTATGTCAAGTCTGTTTACCACACACGTGTGTCTGTTGGAATGCGGTTTAGAATGCTTTTTGAGACAGAGGAGTCAAGTGTCAGACGGTAGGTCGAAAATTGAACTGAGTAACAGCATGAAAACTGTGAACTGACAGTTTGTTCTTCTTTCAGATACATGGGTACAATCACAACCATAAGTGATCTTGACTCTGTGCGTTGGCCAAATTCACATTGGCGTTCTGTGAAGGTAACTATGTAATGATTCCAGAGTACCTGCTGTTATCTTGTTTCATTATTCACCTCAACCAATTAACTCTGTTGCCACATGCTTCACAGTTTCCTTTGTGAGAACATGTTCAACCTTAAATGGTAATGGCTGAAATTTTACTTGTTCTAGGTTGGTTGGGACGAGTCCACCGCTGGTGAGAAGCAACCTAGAGTGTCACTCTGGGAAATTGAGCCATTGACAACCTTTCCGATGTATCCAACTGCTTTTCCTTTAAGACTGAAGCGTCCATGGGCTTCAGGGCTGCCTTCTATGCATGGCATGTTCAATGGTAGGCTGATCAACGTGACAAGAATAGCAGTATACATGGTTCTGCTTTTATACAATTCAACCAAGTGTTCTTTTAATCAATTACTGTTCTGTATCATATGCGCAGGTGTCAAGAATGATGATTTTGCTCGTTATTCTTCTCTCATGTGGCTCGGAGATGGGGATAGAGGGGCTCAGTCGTTGAACTTCCAGGGAGCTGGGCGTCACCTTGGCTTCAGCCAAGAATAGATTCTGCATTGCTGGGTCTCAAGCCAGACACATACCAGCAAATGGCTGCAGCAGCACTGGAAGAAATTAGAACTGGGGATCCTTCGAAACAGTCCTCAGCTCTCCTGCAATTCCAACAGACTCAGAATCCGAATGGTGGGTTGAATTCTGTGTATGCCAATCATGTTCTGCAGCAGATGCAGTATCAGGCTCAGCAGTCGTCTCTGCAAACTGTTCAGCACGGTCATAGTCAGTACAGTGGTAATCCTGGGTTTCTTCAAAGCCAGTTTCAGCAGCTGCATTTGCATAATCCTCCGGCACCATCGCAGCAAGGGCATCAGGTTATACAACAATCTCACCAGGAGATGCAACAGCAGCTTTCATCTGGTTGTCATCGTATTTCCGATGTAGATTCTAGCATGCCTGGTTCTGAGTCTGCTTCGCAGTCACAATCTTCATTCTACCAGCAGAACCTCGTAGAAGGAAACAATGATCCATCGTTGCATCTGCACAATGGTTTCCGTAACTTCTCTAGCCAAGATTCCTCAAACCTTGTTAGTTTGCCTCGAACTGACCAATTAATGGCGCCGGAGGGATGGCCTTCAAAGAGGTTGGCTGTGGAACCCCTTGGTCATATTGAATCTCGGTCTGTGCAACCCAAACATGAGAACATAAATCACCAGAGTAATATGTCCCACTTTGCTGGCACCTTGGCACCACAGTCAGCAAGAGACTCATCCAGTGTCCAGGCTTATGGTGCAAATGTTGACAACCAGTTTCTGTCATCATCATTTGCATTCCAGGACGGAATGGCAGGTGCAAGGGGTGGCAGCAGCAGCGGAACTGTTTCTATGGCCATACCTTTGTTGAGGTATAGTGGCGAAGATTTGCCACCCGCAGACACCTTAGCAACTTCCAGTTGTTTAGGCGAATCGGGAGCCTTCAACTCTCTTGATAATATGTGTGGTGTAAACCCATCACAAGATGGAACCTTTGTGAAGGTATGCGTTTTCTACTTATGTATTATGTTCTTTAAATTCTTCAGTGCACATTCTTCAGAGTGGATCTGATGAATTAAGAGGTAATGTGGATCTTATGACTTTAAGAAGTAAAAAGTTCATATTAGGTGGGCTTAGAGGCAAAGAGTTCATATCAATTACTGTACTTCTTAAAGTTTTGTGTGAAGTCTTACAATATCTTGAGCACAATTGTTGGGTCACTAATGACACCATTTTGATGAGTGCCAACACACAGTTACCAGCTAATCCATCTTATCCTATATAACTAAATAGTTGATCCCCACTAACTCAATTATCTAGACATGCAACTATGCCACCTCATCATGCCACCATGCATTCCCCACTAGATTTAATTCTCTCAACATGCAACTATGCCAACTCACTATGCCACTATACATGAGAAAGATCCATGCCTTAACATGCATCTTGCATGTTATACTTATATTAAATAAATTTTATACAACTATATAGTAATCAAATAAATTAAATTATATATGTGCTTGAGTTTCAATTCTCATATTGCTAATCAGAATACTAATGTTTCATACAATCAAATCCCATAGAAATTACTGCATCCAATTCCGGCTGCAACGCACGGGTATCATCTCTAGTTATGCATAGTTCTTCTGCATGAACTGAAGGCTGAATACTTTCGATATTGGTTTTATTAGGTTTACAAATCAGGGTCCCCTGGAAGATCGCTCGACATCACCAAATTCAGCAGCTACTACGAGTTACGTAGTGAGCTGGAGCATCTGTTTGGCCTCGAAGGCCAACTGGAGGACCCCGTAAGATCAGGCTGGCAGCTTGTATTCGTCGACCGAGAAAATGATATTCTTCTCGTCGGCGACGACCCATGGCAGTAAGTGACCCAGAAAAACCATCTCCCATTGTATGCACATACAATAAATTCGATCTCCTCTTCGTGCATAACATCTTCGAATGCCGTTCTTTCCCAGGGAGTTTGTGAATAGCGTAGGGTGCATCAAGATACTCTCGCAGCAGGAGGTGCAGCAGATGGTCCGTGGCGGCGAGGGCCTTCTGTCTTCTGCACCTGGAGCGAGGATGGCGCAGGGCAATGTCTGCGACAGTTATTCTGGGGGCCACGACCTGCAGAATCTCACCGGCAACATGGCCTCCGTACCGCCACTGGACTACTGAAACGGAGAAGACCGGAGTCCAGAACTAAACCCAGCACTCCCAAGGACCGCAGCATCACGGTATCGCGACGTGTTCGGTTCACCAACCCTAGCTAGTCCTCTCCTCGCCATGAACTTTAGTCAATAATATAGTTAGACGATCTACCAACATCGTTCCGATCATGGATATGTTGTATGATCGCTGCTTCGGCTGTATGATAGCCTAGTCTCGGAATGGCAGACAAGAACAGCTCTTATGAATGGAGGCAGTACGGTACCGTGGAAGTGACCACCTTATTATGTAGCAATATGTATGACCTAAAACCGAGTATTCCGGCTGGAGACGCTGGAGCCTAGACTTTTCGCCGTGAACTAAGTGTGGTTGATCCGCCGTGCTGGGAGTCAAAGATTATGTTCTGTTTGTGAGCTTTGGCCTGTAAAGTTGCATAGGGTGGTTGGTAGATATGGTGGACCGGATCATGATTCCATGCGTGCCAAAGTGCAGACCACAGGGATACCCGACTTTTTGAAAGGCCATTCGCTTCCCTGTCTGCTTGTCACGTCAAAAGTTATGTTCACGAAGGAATAACCCTCGAACATATAGTGTTAAAAGTTTGTGGTTGGTAATCTGAGATTCTGAGGTGTTTCTCTTATATTAAGAAAATGACTCTTAAAATAGGCTTTAATCCCGGATGAGGATTTGTGGCTCTCGGGTGCCACACAAGCCTATATCTCGGGAACCGTGATATGCCCAGCGGCGCGGATCGAACTCCCCGAGGTGCCGCCGCCGCCGAGTTCCTCCTCTCGGCCAAATTTCGTGTTTTGACCATTTTTACAAAAAAATCGGGATTTGACCCCACTTTCAATTTTTTTTGACATCTGACCCTTCTGCTACCGCCAAAGGTCTGGGCGGTAGGTTCACGCAGGCTACTGCCAGGGCTTCCGGCGGTGGCATGGACGGCCCACTGCTGTTAGCTAACGGCCAGCGCAACACCCTACCGCCGCAGATCTTGGCGGTAGGTTGAGTTACCCTACTGCCATTTGTTTTGGCGGTAGGCTCCTGTGGGTTCAGGTTTTTACAATTTTTATTGATTGTTTGTTTTGTCACAAGTTTTACATAGTTTTTACAAGGAGGCAAAATATGAACTCACATATTAATAAAGTTCCACATAGCAAATATCAAATCGTTTACATATAGATTCCACATATCAAACAGTTTCCACATAGCAAAAATCAAACAGTTCAACATAGCAAATATGAGCTCACATAAGTACTCCCTCTGTCCGGAAATACTTGTCGAAGAAATGCATAAAAATGAATGTATCTAGAACTAAAATACATCTAGATACATTCATTCCTCCGACGAGTATTTCTGGACGGAGGGAGTAGGAAATAACAAACTTGTCCATATAGTTTGACAACCCCTACGAACACATAGATGCATATGCAATAGATATGTTTATAGGGCGGGTAAACCTCCCCCCTCGTATGTTAGGCCTGGCTGTGGAGACAGATACGGCAGCGGATCCACCGGTTCAGGCGGAGGCGGAACGCTGGTCGGCATCCGACCGTTCAAGCACTCCCACCTTGCCTTGCCGGTGGAGTTTTCGCCTCCGCCTTCCCCACCGATGATATCGAACGCCGATGCGCTTAAGCGGCATCCTGGCTCTCTCCTCCGCGTTGCTCTCGAAGTAGATCCTCCGGCCCAAATTGTGCAGCTCCCAGTTGGAGTGCTGCTTGGCAACTTCAATGGCCGCTTCCCGGCGTTCACGGGAGATAGTTGGATCTCCCTCCATCTCTGCAGTCACTCTCTTCAACTCCTTCACACTCAGCGACCAAGACTTCACATCGTCGGCGATCCATTCTGCCTTCTCGTGCCACCGCACTGCCCTCGTCGCCTGTAGGAACTCGTCTGAAAAAGCGCTCACCGGCTGCAGAAGCTCGGGGAAGGACTGATACACGTACGGAAGTGGCAAGCCGGACGGGTCGTGTTGGAGATGAATGGGCGATGGTTGCGCCACTGTTGCAGACCTAAACATATGGATGAATAACAAAAGTTCATCATTAGCTAAATAAAATACATATATCAAGATGGGTCAAATGCAATATCATATCATATCATATTTACTCCACTACTTGCATCATATAAATTTTTCTTACTCCAAAATTCATCATATCATAAATTTTGTTAACAAAAAAATTGAGAAGTTGATGGTTCAACATTTGTTTAAAAAAAATCTAAGCCTAAACCTAGGGTTCATCAACTAGGGAGGGTTCCTCATATGGTCAAAAAAAAAAAACTAAACCTAGGGTTCATCAACTAGGTTCATCACATTGTAATCATCTAGGTTTTAGGGTTCATCATATCAACTAGGGAGGGTTCCTCATATGGTCAAAAAAACTAAAGCTAGGGTTCATCAACTAGGTTCATCACATTGCAATCATCTAGGTTCATCATATTAACTAGGGTTCATCATATCAACTAGGGATTCTCATGATTTTGAACATGAACATGAACCTTTTTAGGATAAGAAAGCGGATTGATTTGACTCAAACTAATTGGGGGATGGGAGGAGCTTATCTTCCTCTTTCCGAAGCCATATCGATCCATAAAATCCGTGAATCAACGAAGAAGATCGGAGGGGGGAAGTGGAGGAGATGAGAAAATGGGCGAGAGGAAGAAGAAGGCGGCTGGGTGGGTGGGGATAAGGGTTGGGGTGGGGTGGGCGGGGAGGTTGGGTTTATAAATGCCCAAACCCTACCGCCATAGGGCGCGGCGGTAGGAGACCACAACCTACCGCCATAGGGAGCGGCGGTAGGGCGGGAGCATGTGCTAAGTTTCTGTGACCAAAAAATCGAACAACACAGCGGTAGGGTTGCACACCCTACCGTCGGGGCGCTCTGCGGTAGCATCCTACCGCCAAGAGCCATGGCGGTAGGGTGTGCAACCCTACCGCTGAGCTGTTTGATTTTTTGGTCACAGGAGGGGGGCATGGGAGGGAGGCACCCTACCGCCGGGTGTCATGGCGGTAGGCTGTACAGACCTACCGAAGCAGTGTCTGGCGGTAGGGTGGCCCAGTGTGCATTCTTTGCACCTCCTAACTTCTTTTGTCTTCAATTTTTGGCAGACAACATTTAAACAACATATGTATGATATATGAAGCACACAATGTATGATATATGAAGCACACACCACAAATCTATAAATAAGATAGGTTGGATACATAGCAAATAGACATCCATAAAGGTTTTCACCAAGTTATACATAGAAAATTAATGAAACAGTTTCACGAGCAAATCCATATGGTTCACGAAGCAAATATGCAAGTTTTTAGTTCAACGACACGGCAGCAACTTCAGTCCTTCCTTCCCCTCTTCAACATTCGGTCCTCGTTATCCTTGGATCGCTTCTCGGCCGCGGTCTTCTTGCAAGCGGTAGGACGTGCTTTCTGAAACGGGGATGGACTCTTCCAATCCTTCTTCGGCACATTCCTCTTCTCACGCTGGGTTGGCTGAGTTGCTGGAGGTCCGTCGTCATCATCGTACTCCTCATCATCATCATCATCGTCCTCTTCCTCTTCCTCCTCACCATGTTCTTCTTCTGCGCCCTCTTCTTCCTCTTCCTCTTCATCATCATCGTCCTCGCTCTCCTCCTTGTCATCTTGAACCGCCCTAGACGACGAAGGTGCATGGCTCGATGAAGCGAGGCTATGCATCGGTGCAGGAGGAAAAACATCCTCGGTGTTTGTAGCGCACCCAAGCAGGCCCACAAGCCGGCGTGCTTTGTTGACGTATTTCTGCAATGATAACGAAACAATATGAACTTCTCGAATGTCCAATGATAACGAAAATGAACTCCGTATTACCTTCACCGTTTCCCTCAACTTGTTCTCACTAGCTCGAGTCCCAGGGATAGCACTAAGCGCATCAGAGGCATGAAAAATGCTTTTGTTCAGCTTCGAAGACTGCAAAGTAATAAAATGAGTCAGTAGCACTAAAAGCTGATTTCAGCCAACCGTTGGTTCAAAAGAGGTAAAAACAACATACCACTCTGTTCATGAGGGGTCCATACTCCCTAAACCCGCCTTGAAGCTCTCTGATGCTCTCGTTGTAGGCTTCATTCTTGGAGGCGTCATCGAACAGGTCTTCGGCATCTGCTGTAGTCCACTAGGGCCTCAGACGCAGACGATGCTTGATGCCATCGTCGTACCACAGCATGTGATCCTCGTACTCGTCCCAGTCAATCACTCTTCTCTCTGTGTCTTTGCATCCTTTCCACTCGTTCCATTCCTTCATGTATCTCGCATGTTCGGCTTCCCAATCCGTGATTGATTGATTCTTCTGCCTGCTCATCCTGCAATGCATAAGAAAGAATGTAAAACACCCTTCTTGTATGAATGTAAAGAATCGATGAGCACGGCTTGTGGTACTCACTGGTGTAGGTCGTAGCCACCGGTATCGTGGCCGGCTGGTGGTGTGTGTTGCGCCTTACCAAATTGTGCGGCAACGCGCTGTGGCAAGTGGTACTCCACGGCATAGACACAAATCATGGGCACGATGCACCGGAAGAGAAGCCGGTCCTGCTTGCACATGCTGTTCAGCTCGAACCCCCACTCTCGATCACTATACGGCCGCAAAGTAATCTATAACGAAACAATGGTAAGTTCAAGTGAAAGTGTTATCAAAACTATTCAAAATGTAGTTCTTATACCTGGAAAGGCGTGAGAGCATCAAGCTCGTTGCTGAAGACCTTGTACAAGGCCTTCGATTCGCCCGTGTAGACACGCACCACGTCCCAAGCGTATGCGACGGTCGGGTTCCGATCATCTTCGTCATCTCCGCCGTAGTCCGTCCATGCACGCGAGCGCAGCTTCTCTGGACGTCCCACCGGGATTCGCTCCCACATCCAAATGGAGAGGCCCCATACACATCCACACATACCGGACGTGACTTCCACTCTCTGGTCGCGTCGTCAAGCTACAAACCAAGTATAGATGATAAGATGTCAAAATCTAAAGCATCACACGTCCATGATATTTGAAAGAAAGTGATATTCACTTACCGAACGGTATAGATAGGCAAGTCCGGCGGCCCCCCAGCTGTACCCCGCATCCCAGTCCTTTAGGAAGTCGAGATACATCCATAGGGCAGAGTTCCCGGAGCAGTCCGGAAACACCACCTCCGTGAGAATGTACACAGGTAGGCCCTGGCGTACTGCTCCACCACCCGGGCCTTGGCATCTTTCGGGCACTTGCTCTGGTGCTTGAGGAACCATGGCAGCGGTATGCCGGAAGTCTGGTTGCTCTTAGCGAGGGGGGGGGGGCAGTCGCCCATGAGGATGACAACCCTATCATGCCAGTTCACCCTCTCCACTCTTCCTGTGAGAGCACGACCCTCGAGCGGTAGGGCCGTAATCATCGCCCAATCCTTGAGGGTCACGGTCATCTCCCCACATGGAAGATGAAAGTTGTGCGTCTCTGGCCGCCACCGGTCGATCAAAGCCGTGAGAGCTGAGTGGACGAGCGTCGGCGGCTTACGCTTGAACTGCAGGACGAAACCCAATAGTCGGGCTCTCCTGAAGAACGGTGCGTACCGCTCGTCATACTCCATCTTAACCGTCGTCTTGTGAGCCCTCATCCGTAGTGGCGGCAGCATCTGTGAAAATCAATAACCAAAGCATAATTAGCATAGACATAATAGTTAGCAACGTGTTTTCATCAATTCGAAAGATTTGGTTTAAAATGGTAATTACCACTCCATTCTCAATGAAACGGGCATGGTGACGCTTGTCGAACCTAGGGTCAAGCATGGTGTACTTCGTGCCGATGTCGTCTGCAAGAGGTGGCCTCCTAAAAGAATTGCATAAGCATATCAAAAGATTTTTCAACATGAACTAGGGTTCATCATTAACTACGAAACATATCGATGCATAACAAAGGTTAATCACATCCAACAGAACCTATGAGTTCAATCTTTGAATAATCATATATCAAGATTATCATGAACATGAACTAAATACAATACATATATCAAGAACTAAATAAAATACATATATAAAGATGCAATCACCATGGTTCAAATGCATCATATCACATATTTTCTCCAACAAAATCCAACATGCATCATCTCATATTTTGTTAAAAAACAAAAAACATGAACTAGGGTTCATCTTGAGGATTCATACACTACATATAACAAATATATCCAATATTCATCTCCAATATTCATCATACACTACATCCAATACTTGCATCATAGCATAGGAACATGCATCATCTATCATAACAAATGCCTCCAACATCCATCATATAAAAAAACATTCAAATCAAATATGAACTAGGGTTCATCTTAACTCAACCATACCAACTAGTCAATAGAGTTCATATCTAACACAATATAACTTCTAGAATCAACCTAAATAAATCCTAGGGTTAAAAAAATATTCACTCTAGTTCAAAAAAGGAGTGATTTGAATCGAATAATACGACGAATCAAAAGGTCTTTGATTAAAACTAATTGGAGGGATTGAAAGAGCTTACTTTTCTTTCTTCAGGGCCATCTCGATCCGCAAAATCCGTGAAGAAACGAAGAAGATCGGAGGGGGAGTGAAGGGGATGAGAGAGGGCGAGTTGGAGGAACTGCTCTGTTCTTCGTGGTGGGGGGGGGGGGAGAATGGGGGTGGGGGGGCCCCGCGATTTATATATGTCCACACCCTACCGCTAGAGGCTTTGGTGGCCAAATTCACTGTTTTGACCCTTTTGTGCGCGTTTAGCCGCATCTGATCCCTCTTTGGAAAGTTTTTCGGATCTGACCCTTTTCCTACCGCCACCCGAGCCGGCGGTAGGCTAGAACACCCTACCGCCACCAGCTCTGGCGGTAGGGACCGGGTCAACGTCGACGGCGCCGTCTGCCTGCTGACGTGTGGCTACCGCCACTGGCCGTGGCGGTAGGTCTAGGAAGCCTACCGCCAGAGACGGTGGCGGTAGGTTCCTTTCGTGCTTGGTGGCTACGGGCGGGACCTACCCCACCCACCAACCCATTCTTCCTCCTCCCCTCGAGTCGAACAGAGGCGAGTGGCGCCTTTCTCCTCCTCCCGATCCCCTCCCTCGATCTCCCTCTTCCCTCCACCATTTTCGCGGAGCTTTGGGGCAAATCGAAGAGGCCGGTAAGCTCCTCCATTCACTCCAATCATTTTTTGAAATGCTTTTTTATTTTTGAAGCTATTTTTGGCACTAGGTGCAACCTAGGTTTTGGTGTTGATTTTTTTATGATGTTTTAGTTGTTTAGTAGTATATGATTTAGTAGTAGGCTTATGAAAGGATGTGTGGGTGAAACCATGAGATATGTGAGGATATGTTGGTGAATGCATATATGTGAGGATATGTTGGTCAAATTTCTTTTGTTATGTAGATATGAATTGTATGAGAAGTTTTTGTGTATGGTGAATGCAAGATTGTGAGGATGAAGGCATTGCAAAATTCTTAGATGGTTAATGCATTGTAAAATTGTGAGGATGATTTTTTTGCAAAATTTGTAGGTGGTTAATGCATAGTGTGAAAATGTGTGTATTTCATATAGATGCTTTTTGTTGTGATGGAGAATGCATACTAATAATATGGTATTTTCATATTTTGCAGTTTATAATTGTAGATGTTTGGTTTTAGTTTTTTTATTCATATGTATAGACGATGTTGTCTAATAAGTGAAAAAATTATATATTTGTTAGGATGGCCGAGGATGAGGACAATGGGCGTTTGTATACGGGGCTTGACCTTGCTTTTGACAAGGACCATCATGCCCGTGCTATCGAGCGTGGAGAGGTAACAATTTTCATGCTACTTTTTGAATGAAGGAAGCTTGACATATTTTCTCAATTGTTACAGAAACTTGCTGTCATCCGCTTTAGGAGCCACACGATTTAAAAACCAGATGCAATATGGCGTGCGCCACGAGCCGTACCTTGAGCGTGCCGGGCTGCTACCGTTTGTTCTTGATTCAAGCGTGTGCCGCCGTCGATGTGCCATTCAGCTCTCACCGCCCTCGTCGATCGTTGGCGGCCGGAGACACACAACTTCCATCTCCCTTGTGGTGAGCTAACGGTGACGTTGGAGGACTTTGCCATGATCACTAGGCTTCCCATTGACGGCAAGGCTCTCACCGGACGAGTGGACGGCAAGAACTGGCGTGCGAGGGTTACCCCTCTCATGGGTGACTTCTCGGCCTCTCTTAGTGCCCAGGGAAGGACTGACAACAGGACAAACGGCGTCCCATTCCCTTGGCTCCAGCATCATAGGTCGGGATGCCCTGAAGAAGCCAATGAGGAGACCGCGGAGCAGTATGCTCGAGCGTACGTGTGGCACCTCCTATCACAGGTGGTCTCTGGAGACGTTGCTCCTTGGATGTTTCTTGACTTCTTGGTATTTGGGGCCGAGAGAAGTACAGCTGGGGGTCTGCTGGGCTCGCCTACTTATACCTTCAGGTAACAAGTTATGCAAATATCCATTAAGCATGGTAGTATGTTCATGAATTCCTACAAAGAGCACTCCTCCAACTCTTATGTTAGTACATTTAACCGGTTTGATTTTTGGGTTGTAGCTCGACGTCACATGTAGGAAAACCACCTCGAGGCCATGCATGGGTGGATGTATTTGGGGCCTCTCGGTGCGGATGTGGGAGCGTTTGCGGTTGGGCGTCTGAAAAGCATCCTTCACCGCCTTGCGTGTGGGTAGGCCTTAATGAAGAAGATGATGTTTTCGACTCCCCACCGTGGCATTCTCTTGGGACCGGGTTAGAATATTTGGAAGCAAGAACAAGTCCTTGTACAAGAATTTCATCAACGAAATGGACAGCCTCACATATCGTCAGGTATACCGATTCAATATTTTCTCTAAGCTTCCATCAAATGCATTGGTCGAACTAATAGCTCGTTGATAGGTTAACTGGAGGCCTTACGAGGAAAATAGGGGTTTCAAATTGAACCAGATGTGCACTAGGGACTCCTATCTTTGGCGGATCAGGTGCCCTCTCATATGCATTTATGCTGTGGAGTGGCATCTACCACATCGAGTGGCCATGCAATTTGATATGAGGCAACGCACCCCACCGGAGCCAGCAAGCACGGGTGGACTTGAGCTTCACAAGTGAGTTACCTAACCGAGGCTATGTTAACCAACAATACAATGTTTCAAATTGTTTCTTATGCTTTGTCGTTGTCATTCTTTGCAGTCAGAACCGAAAGAATAATCAGAATGTGCTTGAGTGGGGACAACACCATGCTAGGTATGTTGAGATGTGGGAGCAGAGGCTCGGTTCTAGAGAGACGGGTATGACTTTGGAGGACATGAGGAATTATAAAGAAACTCATCTAAAGTGGTATGACAATGGGAGGCGATTTCGGGTGCGTTTGAGGCCAAGGTGGACCGACGCAGATCTCGCAGATCATGATGCAAACAATGAATCAGACGATGAGTATGACGCCATAGTGAGAAGTACACAAGGTTCTCACAGAGAGTATGCGCCCTTGGTGATAGAGTGGTAAGTCTTGTGAACCTATTTGAAGAGTGGATTCATATTAGCTTGATTGTGCAAACTTTTGAGCTTACGTTGAATTTTCGGACTTTTGAGCTCAATAGAAGTATCATCGAAGGCTCGAATGCACTAATCCATAACCCCGGGACTCCGGAGTCGGATGCTACCTTGAGGGAAACGGTGAAAGTAAGCACTAGAGATCCTTAGTCTGTTGCATTAAAAATGTTTTACTTCACAAGTCCTTACTCGGTTGCATTAAAAATCTTTGTCTCTTTGTTGTTGTTGTTGCTGCAGCGTTTCATGAAACGTTGCCGGAAGCTAGTCACCATTCTTGGATGCGCAAGCCCGGGTGACGTAGATGTGCATGCTCCGAGCACATCCATGGTGCAGGCTAGTGGAGCCGCCGCTTCTTCTAGCCACGCCGGTGCTAATACTAGCCACGCCCATGCTTCTTCTAGCCACGCCGATGATGGCAGCAATTCCGGTGAATCTGAGGAGGAAGAGGAGGTGGACTTGCAGGACGACGAAGCCCCGGAAGAGATGAACATGTCACAAATGATGGATGCACCACCGGCCTCCCAAGCAAAAAGGGTTTCTCACCCTCATGATGATCCATTCAGCCCGTCACCGTTCCAAAAGCCGCTCCCTCGTCGTCGCAAGAAGACCGCGGATGAGGGGTGCTCTAAGAGAGGAAGAATGGGACGATGACCTAGTGTTTGGCCATGTTGAACTATAATGAGCTTCTAGTTTGCTTTGGACTTGAGGACTTTTATTTCAAGTATTATGTTGGACTTGAGGACTTATATTTCTAGTGTTCTGTTGGTATTGTTTTCTACTACTTGTGCTATATCTATTACATATGATGAACTGCTGTGAAAATTGTGCATATAAGATGTTATATGATCTGAAAACTGTGAAAACTGATGTTTGCATGTCTGTTCTGTTGCTGGTGTGAGGGCAGGACCCTACCGCCATAGTCTCCGGCGGTAGGGTTCGCAGTCCTACCGTCGGAGACTATGGCGGTAGGCAGGGGGCAGAGCTGGAGCAAATGTTACCCGATGCACCACTTTAAAAAGGCATAAAATTTTCAAGCAAGGATGTATTGACTAATGGTGTGTGTCATAGGTTCTAGCACACATTATTGGATATAATAGAAGGCGATTTGTAAAAATAAAAATGTAGCCATCAAATGTTTACTATAATGATAAAACAATGGACACAATTACTTGAAAAGGACTTGCATTTTAAAATTCCAAAATACAACGCTGGACTACATGGTTCAGTAGAACATAATAAAATGCCCAAATGAAAGTACTTAGATGGCTAAAAACTGGAAATTACCTCTAGTAGGTTCTATTCCTCCAAGCCATGAAATACTCAACCACTTAAATATTGGTGACCTTTTTCATTTCTTCCTTCTCCACATAAAAATAACATCATCACACAAACTATCATCATTGAGGTGATTGCCCGGATCATATTGAACCTCCTCTTCCCAATTTATGTCTTTTGGGACATATTGCTGCTTTTCTTTTGGGAGAAACTTAGGCATGGTATTGTATTTGACAAATACAAATTATAAATGAGACATGAAGACTTCTATAGACAAAAAGTATAATTTAATTAAAATTTATAACCCTAGAAAATGCCCCAAGTTTTTGCTATAACATAGTCATTTATTGTATTTACTACAAATTTATACATGATTGTTGCAGTTTGTAAACAAAATTAGGAAAAGCAAGACAAAGGCGCAACCACAATTGTGGCCTTTTGTAATCTATATATCCTATATGGGCGCACACAGAGACAAGATTCAAGATTGGAATTTGGAAAGGATGCGAAAATTACCGAGAGCCGGACCGGCCGATAGCGTGCAGCGTCGCTCGCGTGCGTCGCGTCGTCACTGTGTGAGGACCCGTCCTGTGTGGCGTCCGGCCGCCGGCGCACTGCCGCTGCCGATCTCCCGCATGTGTATGGGATGGCGATACGCAGGGGGCGTATGGAGTATCGTACGCGTCCACATAAATCCATCATGGATCGATTAGCCTTGTTAGTGGGGAAAAAAGGTGGATCTATAAGGCTTGCGTACGTCACTACATGAAGAGATCTTTTTTTTAGAGAAAACTACTGGAGTACGTGAGGAGATCGATCCGCAAGCGAACCGGCGTGCATACACGCCCGCACGTGTGTCCTCCTGCCGTCCTGCGTTGGGCGGTCTGATGCAGGTGAAACGGGCTGACCCTGATGCACAGCTCTTGGGCCACCCTGATGCACTGGGCCTTATTACTTAATAGGTACTGCTAGTGATTTTTTTCACCCGTATTCCTGTGCATACGGGTCGGCCCAATGGGCTCCGCCGGCCAGGGTCCTGCCCTCACACCATCCACTAGAAAAGGATAAGGTACCCCCCCACACACACCCACCCATTCAGCATCTTTCCTTCCCGAGCTGGTCTTCTATTTTTCACCTCCCTCCCCATTGAAGCCCTCCCAAATCCATCTTCATTCTTTGAGATTTGTCCGGTGGATCCGGACTATTTTCATCTTTGAAGGTATCTCTATCACCCCTCTCAGTTTTGTTGGCTGGAATCATATCATTTGGTTGCATTGTTAGCTTTGTTGCAAACCCTAGTTTTAGTCATTTTGTGTTAGTAGATTTGTAAGGTTATATATGTGCTTACTATGGTCGCAAGTTAGTGGATCTGACACTTCACAGTACAAACTACGGTTGTGGTTAGGGTTAGTGCTTAGGGTTATGCTTATGGTGCCTTTGGTTTTGGGTGTGAGAAGACCAAATGTGGGGTGGGGTTAGTGCTTAAGGTTATGCTTACGATGACCGTTATAGTTACCCCTCGACTTGTAGGATGTCACCGATCATCTTCTTTGAGACTTCCGCAGAGGCGGCGGCAAAGCGTGAACGCGAAGTCATTGAGGAAAAGATGAAGCTGTGGGTCGAAGCCGTCGATGCATTGAATGTGGCTTGTAGTGACTTTTCAAAATACTATGTGAGCGAGTGTGATGATGACAAAGTTGAGTTCTATGATGCTAAACAGAAAAACATAAGCAAGCTCAAGAACGCAGAGAAATTTCATAGACGTGCTCTTGCAAAGCAAATTGCATTGTGCGGTACAAGGGATGAAGTGCATGAGATGGACTTGAAAAACCCCGGCCAGGTCATTGATTGGCTAGTCAGGCAACCATCTTCGCTGATAGCTAGTCGGGCTTCTCGTTGGGCTTGGGTCCGTGAAAGAAATGATGTCATTTGCTGCAACCCGGGGCCGTACGACAAAGATTTCATGTTGATGGACGAATAGAGTGGGTTGAAACACATGATCTTCTAGTGTCATTTGGACTATGATGACATGTACCCTTATCATTTATGTAACCTATGTCATTTGAATTTCTACTTATGTTATGTATGCCAAGACATTTGGATTCGATCTTATGTTATGTACCTTATGTACCTTATGTCTTTGGTCATTATAAATAAGTTATGCTTTGTGTTTGTCTTATATCATTTGACCCTAGTTTTTTTTCAATTCAATATAGAATGGAAAAAAGGACCCGGGAGGTGCAGATAGCATATGAGAAGTGTGAAGTAGAACGACGCCGTAGGATGCTGAGGGAGCTTCGAAAATGGAGTAATGTGATTGTGAAGAGGCTTACGCGGCTAGGAGTGATTTCAACAAGTATGTGTTCGTGAGTTCCACAAGAGCTCGAGAGAGAAAAATGGAAGATAGTTAATGAGTTGCGGGAGAAGGAAGATGAGTGTAGATGGACTTTGTACTGGAGATAGCTTTCTCCGTAAGCATTGACGAATTTGAGGAGGTGGACATGGCAAAGCCCGGACAGATCATTGGATGGGCAATCAACCAAGGAGTGCCGGAGAAACCAACCCGACGTGCACGATGGGCCTGGTTCCACGAGGAAAAGGGTTGCATGATCCATTTGGCGGGTTCTGCAGAGTATGAACCAAAGCCTAATCCAAAGCGTGCTGCACTAATCGAACGTATTAAGCAGGTTAGGGCGTCTTTCCGACAATTAGGGGATCCTTTCCGGGTACTTAGGATGCTACCGGGCATGATGTTGGTCATTTGAACTTGTCGAAATGATGTGTGTCTTTTGAACTATCGGACATGACATGTGTCATTTGAACTATGTAATGGGTGTTGCTTGTTATTTCAATTATCGGACATGATATGTGTCATTTGAACTATGTAATGGGTGTTGCTTGTTATTTCAATTATCGAACATGACATGTGTCATTTGAACTATGCACCGGGTGTTGCTCCTTTTTTCATTTATCGGACATGACATGTTGCAACTCACTTTTTTTCATTTTGCCATAAAAACATAGTTGACAATAGAATTACGCACATCCCTACTAGGTGTTTTGCAGGGATCAAATCCTACCGCCACTGCCTCAGGCGGTAGGCAACCAAACCCTACCGCCATAGCCTGTGGCGGTAGGATGCCTACGCGTCGCACCAGACACTAGACGCAGTGTGTCTGGGCGGGTGCGTGAGTAGCAGGGCCTACCGCCACAGCCTCTGGCGGTAGGGTCCCTTCGCGTCGCATCAGACACCAAGCATAGTTTGTCTGGCTCGGTGCGTGAGTAGCAGGGCCTACCGCCACTGCCCCCGGCGGTAGGAAGCCACAGGCTACCGTCGTAGACTATGGCGGTAGGGCTCAAATATCTACAAAATGAAAAAAAAACAATCAACACGTTAGACAAAGTAGATAACTAAACAAACAACAATCATATATATAGCTGAAAATATTTCAGCAACAATTTGTCTGACACTTTTTTCAACACAATCACAAATAGTTCATACACGATCACAAATAGTTCAACACGATCACAAATAGTTCAACACGATCACAAATAGTTCATACATAGTGGAATAAAATAGTCTCAAGTGCAATATAATCAAATATCCGGCATACGAAAGATACAACTTCAATAGATGCATCTAAAGATCACTAAGGAAACATGGGCCCTTTTCCCTTCTTGTAACGTGCCTCATCCTCCTCTTGTGCATCACGAGCCCTTGCAAGCTTTCTTGCCCTCTCTTCTTCACGAGCAGCCTTCTCTTTGCGTGCCCTTTCCTCCTCGCGTTTCTTTCGTTCCATCTTCTCCTTCTGACGACGCTCTTCATCCAAGCCTCTCTGAAAAGCTTCTTCAAACAACCGTTGCCTCCTAAGACAATCTCGATATTGGTCCTTTTTGACATCCTCTGGAACATCTTGATCTATCCACGTGAATTACTTGCAAAGAGGAGGCGGTGACTGCATAGGATAAACAAATTTGTTGTTAGGATTATGAGTTGAAGTTGGACAAATTTTGAGATTGCTCTTTGACCATACCGGTGGTACGTCATATGCGTTTGTTGGAAGCGCCCGATCATGTGCATAGTTGGGACACACAAAGAATCTCCTCCCTTCAGTCCATGACTTATTGCGGTCGGTGGATACCTTCACCTTGCAAACATCTCCACACCAACATGATGGAGTTTTCATATCTTTTTCCTTCACCTCGTCTAGCTTGGCGTTCTCCCACTTGTTCGGCATGTCTTCATGATCAGCACAATGGCCTCGTCATGGAACCGGATGAAGACATGCCTACAAAAATAAGAGTGGTTGTTAGTGAAAGATATCAACATAATGAATAGAGGAAATGAAATAAGAGAGATTACACAAAACAACAAGTACCATTCATATTATTTCAACCATTCGGATTAAGCAAAACGTCAATAGGCCTTCCTCTATCGATCCTCCTCGTCCTAATAAGACCCGAAGCACGACCACCTCTAAGACTAGTCCGTCCTCCACGCCCACCAATAGTAGTCCCTCCTCGTGCACTACCTCTAAGACTAGTCCGTCCTCTACGGCCACCAGTCCTACCTCCTCATGTGCCACCGCAACCTCCACTACGAACACCCGTTTGGCTAGAGCTCGTGTTGGCATCGGTCCTTGATTTTTTGCTGCATGTCCTAACATTGTGTCCCGGATCGTCACATTGTCCACAATTGTTGATGTCCGGTGGCTCCATGAAATGACCGCTACCAAACTGTTTCATTCATGTGTAACCAGCTAGATCATCCATGTCACTCCTAAACCTCTTCTTCCTTCTTCTTCCCTTTGTAGGCACCATGAGTTCAGGGTCGTGCACGATATGTGGGCCATCATACTCAAAGCGGCGTGGTGATCAAGGAAAGGATGAAATCGAGGCGCCCATGTCAACCTCATGGCTTCCAATGTGAACTCCTGCAACCGCACGGTCCTCCCATCAGAAACATGCAAGTTTCTCGCCTTGGCCGCCGTCATCAAATGCGAGCACGGCCAGTGGTACTTATGAGGCCTCTCACACTGACACCACCGGTTCTTGAGGTCCACCTTATACGCAACACCTCTGTAAGCCACACAGTCTCGTGTTGTGCCACCTGGCTCGTCCACTTGATAGATCATTTCTTTGTCATTGAATCTAATGATGTGTTGATGCGAGGACTTCCTTGCTTGAAACCTCAACCAATCATCAACCTTGTTGGGATACTCTTTTTTTTCACCTATCCATTTGGCGGTGGTTTCAGAATGCCTAAGAAAATACTCGTTCAGCTTGAAGAAGGTGTATTTCAGTATTGCAGTCACCGGCAAAGAACGGACGCCCTTAAGCACATTGTTGAAGCATTCAACCATGTTGCTCGTCATGTCACCGTATCTCCAACCTCCTTCATCGTAAGCGCGTGACCACTTATGCTTCTCCCCATAATTCCTTTCCAAGAATGCTCTTCCACCTTTGTTCTTTGCTAATGCCTTGAAGAGTTTATCATACCGGATTTTGAATGAACTGACGGTGAAGGCCACACAAACATGGGTAAGGTCTTTACAAAACTCCTTGCTCTTGCATGCCCGGTAAAAGTTCGCCACGAAATGCCTCATGCACCATCGGTGATGAAGCTTTGGAAGCCCAGGAATGACAACTTCTATGGCTTTGAGAATGCCATGGTGCCGGTCCGATATAATGCATACCTGCCTCTTCCCAATCACCTTGGTCCTCACATGCCCCATGAACCACTCTCAATTGTCGTCATGCTCGGAAGGAACTAAAGCAAAGGCCACCGGCAACACGTTATCATTGGACGAATGAGCCATTGCCACCATTAGTGTGCCCTTGTATTTGCTGGTCAAGAAAGTGCCATCTATAGACAACACCGGACGACAATGCTTAAATGCCTCGATGCATTGCCCAAAACTCCAGAAGGCACGATGAAACACTCCGTCAATGTCCTCAACCCCATGCTGCATGCCTAGGTTCTTATGTGCAATGGCTCCCAACATCCTCGGAAGAATATTCTATGCGGCCGCATAATCACCGTGCAACATCCTAATAGCATTTGACTTGGCCTTCCATACTTTCCCATAGTTGACCTTGTATCCGTACATTTTTTCAACAATACTCATCAAAAACTTCACCTTCACGGTTGGGTCATGGGATATCTCATTCAATAATTTGTAGCCGAGAAACTCTGATGTGAGTTGACGGTGGCCCTTGCTTCGGTCAGCTTTGTCTGGAGGTATGCACTCATGAGTAGCTACACAAATTTTCAACTCCCATTGCCCCGTTTCATGAATTTTTCTTCCACGAACCTTCCATTTACATCCTTCTTTGTCACACTTCACGGTGTACCGCACCTCTTGGTTAGAATGACCAACAACAAATGGCCTATGGTTCCGAATGGCGTAGTCACTCAACCACATCTTAAACTCTTGGAAGCACCCAGACTTGATGCCTTTTTTCAAATGAGCATTCTCGTCCTCATTCTTGGGCCTTGGATCGCCGATTCTCGGGCACGGTGTTGGTTCAACCAACCCCAGTCTCATGCCACCATCAACAATGGCATGGTCGGCAAGGCTAAGATCACGAAACAATGGGGTCCTCTTTCCTTGCCGTGCACCTCCTTGAAGAATTGATTTTCTTGCACCGTGAATCCATCTTCGTCCAAATCTTCCTCAGGACCCTCATCATCGTGAGCCATAACCACACATACGGTTATAAGGGAGGCTACGATCCATGTCTTGTTGATGGACAATGACATCCAAGTTACCTATTGGATTGTAATGAATCTCTTCTTCTTCCGCATAAGCATCATCATCATCAACATGAGCCATATCATTTATCTCCGGGTCTTGAATTACTATGGCTCTATCATTCATCTCCGCTTCATTTGATTGACTACTTGGTGGTTGGCTACAAGAATTGGGGACATACACCTCCACCCTAGCATCATGTATTGGGGAGGAGGCATGCCGGTTCAAGTCAATTTGTAGCAGAGGAGCATCAACCTTGGTGGCAAATAATTCAAGTGAGTTGTCTTGTGAATGCTCTACTTTACCCTTGTACACCTTCCAATGCAATTCCGAGGTGATAGGCATACTCTTCAACCGAGACTTCACCCCACTCCAACATCATACCTTCCAATAAGTTTAAGCTCATCACTTGGGTCCATCCAATGTAACAAACTTCTAACTTTCACAACTACATCCTCATAGGTTGGGCTATACTCAAATACCATGTGTTCTTCCCCTTCATCGTCATTGCCATTCATAAATGTCTCCTTATCCAAATAATGGAAATTCACGAGACAACCCATCTAAATAAATTTTAGATAATGTCAAAGATAGGCGGCAACATAATATGGGACAATATCCATTGTGCATCCCATGGATCAATAAAAGTTCTATGCAATACATTTAAGCAACAAAACAAATAAC
This sequence comes from Aegilops bicornis, assembly GCA_021605145.1. Classification (NCBI taxonomy): domain Eukaryota; kingdom Viridiplantae; phylum Streptophyta; class Magnoliopsida; order Poales; family Poaceae; genus Aegilops; species Aegilops bicornis. The sequence continues at coordinate 97,151,034 of CM038673.1, forward strand.
AACTAAAGAACAAAATATCATGGCTTAACCCTAACAACTAAAAAATGACTTTGCTTACCACTAACCCTAACCCTAGAAATAACCAAAACAATAACCATAGATCTAGCTACAAACAACAAAGTTAGCACACTACACATGGTCAATCACACATATACAACCCTAGATCTAGATCTACCATCCATCAAATCCATTGATTTCACACAAAATGTAGCACAACTAGGGTTTGCATAAACGAAATCAATGCCGTCAAATAAGTTGATTCCAACCAACCAAAAAGAAGAGAGTGGGTGAGGTACCTTGAGGGATAAAAATGGCCTCAATCCACCGGAGAAAACTCAAGCAATGGAGATGAATTTGATGGAGCCCTAGGATGGGGGAGAGAGGGGGAGAGGGGCTCAGCTCGGGGAAGAAAGGATTTGGGGGCGAATGGGTGGCTTGTGGGGCCCACCTAACCCCCAGCCATTGGTTTTATGCATCCAACACCCTACCGCCACCGTCTCCGGCGGTAGGCTTCCTATACCTACCGCCACGGCCAGTGGCGGTAGCCACTTATCCACGTCAGCAGGCAGACGACGCCGTCGACGTTGACCCGGTCCCTACCGCCAGAGTTGGTGGCGGTAGGGCGTTCTAGCCTACCGCCGGCTCGGGTGGCGGTAGGAAAAGGGTCAGATCCGAAAAAAATTCAAAGAGGGGTCAGATGCGGCTAAACGTGCACAAAAGGGTCAAAACAGTGAATTTGGCCGGCTTTGGCGGTAGGTTCAGACATCCTACCGCCGGGCGGAGCGGCGGTAGGGTGTGACGGAGGGGTACGGAGGCCGTTATCGCTATTGACGTGGATAAGTTTGCTACCGCCGCAGGTGTTGGCGGTAGGCTATAGGATCCTACCGCCAATGGTGAAAGGGTCAAATGTCGAATTTTTCTCATACTGGGGTCAGATCTCGATTTTGTTTGACAAAAAGGTCAAAACACGAAATTTTGGCCCTCCTCTCCGATCGGGGATTCGCCGACTACGCTCCCAGAGCCGCTGCTGCCCTCGCTGCTCTGTCTCCACCACCTACCACCGCCGTGGTCGTTGGCATCGGCCGGAGTACACCAGAGGCGTTCGGGCCCAACCCTTACGGCCCGAACGATTCTATCGGAGTGACGTGGCAACAACCCAATGCCAAGATTCGAGCAGTGCGATCGATCGGTAGCTGGAGCGTTCGGGCCGAGATGCCAGGGAACGGACGTCAGGCACCTATCATTTGGAAAAGTATATTCAGTACGCGAGCCAAATATTAGGTATCTTGGCCTGGCAAGGTATATTATTTTTAAGACAATTAATTCATTTTTAAGACAATTAATTCTTATTGAAAGTTGGAACCAAAAGATTATTTCTTTGAGTATGCAATTGCAATAGAGAATTCAAAGAAACTCAAAAGAAGAATGGTCTTTGTCTCGTACAAGCACTTGTTAAAATGATGCTAGACAAAGGTACACAAAATGACGTCTGCCACATCACTACGCCGTGGCTCCCTGAGCAATCATCTCTGCGTCATTGCCTCTCTCCAATCGTCCAGGTAAGTCGATCAATTCCCTACTCTGCTTTTCATTGTCGAAATCTAACAAACCTTGAATTTCAACCCCCGTTCATTTAATAGAACATACTGCTTTGACTGGCAAGAAATATGAATCTTTTTGCTTGACTAAACCGGTTAGCTCTGTATTTAGTTTGAGTATGGATCAGTGGTTTAGAACAATATAAGGGAGCTGGAAAAAAAGGACTAATGTTTCTGAACAAAAATAAAATGTAACATGATCTTTTAAAACTGAATCAATCCTTTTTATTGAACATAGTACAGACGTAAACGCTCATATACATGCGCATACACTCACCCTTATGAACGCACACATGCATATCCTACCCTTATGAGCACCTCCGAGAGACTGAGCCGGCATATCATCTTGAAATTCACTTACATTAAATGCGCATCGCCGGAAATCCTGAAATAAATTTAGGAATAAATGCGAGCACCAGGACTTGAACCCTGCTGACCTGAAGATATCACTGTCCCTCTAACCATCCAATCACAGGTTGGTTCGTAAACTGAATCAATCTGGGAAAGCACAATAAAGCCCTGGGAAGATGTTTTAACTACACCCAAACTGGATATGTAGCCTTTGCATGCAAAATACGAGTGAACTATATAGTGCTAACAAGAGATGTTATTTTTACTTTTCTGTTTATATATGCAACTATGTATGCGTTTCTGCAGTTTTCTTAAAAAAAACTTTCGACAACACATATTAAAGCATCTTGAAACTTCACAATATCATTTTGGCACTATTCAAAATATAGGCCCACTAGAGCCGTCCACCAAAGTGACCTTTTAACTTTAAGGGTCACTTTTATGGACTTTTTTAGTTTTTATTGTATAAAGGTTGCGTCAATTAATTTCGATCGAACGGTGTTCTAAAACTGGTATTAACTCTTGTGCAAATGCCTGTATCAATCATACGGACCCGCAAACCTCCGCAACCGTCCGGACCGCGGGAGCCATTGAATGCGGGCCTGTATCGGTCCTGAGGATGGGGGACGCGATTTCTCCCGCAAAACAGAGACAAAAGTGGGGGAGCTTTGCGGGAGTCCGGACACGTGAAACATCAGAATTCGACACTTGTGCCCATCCAAAACCCTTCCCGGACTCCGGGACTCCATCCTCCCCGTTCTCTCTCCTTCCTTCTTTCTCTCTTGCCTTCGCCGTCGCTCCACCACCCCGGCCACCACGGCATACCCCTACCTGGAACTCTGCATCTCCGTCACCTCAGGCGCTCCAGCAGGGCTCCACCCCGCTTCTTCTCCGACCCTTGTCCTCCGACCGCCTTGTAGGTACCATCCGTTGTTGTAATTTTCACCATGCCCGACAACTGTTCGATGAATTATCGGAGCTAAAAATGGTTGTCCCTTCTTCTTTTTAGCAATGGATTTCTATTTGAAGTACATGTACGAGCAGTATGTTGAGTCGTCCGACGACACGTCGGGCGAGGAGTACTCCGATGATGCATGCGGTCCTTGAAGACGCGGAACATGCAGAGGAGCATGTACCCTTTCCGTGCAACTATTTAACTTTTTTAAATTTGAACTAGTGCTGCATGCGCCTATTTGAACGTCTGTATCCTTTACATACGGCTATTTGATCGTACGGACTTGGAAAAAATAATAAGGAAGGGTGGATAAATGCAAGTAACGTTGGATGGCTGTCTCCCGGAAAACTAGATTCATAATTCAGCCAGACATTTGGACTCGATCGGCGTAATAAAGCTGTAGGGCACATAGGATGTCAGGAGTACCCCCAAACTGTACGTGCGTGCATCAGCTTAAGAATTAAATTTTCCGAAGATGTGTTTCGGGTCTGAATTCAAAGCAAACCACGCCAATGGGTATACACGGTGAAGCCTTACCTAGGACCCGACAGACATCCTAGATCACGTCGGAGGATGAATCGGCCATGGAGGACCTTCATGCCGTCAGGACTGAATTCAAGTCATCACTTGCTGCTCTCCTCAAGCTAAATTAACAAATTAATAGTTGTTCAAAGAATCTCAATCCAATTGCTAGCTGCTTGCATTTCCTGAACATGTAGGCAGTAGGTCGTACACAGGGGAGGGGTTGATTAGTGTCATCTCCTCCCTAAATCCACGAAGAACTCCACGAGGCGCTCTGTGAGGAGGCCGCTGCAGCCTGGGGCTCATCAGATTAGCCTAGTTCTGTCGTATCTTGCTCAATGCTCCAGTACAGGAGGTCATACGATTCTGTCTGAAGATATGCAATATATAGCAAGAGCAGAGCTGACAGAGTATATGTAGTAAACAGATTCTGACAACAGATTCAGACTTGCAAGCCATAGACAAACCATGAAGGAACACATATCAAGCACATCCATGTGCTTGATATAAAGCACATGGTTACTTACTTCATTAACAGAGAAAACGAATGAAGATAATTCCAATGCTTAAATAAGACACGATCCAAATTAAACAACTAGCCAGCCCCGTGCCAGCAGGCAGCAAGCTCACATGACACAGGCATATATCAATCACACATCCATGTCACATGACAAGGTACATTTGAACAAACCATCTGATAGAGGCTATTTAAGCAAATAGGAAGCTTTTCTCTGCTCTCAAGTCTGAACTTCTAACGCCTTCTCTTTAACCCTCTCCTAGTTTCAGTGACCGGCTTGAAACACGGAAATTAGCCCAACCATGTGCTGAGTTCCAATCCATTTCATAGTCCGGCAGCTCTGGGTGACGAATGAAATAATCGATTGCCTCTCTTCTTATCCCCTCTTCTACTTGGTGTAAGCTACTCTCATCCGGGAGGTTGGGCGAGATATGAGGTGCAAAGGCAACAGACAGCTTCAGAGGCGGCCAGGCTCTTATGGTGTTGATATAGGCTTCATTAGTTGAGCTCCTCGAGCAGTAATGAGAAGCTGAAAAACAACACATGAATAAAACGAACATCACTTCTTGTGGGAACCTGCCTGTCAACTCGGATGAGATGGTATTGTTAGCACATGGTTTGTTGATCCCATTTGCTATGCAACACATTGGGTCTGGACTCCATTTTGTAGTCATTCGAACTATCTCATCCCACAGCGAATCGACCGAATCACAGTACATGACATCTTGTGTAGGCAATCGAGTGAGTTCCCCAGCTCCAACTTTGGCCATGGGCTTGAACTGAGCCCCAATTGACTGCAAACACTGTGCGGCAACTCCAACTATGTTTGTGCTCTCGTACAGTCTGAGAGCCAACACCAGCCTAAAACTTTTATGCGGCGCCATGTGGTCTTCATAGAAAAAAGCTAGCCTTGCAACTCTGCCATACTCTTCCACAAAGACCGGCCATATGCCAAGATAACACGACTGGCTTCTTTGCACCTTGTGGTAGAAGATGTTTTTACCTTGAAGAAGCTGCCCGATGAGAGGGTTGAGGAACCTGTAGTGAGAAAGCGACGATCCGGACTCCACGTCCCTGACAAACTTGTCGGCTTCCTCGGCAAGCCACTCAAATCTTCCAACAAGAGAGCTGCTCAGCACGTCTTGTTTCGGGACAACCAAAGAGGGCAGGAAGGCTTGCATAATCTTTCTGGGAAAAGAGGGCACCACTTGCTGCCGGAGATCCCTCGCCTTGTCGAGCAGACCATCGCACTCCTCAAATGCATCCTTGAGCTTCTTCTTTAGGCAAAACAACGGTATGGTGGTCATGGGCATCCTCCTGGTCCTCTCGAGCCCCAGAGACAGCCTTGTGTGCGCCATTTCCATCCTCTCCATGAGGCGCTCCGGCGACGCCTTCTCCCCGCGGCCGGTGAACACGAAGGACACGGCTGCGCTCACGGCCTCAGCCACAAGTGCTGACTGTACCATCTCCATTGTTTTTTCCATGCGGAGGAATCAAACCAGGAAATCTGAGAGAGAGAGAGAGAGAGAGAGAGAGAGAGGGTGGGTGTAGATGGATCTTCAAATGCAAGAACAGGTGAAGGAGGAGTGATGCGAAACCGAGATGTTGAGTGATATTAATATAGGATGCGTGAAAGTGTGCAGCAATTTCTAGGAAGCAGCGGGAAAGTGTTTGGCTCCAAGACACGAAGAACACCTGCAAAAAAACAAAAAAAAAAAGACACGAGGAATCGGCGAGGAACTAGCAACTACAGTACCCAGTTGCAAATTAACAAGTACCCAGTTGCTAAAAGTTGCCAAATAGGCAACGCGTCTGACCTTGCATGTGGTAACCACCATGCATGCTGCCCGGCGTGCTGTCTGTACTGTTGCAGTGCCGCGTCGCCTTTTCTCTGCTTGACTAGAAGATCTGCGTTCACATGCTGCTTCTGGGGATCATTGCGTGTGATCCACGGAGCCCTTCGGCACACCCCTCACAAACCGTATAAAAAAAATATAATCATTTGATCATAAGGTATTTCTTCTTTTTAAAGATTAAAAAAATACTTCCTCTGTAAACTATTATTAGAACGTTTAGATCACTAACTCCCAACCTCATTGTTTAATTCCACCCACTGCAACCAATTGTTCATAACCAGACGCTTAAGTCTAAGTTCTTCTGTTTTCATCTTTTGTAGTACGTCAAATATAACGCTAAAACAACGTCTCTGGTTTTCCTTTTCTATCGGGCTGTTTTGGCCGGGTTTTTTCGTTCGTTTTTACTCTGGTTTTTATATTCTTTTATTTTTATTTTTCTTTTTCTTTTTTGGAAATTTTCAAATGTGTGAATTTGTGAAAATTTGAAACTTTTTCAAAATTCATGAACTTTTCTCAAATTTGTGAATCTTTTTCAACTTCACGAACTTTTTTCCCATTTCAGTTTGTTTGCAACTTTTTATCAAAATCTGTGAACTTTTTCAAATCCATGAAATATTTTTCAAAATCATGAATATTTTTTTTCAGAGTACAAACTTTCTTCCCAGAAAAGCTGTTTCTTGTTTTCCTGTTCGCATTTTGTTTCTTTGTCGTTCTTTTTCCATTTTCTGGAATATGCTAGCGCTTTTGAAAATTTGTTCCAAATTTGAAAAAATGTTCCAAAAAAATAATTCTAATTTTAATAAATTGTAAATAATTTACAAAGAAAATGCCGGTTTCTTCAAAAATTTCTAAGGATGACAAAACTTGAACATTTTTAGAAAGAACGAAAAAATTAACCAAAAACATTTAAAAAAACTAGCAAATTTGGAATTTAAAAAAAAATCAGAAAGATACGAACAAAAATAAATCTTTTTTTTATTTCCCCAAACATTTTTTGTCCTTTATAACATAGATTTGAAAACAAGAATATTTTTGAAATTTGAAACAAATTTTGAAAGCGCATACATTATTTGATCGAATAATTTTTAAATTCATGAACAAGTATTTGACAATGGAACGTTTTATGAATTTGTGAACAAATTTTCAAAACATGATATATTCTAAATTGGTGAAAATTTTCAAATCCACAAGCGCTCGGCCGACCCAAGAGGCGCCTGATGGGAGCGTTGTCGTTGCCTAGTTGGGCCAAGGCATAAGCGTTCTTTTTTCTATTTTTTTCATTTTCCTTGCCTTTTTCGTTAATTCACTTTTGTCCTTTCTGAACTTTATTATTCTTTTTGAAACCTGTCCAAAAATTTGAAATACTTATTGGAATACCAAAATAACAATTTAATAAATGCTTTTAAAAACATTTACTGTTTAAATTATGATTTTAAATACATTTTTCCTGCAAACCCGACATTGATATCTACCATGGGCATGCCCACCTGCTTGCAATATTTGGTGTCACTTCAAGAATGTTAAAAATAATTCATGAAATGACCCCAAATTTGGGGTCGTTTGAGAGCACGTTATTTCTTGACATTCATCAAATGGCTCCAAAAAATTTAAGTGGCCTTGTTGACCAATTTAAGGCACCATTGCCAAGTTTTTTTGGTTTTCGACAAATTTTGCATTTTCTGGAGTTTTCCTGATGAAAAAAAGGCGAATAAATGTCCAGACATGTTGTAACTTGAATACGGTGTCGGAAATTTTTCAAACCTGACATGGATGCCTACAATGGTCATGCCCACCAGCTTGCAAAAGTTAGAGCCATTTCAAGGATGTCCAAAAGTAGACCATGTTGAACGGAGGGGGTTCGGGTAGGATAGAAGGTTCCGTCTGTATGCACGTTATTTCTCGACATCCTTGAAATGGCTGAAAAAATTTCCATGACTTTGTTGACTAATTCAAGACATCATGCCAAGTTTTTTGAGTTTTCGATAAATTTTGCATTTTGTTGAGTTTTCCCAATGAAAAGAGGCTGATAAATGCCATGACATGTCGTAATTTGCATACGGTGTCGAAAATTGTGAAACCTGGCATGAATGCCTACAATGGGCATGCCCACTGTCGGTGTCAAAACCGGCGAATCTCGGGTAGAGGGTCCCGAACTGTGTGTCTAAGGTCGATGGTAACAGGAGATAGGGGACACGATGTTTACCCAGGTTCGGGCCTCTCTATGGAGGTAATACCCTACTTCCTGCTTGATTGATCTTGATGAATATGAGTATTACAAGAGTTGATCTACCACGAGATCGTAATGGCTAAAACCCTAGAAGTCTAGCATGTATGATTATGATTACATCCACGGACTAAACCCTCCGGTTTATATAGACACCGGAGGGGACTAGGATTGTACAAAGTCGATTATAGAGAAAGGAATCTTCATATCCAAACGCCAGGCTTGCCATCCACGCCAAGGAGAGTCCCATCCGGACACGGGAAAGAGTCTTCTGTCTTGTATCTTCACGGCCCATCAGTCCGGCCCATGTCCAACAGGTCGGATGCCCGAGGACCCCTTAATCCAGGACTCCCTCAGTAGCCCCTGAACTAGACTTCAATGACGAGGTGTCCGGCGTGCAGAATGTCTTCGGCATTGCAAGGCGGGTTCCTCCTCCGATCACTTAAAAGTACCTGACTCAGAGAGATGTATTCGACCTTCCATTTAATGTCACACCCATCGACTTCTGTGCCTCCACACCTTCTGCTTCCACGTGTCGAGCGAATACGAGAGGTCAGGTTTTATTTTGCACATACCCCCCCCCTCGGCCACGCAAGAAAGGCCTCTATTTAAAGGGATTGGATCTCAGATCCATTCCACATCCAGCGGAAAATCCTTAGAGTCTTGCCAGAGGAAATCATTCAACATGACTAGCATCCCTAGTTCTTCCTCCCGCCCTCACGGTTCCAAAAAAGGCGACTGAGAGAGATGTTCGGTATCCCACGAGCAGTTGGTTAAGCTCCAAACACAGGGATTCCTTCCTCCCGCGGATCTGGTTCCTCTCCAAGCAGGATTGACCTCCTTCACGGGCAAAGTTCTGGCAGAAAATTTCCCCAGTCCAATAGGGGGGAATGGGTGTGCTTCGTACCCTACTTGTTGAGAGGCGTCGGGTTTCCAATCCACCCTTTCCTCCGAGGACTCCTGGAGTATTACGGCCTCCAGCTGCACAACCTCACGCCCGGCCTACATCACGCATATCGCGGGTTTTGTTGCCCTTTGCGAGCTTTTCCTGGGCTGTGAAGCCCACTTTGATTTGTGGAGGAAGCTATTCTGCCTCGTCCCTCGCAACCAAGAGGGGTCAATATTCGAGGTGGGCGGCGCTGAAGTATGGCGCATAGCCGGGACCAGATACCTTTCCGGTACGCCGAAGAAGGAGCCCGAAGAATGACCCTCAGAATGGTTCTATATTGAGGATGTTGCTCTCCTCGACCCAGTTCGAATGGGTCTTCCCGAATTTTCAAACGCTCCATTGAAGAAACGCCACAGCTGGCGCCCCCGGAGCCTCGAGGAGGAAGATAGCGCGGAAGTCCGTCAATTGATGAGCAAGATAAGGACACTTGCCCAGTCCGGACTATCAATAATCGAGGTAATGGCGACTTCCATAGTGCGGGGGGTCCAGCCACTCCAATACATAGGGCTTCCCATGTGGCACTATGATGGGGAAGATGAAGCCTCACGCTGCGGTCGGAAGGGTCCGGACACCCCCGCCGCTTTGGCCAAAATACTGGCTGAACTGTACAAAGGAGTGAAAGTGGAGTTCACTCGTCTTAAACGTCGAGATGGATTTTCCATGTATAGTCCTCCTAGCTGGGTGAGTTCTAACCCCACCACTTTACTCAATTCTTTTCCTGGGCCACTTTTAACAAGCATCAATCCATCCATTTGTAACAGGAATGGCGGAAGGTAACCAAGGGGATCCATAGCTCCGCCCCACAACCAGAGAATCACAACCGGGACCTTGACCCCGGATTCGAAGAGGATCCAGATATATTTGTGGAGCTTGAGGATGGAGTATTCTACCAGGCGAGCTATGATGGCACGGAAGTGGCCATTATCGCCGACTATCCCGGCCTCCTCCCTGCCTCGCATGTAAGTAATCAAGAGACACCTTTTTCGAAAGAGCTTCCTGATTATGCCTCACCCACCGCACTATTTCGTGCTCTAAAGGGGAGGCGCACGACGCCTCAACGTGCACCAGAGGCATCTCCTAAGAGAGCGGCGCCCAAACTGAGCAAATCTTCGAAGAGCAAGGCGAATGACAACATGGCAGAGCCTTCATCAAAGAGGTATGGTTTTTTAATCATGCCCCCTGGCGGTCACATCAAACTGTGACATTATCCGTTGTGTCTTATCAGAAAAAACGTTCACCGGACTATGTCCAGGGATCCTGCGGCCGCGCCTCCACAAGTTAGGTTCCAGACCCTGCCTTAAAGGTGAGGGCTGATACAAGACCGACGCCGGATTGTCCTTCTGCAGAGGATTCAGATGATGTATCCGTCACAAACTCTGAAGTGGAAAGCGCTATTAATCATCGGCACCGGTGGGCCGCTCTTCGCGACCCCGGCTTTTCGAAAGAGGCATTCAATGCCTTCAGCTCGGATGATGCATACATCCGAGCTGCTCGAGACGGGCTTACCAGAGCCACATACCAGCATTTGAAAGATATGTGGGTAAGTACACATTTGTACAAATCTGATAATTATATACCAGTAGCCCCCGAGACTTGAAGCAGTTGATACAACTGATTTAAGGATCATTGTATAACTAGGTGCTCACAGAGAAGAACCACCTGTTGTCTCAAGAGCTGGAAAAGTGTCGGACCCAGCTAGCTGCTGCTACCGCTGAACTAGAGAAATCCTAGGAGGCATCGCCTGGTAATGTTCCCCTCCATCGAGAAAATATAATCATATACCAGTAATATTAATACCTTTTGTATTCCCCATGTCAGGATCATCGGATCAACTGAAGGAGGCCGTGAAAGTCGCGCAAGCGAGTGAACAAGAGGCCAAAAGGCAACTAGCCGCGGGCGAGCGTGTGCTAACACGGGTTAGGGATGATAAAAATAAGCTGCAGGATTCTAACACCCTGCTGGGCGAGGAACTAAAAGACGTGCGAGCCCAGATGGCTGATAACCCACAAGTATAGGGGATCACAACAGTTTTCAAGGGTAGAGTATTCAACCCAAATTTATTGATTCGACACAAGGGGAGCCAAAGAATATTCTCAAGTATTAGAAGTTGATTTTTCAATTCAACCACACCTGTAAGACTTAATATCTGCAGCAAAGTATTTAGTAGCCAAGTAGTATGGAAGTAACGGTAACGGTGGCAAAAGTAACAATAGTAGTTTTGTAGTAATTGTAAAAATGGCAACGGTAAAGTAACTAAGCAAAGAGCAATATGTGAAAAGCTCGTAGGCATTGGATCGGTGATGGAGAATTATGTCAGATGCGATTCCTCATGCAACAGTTATAACATGGGGTGACACAGAACTAGCTCCAGTTCATCAATGTAATGTAGGCATGTATTCCGAATATAGTCATACATGCTTATGGAAAAGAACTTGCATGACATCTTTTGTCCTACCCTCCCGTGGCAGCGGGGTCCTATTGGAAACTAAGGGATATTAAGGCCTCCTTTTAATAGAGTACTGGACCAAAGCATTAACACCTAGTGAATACATGAACTCCTCAAACTACGGTCATCACTGGTAAGTATCCCGATTATTGTCACTTTGAGGTTAACGGATCATAACACATAATAGGTGACTATTGACTTGCAAGATAGGATCAAGAACTCACATATATTCATGAAAACATAATAGGTTCAGATATGAAATCATGGCACTCGGGCCCTAGTGACAAGCATTAAGCATAGCAAAGTCATAGCAACATCAATCTGAGAACATAATGGATACTAGGGATCAAACCCTAACAAAACTAACTCGATTACATGGTAAATCTCATCCAACCCATCACCGTCCAGCAAGCCTACGATGGAATTACTCACGCACGGCGGTGAGCATCATGAAATTGGTGATGGAGGAAGGTTGATGATGACGATGGCGGCGGATTCCCCTCTCCGGAGCCTCGAACGGACTCCAGATCAGCCCTCCCAAGAGAGTTTAGCGCTTGGCGGTGGCTCCGTATCATAAAACACGATGAATCCTTCTCTCTGATATTTTTCTCCCCGAACATGAATATATAGAGTTGGAGTTGAGGTCGGTGGAGCTCCAGGGGGCCCACGAGGCAGGGCGCGCCAGGGGAGTAGGTGCGCCCCACCCTCGTGGGATGGTGTGGGCCCCAGCCTTGATTCTTTCGCCAGATATTTTTATATATTCCAAAAATATTCTCCGTGAAGTTCCAGGTCATTCCTAGAACTTTTATTTCTGCACAAAAATAACACCATGGCAATTATGCTGAAAACAACGCCAGTCCGGGTTAGTTCCATTCAATTCATGCAAGTTAGAGTCCAAAACAAGGGCAAAAGTGTTTGGGAAAGTATATACGATGGAGACGTATCACTGGCCGACTCCATGAAGAAGAATAAGAGACTACGAGGCGGAATATTCAGTATGCTTTTCAAACTTGCCTCCCTATAATTCGGCGAGGGCAGGAACTGACAGATTTATGTCTGCAGGTATGCTGACTGGCCGTCATGAAGAGGAAATGTCTGGATCTCAAGGTGACCTGCTACAAGAGCTGTCCCAAATGCACGAGCGAGTTCGGCAAACAATGCAGAGTGTTGTCAAGGCTTTATGGTCATCCCCCTCTCCTCCAGGAAGTGTGGCGGAGCTCGTGGAGCTATTAAAAGGAGCACGGCGGCGTATTCGATTATGGAAGATATCAGCCTGCCGAGAAGGTGCGCGAGAGGCCTGGGCCATGGTGAAGACATGGTACACGAAGCTTGATCCGAATCATATGGCCCGCGTCGGGCCTAAAGGGTCTGATGGAAAAGAAATTCCAGTTAGTTTAGTATATGACCAAGTAAAGGTAGCCGCCAAATATTCTCAACAGGATTGTAAGCTAGACAGCCTGTTAGAAGGCATAGAGGAAGAAGTTTTTGAGTCCAAGTGACTATGTACTTCAATTGACATAATTGTTCCTAGCCGGATTGTAAAACGATTGTCATGGCAGACCTTTTCGCCTTGACCTCTGGACCCGAAGGTGCGGAGTGTTTTCGAATACCAAAGCGGCAATATAGACCGGGGTATGCATGGAAACCAGGCCTAGGGGTCATAGTTGCTTGAATAGACAAGTTGTATCCGGCTAGCTATGTTATATTACATTGTAATTGTAAGAAACATCTTCCAGAGAGAATAGTTCCATTAAGGGTTCCTTTCCCTGGGTGAACATGCGTTAGTGTGCATGTCCGAACTGTGATTGAAAAAAATCGCAGTGTATGTGACATCTGGGGGTTCGTAGTGTAATGAGTGTAACACGTCTTTAGTCTGCCGACCGAATATTCCCTTAAGAATGCTAGCTTTCGGCTTCACCCAGTCTGAGGTACACATCCGGATGACCCGGCAGTAATAATCGCAGAGGTGCTCCCTTTATGCCCTAGCCGAACAAACTTGAACGTAGGGCATAAGCACAGGAGCCAGTCAACCCAGCTTGGCCAAAACTTAAGTCATAACGATGCATATAATGGCGAAGAAAAGATACACATGAGAAAAAGACACATGTGTAGTGAGCTTGATGCTCGAAATAATAATAATAAGCTTCTGTACAAGAAGCCCCCAGGTATTATGGGCGTACATATTTAAAGATGTGTACATCATAGGTGTATGGTTTAGCCGCACAAGAGCTTAAAGCTAGAAGAAAAGTTAAAGAGAGGGAAAAAATGGAAACAAAGGGAGGAGAAGACGAACAAAGAGTCTGGCTCTAGGCGTAGGATCTTCGGAGTCTGGCGGCATTCCACGTGTTCGGCTCTAAGCGGTTGTCCGATGCGTCACGCAGGCGGTATGCTCCTCCAGTGAGAACTTCATCTATGATGAAGGGACCCTCCCACTTGGGCTTGAGTTTGTCCTTTTTCTTCTCTGGTAAGCGTAGAACGAGTTCGCCAACGTTATAAGTCTTGGCCCGCACTTCTCTGCTTTAGTACCTGCGAGCCTGCTGTTGATAAAATGCGGAACGGGCTTTTGCGGCGTCGCGCTCCTCCTCCAGGGCATCTAAGCTGTCCTGCCGATCAAGTTCGGCCTCTCTCTCTTCGTACATGCGCAATCGAGGTGAGTCATGAATAATGTCACAGGACAACACATCCTCTGCGCCGTACACCATGAAGAAAGGTGTATATCCGGTAGTGCGATTGGGCGTTGTCTGTAGCCCCCAGAGTACGGAATCGAGCTCCTCAACCCAGTACTTGTCTGATTCTTTTAAATACCACACTATTCTAGACTTAATGCCACTCATAATAAGACCATTAGCTCGTTCGACTTGACCGTTTGTTTGTGGATGATAGATGGAGGCATAATCGAGCTTGAGGCCCAGGTTAGCACACCAGGCTTTTACCTCATCGGCTGTGAAATTGGAGCCGTTATCGGTGATGATACTATGTGGGGCACCATAACGGTGCACAACACCAGATATGAAGTCTATCACTGGTCCGGCTTCAGCCGTTTTAACTGGTTTGGCCTCTACCCACTTAGTGAATTTATCTACCATGACTAGTAGATATTTTTTCTTGTGACTTCCTCCTTTAAGGGGTCCGACCATGTCAAGCCCCCAGACCACAAAAGGCCAAGTAATGAGAATTGTTTGTAGAGCGGTGGGTGGCATGTGGCTTTCGTTGGCAAAAAGCTGGCATCCAACACAACATTGGACAAGGTCCTGTGCATCTGCTCGGGCCGTCGGCTAATAGAAACCTGTACCGAAGGCCTTACTTACAAGGGCCCGAGCCGCGGCGTGGTGACCACCGAGACCGGCATGAATTTCGGCCAAGAGCTGCCGTCCCTCTTCTTCGGAGATGCATCTTTGAAGTACTCCGGTAGCGCTTTTCTTGTAGAGCTCTCCGTCATGGACCTTGTAGGCTTTCAAGCGCCGGCAATGTAGCGAGCCTCATTCTGATCCTCAGGGAGCTCTCGCCTATTAAGGTAGGCCAAGAAGGGTTCAGTCCATGGGGCAATTACTGCCATGATAAGATGGGCCGATGGATTTACTTCGGTGGCTGACCCCCCGATGATATCGGTATTGTGTTTGGAATCTGAGGGTATACTCGGGTCTGGATTAGTGTTGCCGCTCTCCCCTTGCCATGCCATGGATGGCTTGAAGAGCCTTTCCAGGAATATGTTAGGCGGGACGGGGTCGCGCTTGGCACCAATGCGAGCGAGGACATCCACCGCTTGATTACTTTCTCGAGCCACATGATGAAACTCGAGCCCCTCGAACCGAGCCGACATTTTGAGAACGGCGTTACGATAGGCCGCCATCTTCGGATCTTTGGCATCGAAATCTCCATTTATTTGGGATATTGCAAGTTTTGAATCCCCACGCACCTCCAGGTGTTGTATGCCCATGGATACGGCCATTCAAAGACCATGCAATAAGGCCTCGTATTCGGCTGCACTGTTAGAGTCTGTGTATAATATTTGGAGTACGTACTGAACTGTGTCTCTAGTGGGGGACGTTAAGACAACACCCGCTCCTAAGTCCACCAACATTTTGGAACCATCGAAGTGCATGACCCAGTTGGAATATGTGCCGTGCTCTTTAGGGAGTTCGACCTCTGTCCATTCGGCGACGAAGTCGGCCAGTACTTGGGATTTAATGGCCCGGCGCGGTTTGTATGTTATGTCGAACGGAAGGAGCTCAATGGCCCACTTGGCAGTCCGGCCCATGGCATCGCGGTTGTTTAGTATGTCATTGAGTGGTACTTTGAAAGCCACCATGATTGAGCACTCTTGAAAGTAGTGTCGCAGCTTCCGGGGATGCCATGAAGATCACGTATGCTATCTTTTGGTAATGAGGGTACCGGGATTTGCACGGTGCGAGGACAGTGGACACGTAGTATACCGGTTTCTGAAGTGGGAATTTGTGTCCGTTCTCTCGCTCGACGACGAGCACCGTGCTCACCACTTGGTGTGTTGCCGAGATGTATAATAACATGGGTTCGCCGACGTTCGACGCAGCCAGGATTGGGTTGCTCGCTAAAAGAGCCTTTATCTCTTCCAGTCCAGCCGTTGCCGCGTCCGTCCACTCGAAGTGGTCGGTGCGTCGGAGAAGGCGATAAAGCGGCAATGCTTTTTCTCCTAGTCTAGACACGAAGCGGCTTAACGCTGCCACACATCCGGCTAGTTTTTGGACCTGTTTAAGGTCTGTTGGTGTAGCCAATTGTGACAAAGCTCGGATTTGGCTGGATTTGCCTCAATTCCTCTATTGGAGATGATGAAGCCCAACAGTTTTCTAGTGGGAACGCCGAAAACACACTTTTACGGATTGAGCTTAATGTATGTGCGGAGGTTGTCGAATGTGAGACGCAGATCATCTATCAATGACTCGACGTGTCTTGTTTTGATGACGACGTCGTCCACGTATGCTTCAACTATCTGTTTCTCCAGGCATGTTTGGATCATGCGTTGGTAGGTGGCACCGGCGTTTTTAAGTCCGAAGGGCATAGTGTTGAAGCAGAATGGCCCATATGGGGGTAATGAATGCCGTTGTGTCTTGGTCGGACTCCTTCATTTTGATTTGATGGTATCTGGAGTATGCGTCGAGGAAACACAGTGAGTCGTGTCCTGCAGTGGCATCAATAATCTGATCGATGCGAGGGAGGGGGAAGGGATCCTTAGGGCAGGCCTTGTTGAGGTCTTTGAAATCGACGCATAGGCGCCAGGATTTATCCTTCTTTGGTACCATCACCAGGTTTGCTAGCCAGTCCGGGTGTTTTATTTCTCTGATGAATCCGGCCTCGAGTAACTTGGCTAGCTCCTCCCCCATAGCTTGTCATTTGGGTTCGGAAAAGCGCCGCAGTGGTTGTTTGACCGGTTTATATCCCTTCAATATGTTGAGGCTGTGTTTGGCCAACCTTCGTGGGATTCCTGGCATGTCCGAAGGGTGCCAGGAGAATATGTCCCAGTCCTCGCGCAAGAACTCTCGTAGCGTGGCGTTGACTGTTGGGTCCAGCTGTGCCCTGATGGATGCTGTCTTCTTGGGGTCCGTCGGGTGGACTTGAAATTTGACTATTTCATCTGCTGGTTTAAAGGAGGTGGATTTGGGTCGTTTGTCCAAGATTACGTCGTCCCTATCCATCGTGGAGCGTAGTGCGGTTAACTCTTCGGCCGCGAGGGCTTCAGACAGTGCCTCGAGGGCCAGGGATGCAGTTTTGTTTTCGGTGCGGAATGATATGTCCGGATCACTAGCGAGAGTGATAATGCCATTGGGCCCGGGCATCTTGAGCTTCATGTAATGAGGTATAGCTTGGAAGCGTGTAAATGCATCTCGCCCCAATAGGGCATGATATCTACTGTTGAAAGGGGCCACTTGGAAGGTTATCTCTTCGGACCGATAATTCTCCGGCGTGCCGAATACCACGTCGAGCGTGATTTTTCCCGCGCATCGCGCTTCCCGACTGGGAATGATTACTCGGAAGGTCGTGCTACTTTGCTCGATGCGGCTTCTGTCTATTTATATTTTGTTGAGTGTATCCTCGTAGATGAGGTTTAGTCCGCTGCCGCCGTCCATGAGCACTTTGGTGAGCCGAAAACCGTCCACAATTGGATTGAGGACAAGGGCGGCTGGTGCCCGGACTGTCTGGAATTTTGGTTCGTCACTGGCATTGAAAGTTATGGCCGTGTCGTTCCAGGGGTTTATTGCTGCGACTTGGCAGACTTCGGCGAGGTCGTGGAAGGCCCTTTTGCGCCGATTGTTTGAAGCGAAGGTCTCGAAGACTGCCAATACGCTGAGGTCTTCATCTTTCGGGGGGTGTTGCTCTGGGTATTTTTGGTGAGGATATCCTCGCCGCTCTTGGCCACTTGCCGGAGTATCCAACATGCTCTAAGGCTATGTGTTGGTATGGTATCCGGTGTTGTGTGTATTTTGCATGGCCTATCGAGCCATCCCTCCAGAACGGTTCCGCGCCCCGTAATGGGCTTAGATTTCTTTACTATTGGATCGGGCGCCCCGCGAGGGTGCGTTCTTTTTGCCCGGACGAGGGGTTGAGTGGAAGCTAGTGGTTCCCAGTGAGCTGCCTGAGTTTTCCAGGCGCTTTCCATTGCGAAGTACTTCTGTACTATGGTTGCCAAGTCAGCGAAGTGTGATACGCGACGGCGGTTGATGGCGTTGAGGATTCCTTTGTCCGTGCAATTATTGCAGAATGCTGAGATCGCGTCTTCGTCGCGACAATCTTTAAACTTGTCTTTGACAAGGAGGAATCTGGCCCAAAAGTGGTGGACTATTTCCTGAGACTGCTGTCTTAGGTACATGAGATCGCGTATATCAGGGTGGGTGGGTGGCTTTGAATCCGAACCCTGACCCAATTTGGGATACGGAGTTTGAGAGACTTCCGAGCTTAATAGTCCGGGCTCCGGCGTATCAACTGATTTCTCAGGTCCACCGTCTGATTCCAGGTTTGGAGGACAGGGCATGTCATTCCGCCAACAGGTATCCGGTGTCGGTGTGGAACGACACCTATGGGATCACAAGAATCCCTACTACGGTTGCCGGGGCGCGAGGTTGCGAGAAGAGCAGGGCTAGTAGACAGCACAAGGATCGTTTACCAAGGTTCGGGCCGCGAGGATGCATAAAACCCTAGTCCTGCTTTGGTGGGTGTATTTCAGAGAGTTCTTGCGCTCTCAAACTAGCTATGGTCAGTGCGTGGTTCGAAAGAGCCGAATCCTTCTCCAGTATGCCATGGGCCTCCTTTTATAGTCGGAAGGGGCTGCCACAGTGGCACACAGGAGGTAGAAAGGCGTACGGTGCCCTGAGCTTATCGCTCGTATTACAGGAAAAGACGCATTTAATGCATAGCTTAGGTGTCCCCTTGCTTTATTGGGGACGGGGGCGAGGCCCGACCCGTCCGTCGCCGCTCCTCCTTGCTTTGACACGCGATTGGCCAGCGATGCGTGCGGTGCCATGTAGGCAGGCAGGCAGCTGAGGTGGCGCGATGGTGGAGCCTTCACGAAGATCTGCATGCCGCCACGCAGGCGCTTGATGAGTTGGCCTGGGGGCTGCATGTTGCCACACAGGTGTCCACCCAGCTGGTTGGGCTGGCAGCTGCATGTGAACGACAGTGGAAGCTTGGTTGGCGTGGGCCTAGCGGTGGCCCTGCTGGCGTCTGATAACCCACAAGTATAGGGGATCGCAACAGTTTTCGAGGGTAGAGTATTCAACCCGAATTTATTTATTCGACACAAGGGGAGCCAAAGAATATTCTCAAGTATTAGCAGCTGAGTTGTCAATTCAACCAGACCTGGAAACTTAGTATCTGCAGCAAAGTGTTTTGTAGCAAAGTAATATGATAGTGGTGGTAACGGTAACAAAAGTAAAGACAGTAAAAGTAATGTTTTTGGTATTTTTGTAGTGATTGTAACAGTAGCAACGGAAAAGTAAAATAAGCGAGAACAAGTATATGGAAAGCTCGTAGGCACCGGATCAGTGATGGATAATTATGCGGTTCGTCATGTAACAGTTATAACATAGGGTGACACAGAACTAGCTCCAATTCATCAATGTAATGTAGGCATGTATTCCATAAATGGTCATACGTGCTTATGGAAAAGAACTTGCATGACATCTTTTGTCCTACCCTCCCGTGGCAGCGGGGTCCTATTGGAACTAAGGGATATTAAGGCCTCCTTTTAATAGAGAACCGGAACAAAGCATTAGCACATAGTGAATACATGAACTCCTCAAACTATGGTCATCACCAAGAAGTATCCCGATTATTGTCACTTCGGGGTTTTCGGATCATAACACATAATAGGTGACTATAGACTTGCAAGATAGGATCAAGAACACACATATATTCATGAAAACATAATAGGTTCAGATCTGAATTCATGGCACTCGGGCCCTAGTGACAAGCATTAAGCATAGCAAAGTCATAGCAACATCAATCTCGTGGATACTAGGGATCAAACCCTAACAAAACTAACTTGATTACATGATAAATCTCATCCAACCCATCACCGTCCAGCAAGCCTATAATGGAATTACTCACGCACGACGGTGAGCATCATGAAATTGGTGACGGAGGATGGTTGATGATGACGACGGCGACGAATCCCCCTCCGAGCCCGAACGGACTCCAGATCAGCCCTCCCGAGAGAGATTAGGGCTTGGCGGCGGCTCCGTTTCGTAAAACGCGATGATTTCTTCTCTCTGATTTTTTCTCCCCGAAAGCCAATATATGGCGTTGGAGTTGGCGTCGGAGGGCCTCCAGGCGGCCCATGAGGTAGGGGGGCGCGCCCAGAGGCGGGCGTGGCCCCACCCTCGTGAATGTGGTGTGGGCCCGTGGTCTTCATCTTTGGCAGGATTTTTATTATTTATTCTAAGATATTCTGTGGAGTTTCAGGTCATTAGAGAACTTTTGTTTTACGCACATAAAACAACACCATGGCAATTCTGCTTTAACAGCGTCGATCTGGTTAGTTCCATTCAAATCATACAAGTTAGAGTCCAAAACAAGGGCAAAAGTGTTTGGAAAAGTAGATACGATGGAGACGTATCAGCGTCCTTGGTGAGGGCCTTGCCGGGTGGCCCGGCAAGGGTCTTCCCGTGGCGCGCTGTCGTCCCCGGCAAGGGCCTTGCCGGGGTTCAGGCCTTCCTCGGCAAGGATCTTGCCGAGGATCGTCATCTTCTAGTCCTCATCGATCTTGAATAGGTCTTCACAAAGATCTGCATGCCACCACAGAGGTGCCTTCCCGAGCCCTGGCCCCACGTGGATGATGGCGTTGGGGACCGTGGGCTCAAGGGTGGCTCGCTCTGTTGGTGTGGGCCGAGCTGCCCCGGGAAGGGTCTTGGCGGGGCTGCTGAGGCTGACCCGGCAAGGGTCTTGTCGGGGGAGCCTGCTTCGTCCCTCTGCTCCTTGTGGTCTCGGCCTTGGCGTTGCTCTGATTATCTTGGGCTTCGGTCTTACCTTGGCTCACCTCCCTGCTCTGCTTGGTGTGACCGTGGGCGCGGCTCCGACTGCACGTGCACCTGTAAAGGGGTACAAAAGCGTGCCCCTCTTTTTGTACACCGACAGGAGCCCCCGGTCCTGGGCCACACATAAGCGCGGCACGTTGTTGGGCCAGGCCCAAAACGGTGCGCAGGCAGGCGGGGAGGTTTTTACCGTGGTAAATCTTTTCACGCGCGGCGCTTCCCACGACCCGCGCGCGCGGCGCTTCCCACGACCCGCGCGCGCGGCGCGGCATGGAGGGGTGTGCGTGACGTGGGCGGCATGCGTGGGGCGGTTTCCACACGCATGCGTCACATTGTAGTAAATGGCCAGCGCGCCCCGTGGCTTCCCCATAAAAAGGGATAACCGTGGGCGCACTGTTCCTTTTACCCTTCGCGTGACCCCAATCTCGGAAACCTCTGCCTGCCTTCCTCTTCTGCTGCTTCCGGCTCCGGCAAGTACCTAAGGGTGAGCGACGACTTGTTCGTCCACCTTCCAGGCGTGTCGAGCACCAGGACACCCGTTGAGGGAGAGGTGCTCGACGACGTAGTGCTTGCCGCTGCCGGGCTTGAAGTCGTCGACGAGCCGATCGTTGCCGGCGATGGTTCGCAGGAAGAGCGGCTCCTCCACGCCATGGGCGCCAGCTTCCGGAAGCTCCAGGCGCTCCACCGCGCCCGCCTGGACAAGGCTATGTCCAGGACGGCGGTGGTGGAGAAGGCGGAGGCGGACCTCCAGAAGCGCGTTGCCGAGACACAGGACTGGTTCCCCGAGGCCGACAAGGAGCTCAAGGCTGCCAAGGGCGAGCTAGCCAAGCGCGACGTGGAGCTCACCATGAAGCTCGCCGACGTCGAGAAAGCTCAAGAGACGGCGAGGAACTTGGCCGCGGCCGCCGAAGCCGCCCGGACCCAGCACGAGGCCGCGCTGAACTCCCAGGAGGAGGACCTCGCTGCACGCGAGGAGAAGCTTGCCGCCATGCTTCGCGGCAAGGATGCAGAGGTGGAGAAGCTTGTCTTGCAGCGGACCAGTGAGCTGGAGCAGAGGCACAAAGAGGCACTCAATGCCCAGGCCCAGGTTCACGCCAGCAAGGTGGAGGAGTTGGAGGTGGAGCGCGATGGGCTGAAGGAGCATGCCCTGAAGCTGTCCCACGAGAAGGACACGCTTAACAGTGCCCTGTCAGAGGCGCAGGGTACGGTCGTCAGCAAGGCTGGGGAGCTCTCCGAGGCCAACAACTCCATCAAAGACCTCAAGCTGAAGCTGGAGGGTCTCGAGAAGGTGCTGTCGGAGGCCAAAACCCGAGAGGGGACCCCGCCAAGGAGCTGGAGGCCGAGAAGCGATTCGCGGAAGAATGAGGGCCTCAACCCGCGGATCACGTGGAGGGCGAGAACCGCTGGCTCGATCGCCTTCGCCACCATCGCCAACCAGGCCGCCAAGACTGGCCATCATGGGGATGCCGGACGTGAGATATTTCCCGGAGCGGAGCGTGAGCGCCAATTGCAGCCTGACCATGTTCTTTGAGAAGGTCGTCGGCGCCCTGGAGCGGCTCCACGCCAACCGGGCGGCCTCACCGGTCGACGAGTCCCGGAGGCTTTGCCAGGGTGCCATGACCAAGGTTCTCACCAAGGTGGCCCACTGGTACCCCGACCTCGAGTTAGACGCCGCGCTGGAGAGCTTGCTGGAGGGTACTGACCTCGCGCTGCTCAGGGAGCACATCAAGCCCATCATCAGCCGAGTCGGCAAAATTCAGAGGGTGGAGGGCCAGCGCCGGGATTAGGCATCCTGTTCTTTTTCGTCGCTGCAGGTTCACAACCAAGACAATCGCTATCTCTAGTTAGAACCGCAGCAACAATTCGATGTAATATAACTCTACAGCACTTTCAGTATTATGGATGTTATTTTCATGTTCGATTTTCCTTTGTATGTCCTCCCTACGTTACTCGGTAGGCTTGTCGGCGCGTAAACCCAAGGCGGCGTCTTGGGGATGGATCCTCATTGGCCTGCCGGGTGTGCTTGCTGCCGGGCGAACCACCTTGCCGCCCTTAGCGCGGCCGCACGAACTGTCGAGCTTGACTCGAGTCAGAGTCGGGAGCGTTGCCAAGTGCGGAAGGCTACCCCGCCACTCTCGACGTGGCCGCTTTGAGTTGTTGAGTAGACTCGAAACAGAACAAGGGCGTTGCCAATTGCGGGAGGGCCCCTTTGCATGCAGGTTTCTCATACATAGGCGAGATCTCCGAGGACGATAACCTTATGTATAGGAGGAAATAACTCAAAGCTCTGAATGACTTAGCTTTTATGTTGCCGAGCCAGCGTTGTTCCTCTGGCCGCCTTCTTCTCAGGAGCCAAGGGTGATGAAGAACTGCTAGGCTAACTACTAGACCAGATTCTCACAATTGCGCCCCCTACCTGGCGCGTCAAAGGTGTTGGTGTGGAACGACACCTATGGGATCACAAGAATCCCTACTACGGTTGCTGGGGCGCGGGGTTACGAGAAGAGCAGGGCTAGTAGACAACACAAGGATCGTTTACCCAGGTTCGGGCCGCGAGGATGCGTAAAACCCTAGTCCTGCTTTGGTGGGTGTATTTCAGAGAGTTCTTGAGCTCTCGAACTAGCTGTGGTCAGTCGCGTGGTTCAAACAATTTGAATCCTTCTCCAGTATGCCATGGGCCTCCTTTTATAGTCGGAAGGGGCTGCCACAGTGGCACACAGGAGGTGGAAAGGCGTACAGTGCCCTGAGCTTATCACTCGTATTACAGGACAAGACGCATTTAATGCGTATCTTAGGTGTCCCCTTGCTTTATTGGGGACGGGGGCGAGGCCCGTCCCGTCCGTCGCCGCTCCTCCTTGCTTGAACATGCGCCTTGGCCAGCGATGCGTGCGGCGCCATGTAGGCAGGCAGGCAGCTGAGGTGGCACGGTGGTGGAGCCTTCACGAAGATCTGCATGCCGCCATGCAGGCGCTTGATGAGTTGGCCTGGGGGCTGCATGTTGCCACGCAGGTGTCCACCCAGCTGGTTGGGCTGGCAGCTGCATGTGAACGGCAGTGGAAGCTTGGTTGGCGTGGGCCTGGCGGTGGCCCTGCTGGCGTCCTTGGTGAGGGCCTTGCCGGGTGGCCCGGCAAGGGTCTTGCTGTGGCGCGCTGTCGTCCTCGGCAAGGGCCTTGCCGGGGGTCTGGTGGCCTTCCTTGGCAAGGATCTTGCCGAGGATCGTCGTCTTCTAATCCTCATCTGATCTTGAATATGTCTTCACAAAGATCTGCATGCCACCACAGAGGTGCCTTCCCGAGCCCTGGCCCCACGTGGATGATGGCGTTGGGGACCGTGGGCTCAAGGGTGGCTCGCTCTGTTGGTGTGGGGCGAGCTGCCCCGGCAAGCACTACAAAAAAATACACTTCCGTGATGTTTAGCCCCTTCGTTCAAAACTTGGGAGAATTAGCATTCACGTTTGCCATGGGACCTGGCAAACTAAATTCAAATCCAATTTGTATTCGATTATGAATATCCACATATATTTATATGTTTTGTTATTTATTTCTTCAAAACCACAACAAAGATTTATTCCACCTTTATATATGATTATGATTTAGAAATGCCGTGATCTTCGAATTCAGTAGGTTGGATACACTCTGATTCAAACAGTTATTTCATCCAATACAATATGCTCACACGAAAAACAGTTCACCTTATGTCAATCATACAAGTACTATGGATTACCTCGCCTAAAAAATCCGGATCATTACAACACATGGACAACATAGGGGGGCTTGCAACATAATCCATTCAGAGACATGACACAACATGCAAGTACAATAATCTAATGACAATTTCAACTGGTATCTAAAGAAGAACCGGGATTACCTTGGGCTTCAGATAGCAGAAACAGCAGGACCTCCTCCGTCTTCAAATGCAAAATTCTTACTTCCTCCAATTCTTGGGTTGCTCGCGTAATGCGTGCCGCTAATTCCGTAATTTCCAGCCTCAAGATAAAGATTACCTCATTCATGGCAGCCACACGATCTCTTTCTGCCTCTAGTAGAGCCTCAAGCACTATAATATCTCGTACTCGAGACTACTCTTCGGTGTTGCCTCCGAACTGCTACCATCTGGTAACATGGATGGCGCCTTTGCTTCCACAAATAGATTACGGGGTTGTACATTGTGTCCTAGTGTGAACGGCATCCTGAAAGGTTTCCGCTGAACATAAGTAAGAGATAGTTATCGTATGATCCAGGCAGTAAGCTTACATGGTAGCGATGGGCTTAATTATTGCCGAGCATGGCAAACTATATTTAAATGGTTCGAAGCAGCATCAGCCGGAAATAAATTAAAATGGTAAGATGAAACTAGGGATGTAAGTGGCAAATAAATGACATCCGCCAGTCCCATCTAGTTAGTTTTTGCTACCTCCCTAGTTCATTTTCCTCAAAAAACAAAAACTCTTTTGAACTATCATACCACTAGTGGACTTTAATCGGGATTAAATGGGACCCTGTTGAAATCCCTAGTTGAAAGGAGTGTACAACCGCTATATTTAAGTTGCCAAGGCATCTAAGCAGTTGAAATAATCTGAGAAAGCACTTAACAGTGTGGCCTCATATAAACTACGAAGACAGTCTTGTGATGAAGTTGAGATGAAAAGTTAAGGACTAAAATGAAATAGGCATGCATTTCTTTACGATAGTACAGCAGGCACTGCTGACATATTGGCCAACTCAGGTATAGCGGAACAACAAACAAGCATTCGAATCAAGCAATACAACAAAGCAGACAACTTAACTATTTGTAATTCGGTAGGATTACACGTTGAGGGCACAAGCCAAGAAAGCAGCCCACTCGCATTACATTTCACATGTACTAAAACACACTGGCTTACCATATGTTGCTGTGAAGCCTAGCTGCTGTTGCAATGTTCTTTGAAGATATCGTCAGCATCCCGTGGTTGCAAATCTAGTTGTTGTAGTTTATTCTGCACCATCTATTTAGGTAAAATTAATTTTAATCGCATGCACTGGTCCGAATTGATCATCAATGGTTCATCTAAACTAATGAAAGAAGGGTGTGTGCATACACGACAATATATCTGCTTCCCTCTATTTTTTATGCTTGTTCGAGGTGCCAGCCCCAAAAGAACAAATATTTTGCTTGATCGGGGTTGGCAGCTCCATAATTAATAGAAGCATCAAATTAGTCATGCAACTTGGGAAGATCAAGAACACACAAACAAGTAATGAACAGAGGCTCGGAGCAATGGTGTAATAGCTAGCATCAGAAAATGTAGGGTAAGACAAACAAAAAGCAGCGGAACCACATGCTAGTTTGCTGATGTGTAATTAAGCATAGAGAACATTAAGCAGTCTGATGGAACCAACAGGTGGCATCAGAACAAAACTAAAGCATATTAACTATATGTGCACCGGTATGTAATTTAGCACATGTAACATGTTCACTTTGCCAAGTATGGCCCTATTGGTGCAAGCAGAATAACACGTCTCATGAAAAACTGAATGATGCCCTGAAGAAATTCAAAGGTGCGGTGCTTATGCTAGGAAACTGAACGTAGGCGCCGGCCGTTGGATAATAGTACCTGATTCTCGGCGGCGTATGGGTATCGTTGTCATACTTGATAGCTAAGGATCGTCGATGGTGCTCGTGTTGCGGTTGAGTTTGGGCCGGCTGTCGCCGTCACTGAAGCGGCTCCGGTGCTACGGTTGCGGCGCTTGTCGACATACACGAAAGCTCATCTATGGTAAGTGAACAGTTGCACGATAAAGAGAAAACCCGAAGGAGTACAAATCAAAATAACCTGATGAGGCTGCGGCATCGGTAAAGCAGGGCCGGTGGAGTTGAATATCGCGTCCGTGGAGCGGGTCCGGTGCAGTGGACGAAGGCTTCGGCGGCGCGTTGTACAGTGCTTTCGGTGAGGCGGATCTGTTGCGGTGGACGAGGGCTTGTATGAAGGGCCAGCGAAGGGGCGGATGAGGGAGTCAGTGAAGGGCCTACACTGTGGTGGACGAGGGCGCCGGTTAAGCAGATCCGGTGCGGTGGACCATGATGGCGGTCAAGGAGATCTGGAGCGGTGGACAAGCCAGTCGCTGAAGCGGCTCCGGTGAAGTGGTGAGTTGGCAGTTGGGGCTTCCAAGCTGCGGAAGGTAGATCCGGCGGGTGTGAGGTCCACCGCTGCGGCGGAGGACTAGATTCGGCGGCTTGCCGTGGTTGGGGGGTCGGGGAGGGGAAGGGGAGGGGCTCTGGGGAAGAATGTTGGGGGCAAAGAGGGGAAAACAATGGAGTTACCAAAGCAGCCCTTTTCCGTTCATGTGGCAGGGGTAAAACAGGAATATCGCAGGGCTAAACTTTTGGGCGCGCGATATTTCGATGTGACGGGAAGTTTGAAAGCTTTTGGCGCCTAAAATTATAAGTATTCTGCTCTCGTACGGCCGACTATGATATCATGGCCGACAATTTGTTTGTTCTGCACGCAAAAAAAATGTGCAAGTTTTGAAAATCAATGTCTCCAACTCGAAACTTAGATTGTCCATTCAATTCAAATATGGATCATTGAGCTACTACAAGAAAATACCATCATACGGTCCAATTCAAATGAAATTCCAAATGTGTTTATCCTAAATATGATGATAAAAGCAAAAATGTGTATGTGTATGAATAAAGTGGATGACCATAAAGTTTGAACATGCCCGTATGTGTATACCTCTAGGTTTTGATATATGAATTTGAAATCACGAAATCCCGGCTTAAAAAATGTACCTCCGTTTAAATGAATTACAAAAGCTAATGATGAGTCGAATTCCAAAATTCCAATCTTAGGTTTGTAATTGTGGTACATCAAGGTATATCACGCATGGTCAAAAGTATCTATCATAGCACAAACTTTGAAACAAATTGTTCAACCATGAGTGCACAATATCTCAATTACGCTAAAGTCCCTCAAATATAGACACCTCACTCTTTATCTGAAGTCAACCCCCCCCCCCACCACCACACAAACACACATAGAGAAGTCGTTCTCTCCCCCAAACACCAACACACGAGCACATTAACACCCCTCTCTCTTGTAATGTCCGGACCCCAAGATAGGTCTCTATCACTTTGTCTCTCGGGCATGCACACATCTCTTCCCTCACTCTCTAGGTCTCCCGCTATCTCTCTTACCCAAGCACACACACTATGTAGAGTGTATATTTCCCATACACAAAACGTCGCCCCCAAACGTCTATCTCCCTAGTTATGTGGTTCTCACGCACTCACCTCACACACCACCCCCACTGCAAACAAGCACACTTTGTCTCCTTGTGCACCACTCTCCTCTTTCTATCTCTCCCACATGCGGACCTGCCCCAGCTCCTTCCCTGTATACATATATGTCGTGACTCTTTGCATAGCTCCCTAATGTATAATCATTCTCGATTCGCACATTGTTCTCTACACCATCTATTCTAGATCTCTCATGAACTCCCTATCACACACACGATGACTCGCTTCCCTTGCTTCTTCGTTCATAGGCCAATTTCGGACAACATCAACATTGTCTCCCTATCTATACGCCATTTATGGACACAAACGACCCCTCTCGCCCCCTCTCTTCCTCTCTCTCTCTCTCCGTCGCTAGCTCTCTCTTTCTCTCGCTCTCACACCCCTCTCCCACACACACACTCGATGTCTCTTCCAAATAGTCTGCTCCCCCCGCCCGCACCCGTGCTATCTCGCTACTACACATGTCACACCATTCCCCTTCCCTTATACTAGGTTTACATCATTAGTGGTCTCTCTACTCCACATACACTCTCTCCTGTCACACACAAACGCTGCACAAACACACACAGACACGCACAAACACCCATTTATCTGGATCCTCATCTCTCCCCATGTCCGCATGTGTATCTCACACACTCACTCTCTAATTATGTATATGTATCTCCACGTTACACAACACAAAGCCCCATGTACATGTCTCTCTCTATCCTCCACACATATAGACACAAAGAATCTGTTATCATTGCCTCAGTCTCTAATATATCACACACACACACACACACACACACACACACACTCTCTCTCTCTCTCTCTCTCTCTCTCTCGCAAACACGCTCAACAAGGGTTTCCCCGTGAATAACTTACCGTCTATTCATCAACGATCGTGGCGATCGGCGAACACGAGATGTGAAAAATAATAAATATACACGTGCTTAGACCACCTAGTATGACTACTAGGACTAGAGCAAGCCAAAAAGCGCACCGCCGTAACCCCCTCCTTGTCGGCGACGGGAAAATCTTTGTTTTACACAGTCGAGAGGTCATTGTGCTAAGGCCCCACATGCTGAGGCGTTGAATAGAATGTAGATGCTAGTTTACGGAAGCAAGTATCGATAATACGTTTGTATCTCCATACTTATATTTCTTCTCTTATAAAAAACCGAGTTGGTGATGATGGTACGTGTGCCATCTTGCAATATAGACCGTTCGATCTATATCTAACAGATGGAAATTAAACTAAAAGATACCGCACTCCTCTCCACATTTGCAGACAAGGCCTTCCCTCGTTCATCCTTATCTCCAACAAACCTCATTGTTGAGCAATTAAGAAAGGAAACCTCTGGAACAAACTGGCCTAGCGGCCGCTGCCGGCGTCGTCAATCCCCATGCCTCCGCTCAGTTCGACCACCAACCACCATCATACCCCACTCCTCTTCACCTTATCTCATATTTCTCGAGATATCATTAGTTTTTACACATGGGATTACTCCCATGAGGTCAATCACAACAAGTGTTTTATAAAAAATGCATCTTGATGTTACGTGCAATGCACGAATCTTGCTAGTACTCCTACACAAGACTAAGTTGGTGATCTTTGGTGTATACGCCATCCGTCAAGTTTCGACCATTAGATCTACATCTAATGATTGTGAGGTAAGTTGTTGCCTTTTCTCACCAACATCCCACTTGTCTACCAATTTGCAGAAAAACCCATAATTAGTATCTTAAAACCAACCACATCCCTCCCTGAACTCACCAAAACATCCCAAGGAATATATTCTAATTGAAACATAATATATCTCTAGTGACATATGTATATCAAAATTAGAGTGTTTTGTACCAAGTTTGTGAATAAGTATTATTCTAATTATTATTAGATTGCAATGGACATGAACATTGCTAGTATTTCCAACCATGCATTTTTTCCTAGTATTCCATAGTTTCGAGTTTTCCATCAAGATATTAGTCACTCATGGTTGATATTTACTTTCAATAATGTACACATATGCACTATGTAACTAGCCTTGCTTATTGGCTTCCAAAGCTTAAATTTCACTCCTACTTACAATATATAGAGTATTTAACAAAAACTACCACTTTCAACCAGCCCTAGGAAGAATCTATTGTACAAAAAATAGCAAAAACATACCCAAAATTTCTTAATCCACGCCAAAAACTACTACCTAGTACTCCTACCGATTAGGTTCGTTTAAACCCATTTATGACATGGTTGGCCCACACGTCCGTGCTGACGAGGCAGCTGAAACCAACACATTTTGTTTGACCGTTGACACGAGGGACGCACATCTGACCTTCTATCCTGTTATTCCCCCTCAAATCATTATTTTCCTGAACATTACTTCAAGCAAAGATCTTGATGCGTGTTCGTCGGTGGCGCCGGTGATGAGCGAGTTGGCCGCTCCTCCGCCGGACGGGCCGGACGCCGCGCTGGCCTCCGCACGGGTTGGCAGGCTGGCCCGAGCGTGACTCACGAGCGAGCAAGCTGCCACGCTGGCCTTCGCTCGAGCCAGATGGCTGGCCTGAGCGCGGCGCGCGCGAGCAAGCCTCCGCGCTGCCATGCCAATCTAGCTAGTAAACCTTGCAGACAAGCAACTGGACGGAGCTATCTTGGCTAGCTAGCGGCCGCGAGCGCCGGACAGAGCTAGCATCCGGGCTGCCGCAACATGGGCTCCGCACCGCCAACGGTTTTGACCTCGCCTTCTGCCGGCGGCGGTAGCTGCGTCCCATGGCCGAGGATGACTAGGTGGACGGGCCGGAGGTAGGAGGTCACTCGAGGATTTTTGTTGGTAAGAGCATGTACAATGGTTGATAAGGTAGTCTTATCTTAAGTCTGCCATGTATGCAAGTGGTAGTAGTTTCTTGGCATTTTAGTGGTTTCTTGCATTACTAGGGGTTTCTTGTAAGGAACAATGTACGTACTACTAGCGATAAAAGGCGATTCTAGGTTGCGTTGTACTCCAACGAGTACTACTAGTGGTCGCTGGAGTTTATACCCCGTTTTGTGGGTTTGATCCCGACGAGCATACGGCGGCCTTTTTTAAATAGTACTACTACACTTGGCTGCAAGCCAATATTTTACGGGTAGTTTGAGTTTTGAAGTCAAGCAGACGTGCGGCCCCACAATCTGGGTGCACTGGACAGCCTAGCCACGTGAACGGGTTTTCCTTCCCAGCATCCCGTGGCTTGCGTGCTCACCCTAGCCGCACCTCGCTTGCAGCTTCCTCATCAGCTAGTAGCATATTTAAACTAGTGCCTCCCAATTAAGCCCGAGGAGCCGGAAAAGCCTGGCGGGGCATTGGGAACTGTGCAATATGGCTCTATACGTAAAGTGCTCTACTACTACTCTGTAGCTTGTGGCGTTGCACGCATGGACTTCACTCCATTATCGGCTCTACTATAAAAGAAATTCCTCTTGACGTGTTTTTTTAAACAGAGGCAAAAGCTTTGCTTCATCTCATTCATAAAGAAGGAACTACTAACAAAGTTCGACGAGATCCATTACACCTCCACAAATGGAAGCGAAAAGCCTAGTCTCGCTGTATCAAATAACTCAAATGTTCTGCCCCTGCAGTAACCTTCGCTGATAAACAGGCTGCCAGTGTGTGCGTGAGAGGAGCGGCTGAGTAGGCCAACTACGTGAGAGGAGCGGCTGAATAGAGCACCGAGAGTACCCACTAGGCCACTACACAGGTGTACTTCCCCTGCATTGATAGTACAACGATGGTTCTAGAGAACAGTAGTACCCTCCACTTCCAACTATAGCTCCTTGGCCCTGAGATTCAAGAGTTCAAAACTGGTGCACTATACTAGACTAGACTAGAAGTACAGTACATCACACTACTAGTTGAGAAAAGTAGTACTAGTACTGCTACAGTACAAGTACGTACTCCTCCGTCACATAATGTAAGAAGTTTTTTGACACTAGTTGGCGTGTACAAAAAATGGCAAAAACATGCTCAAAATTTCTTAATCCACGCCAAAAACTACTACCTAGTGCCAAAAATTTCTTACTAGGCCCGACACATGGAAGATTTAGCCCAAGCTCAATATTCAACTGCTGATATTTCGGATTTATCTAAAAATTGGGCAGTTCTTTGCCCGCGCTGTCTTCAATGGGGCCACCACAAGTATTCTTGCCATGCATTGCTGATTTGCATTAACTGCTCGTCGCCAGGACACAAAGCGGCCGCTTGCCCGTCAAGGCCTAATTCTCGGACCTGCCCTGTTTTGCACGATCAATCTGATATCGACCGTCAGGGGCAATGCATTAATCAGATTGGAAGCTTACCAATTACCATCGACTTGCCTAATACTCGCCGCAAGAAAACCACCGTTCGATGTTCTGCCTGTGGCTTCTATGGACACGTGGAACGATCCTGTCATAAGTTGCGGTATAACAAAAAATGGCAATGGAAGCCCAAGAATCCGCAGCTTTCCATTCCTACCCCTCACGGTCCATCTTCCGCCTCGGGTCCCGTCACAGCGCAACAGAGACCAGTCCCATCACACTTGCAGTCTCCACTGCCCACCTACGCCTCCCTTCCCATGGAGAACTACCCACTGAATCCGGT
Organism: Aegilops bicornis; assembly: GCA_021605145.1. Lineage (NCBI taxonomy): Eukaryota > Viridiplantae > Streptophyta > Magnoliopsida > Poales > Poaceae > Aegilops > Aegilops bicornis. The sequence goes on from CM038673.1 coordinate 97,183,822, forward strand.
GTCGTTCCTTCCTCCTAGCTTCGCCGTCGAGTCCGGTCCGGCGGATCGCCTGGTTCGCAGTGGGATGGTAGTCGACCCCATTGCGCCGCTCAATCATGACTTCCTCGCCATTGCCGAAGCCATTCACTATGTTCCTCTGCATCGTCGTTCCGCCATTCAAAACATGATTGAAGGTCTGTTACATGAATCCCAACTATTCACTACTGAGTCATCTGATCATCCACTTGGCATTGGCATCTTCGGGTTTGTGGATTCTTTTATGCGTGACACTGCGGTCGCCACACCCATCGAGCTTGAGGAAGAAGATCTTCTCATCACTTTCGTGCCACACGATGAAGCTCTGAACCGTCGCACAACTTATTGTACGAGGTATGGCTGATGTTCTTTGGATTCCCATATGACTACCGCATGATTACTACATCACAAAAGCATTGGGTGGATATGGTTCCTGGTTCGTTGGTATAACCCCGCCAAGATAGAAGGTATATCCTGCTCAAAGCTCGTGTTCTTCGCCTTCGTCTGATTCCCAAAAGCTTTGTTGTCTGGCAACTGGGTGGTGCACGTGACTGTTGGACTGTGCAAGTTACAATCTTACACAACAATGACTGGAACGGATTGCTCCCTGAGGTCCTTGCTCCTGGTGAAGAACCACCACCACCGGACGGCAACCCACATCCCCTCTTTGGACCCGAGCTCACGGCCGAGCAGCTTTACCAGCAACAGGTGCATAATTGGTTGCTTCGAGCGGCGCCCTAACTTCTTGGAGGCGCCAACCAGGAAATGGGCCTGCTTTCGAACTTTCTTTGCTTTCGAACAATGCTGCTTGGGATGCCTGGCCTGCTCCACCAGCCCCCCCTGTGCCGCAGCTCCCTCCTCACTTGATGAATTATCAGGCTTGGTTAGCGTCACAAGGTTTAACTGTCCAGCATGGTATTGTACCGGATGACAACTTGTCTGATAATGCTTTGGATGCCTGGCACGACACTTTCTCTGCTACTGATGATAGCTCTGAGGACTCTGCTCTGGTTTTAGTCCCTCTGTTCGCACTTTTGTTTATCGACAGAACGCTCGCCCACTTTTGTTACTATCTCTGTTGCTCTACACCACATCGGTATTCAGTTTGGGCTATCAGCGGAAGGTTCTGAACTGATCAACTTATTGTTGAATGACCCCATCCCCCGCCAACAGCTCAATACTTACATGTTTCATGCTCTTCGCCCCATGATTGCTGCCATTGGACCGTGGAGTGCTGGTTATGGCTTAAGGCCTAACAACTTGGATGTTCAGATCACTGTGTCTTCTGATGCTTTTGGGCTCACCTTCTCCCATTGCCATACTGCACGTACTATGCCTACCTCCATGACTATTGAAGAAATCCATGATGAGCCACCACAGGACACTTTGTCTGACCAGCAAAACCAGTTGGCGATGGTGCCTCCGCTCCTGCTATGTCTCCTGCTAGCACAAGGCATGTTTCTAGCCCGCTTCTTGTGAGAATCGCTTCGATCCACGGGTGGCTGCGATCAATGCTATCTCCTGCCGTCCGCCCTGTGGTCACTCATGGTCGCTGCACGCCCAGCTGCTCCCATCTCCACTACTGAGGTTCTCGTAGCAACTGCTCCAACAAATTCAACGGCTTCAAATCGCAGCAGGTAAATGACGCTCGCCATGTGATCTCTCGGGTCAAACCCCGACTGATACCATCAATTGGATCTTCGTCTTCTGCTGAGGATGCCCACGAGGAGATCTTACCTCCCACCCCAGTTCCCGTGCTTCAAGATATTGGCATCAACAGGTGCGCGATCCCTCCAGCAGAACTGTCTGAAGAAATTCTCAATGCTGCACCTTCATCAGTGTGGGTGGAGTCGCACGAGCTGGTCCCCGTTTCTCCAGAGCCTGAGGATACGTCCGCTGCTCCCAGGGCCTAATTTTGCTGTCTGCATGCCTCCGCTGATCAACTGGAATGTACTTTGCTGGAACATTCGTGGTCTGAACTCGGATGATAAGCAACTTGCTCTGAATAATGCGGTCCGGTCTAGTGGTTGTTCGGTTATTTGTCTGCAAGAGACTAAAAAGGCCACTTTTGATTTAGCGTTTATTAAGTCTTGTTGTCCGAGAAAATTTGATAAATTTTCTTTTGTTCCCTCCCAAGGGGCCTCGGGAGGCTTAGTTACTATTTGGAAAAGTTTGGTCTTCTCTGGCAATGTCATATTCTCTTCTGAATTTGCTCTAGTTATTACCTTCACGAGCACCTTATCAGCTCACACATGGACCCTGGCTAACATTTACGGGCCGTGCTCTAGCGATGCTCGTCTGACCTTTACTAATTGGCTTTATGATCTTGTCATGCCCCCCACTCAAGACTGGCTTTTGCTCGGTGATTTCAATTACATCAGAGCTCCTGACAACCGCAACAAGCCTAGGGGCTGCCCGAACGACATGTGCACTTTTAACGATATAATCCGCAAGTTGAGCCTAATTGAACTGCCCATTAAAGGCCGATTGTTTACACGGAGTAATATGCGTGAGGAACCCCTACTCGAACAGTTAGACTGGTTCTTTACCTCGCTTCATTGGACTAATGCATACCCTAACACCATGGTTAAACCCCTCGGTAAGCCTGTTTCAGACCATGTGCCTTGTCTACTTTCCATTCAAACAACCATACCCCACAACAAAGTTTTCAGATTCGAACCATACTAGATTTTGCACCCTGGCTTCAATAACATAGTACAAGTGGTTTGGAACGTGCCTGTTAGATCCTCTAATGCTGCGACTGTTCTTTGTCGTAAGTTCAAGGCGCTCCGATATGCCCTAAAAAATGGAGCAAAAACATCTCTCGTCTCACTGTTGCAATCACCAACTGTAATGAAACTTTGGCCCATTTAGATGAGCTTGAAAACAACAGAGTTTTGACAATCCCAGAGATGAACTTCCGCAACATTCTCAAGAAACACTTATTGCGCCTCCTTCATTACCAAAACATATACTGGAAGAAACGCTGTACCATCCGCTGGATCAAGTTTGGGGACGAAAATACAAAATTTTTCCAAGCTATTGCCACTGAAAGGTTTAGACGCAACAACATTGCAAGTTTCAGAAATGATGCAGGAGAAACTGTTGATGACCACAATGAGAAAGAAGCTCTGCTTTTTCAAACTTATACTGATCGGCTGGGCACTTCTCGACCAACTGAAATGAGGTTCAGTCTCCCTGACATCATACAACATCATACAAACTTGGATCACCTGACTGATAGATTCATGCATGCGGAAATTGATGAAGTAATTAAAGACATGCCTTCTGACCGGGCTCCTGGTCCGGATGGGTTTAGTGGTGCTTTTCTGAAAGCCTGCTGGCCTTTGATCAAGCATGACTTCTATGCTCTATGTGATCACACTACTAGGAAAAGGCCTACTAATGGCGCACCTAATTTGGCCATTAATGGCGCATTAGTGGTGCGCCATTAGTGCCACGCCATTAGTATATTTTACTAATGGCGCACCACTGGTGCGCCATTAGTAGTATCTGTATACTAATGGCGCACCCTTTGGATGCGCCATTAGTATATACAACGATGCGCCATTAGTATGCCTCGAGGGCCATGTATACCAGTGCTTTGGCATACTAATGGTGCACAACAAAGAAGATGCGCCATTAGTAACCCGGCATACTAGTGGCGCCTTTGTTTAATGATGCGCCATTAGTATCCGTTGGCATACTAATGGCGCACTATGATGTGATGCGCCATTAGTATGAATATTAGGTTTTTTTTATTTTTTTATTTTCTGTTTTTGCACAGGTTACAAAATGTATAATTGGACAAAATATAGACAGCACACATCAACAACAGATTCATCGAATACAATAGAAGATTAGTCTCTGAATACAATTCATCATATTAGTCCCTGAATACAATTCATCATATTAGTCTCCGAATTGAAAAGACCGAACAAAGATAGAACATTATATTACAAGTCTCGAGACCGTGAGTAGTGAGTTTGTCTTCACATTACAAGTCGATATCGATCATCTAAACTACCATCACATAGAAGAGAGCTGCAGTCATCACGATGAGCATCATCACGATGAAACTCGTCTTCATCCGGTTCCTCCAACGCTCCCTCCCTCTCCCGCTAGATAGCGGGCGTATCTAGATTCGGCCTCGGCCTAGTGGTGTACCCTTTATGCTATTACCGCTGAATCGGTGAACCTGTCTCCGACACTCCTCCCGGTCGTCGTGAGACTCCGGAACCTTACCCTTGTACCACGACATACCACGGCATCTCTATGCACTAGCCAAGCGAAGCGTTAGTACCAATTCACAGAACAATCATAAGCAATATATATGTATGCAGCAGAGCGATCGGAAGAAAAGCAAGACATTAATAGCATCGATTACATCTAAGTTGAACTACTCTCAAAACCAAAGAGACATACTACAAGTTCATGAAAGTTTAATTACAACATGAGCCAATCGATGTTTGAGAACTAGACACCTGACATCACCGCTTTCGACTCGACTCAAGGGACCGGAGCATGGATGAAGCCGCCGTCTATCGTGGGAGTCATGAAAGAGCAGGCGTTGTCAGCCTGCATTTGTAGCATTGTGTCGATGTCCTGTTGGACGGTTGATTTACGAGGTAGAACTGCTGAGGTGCGAAGGACATCTTGATGGATGATTTCATAACGCCATTTGGATGCGAAAGAATTCTTGTCGATGTCCTCGTCTGGATTGCCGACACGCCGCGGCCCAATCTTTGAGTTTACTCGGTAGCGAAGTTGATGATGGCCCGTATGATCGCCCGCATGTGATGGATGGCGTAGTAGGCACCCTTCCGACCACCGCGGCTGCTTGACGCAGCGAGCGTCGTGTTATTGGGAGAACACGTGCTTGCCGTGCATTACGAATAGGCTGGTGAAGGTGCCTCCAGATTTAGGCGTGGCGAGGGAGAACATCATCAAGAACCTTCTTGACATTTGTGTAGTCTACGTTCGACCGACGGTCCGGGTCGAAATACGTGGCCATGGAATATTTGGGGCTTAGGAGGATGAGCGTGCAATGTGTGTCCCTGCAGAAAACACGGAATGTTAAAAGAAAACGATCGAAATCTAAGAATTCATATGTTACGGGCGGTTGAGGGAGGACTTCTTGAAGAAAGTAAGGCGAGGAAGTTATCCTTATCTTGGTTTGCCGAATAGCGCCTTGAGGTAAGAACTTCGCGACTTGCGGTCCCCAGCGCTGCCAAGATCTTCGCACGCATGTAGAAGGGATCGACTATCACGATGTCCGGGGTCTTGTCGTGAATGATCCGCATCTCCATACTCGGCGAAAATAGCGAGCGAAGGTGTAGTGCAGCGGATGAAGGTTCATCATAGCGTGGATGTCATCAAACCGCAGGACGATAAATGCGCCCGATGGAGTTATCCACAAAGCCCTTGCCCTCCGGCACCTTGGCCGCGAAAACCGGGTATGCCACATCCTTCTCTACGAGGCGCCGCTTCTCCAAAGAAAGAACAACATCATGCATACTCCGCATAGCACCGGTTGCAGCATTTAGCATATTTGTCGGTAGCATCACCCTACCCGCCACATGCACCCTCCTCGAGATATCCTCAGGTGAAGGTGGTCCGTCCTGAGCACGGATCGTACTCGGTGCCGGCTGGCTCGCACCCTTGTTAGTCTTTCTTTTGCGTGCCTTCTTCTTCTCCTGTAATGGGACCGAGTTCTGCTCATAGACCGCCTTCTTGAGTGTGTTTGGGCTGATAATATTTCACACCTCGCCTATCTGAGGATCGGTGAAGTCGGCAGTGGGCGTCTCACGAGAGCTGAACGGCGAGCGGCGCTGTTGCAACTTGGCTTCTCCGCGGTACCAGCTAGATCGCGCCGCGTCTTTTGTTGGGTTGGGTTCTTGAGAAGGAGGCCCCATGAAGTCGCCATCGTACCCATGTTCGGCAAATCTTGATCGGCGTTGCCAAATGTATAATAAATGCGTCGTCGTTGTTACGATCTGTGCCATATGCATGTTTGGATCGATGGCATAGGGATGTCCGACACCGTTGCGGCGGTCTTGCCATGGGGCCGACTTGGCGCCGCACGACCGGGCGGTGTTGTCTTTGGGGTGGTGTCCCCGCCCCAAAGCGAATCTGGCTCTTGACCAGCGAGGGGCCAGGCTCAGGCGCTGAGGGTCATCACGTCATCATCGTCGGTCCCGACGGGTCGAATCAGAGGTAATAACTCGTCGCAGCCTGGCAGCACCCGAACCAGTTCAACCCTAAACAAGTTGGGTGGCATCTGGGTACCGTGGAACAAGGGGTTGCCCGGTTGAACGATTTTGCCCTTGGCGACATCGACCAACTCGTTGTTCACGAAGTGCAGGAGAGTGCACGGAACGTCGGTGGCGCCCTCCGAAAACATGTAGGGCGTCAGGGATGCCCAGTCAAAGGCAAGGAGATGAAGTCCTCGACCGAGAGAGGCTTAATTAGTTAACATGATGATGGCGTCGAGCTCGACTAATGTCGAGGCACCGCGAACGGCGGGCGTCACGATTGACGAGAGGGGCGCTTGCTGCGAGAGGTGCCGGCGGCGTACACCGGGTGCATTAAGCTCCCGTGCTGGCGTCGGAGACACCAATGCCGCCTCCGCCGGAGAAACCAATGGCCCCGCCATCGCATTCTGCGAGTTGCCGGCCGTGAAGCTAGGAATCGGGGGCGGCCCCTGTTGGCCGCCCGCAATCCACGCACTCAACCCCTGGATCAAGGTAGGCACAATGGCGGTGATCGTCGCTCCAAGTTGTTGTTGCACTTGCTCTTGGACAATCTCCGGAATCCGCGCCACCTGTGCCTTGAGTTCTTGAACCTCGCGCGCCTGGCTTTCCGAGCTGGTCTTTTTCTCCTTCTGCACACCAGCGGTATAGTATGACCCCCATTTTGTGGACAAGCCTTTGCCGGCCACACGACCGGTGACGATAAACTTCTTGAGCTTATCCTTGTTCTTCATTACATTCAACGCCCTATTTAGAGTGGTGTCCCAAGGGTTGCTCTTAGTCGACACCGCGCTACTGCTTTCAGACGCCAGCGGAAGGAATGTGAACCATTTAGAAATTTGGCTTCATTAATTAGAATGCAAACATATGGAGCTAATTACGCGGGGGTGGTATTCCTTACCAGAACAAGCTCAAGCGCCCTGGTCTTCGGATCCGTGGTAAGCTCCTTTGTTTTCGGGTCCTTCTTGTACCAGGCCACGACAAAGTTCCTGATGCTTGTCACTGTATTTATCGAAGAGGCGGTAGGCCTTGCTCGGCACGCTCCGCGTCCTCCTTGTCCCATATAGGCTCCGCCACTCTGTAACAGCCGGGACCGAGTTTGTGTTCCCAAGTTCAGCTCCGCATTTCTTTCCCCACTGACTTGATTCGGAGTTTGCGGTGCTCGAGCAATTGATCTTGAAGTCGTTGTAGTCATCTTCGGTGATCAAAGGATTTTTCTCCTTGATCTTCTCATAACTCTCACCTTTCTCGATCATTCTCTTCACATTGCTTTTCCAAGTAGACAGGGCCTTGCTCATCTTCGTGAGGGCAGCATTGTTCACTTTATTACCTTTGAGGCTTATGTTTTCAAATTCAGCGGGAACTTGTATCGTTCGTGCAGCTCGTGAAGAGGAGGTTGCGCCAAATTCCCTCGGTCGGGATGCCTCGGGTTCTCGGTGTTGATCGAGACGGTGCTCCGGAGAATGCACCCGAGCTGAAGCGAGTACCCCTTGACTATTCGTTCGGGCGCCGTTGGATTCCGTCGGAGTCCACTTTAGTAACTTCCTCCTTGAGGTGCGAACGCAGTCGGCGCCGATCCTTCCGTTGCCTCTTCGGTTGGCTGCCATCCGTGCGTGCCCGCCATCATCGATGGTGGCATCCTCGGCGGCACCATCGGTGGTGGCATCGGTGGGGTCATCCTCGGCGGTACCATCGGTGGTCTCGGGATCGGTGGGGAAAGGCGGCGTCCTCATACAAGTGAGGTTGTTCCTCCATCTCCTGGGACAGCTCGAGAATGTCTTGCCTTTCGAACCCCGGCCTCATCGTTGTTGGCCATGTTTCTCTCTAAATAGGAACAAAGTTTGGTCAAAAGTTGGTTATTGTCAAGGAACATGATCATGGTCTCATCATTTAGGGTTTGTCGACACCGAGGCATCCTAAAAGCTAAGCTTTTATCATTGAGGGTTTTTCGACGCCGAGGCACCCTAAAAGCCTAAGCTTTCATCATTAGTCACAAGTACCCCGGCCCATGCATTGGTCACAAGTACCCCATATGTCCTATTTTTAGCAAAGTCATGCTAAAATTCACGGAAAATTTCAGCATGACCTTTGCTAAAAATAGGACATATGGAGTACCCGAATTTGCTGGAACAGAAGTTAATCGACATTCCAGCAAACTCAAGGGCCTCTTGGGTGGACAAGGCAAAAATGGCTTTCATCACAACATGGAAAATACATTAGCATGTGAAGAGGTGAAACAATATATGCATCTCCAAGCAGTATCATTCAACATTTTGGACAAATCACTACAAGCAATACTGGATCAGAATGTTTTTTATACATAACTGCTAAAACCCTAGGAGTTAACCGAGCCACCAACAGAATGTGGACTTAAAAGAGAGAGTCACGCAGACGGTAACATGATACATTTTCATAAAATTAGCTAGTTTTACTTATGGTGCACAAAGGAACAAGTACTGCAGTGCACTTAGAAAAAAATGAGCACCGCCAAAACAAGAAGACTCGTTTCAGTAAGCGGAAGCTGTCGGCTCCATCAAGTGGAGGCAAAAACAAGTGTAATTGCAAATGAATGCAAACCACGTTAAGACTTAACTGCTAAGGCCTAGTTTGGCAACACGGTTTTCCAAAACCATGGTAATTGAAAACCTCGGTATTCCAATGTGTGGGCAATGAATACTTTGGTTTCTAAAAACTGCAGCTTTTCTCAGTTTTAGCAAAACTATAGAGATGTTTGGCAAGTGCAGTTTTTCTTAGTTTCTTGGTTTTGACCACTCGTTGCATGGATAATCCTAGATACAGCTAGCTGAACCAAATTGAGCTATAACAAAGGAGTTATACAGCAGCGTGATCAGCTTGTCACACATACTGTGAAACCATCTCCTCTCGGGCACAAATCACCATCGGTATTTTTTTCAAGAGACAACATGCATGAAGAATGGCTTTAATCCTGTTCCTTTTCGATTGAATATAAAAAGAAGAAGGGAAGATGCTACTATCTATGGAAAAGGAAATGCAAAACCATGCATGCAAAATTAGACCATATCAAAACAATCAAGTAACTCATCGATAGGAATTACAACCAAGTTGTGTGCAAGTGCACTACTTGGCTTCGTCGAATCATAACTTTGATCAACCAACTTGGCATAGGTAAATGTTCATGATATACCCCTACTAACCCTCTAACGATGGAGGTTATTAAGCACATGAGCTACTACATATCCTGATTAATGTTCTTAGCCCATGTCAATGTGATGCCTTTGCACATGATACTTACTTCTCACCTACATCTCCCTACATTGCTGCTCTTGATGTATACATCACCTCGTACATCAATCCGAAAAGCAGAGACACTACATTGCAAGGGATCCATCCAACTAATACACCAGATTATCGGTGACTCAATGATAATATTTAATTTGGTCATCATGTCATCTACTACCCTAGTCAAACTTCATCATGCGATAACGACAAACATACAATCAAGCTGGCATTTATGATACTCATGTCATCAATCAATCAAGCCATTTGAACAGATTTGAACAGCAAGGGGTAGAGGGGGAGAGTAGGAGGGGGAGCTCACGGGGGAGGTGGTGTGGATGGGGCGACGAGTTGTGGCGACGAGGTCCGGGTGTGGGTGGTGCGACGAGGTCCGTGAGGCGACGAGGTCGGGGTGGGGGTGGTGCTCGGGCGACGGTGGTGTTGCGGGGGCGGCGTCGGGGCCACCGGCGACGTGGGCGGGGGGGCGAGGGCGTCCAACGTGGTGGGGCGACGGGGAGAGCGGCGCTGAGGAGACGAGGACGACGGGGCGGTGGGGCGGCGGCTTCGGGAGAGGAGAGGGCAGCGTCGCGGCGTCGGGGCGTCGCGGCGGAGACGAGGACGATGGGCGGCGTCCGAGGCGGCGTCGAGGCCGAGGCGGCCGAACAGCGGCGTCTGGAGAGGAGAGGAAGGGATCGAGGGCGAGGCGAGGAGAGAGAGGGATAGGTTTGGGCGGGATATGGATGGGGCGGCACAATACTAATGGCGCACCACCCTCGGTCGCGCCATAAGTACATCCATACTAATGGCGCACCTACATACAGTGCGCCATTAGTTTTTGATTTCTGCTCGAGCCAACAGGTTATCTTCCACGACCTGATCCACATCAAGTTCCCTCTACTAGCTCGACCGGTCGTGACCAGTTCTCACACCAGGGAGGTCACAGGTTCGATTCCCAGGCTCCACAATTTTTTATGCATTTAAAATGCTGTTTGATACTTATTTGTGTTTAAATATGTTCAAACTTGTTTAAATCATAACAGTAATATTTTTTATAAGACAGTAATAATTTTTTAAAATATCATCAAACAGTAATCTTTGGTGGAGCGGAGAGAGGTGCTTGAAGTGCGGGGGTGTGGCGGTTGAGTAGGGGAGGGTGTGCGGGGGTCGTGGCGGTTGAGTAGGGAATCGAGGTGCGGGGTCGGCGGCAGTGGCCGGTGGACTGGGGGTGCTTTCGGCCGAGGGGACGGATCTGGCGAGGTGGGATAGCGATCGAGATGGAGGGATCGAGATCGAGTGTCCATGAAATTTAAAAATATTCATGATAGTTCAAAAAGTGCCCATGAAATATAATCGAGAAATGAAGGCTACGATTTAAATACAATCGATCTTAGCTAGCTATCTGTTCACAATCTTCTTGCCCTTCTTTTTGCAAATGGAGTTCTTACGTGGAGCAGACGTCCTTTAGGTAGGGTGGTCCTGCTTCTTCTTGTGGTGTATGCTGCTACTTCATCATCGTCGTCATGTTCGATCCTCGGGTCACCGTGCTTGTCGAAGTCTTGCTCATTGGCTACTCCATCCATTCCGATGATCTTCCTTTTGCCTCTCCTCCGACAACACGGCGGGCTTTGGCGGGTCGGTAATGAAGAAGCATTGGTCCACTTGGGAAGCCGGTACCCATGGCTCATTTTTAGCGGTGATGTTTGCGCCCATGATCTTGGATTTAACCGGGTATAACCATGGTGGTGAAATATCGGGCTTCTTTTAGGACGCTCTTGGCCCATCTGACACGGAACATCGGCACCTTCTCTCCAGCGTAGCTCAGCTCCCAGATCTCCTCGATCCTTCTGTAGTATCTGTCCTTGGCCTTACCGGTGTAGGATTCCATCGTTACCTCGGAGTTTTGATAACCATCGCTCTTCATGTCCTTGTCCTCGGTGTAGAATGTGTAGCCGTTGATATCGTACGCCTCATAGGTCATCAGGTTGTGCTCGGCGCCCTGTGACAAGGTGAATATGAGTTGTTCTTCCGGCGGAAGAATCTTCATGTAAAGGGTAATGCGAAGCTTACGCTTGAACCAACGCGTGAAACATGAGTTGTGCTCTTTGAGTATATCTCCGTCCGTCCTCTGTTGGCCTCGGTCATTGTCGTCTTCTCAATAAAGGTTTTGTGCTCTACCACCCAAGGATCGACCACGTCTATGTGTTGTACCGCGACTAGGTTTGCTCTTTCAAAGTCGTGAGTCGACCCTCGAAGTCGACATGCATTTCGCGGCGACCCTCATGGTGACCCCATCCAGTGAGCCTGCCGAGGTGCCTGTTGACGGGCAGACCAACGGGGTTCTCGATGCCTAGATAATTCGTGCAGTAGGAGATGCACTCTTTGGTCAGAAAGCCCCTGGCTATACTTCCCTCTGGACGTGACATGTTCCGAACGTATCCTTTGATGACACCATAAGGTCGGCATCATGCTGTGCAGGAATGTCGGCCCGAGTTGGATGATATCCTCCACGATATGGACCAGCAGATGCACCATAAGGTCAAAGAATGCGGGCGGGAAGTATATCTCAAGCTCGCATAGTATCACCACGATCTCTTCCTGTAGTCTTCTGAGTTGCCTCACGCCAATCGACTTCCGAGAGATGACGTCGAAAAAGTTGCATAGGCCAAATAGCGTTTCATGGACGTGCGCGTCCATGATCCCACGGATTACTGGCCCGGAAGTATCTGCGTCATCGACCGTGATAGTCGTGAGACTTCATCCGCTGAACTTACGCTTTGGGTCTAGGTATCTGCTTATCTTCCCAGCGTAACCGTAAGGAAGTTTTACTCCTAGGAGGCAGGTGAAAAACTGCTCGATCTCCTCGACTTAGAGTGAAGCACGCGGGAGGGTAGTCATTTCCGGTCTTCTTGGCCTTTTGCCTTTGCGGCGACTTTACGTGTCCTGCTTCGCCTCATCATCATCATCATCATCATCATCATTAGCGTGAAGCTCCTGCACGATGCCCATTGATTTCAAGTCTGCCCTTGCTTTCGGCCCATCTTTGGTCCTCTACGGCATGTTGAGCGGGGTACCAAGCAGACTCTCGCACACGTTCTTCGTGATATGCATGACATCAAGGCTGTGAGGCACGGTGGATCTTCCAAGACGGCAAGTCGAGAAAACAGACCTCGTTTTCCATACCTTCAGCAATGGCTCTGGCGCCTTCGCTTCTTTCCGGCTCTGGCACCTTTTGCTTCTTTCGGCGGTGGCGGTCTTTCCAATTTTCAACAGCTCGTCTATTTCCTCGCCGCTCCTCGTACGCGGGCGTCTTCGGGGTTCGGTTTCACCATCGAACAGATCCTTGCGTTTCCTCCACGGGTCATCATCGCGAAGCCACCTTCGATGTCCCATGAACACGGTTTTCGAAGACCCAGGATCTCTATCTAGCTGGCGATATGTTGTGTCATCCATGCACCTTACGCATCCAGAAAATCCGTGGACTACCTGCCCCGCGAGATATCCGTAACCGAGATAGTCGTGCACCGTCGTGAGCAGTGCGGCTCTCATAGGGAAATATTCTTTCTCTGCGGCGTCCCACGTATTGGCTGGCGTTTTCCACAGCGTGTCTAGCTCCTCCTTCGGCAGCCGCAGATCTGATTGATGTCGTTCCACTGGTTGTTTCGGCCCTTCAATTAGCATACTCATGTGAATGTACTTCCTCTTCATGCACAACCAGGGGAAGGTTGTACATCCACACAAACACAGGCCAGGTGCTATGTGTGCTTCTCGGCTGCCAAGCGGATTGACACCATGGGTGCTCGCGCCCAAAGACGATGTTCCTTGGATCGTTCCCAAATTCTGAGTCTTGAAGTTCAACGCTTGCCTGGCTCGCATCCTTAGGGTAACTCAGCATCTTGTCTTTTTATCTATCTCCGGATCATTTGCGTCATCTTCGCTTCTTCTCCTCCCTATCCGGCGTGCCAGCGGGAGCTTTGCTACCTTAGGGTCCATGAAATACCGCTGCAGACGAGGAGTGATCGGAAAGTACCACACCACTTTTCGAGGAGCTTTCTTCCTCTTCTTGTATCGAGTGGCGCGCACCGAACATATGGTAGACTCCAGCGTGCTCGTCCCGATAAATGATGCAATTGTTCATGCACACATGGTATTTCACGTGCGGTAAATCCAGAGGACACACGATTTTCTTCGCCTCCTCCAAACTGGTCGGGCACTTGTTCCCCTTGGGAAGGCGTTCGTGCCGAGCGACATGTTCTCGTCGAAACATCGTCGGTCATTTTGTGTTTTACCTTCATCTCCGAGCCATGAGCGTTACTTTCGGCGGGTATCCTCGGGCCTGCATCCTTCATACAATGGAGTAACCGCGTCTAACTCAAGTTGATCCATCTTGGATTTCTCTCGGGCGGCAGCTCTTGCGTTATCCGTGCGCTTGAGAAGCAGCTCTTGAATATGAGGGTCCTGCACCCAGCCCATCGATGGTCGGCATCGTATGCTCCATGATATCATCATCTTCATGATCATGCCCGTCGTCTGCTCCGGCATCTTCCTCATCATCATGTCCTGCATCCTCTACATGATGATCGTGTACAACATCACCATCGTGATCATCTCACAGGGATTCTTCGTCTTCTCGCCCGCCCGAACGCGGTGGTTGTCTTGCTGCCCTTCCTCATTTCTTGCCCGGCCCCCATGGGCGACTTCATAGTCATCTTCATCACCTTGCCACCGATAGCCATCCATGAAACCACGCAAAAGCAGGTGGTCCTGCACCTGCCGGAATCCGGGTCCGCAATAAGGCTCTTGACTTGCATCTTCGACACGGACATCTTATCTCCGTCTCATTCTTTTGAAGCATCTCGGCCTTGGCGGACCTCAAAAACCTATTCACGATGCCTTCGGTCATCGATGCGGACCATCAATCGCTGCGAGGTAGAGCAAAAGCGATATTTTAGAACCAATAAAAAATTTGGCATGACTTTCCCTAAAATAGGACCAAAAAGAATGCTTAATGCCAAAATTCTACTTGAAGCGAAATGAATCAACATTCCGGCAAAATATTGGCAACTATCGCATTTCAAATACGGTACACCTCCAAACACAAACACATATGCAACACCACAAACATATGCAACACCACGAACATACATAGATCTAGCTAGGCCATAAAAAGTGCATGTGCACATTGTTGTAGGGAGAACAACATAAATATAGCTTCCCCTTACTTACCTATCAAAACAAGGTAATTTAACCACTTAATTTGAATGAATCTATGGTGGAAATGAGGTGAAAAGAGGAGGCACCGAGACAAGGAGGAGGTGGAGAGAATGAAGTGGGGAGAAAGTGAGTGTGGGTAGGAGAGGCTGTCCAAAATATCTTGTTGCTGCCCACTTACTAATGGCGCACCAGCACTAAATGCGCCATTAGTAATCCAGTTACTAATGGCGCACCTATACGGCGGTGCGCCATTAGTAGTTTTGCAAAAAAAACATACTAATGGCGCCTTGATCTAAAGTGCGCCATTACTAGTTTAAACTAGTAATGGCGCACGGTTGAACAATGCGCCATTAGTAGTATTACAAAAAAAGGAATAAAAATATAATAAAAAACAACATTAGTGGCGCACTTTCCGGCCAGGTGCGCCATTACTAGTTACAACTAGTAATGGCGCCTTGTGTCTGAATCGCCATTAGTATGTTTGGACAGGCGCACTAGTTCAATTTTTTTTGATACTAATGGCGCACCTTGGGCAGTGCGCCATTAGTAGTTTCAACTCTAATGGCGTATCAGAAGGTGGTGCACCATTAGTATATACTAATGGCGCACCCCTTGTCTGGTGCGCCATTAGTGTCAATCCCATCTATAGCCCTTTTTCTAGTAGTGTCAATTTCATGAAGGTAGTTTGGACTTGACAAGCATAAATGATGGTTTCATTACTCTGATCCCAAAAACCAACTCACTTGAGATGGTTAATGACTATAGACCAATCACACTCCTAAACTGCTGTCTGAAGTTGCTTACCAAACTCCTTGCCAATCGGTTACATCGTGTTATCCTACAAATAGTTCATAAAACCAGTACGGGTTCATCAAACGTCGCACGATCCAAGACTGCCTCGCCTGGGCCTTCCAGTATATTCACCAATGTCAACCTCAAAGCGAGAGATCATTCTTTTGAAGCTGGATTTCGCCAAAGCTTTCGACAAAATTGAGCATGCTCCCATGCTTAATATCATGAAGCACATGGGCTTCAATGACAAATGGCTCTCTTGGATTGATTGTATTTTCTCCACTGGCAGATCTTCAGTGCTACTTAACGGAGTTTCGGGTCGACAATTTCATTGCCGTACGGGAGTGCGCCAGGGAGACCCGCTCTCCCCCCTGATCTTTGTCCTTGCCGCTGACCTCCTCCAGGCTGCCATTAATGAGGCCTTCCGACAAGGGCGTATCCAGCTGCCTTTCCCATGCGCAAGTCAAACGGATTATCCGGTGATTCAATACGCGGATGATATGATTCTTGTAATGCCTTCCTGCCTGCAACAAGCTGCCACCATGAAAGGGATCCTGACTGATTATGCCTCTTCGATCGGCTTACGAATCAATTTCCATAAGTCCACGCTCATACCAATCAATATATCTGCCGCTGCTGCCACTACCTTTGCGGACCTCTTCGGTTGCTCTGTTGGATCGATGCCGTTCACTTACCTTGGTCTACCCCTTGGCACCTCCAAACCAACGATCCTTGATGTTATGCCGCTGGTTTGCAGTGCTGAACGACATGTCACCTCTACCATTGCTATGATGTCGTATGGGGGGAAGCTTTCTTGGCTTAATGCTACTATTACCTCGCTCCTCATTTACGCCATGTGCACGCTTAAGTTTCCACCAAAATTGCTTGAAATGCTTGACAAGATCAGGAGAAGATGCCTATGGACCAAGAAAAGTGAGCAAGGGGAGAAATGCAACTCACTTGCCGCTTGGGATATGGTGTGTAAGCCTAAGAAGCATGGAGGCCTCGGGGTCATCAACATCAAGCTGCTTAATGAAGCCTTGCTAATGAAATTCCTTCATAAGTTTTACAACTAGCTGGGCATTCCATGGGTACAACTCCTGTGGGGCACCTACTATACTGACAAAATACCACATGCCATGCCACCGGTCGGCTCTTTCTGGTGGCGAGACATTTTGAAACTCACTCCAATTTTTGGTGGGATCTCACAAGTGCAAGTGGTGTCGGGCACGACTGCGTTGCTTTGGAAGGATCTATGGGGACAAGATGTACTCCAAACCACACACCCCCATGCTTTTTCGTTTGCCATGCAGGAAGATGCATCCATCAAGGGTTTCTTGGAGACAACATCGCTGGTTGAGGCCTTTCATCTACCGCTCTCGCCGCAAGCTTTGTCAGAGGTGCGCGATATCCAATTGCTCTCCCTACACATGAGCCCGACCACGTCCGTTAATGATGTTTGGCACTATATTTGGGGCAAGAAGGAGTTCACGTCAAGCAACTACTATCAGTATCTCTTCAGAGATGCCCAAGCCCACCCCATTTTCAAAAGTCTTTGGCGCTCACATTGCATCATGAGGATTAAGGTCTTCGGATGGCTCCTTTTCCACGACAGGCTCAACACACGTAACATGCTTTGAAGCAGCGCCATTATGACATCTGGGATGACCACAGTTGCCTCCTATGTGGGGGCCCGGATGAAGAAAGCGGTGGATCACATGATCTTTACGTGTCCTTTTAGTCAAGCCTGCTTTGGGATAAACTTGGGATCGTTTGGCCGACATTTCACTACCGTCTACACCTTCTCCAAACAACCAAAGACACAGACGGCCCTCTATTCCTTGACATCTTCCTCGTGGCAGCCTGGAGCTTATGGAAGGAGAGAAATAACAAGCATTTTAGGAGGGTGGACCCTTCCATCAACTCCTGGCTTCGGAGATTCAAGGAAGACTTTGGACTTGTACAACACAGAACCAAGAGAGAGCACTTTGCTCTCATAGAATCCTTCCTAGCTGATCTTTGACACGTTAGTAGTTTCATCTTGTTCTTTTTTCGAATGGGGATTCTCACTCTCATTGTGGGTGGTCCGGGTGGAGCTGTATGTACATATGATGTAACTATGTAAATTTCTTCCTTATATATGAAAACACAGTAGGAGCCTCTCCTACTGTCCTTCTCATCAAAAAAAAATCTTACTAGTGCTATTATTTACAGTATAATGCAATCCCATAACGTTCCATAATGCTAGTACTAGTAGTATATAATAGCCTCACCCCTTCGTTGAGGAATGATCTACAGTTGGAAGGGACGAGGCCCTGCGGTTACTACGCTCTTATCTCCTCCTCGCCAGTTCCCCTCCCCCCGAAGAGAAGGCAGTTCGTCGCTGCTCCCATGGATTCGCCAGGCGGTTCTCCTCCTCGTCGGGGCTGGGAGACCTGTTACGATGATCCTCTGGGAGAAATCACATGCCGCTCCGACGTCCTCACCGCCGCAAGACTCGGTGCTTCCTGCACCAACTTTGTCAAGACGCTGCTTAAACATGCTTGGGAAAAGGCCATGCTTGTTGGTCTTCCATGCGTCCTCGAGGAGAAGGTTCTTCTATGAGACAATCCTTCAAACAGTTCACCGCTCCCTAGCCATGGTTGCACGTTGACTCCGCTAGAGTTGCCGACATTGAGAGGTAGCCGGATTTTGTCCGATGAGCAGGTCAGTAATGGAGTTTGATCATGTAGTACTTAGTTATTCCATTTCCATCCCGTAATTTCTCCGCTGCCCACCATCTTATATATAGGTCTGGGTTGGTGCCAACGAAGATTGGCTTGCATACCTCCGGCTGGATACCACCATCTGTTTGCACAACATCCACAGCAGTGCGGCCGTTCCGGTAGACCCCTTCTCCACCATTGGGATCGGGCTTCCGGACTGGCTGGGCTTGAATACGTATGATGATGACTACATGAGATTGAAGAAGATAGCAATTGCGGACCCGCCCGGCAAGCGGCAGCGGCTACGACGATTACTATCTCATCGCGGTGTTCGACATAAGGATTGCCATCAATGCAAGACGCAGAACGGCAGAGGTGGCGCATGTTGGCGGCGGCAGATTTGTACCCCTACTGCGTTCGAAGGCGCCATGCGCCATCTAGGCCACATCTTCACGGTGACAAGCCGGGGACTTGTTTCATCTGGTTGCCATCCTCTGATGCGGGGAGATTACAAGCGGAATGCACAAACCATCATTTGCATCCCTAACGGTACTCCATTATTTTGCGAGGACTAGTCATCCCCCGATCAAAATAAGATCGCCGATCCTGGATGTGCATTTGCATCCGCGATTCGGTGTAACCTGGAACCTTGTAGCTGACTTTGGCATATTGGGATCAACTATCTTAGCAGTCGTTACCCATGGTACCACTGATGTGCAACATGGTCACACAATCTACAACGATCGGACCGTCACCATCTACCTAGGTATTCCATTTTTTAACCCTCTCGCCTTCTCTTTTGTTGTACTAGTAGTATACTTAGTAGTACTAGTAGGAGTACTTTTTACCGTGGAGGACGCGTATAGCTAGCTAGGCCCTTGAAGACTTGAACCCACTAGCTGCCACCATTTTTGTTTATCCATGTCTTACTATCTCATCCATGTAGCCAAGAGTGGCTATATATAATATTCCGTTTATTTTACTTCCTCTATACCGGAGTAGTACTATTTGCTGCACAGTATTACCGACCGCCATATTTGAGCACAACATTATTATGCATGGACCTTGACTATGTACGTCACCATGTGTCCAGATCTGGTATGCCGCGTGTACCAGATGAACGGCGCCGAGTTCGACCCCTGTGATGCTACGTGGGTGCCGAGGAACACTTTTGGAGAGTACTCGCTTTCCCGTTGCCCACCGCTATGGATCGTGCCATCCATGAAGAACACCTGGGACTGGAACCTGGAGGAGGACATGCATGTAGCCCATCTATAATGTGTCAGTGGAGTACGGTAATTGTGAACGGTAGCGCTGTGAATATATGTAGACTAGTCGTGCACAAATTTACCACATGAATTGGAGATGAACTTGTGTGGCATACTGGCATTTGTCCTTTAGAATTTATTACTAGTAAATGTGTTATGTGTATGTGCAACTTGTGTGGTTGTTGCACTGGCTCCAACACGCACTTTAGAAAAAAAAGGTGACACAGCTTTGGTTATACGTGACGTGGCGGCATCATACAGTAGCATCGTTCGCTATAGTTTTAGTACACTGTACACTCCTACTAGGACGAAAACTCCTATAAAACCTTGCGCTTGGCTCTTTGCCTCTTCGGGAGGTTCAACAGTTCGTACTCGTGTGAACCTTGCACTTGGCTCTTCGCCTCTTGAAGGTCCAACAATGATGATACTACAGTACAATATGCTTACGCAATCGACACCGATTGAATTGCTGCACGTCCACCATGAGGCGAGGGCGAGGCGAGGGAGAGGGAGAGGGAGAGGGAGAGGGAGAGGGCGATGTAGTCAAAACCCTCTCCTCGTCCTGCGAACCACCGTGCGCGTGGGCGAGGGAGAGGCGTAGTAAGCAAACTTCTCCTCGTTCGGCGAGTTGACGGGACACATCAAAGCGGTACTAGTACTAGTAGTAGTCCATACTACGTCCTTTCTGATTAATATGGCTTAATTTGAAACGAGAAAAATACACTAGCGGTCAACGTATGTAACAATACGCTCTTTACGGTCACTATATATAGTTTTAAGTCGATTATACGATCACTAGCTCATCGTAGAGCACCGTATTGCACCCTACTGACCGACCACATAGTCGACGTGGCACTTTGCTGACTCGTTAAATTGTCACCTGGTTTCTGGGTCCCACCTGTCAGTTGGCAGAGCAAAGAAATCAGTTAAACAAAACTTTACGCAGGCGCGACACGAGTCCAACCCTTGCGCCCGAACTGCCCTGGTTGTGTATGTGAGTGCATGCACGTGTCCTCCCTCGGTCTTCCAACAAAGAGTGTACATCGGCTATAAAACAAAGAGTGTAGTACATGATTTACATCTACACTTCCAATGCATTTAGCCTTTAATCTAAATCGATATTGATTGACTAATGCACCAACTTGTCCTGTAGGTACAGGCTACACCTACATGTCTATCCTTAATTACAGCATGCAACGACCTTCATTTAATCTTCTTATCTCAATGGTCGCATGCACACATAAGTCTGCTACTTTTGGGCATTAATTATGCCCTGGTCAATGTGTAAATTTCTAAATGTACAGTCTTGCACGGACGTAGGGAGTAGGTTGAGCACTTGAGCGTGAGCGTGTGTGTTGCGTCGTGTGCTGTGTGCCGCATGGGTGCGTGAGTGTTGCGTGCGTCCATGTGTACGGATGAGTGTTGCATGTTGCATGCATGCATGCATGGGGCTTACTCCCTCCCATTGACATGTTCATATTTCAAGCTTCCTCTGTTCCCTCCATATGGTGATACTCCCTCTGTTCCCAAATAGTACGGAGTAAAGCCTCCCTCTGTTCTCAAATACGGAGTATTTGTCTTTCTCTGATTTCAACAAGTGACTAGATGCGGAGCAAAATGAGTGAAGTGGCGTAGAGGCGGGGATCTTGTAGAAAGGAAGTCCTCGCGATCCATTATTCCCCATCTCGGTCGAGAGAATTATTCAACTAGTCTTGGCGTGAAGTGACAATACACCTGCGGCAGATGGGACATGTAATTAATAAAATTTGAACCAGCGTGTTGCTGTTACTAAATCAGCCTTACCCGATCTGCCATCATGTTTGCCCGATGAAATGCGCTTCCGCAAAATACGCCTCGCACCTCATCCTCCATTAAGCGACATATGGCCCCTCTTGTGGTAGATCCACATGTCATCGGTGTAACTATTTACACTCCGAAGGACGGTATATCCTGGTAGTAGTACTAGTAGAATTGAGATTTAATGCACTTTCTTCCCCGTCTTCCACTCTTCTTCCTCCTCTCTTCCCCATAAATCGGCCGCACACCATTTACCCCGCTCCTTTGCTTTCGTCCGCCCGCGCCATCTTCCTTGGTAGCTCGCGCATACCATATCTCCCCGCTCACTGCTCGGCCACACGAGGAGAAGCTTTTTCGCTCGCCCGCCCGAATCCACTTCCCCGCAGGCTCGCAGGCACCGAAAACCCCAATGGTAGAACCGACTGACACGCAGAGCCGCTGTCGGAGTTATTGGCGACAGGTATCCCGGAGACGGCAAGACGATATTTCAAGACATCGGGGCTAGCAAAGCCCCTCAGTCCAAATACCCGACGGTGGCAGCTCTTTGGCTCTTGGCTACTCCACCAGGGCTAACGGCTGTCGGCTGCTCCACCGAACCCTGGCCGCTTCTTGGCTGCTCCACCGGGCATTGCTCCACCAGGCGGCTGCTTTGGCTACCGGCCCAGCCACCCTCGGCTTGCTGGCTTGCCGACTTCCCGGCTGCCCCTGCCGAGTGCTAGCTGCCGACTACTCCACCAGGCCGACTGCTGGCTGCCGACTTCTCTACCGGGCCAACTGCTGGCTGCCGACTGCTCCAACCAACCGGCTGCCGACTGCAGCCTGACCCGACACCGACAAGACACAGACGGGACGACCGTACCGTGACGTCATCTACAGTGTACCGTGTCCCCTGGGTACTGATTTATAAAATACCCCATGGGACAAGCATGACATGCACCATGCCTAACCCATGCCACTACATGGCTTGGTTTGTAAGCTAACCAAGGTAGCTTACAACCAACCCTACCACCACCCATGCCTACCACTATATAACCTAGCTCCATCCATCCATCAAGAGACACACATGGACTCACACTCCCACACACTCATGCATGCATGCTCAGGCACATGCGGCCACACACACCTATGCTCATATGCATATATGAGATCGAGGGCCCTCTGACGCGATCTCGAATACAACTCGAGAGCACTCTGTATTTCAGATATACCAGATATACTTAGACATGTAGGAGTAGGGGTGTTATCTTTCTGGAGAGCCCCGAACCTGGGTAAACTAGTGCGTGCTACTCGCATACCTGTCCCTGGATATTCCGGCAGCAATCTTGCCCTCACACGAAGCCACCTTGTGGCATATGTCGTCCTGCACCCCCCGTGAGAATACCACGACATTTGGCGCCCACCGTGGGGCGGTACTATGCTACCGCGTTGCTGTTGGTTTCGCAGTCCGGGCGGGACCAACTTCGTCTTCTCCGCCGCGGCGTCGCACTGTCTCTCGATGGCGCTTCGGGGCTCGACTTGACCCGCCCGGGCGGCCGTGCGGGGCAACACGTCCTCGTCGTCGGCCTCGCCGCCTTCGTCATCACCGTCGACGCGACGCCGGCCGTTCGTCTGCGCGCGTGCCGCGCACGGTGCCTCTCCTCGCTCGGTTGCGTCCATCCATTCGCCGCTCGCATCTACTCTCCTCCGCGTTGTGCCTTGCTTCGGCCGAAACGCGTGCTCACTCCTCCATATATCATCTATGCTAGCTAGCTAGATGCAAGTCAACCATGGTCAAGCACTACCCATACAACGGCCTTGTGCACTATCAGTACATTGGCTGGAGGCAAGACTTCCACGCCGATGCGCGCTGGTCAGCTGCTCCGCGCGAGCTCAGCCCCGAGCTGCTCCTCGTCGCTGCGCGGCCCCGTCGCAGCACCTGCCCACTGGGCCACGCCCTGCTCCGCCCAAGCCTCCCGCGGCTGCTCCGCTGCTTCTAGCCGTGGCCGCACGCTGCTGCAACCCCGGGCCCTCCTCCTCTACGCCCGTGGAGCTGCACCGCCCGTTCGCGCCTCCCGCGGTGCCCAGGATCTCGAGCTCCTCCCCGTCTCCGCGCACTCACCGCCCGGAGTCCCGCGCACTCGAGCTCTCCTCCGGCCGCGGGGCCGCGCGCCCACGCTGTTTGACCCGCGCCGCCGCCAACTCTGGATCATTGCGCGGCTGCCGCTGCCGGGCGGCCTCCGCTCCTCTTCGCCTCGGGTCGCCGCGGGTGCTCGCGCCCGCAGCCCGTCGCCAGCAGCTGCAACCACCCGGCCACGTCGGGTTGACTCCACCGTGGCCACCTGCTGCCGCTGCGGCCGGCCCGGCAGCGTCCCTGCTGCTGGATTCGCGCTGTCCGGGCCTCACTTTATGCCGCCCCATCCTCCTGCTCCGGCACCGTAGCGTCCAGCTCGCCCGGCCTCCGGCTGCACAGGTCGGCCCCTGCCATCCCGTGCAAGTCACCACTCTACCCGCCTTTATTCGGCCGTCTGCGGCCGGCGAGCTGGCTGCGGCACCCGGCCTCCGCCTCGCCTCGCCTCCGGCTGCGCCTCGCCGACGCCGCATCCGCGCCGGCCGCAGCCCCAGCCCGGCCCGACCATTGCGCCCACACGGGTTCCCTCGCGCCGCTGGCTGGCGTGCCGCTGACCGCCTACTAGCTATATGCCGACTTCCGCCCGCGTGCGGGGCAAAGGCCGGCTCGGTTCGCGCTGCGCGCATCCGGCCTCGGGCAGCCATCCCCGTGCTGGCCTCCGCTCCCTCGCGCTGCCTCGTGCCGGCCTCCGCCCCGCCGACCTCCGGCCCGAGCGCCCCCTCCTCCGGGTCGGTTCCGTCCGCGCATCGGCGCCTGCCCCGCCTCGCGGCCTCCTCCGCCCTGCGCACCCGTGGCGGCTGCGCCACGCCCGTCGGGCCGGCTGCGCCCCACGCCGGCTCGCGCCTGCCTCGGCCGTTCCCCGCCTCGGCCATGGCCTTCGCTGGCCGGCTGTCCAGAAGGCGGAGAGGGGGGCCGGCTAGAAGAGGCCGGCTGCTCAACCCCTGCTGACTGATAAAAGAGAGAAAAGTCAACAGTCGGGTGCTGAGTAAAAAAAGAGAGAGAAAGAGGTCGGCGGGGGACAAAGAGAAGAAAAGAAAAAACGTCCGTCTCCGTCCGCCTGCTTCGCTACTCGGACAGCTAGACGCGACCCGGCCTGCCTACCAGCTTCAACGCCTGGCCGGCAAGAGCGTCGGCACGGCTGCCTGTCCGCCTCGACGCTTGGCCGGTCGAGTTTCGGCCCGAATCTCGGGGGCTACACCCAGTGGGTGCGCTGACGCGCCCCCGCGAGGAAGAAGACAAAGTAGTCATCGAGAGATCTGGCCCGACAGCTCAGCAGTTGGCCCGAATCTCGGGGGCTACACCCAGTGGGTGCGCTGGCGCTCCCTCATGGAAGATTGCAAGAAACAAAGACAAGAGATAAGAGAAGAGTTTTGTCCGGCTGCTAGCAGCCGACAAAAGAGAAAAAAGAAGAAAAATGGCGCTGCAAGACGCCTCGCCGCCTGGCCGGTCGAGCCTGGCCGGCCGGGACCCCCTTCGAGCACTCGGGGGCTCGAAGGCTACAACGTGTCTTGGCCGGCGCACTCCATGGCGCCCGAGCGCGCCCGGTATCTTCGGCAAACTCCGCCTCGGCTACACGAAATTCAATGTGAGCTCCTCACCCGCATATTTTTGCACCACGAAAGCACGGATAACCCCGAGCGATGCTCGGGGGACTATCTCCGCATTTCATTACAGTTGCATCACTTTATTAGCCCAGCGCCTTGACGAAGTTGGCAGGGGCTGGTCGCAACTCGAGGCGTTAGTTCCGCGAGACGGCTCGATGGCGTCTGTGATACCAAAGGCCCACTCTTAGTCACAGACCGCAGAGCGGCTATCCGGCTAGCAAGATTGGACGCTGGAGGCCACCCACGCGAAAAAACATCCGGGAAGAAAAAACGGTTCGGGCGACCCGGCCGTTTCCTTTACAAGTATCTATTCGGTTAAATCTGCTCCCAGACTCTGAGTACTGTACACTCCACTTTGCAGCCCACTCTTAGCCACACACCGCAGAGCGGCTGTCTGGCAAGCAAGAGCACAAGCCAAAAAGTGGAGGGAACATGAAAAAGATTAAGGGGGCTCGGACGAAACCGAGTCGGCACCCTCCACATAAACTTGCAATGCTAAAAGCAAGCATTTGATATATCTGCGCGGACTAACTTCATCTTTTTGCATGATCATTTTCGTGGGGAACCCCCCCCCCCCCCTCCTTGCTCGGAGGCTCGGAGACTACATTAACACCTGCCAAGGAACCTCCGCCCAACTTTGCCAAGTTGCCTGGAGGCTCGGGGGCTACTGTCGGAGTTATTGGCGACGGGTATCCCGAAGATGGCAAGACAATATTTCAAGACATCGGGGCTAGCAAAGCCCCTTAGTCCAAATACCCGGCTGGCTGCTGGCTGCTGGCTGCTGACTGCTCCACCAGGCCGACTGCTGGCTGCCGACTGCTCCACCAGGCCGACTGCTGGCTGCCGACTGCTCCACCAGGCCGACTGCTGGCTGCCGACTGCTCCACCAGGCCGACTGCTGGCTGCCGACTGCTCCACCAGGCCGCCTGCTGATAACCCACAAGTATAGGGGATCGCAACAGTTTTCGATAAGTAAGAGTGTCGAACCCAACGAGGAGCTAAAGGTAGAACAAATATTCCCTCAACTTCTACCGACCACCGATACAACTCTACGCACGCTTGACGTTCGCTTTACCTAGAACAAGTATGAAACTAGAAGTACTTTGTAGGTGCTTTTGGATAGGCTAGCAAGAAAGTATAGAACACGAAAATAAAACTAGGGGCTGCTAAGGTAAAGACACAACTAAAGTAAATATGGCGAGTGTGGAAAAGTGGTGGTAGGAGTTGTGGAATTGTCCCTAGGCAACTGACTACGTTACTAGACCGATAATCGTTATAGCAATTCTATTTGAGGGAGAAGCATAAGCTAACATACTTTCTCTACTTGGATCATATGCACTTATGATTGGAACTCTAGCAAGCATCCGCAACTACTAAAGATTCATTAAGGTAAAACCAAACCATAGCATTAAAGTATCAAGTCCCTTTATCCCATACGCCAAACAACCTACTTACTCGGTGCATTACGTGTACATCACTCACGCCACCCACCATAAGAAAATCATAAACATATTGCAAACCCTACAGCGGGAACCCCTCACGCTTGCGCGACACGGAGGGCACAATAGGACAGAACCAATAAAACATGCAACTCAAACCAATCATAGCAATTCATCAATCACCGACAGGACAATAGAAATCTACTCAGACATCATAGGATGGCAACACATCATTGGATAATAATATGAAGCATAAAGCACCATGTTCAAGTAGAGGGTACAGCGGGTTTCGGGAGAGTGGACCGATGTAGATAGAGGGGGGAAGGTGATGGAGATGTTGGTGAAGATGACGGTGGTGTTGGTGAAGATCGCGGTGATGGTGATGGCCCCCAGCGGCGTTCCGGCGCCACCGGAAGCGAGGGGGAGAGAGCCCCCCTCCTTCTTCTTCCTTGACCTTCTCCCTAGATGGGAGAAGGGTTTCCCCTCGGGTCCATGGCTCCCATGGCGTGGGAGGGGCGCGAGCCCTCCGAGATTGGATCTATCTCTCTGATTCTGCGTTCTCTGCGTTGGCAGATTCTACCCCTTCACCGTTTCCCTTATATCTGGAGATCCGTAACTCCGATTGGGGTGAATCTTTCGCTCAGATCTTCCTTGTAAAATTAGCTTTCTTGTGCCAGAAGGAGAGTGTCAACCGCCTTACGGGTGGACCACGAGAGTCAGGGGCGCGCCTGGGAGGGGGTAGGCGCCCCTACCTCGTGACCACCCTGGACACCGTTTCGCGTTGATTTTACTTCCAGAAAATCATAAATATTCCAAAAAAAATCTCCGTCCTTTTTTTCCCGTTTGGACTCCGTTTGATATTGGGTTTCTGCGAAACAAAAAACATGCAATGCAGAGCGAGGCGGCACTTTGGGCCTTGGATCAATATGTTAGTCCCAAAAATAATATATAAAGTTGCCAAAAAGTATATGAAAGTGAATAATATTGGCATGGAACAATCAAAAATTATAGATACGACGGAGACGTATCAGCATCCCCAAGCTTAATTCCTGCTCGTACTCGAGTAGGTAAATGATAAAAAAGAATAATTTTTGATGTGGAATGCTGCCTAGCATAATCTTGATCATATGTCTAATCATGGCATGAATATTAAGACACGAGTGATTCAAAGCAATAGTCTATCATTTAGAAACATTACAACCGAGCACTAATCCAGCCTTCTCAGACCATTAACGTTCTCAACCCTTGGATATGTTTCTAAATATGCCCTTGGCCATTGGATGCACCTTCATGGCTTCTTGGAGCGCTACACGGACGGGTCGATGCTCCAGTAACAAAATCAGCGATGCGTTTTTATTTGGGCCTGGTGGGCCAGTTCCAACCTCCGTAGCTTCTCACAAGAATAAAAAAAATGCAATTCATCCATAGACACCTCGTAGCAGGGCAAAGGGGTGTGTGCGACCGTGCGCATGCTAGCGTGCAGCGAGGATAGCAGAGAACCATCACTTGTCGATTGAAAACCCGTATCCGGTGATTGAGGAAGAAAATCAACGGGTACGGATTTTAATGGTGGGTGATTGCCGGTCATTTACATGCATTTACCCTGTGGTTGGGCTCTTTCTTAATCCATGCGTGTCCATATAGTTTCCCGTTTCCCTCACTTGATCTTCCCTCCACGCCCTTTAGTCACTTGACATACCACTACTTCATCTTCTCCGCTCCTTCCTCTCCCGGTTCTTTTACGCCTCAAATCTGAAACTCATCTTCTTGATCCTGTTCTTTCTACTCTCA
Source organism: Aegilops bicornis (assembly GCA_021605145.1). Taxonomy (NCBI): domain Eukaryota; kingdom Viridiplantae; phylum Streptophyta; class Magnoliopsida; order Poales; family Poaceae; genus Aegilops; species Aegilops bicornis. The sequence goes on from CM038673.1 coordinate 97,212,060, forward strand.
CGGACGCAGATGCTCTGAGTTGTGATGGATTCAAGCTCATCTTCTTGATGGATATGTGGAGAAGCAACAACCATGGTGGAAGTGAGGCCGCAGCGACAGCGGTGGTGGCGACTTGCCTGGTGGAGTTGACGAGAGGCGACGATGATGGTGGGGCTCAGCCGATGGCGGCGGCGGATGCTCCCGCGCGAGGGGCTTCCCCACTACCCTTGTCGCCATCTCGTAGCAGGTCTAATCAATTTTGACCTCCATCTTGTGCAGATCATCCATATCGAACTGGCATCATCCGGCTGTTCCTGCTTGCCTGTGAGTCTGTGACTGCTCCTATGTCATAATTTATGGTACAAGGTGTCTTGTACAGGATTGCTGCCAATGGTTCACATTCTAGAGCAGACGCATGAAGAATTAGAAGTATCTACCTGCTCTATGTATTCTATAATTATATATCTATCAAGAGATATCATTATTGTTCTATCAAGAGTACAATTGTTAGTGCATCCAAATGGTGATGCAGGGATCAGATCCAGGCGACGCGGGAATCGCTCGATAGAGCCGACAAGGGCGATCGGACCGATCGGTTGCAAGGCGCGGAGGGATCGAAGTTCTATCGCCAAAGATTGATTGATAAATTAACTTGCCATTAAGATCTGTTAATGGACTTGAATTGTCAGTTTCTATGTTGTGCGCGATTGGAATTCACCCGCCATTGTTAACTCAAGGAGTAGACCAGCCGTTCCTAATCCTAATTTGTTGTTTCAGCCCCTTCATCCTGAAAATTTGCTATAAATTTTCCTTCTCACTGCAATCCCTTCATGACTGAGTGTTTGCACTTTTCAGTTTGGGCTCTATTGAAGCTGCATTCCACTCCTAATTTGTAGGTATTGTTGTCCAAGCCCTTGATTGATGGGATTTTTGGCTCCAGAGTTCTTCAGCCGAGGATCCAAATGGTTGCTGCCAGGTTAGTTCACATGAAGTGACATATCCAATCCAATATCCAAGTATTTGTTCATATGTTGAAGTGGTCGTAATGATACATGTATGCTGTCCTAAATGTATATGCATCAGGTTAATTCCGGACGGTAGATCCATATGGGCAAACATAAGGAAATTATGTGGTTGTTCCAACACACTCTTAATTCGTTTTCTATCTAATCAAATGACACATCTGTTACTTGTACAGATCCTACAATGAAAACATTGTTGCTGAATGTCTCCAGCTTCTAGAGTATGCTTTGGTTGAGGGCCTTCTGGAGCAACTGGGATAATTAGCAGATTTGAATTCAATATGATGGTAATAACTTTCTTCGCGCATGAGTGTAGACAGATATATTTTACCTGAGGTTCAACAAACTGAATTTAGGTAGGGCTAGACCGTTCCATCACATGTGGACAAATGGAAAATGTCCAATTTTAATGCAGCAGTGCAACACCTTGTCCAGTTAATAATTACCTTCAGTAATCATGTCATCCGAGCTATACGGTACATAGGAAGAATGATATGAGAGGCCAGGAAGTTAAGCTTTTAATATATACCTTCCTTTTGGATTAGGATTTATATATAATGTTATATGCAACTTGAGCGCAAAAGTGCACAATAGTAGGGATAATTTCTGTCAACAAACTCAATTCCTAGGTGCATTTCTTGGGTTTTCTGCTGGTACTACAATGCTTTCATCCAAGTCAATGCTCACTGAGGTAACATCGAAGGTGTATTGCTCCACGATAATTTTATCCTACTTCGGCCCCATTGCACACTTAGGAACAGTTAAACATATGAAGTCGACGCAAAAAGTCATGCAAATAATGTTCACAAAATTTTGAGATTATAATCACAAATTTTGAGATTATAAACATACATTTGATAGAAGATTATTTGTTGCTTTTAATTTTTACCAACGTAAGCCTCCCTTGGGATAGAGGGGTAGAGATAAGTTTACATAATAACAATGCTTCACAATTTGAGGTTGAGCGAATCAGTTATTTTAGTTACTAGCCAGACAATTGCTCTCTGAAGTTTCCTTCTATGCTTTCCAATGGAGTTACTGTCTAGATTTGAAATAGCTAATGTTCTCAACAATTGATTTCCACATTCTTTTTGGAAGGCATACAACTGAACACTTACCTAATTTAATTGAGCTGAAGCAATGCCAAAGATTACATAACTACTTAGGTGGAAAAGCCATTGAATCTACTCAGTAGTCAGCAAGATTATAATGAATTTGCTATCTTGCAAAACACAAAATTATATGTTTACACTCATATATGTCTCCTGAAGCATTTTTTATTGGCATATGATCTTACACCCCATTGCTTTATTAAATGTATTGATCTTGATGCAGGGGATATGGATCATGGAAACAAAGGACCTCCATAGGGGAGGTTTGGTCCCTGGGAGCAGACAATTCTAGATTCGACTCTACAATTGGTACCAAACCATGTTTGTGCTTTTATGACTTGTGAGGAAGATAGAGAGCGATGAGTCTGGTCTTCTTAAGTCACTTGCAAGATTCTTGACCAAAAGCTTAGTTGTCGATAGACTAATCATTTCCGTCATACATCTAACTTGATTAAATAACCTCTTTTAGCTATGATTAAATAACCCTTTTTGGACTATATCTAACATATCATCTTGTAGGAAGCTACATGGCACGTGTGTATAACTTTGAATGTGCCTTGCTTCTTCATGTCAGCAATGACTTGTAAGGCGCTATGAACGCTCTATGACATATTGAGTTTTATTAGTTCACCCTGTGTAGTGTCACTCTGTGTTTGTACCAGCTTGTGGCAAATATTATGTACTTTTAGTTTAGATGACATGAAGTTACAACAATGTCAATGTATCAAAAAAATCCATTTCTTTCCAGTATCAGTATTTGTCGAAACAGCAGCCTATCATGGGCTACAATATCTTACCATGTTTCATATATTTAGAAAAAGCACTATTATTTTATTGAACTAATAGACTGTTGCAGCAACGACACATGGATATTTGTTCATGCCAATTTAAAAATAAAGTAAAACCCTTAATATATTTGTATCAACGACTAACATTACATTCGCAAAATGGACGGGCGCAGCAATGCGCGCCATCAATGATCTAGTTTGGCATAAAAACAATAATACTTAGAGCATACCAATAAAGCAATCATGTCTTTTCAAAACAACAAGGCCAAAGCAAGCTGATCCCTACAAAATCATACAGTTTGGTCATGCTTCATTTTCGTCACACAAAATGCCCCCATCATGCACAACCCCGATGACAAGCCGAGCAATTAGTTCATACTTTTTAACGCGCTTCAGCTTTTTCAACCCTCACGCAATACATGGCGCAAGCCATGGATATAGCACTATAGGTGGAATAGAATATAATGATGGAGGTTATGTGGAGAAGACAAAAAGGAGAAAGTCTCACATCGACGCGGCTAATCAGCGGGCTATGGAGATGCCCATCAATTGATGTCAATGCGAGGAGTAGGGATTTCCATGCAAGCGATGCACTAAGAGCTATAAGTGTATGAAAGCTCAACAAAAGAAACTAAGTGGGTGTGCATCCAACTTGCTTGCTCATGAAGACCTAGGGCATTTGAGGAAGCCCATCGTTGGAATATACAAGCCAAGTTCTATAATGAAAATTCCAAATAGTATATAAAAGTGAAAGCATACGATACTCTCTCTATGAAGAACATGGTGCTACTTTGAAGCACAAGTGTGGTAAAAGGATAGTAACATTGCCCCTTCTCTCTTTTTCTCTCATTTTTTTGTTTTCTTTTTTTTAGGCCTTATTTTTTTTGCCTTTCTCTTTTTTTTTTATTTTTTTTATTTTTTTCGTCTGGAGTCTCATCCCGACTTGTGGGGGAATCATAGTCTCCATCATCCTTTCCTCACTGGGGCAATGCTCTAATAATGATGATCATCACACTTTTATTTACTTACAACTCAATATTACAACTCGATATCTAGAACAAAGATATGACTATATGAATGCCGCCGACGGTGTACCGGGATGTGCAATGATCTAGCATAGTAATGACATCAAAAAATAGACAAGCCATGAAAACATCATGCTAGCTATCTTATGATCATGCAAAGCAATATGACAATGAATGCTCAAGTCATGTATATGATGATGATGGAAGTTGCATGGCAATATATCTCGGAATGGCTATGGAAATGCCATAGTAGGTAGGTATGGTGGCTGTTTTGAGGAGGATATAATGAGGCTTATGTGTGATAGAGCGTATCGTATCACGGGGTTTGGATGCACCGGCGAAGTTTGCACCAACTCTCGAGGTGAGAAAGGGCAATGCACGGTATCGAAGAGGCTAGTAATGATGGAAAGGTAAAAGTGCATATAATCCATGGACTCACATTAGTCATAAAGAACTCATATACTTATTGCAAAAGTTTATAAGCCCTTGAAGCAAAGTACTACTACGCATGCCCCTAGGGGAATAGATTGGTAGGAAAAGACCATCGCTCGTCCCCAACCGCCACTCATAAGGAAGACAATCAAAGAAACACCCCATGCTTCAAATTTGTCACACAGCGGTTACCATACGTGCATGCTACGGGACTTGCAAACCTCAACACAAGTGTCTCTACAATCCACAACCACCCACTAGCATAACTCTAATATCACCATCTTTATGTCCGCAAAACTATTGCAAGGAATCAAACATATCATATTCAGCGATCTACAACTTTATGTAGGATTTTATGACTAATCCTGTGAATGACCAGTTCCTGTCATCTCTCTAAATAGATATAAGTGAAGCAAGAGAGTTTAATTATTTCTACAAAAGATATGCCCAAACTCTAACAAATATAAGTGAAGCAAAAGAGCATTCTACAGATGGCGGTTGTCTTTGTAAAGAGAAACAGGCAATCCAAACTTCAATTGATATAAGTGAAGCACATGAAGCATTCTATGAAGCCATACTCAAAAGATATAAGTGAAGTGCAATGAGCATTCTATAAATCAACCAAGGACTATCTCATACCAGCATGGTGCATAAAAGAAAAATAAAGACCTAATTGCAAAAGATGCTCCAAGACTTGCACCTAATGCATGAACGAAACGAATCCGAAAACATACCGATACTTGTTGAAGAAAGAGGGGATGCCTTCCCAGCATCCCCAAGCTTAGACGCTTGAGTCTCCTTGAATATTTACTTGGGGTGCCTCGGGCATCCCCAATCTTGAGCTCTTGCCTCTCTTCCTTCTTCTCACATCGAAACATCCTCGATTAGACACTACATCCACACAAAACTTCAAGAGGAAACTCGATAAGATCCGTTAGTATAATAAAGCAAATCACCACTCTAAGTACTGTTGCAAACCAATTAATATTTTTTTTGCATTGTGTCTACTGTAATATAGCTTTTTCATGGCTTAATCCACTGATATAAATTGATAGTTTCATCAAAACAAGCAAACTATGCATCAAAAACAGAATCTGTCTAAAACAGAACAGTCTGTAGCAATCTGAACATTCACCATACTTCTGATACTTGAAAACTTCTGCCAAAATTAGGAAACATAAACAATTTGCACAGAAAGACAGTGCAAAAAGAATCAGAACCATTTGACGTTCCAGTAAAAAATTAAAATTCGCGCACTACAGGCAAAGTCTCTGTCCTGCACTGTACAAACCAACAAGCATCGTAAACATCCTAAAGGCAAACCTTGGCACATTATTTTTATAATACAATGGAATTGTACAAGGGGATAATTATTTTTATTGAAAAGTTTCTGTAATCAAGATTCACAAAGTTGCCGTGAGCATGAACAAAGTTCAAGGAGCTCTCCCACTTCAACAATGCTTGTCTCTCTTACTTTCACCTTTCTTTTTGAAAAAGTTTTGGGTTCCCCTCTTTATTTATGTTGTTTTTAAACTATATGAAAGCACTCAACAGAAATAAATGACACTCTAAAACTACCGGGGTGGCTACCTGGCAGCGCTTTCTTTAAAGCCATTAAGCTAGGCATTTAGTGCTCAAGTAGTGAATCCACCCGGATCCCAAGGTATATCAAAGCCAATTTTAATTAACAATGATTTGTAATTTAGTAGTGAGCACAAAGTAACATATATCATGTAATGACGAAGTCTAACTCTCTTCCTATGCATCGGCATGTCATAAACAGTTTCTTGCAATTTTATCGTATGGGAAACATAGAGAGGTGGAGATATAGTTCCTCTCTCATAATAATTGCAAGTAGGATCAGCAAGCACATGCATATTATATTCATCAAAATCATCATGTGCAACGGTAAAAGGCAACCCATCAATATAATCCTTAATAAGGGCAAACTTCTCCGATATAGTATAATCGGAAGAATTCAAAAATATAATAGGACTATCATGCGTGGGTGCAATAGCAACAATTTCATGTTTAACATAAGGAACTATAGCAAGTTCATCTCCATAAGCATAATTCGTATTGGCATCTTGGCCACAAACATAGCAAGCATCATCAAAAAGGGATATTTCAAAATAATCAACGGGATCATAGCAATCTTCATAGCAATCATCCTTCGGTAAGCACGAAGGGGAATTAAACAATGTATGAGTTGAAGAGTTACTCTCATTAGAAGGTGGGCACGGGTAGCTAATCCGCTCTTCCTCCTTTTGTTCTTCGCTCTCCTCATCATCGTTTTCATCCAATGAGCTCATAGTTTCATCAATTTCTTCTTCCATAGATTCCTGCAAAATATTAGACTCTTCTTGGACAGCGGAGTAGTTCTCAATATATGGTTTAACATAAGGATTAGAAGCATAATTATCATAGCAATATTTAAGTATGGCAAAATTTTCAGATTCGTAAAGAGTAGCACCATACTTTTCAATCAAAGAAGCAATTTCGTAAGCACCCTTAAAAGCAACAAATTCTTCAATTTGTTGAACATCATAGTAATTATAAACACCCTTAACATATGAAGATACTATTCCATTATCACTAAACAAGCATTGATAGGGTAGGTGTTTCTTAGGGTCTTCAGAACAACAAGTAAAATCATAATAATCGCATAAATTCCAAGCATAGCATTGCAAATGTTGAATTTGACCCCATAATAGTTTCCCTTTTCAGATATCTGATTATGCATGCGTAACAAGCATGCTCATCTAAAGATTTGCCCTCAACTAAGCTAGTTGGGGTTTCAGCACGAGCACAAAGGGATCGAAGATGATCCAAGTAATAAGCTTCAGCAGTATGATAGATTTTGAGTGGTTCTTCAACCATTGGAGCAGTAGGTACAACTAATTTTTTTGGTATTTTGCGTTTCCTACCCATAACTGAAGATATAAAACAACTAAGAACAGCAAATAAAAAATACTTAGTGATAAAGCAAACAAGCACACACGAGAATATTCACCCCACGCTATTGCTCCCCGACAACGGCGCCAGAAAAAGGTCTTGATAACCCACAAGTATAGGGGATCGCAACAGTTTTCGATAAGTAAGAGTGTCGAACCCAACGAGGAGCTAAAGGTAGAACAAATATACCCTCAAGTTCAATCGACCACCGATACAACTCTACGCACGCTTTACGTTCACTTTACCTAGAACAAGTATGAAACTAGAAGTACTTTATAGGTGTTTTTGGATAGGCTAGCAAGAAAGTAAAGAACACGAAAATAAAACTAGGGGCTGCTAAGGTAAAGACACAACTAAAGTAAACATGGCGAGTGTGGAAAAGTGGTGGTAGAATTGTGGAATTGTCCCTAGGGAACTGACTATGTTATTAGAATGAATAATCGTTATTGCAATTCTATTTGAGGGAGAGGCATAAGCTAACATGCTTTCTCTACTTGGATCATATGCACTTATGATTGGAACTCTAGCAAGCATCCGCAACTACTAAAGATTCATTAAGGTAAAACCCAACCATAGGATTAAAGTATCAAGTCCCCTTTATCCCATACGCAAACAACCTACTTACTCGGGTCTGTGCTTCTGTCACTCACGCCACCCACCATAAGAAAATCATAAACATATTGCAAACCCTACAGCGGGAACCCCTCACGCTTGCGCGACACCGAGGGCACAATAGGACAGCACCAATAAAACATGCAACTCAAACCAATCATAGCAATTCATCAATCACCGACAGGACAATAGAAATCTACTCAGACATCATAGGATGGCAACACATCATTGGATAATAATATGAAGCATAAAGCACCATGTTCAAGTAGAGGGTACAGCGGGTTGCGGGAGAGTGGACCGCTGTAGATAGAGAGGGGAAGGTGATGGAGATGCTGGTGAAGATGACGGTGGTGTTGGTGAAGATCGCGGTGATGGTGATGGCCCCCGGCGGCGTTCCGGCGCCACCGGAAGCGAGGGGGAGAGAGCCCCCCTCCTTCTTATTCTTCCTTGACCTTCTCCCTAGATGGGAGAAGGGTTTCCCCTCTGGTCCTTGGCTCCCATGGCGTGGGAGGGGCGAGAGCCCCTCCGAGATTGGATCTATCTCTCTGTTTCTGCGTTCTCTGCGTTGGCAGATTGTACCCCTTCACCGTTTCCTTTATATCTGGAGATCCGTCACTCCGATTGGGGTGAATCTTTCGCTCAGATCTTCCTTCTAAAATTAGCTTTCTTACGCCAGAAGGAGAGCTTCAACAGCCTTACGGGTGGACCACGAGGGCCAGGGGCGCGCCTGGGGGGTAGGGCGCACCCCCGTACCTCATGACCACCCTGGACACCGTTTCGCGTTGATTTTACTTCCAGAAAATCATAAATATTCCAAAAAAAATCTCCATCCGTTTTTTCCCGTTTGGACTTCGTTTGATATTGGGTTTCTGCGAAACAAAAACATGCAACGAGGGCGGCCTTTGAGCCTTTGGATCAATATGTTAGTCCCAAAAATAATATAAAAAGTTGCCAAAAAGTATATGAAAAGTGAATAATATTGGCATGGAACAATCAAAAATTATAGATACGATGGAGACGTATCAGCTGCTGGCTACCGACTGCTCGGCCACCCCTGCCAGCTGCTGGCTACCGACTGCCCGGCCACCCCTGCCGGCTACTGGCTGCCGACTTCTCGGCCGCCCCTGCCGACTGCTGGCCGCCGACTGCTCTACCAGGCCGACTGCTGGCTGCCGACTACTCCACCGGGCCGACTGCTGGCTGCCGACTGCTCCAACCATCTGGCTGCCGACTGAAGCCTGACCCGACACTGACAAGGCACCGACGGGACGACCGTACCGCGGTGTCATCTACAGTGTACCGTGTCCCGTGGGTACTGATTTATAAAGTACCCCAGGGGACAAGCATGACATGCACCATGCCTAGCCCATGCCACTACATGGCTTGGTTTGTAAGCTACCCAAGGTAGCTTACAACCAACGCTACCACCACCCATGCCTACCACTATATAAGCTAGCTCCATCCATCCATCAAGAGACACACATGGACTCAAACTCCCACACACTCACGCATGCATGCTTAGGCACATGCGGCCACACACACACCTATGCTCATATGCATATACGAGATCAGGGGCCTACGGCACTGATCTCAGATACAGCTCCAGGAGCACTCTGTATTTCAGATATACCAGATATACTCAGACATGCAGGAGTAGGGGTGTTATCTCTCCGGAGAGCCCCGAACCTGGGTAAACTAGCGCGTGCTACTCGCATACCCGTCCTTGGATATTCCGGCAACAGTCTTGCCCTCACACGAAGCCACCTTGTGGCATATGTCGTCCTGCACCCCCCGTGAGAATACCACGACATTTGGTGCCCACCGTGGGGCGGTACTATGGTACCCGGCGGCTGGTTTCGTGATCAGGCGGGACCAACCGTCTTCTCCTTGTGGCGTCGCCTTATCTCTCGGTGGCGCTCATGAGCTCGACTTCAACCCGCCCCGGAGCGGCCGTGCGGGACGGCGCGTCCTCGTCGTCGGCCTCGCCACCTTCGTCATCACCGTCAGAGGCTGGAGGAGAGCTTTTGGCTCGACCTCTGTTTGCAGAAAGTTGTAATCTGCGAAGTGCCCACACCATCAGAAGACTACATGGATTACAAGCTCATTGCCTTGTTCAACATGGGATCACTCTATCTAGAATCTGGTCGCCATACATGGTTATGGCTCATCATCAATCCTGTTGGGGCAACATTTCTGTCTGATGCTATATTGCATGATGGCATTGTTTATGCGGTCGGCCTTGCAGATTGGCTGCCTATACTGGTGGAATCTATCGTCGTGTAATTGTTCTATCTCATCTCATCTTTACCTCATGAATACGACTGCCTGTTCATTTGTTACAAATTTAGAATGCACATCATGTCTATAACCACGTCATTGCTATATGTTCCTCTCATTTACTAGATTTTTATGACCGCAGATGTTATTGTTAGAGTTGATATGAGAACAATTGGCATCTAATGATTGTTAGAATACATATTATGAGCATAACATCATGATTGCTATATGTTACTCTCGTTTACAAGATTTTTATAACAACGCATGTTATTGCTTAGAGTTGATATGAGAACAATAGTAGTAAGTGCTATGGTAGAATATGAGTAGGCGTTGTCGTAGTTGTTTTCCTCTCATTGTTACATGATGTTTGAACCATGACATGTTGCTAGAATATGAAAGCCATTGGCTTATTTTTTAAGTTGGGGTATGATTATGACCACGACATTACAATTCTCTGTCTAAACATGATTGTTTATTTTTGTCCTTTTGGTCTCCAATTTGAGTTGTTGCAGCAGACGCAAATGCGCTGGCCTTCATGATTCCAGGACCTGGAATCATACCAGCCGATGGGTGGCGGTTTATCGCTCGTTCAGCTGATGGCAGTCATTTGATGCTCATTCGCACGTACCAAATTGACCAAACCATTACATCAAACCACATGCAGTACAATGCGTGGGGCGTTCGTGACATTGATGGCTATGGCTGCTTCATGTTCGAGAAAGATCCCAGCTCCGTTGGGCCAGGCGTATTCAACTGGAGGCGGGTTTACAGCCTCGGCAACCACTCCTTGTTCCTCGGGCTCAATTATCCGATCATCCAACCAATCATCGATCATATCACCGGTGATAATTACTGTGCTATGCAACTTCCATTCGCGAGGGGGGCCTGTGTTTACACATCATACCATGGGTTTCATGAATCACCATATCCAGAGATTCGTCGACACAGCTTGTTGCCAGGTAATCTTCAGTGTATGAAAGGCATCAAGCTTCCATGCGATGGATGGCTTTTGCAAACCCGACATGCGGCGTTGTGGTTCATGCCAACAGCAAATATGCCGAACTTGATTCATGTTGATATCTAGACTGAGCCATGTATTCTGCTGCTGTAGCACGACCCTCTTTTGTTGGATATTATGTACTGTTGTTAGTTTGAAGCACTCCTCTGGTTTGAAGGATAAATACCTTCCTGGGATCAAGTGCATCCTAACTCACCTGCGTAGGATGTACTGATAATGTTGTTTGAGATGATGTGCAGAAGCAATATATATATATATATATATATATATATATATATATATATATATATATATATATCAGTTAGGCTTAAAGTGCGTACTTGTTAGTTAAACCTATGTATAAATTGTGACACTAAATACGACTAGTAAGTAGTACAGTAGCAGTACTAGCATACGTCGGTCAAATTATTCATCATGTCCACACATTGAATTGGCGTGACAACACGCTGCACGTGAGGTGACACAAGAATCCCGGCGGCGTGTTCGGGTATTCTGGACTTCAGATTTGGAGTACCACTTATCTGTCGAAATCTTTCATCATTCACTTAAAACAGTCGATTGATCATACATTGAGTACCATATAACTGGAATTACCGATGCAAGTCGAAGAAGGATTGGCCGGTGCTGCCGGCTGGCGTCAAGTTCGATCCCACGGATCAGGAGCTGATCGAGCACCTTGAGGCCAAAGTGAGTGCTAACAGCGCGAGATTTCAGTCTCTCATCGATTTGTTCATACCAACCATCGACAGCCAGCATGACATATGCTACACCCAACCTGAGAAACTTCCAGGTAAGACACCGATCGGCCGTCTACTTGCACAAACATATTCCTTTGTTTATAGCTCTATTTTTCTTTTTAGACGCAGAACTGGTGAAGCAATTACAATTTGACAGTTAATAAAAAGTGAAACAAGTGACTGCAACATGCCAAATATGTTATGAAAATGCCAACTAGGTACACTAAAACCTGTATTCCACAATACTGTAGGTATCACACTGAGTGGCCTAAGGAAGCATTTCTTCAAGCGCAATTCCAGGGCGTTCAAAAGGGGCACGTGGACGCGTCGCAAGATCCACTCAGAGTGCGGCATGCACGCGATGTGGCACAAGACCGGCAATAACTTGCCGGTGATGGTCAATGGCCGGCAGACGGGCAGCAAAAAAGGTTCTGGTGCTACACACCAACAAGAACTTCGACCAGCAGAGGACCAACTGGGTGATGCACCAGTACTACCTCGGGGACCCGGAGCAAGAGAAGGAGCGAGAACTGGTACTCTGCAAGATTTTCTACCGCACGAACACTAGGGCCAGGAGTAAAAAGATTATAAGTTAGTTTGGTATTGGTAGTTGTACTACCTTGTCGTCCGCAAGGTGGTATTGTTGTTAACGATCTTTTGGTATGAACTTGCATTTGCTTCCAACCATCATGCTAAGGGTCGGCACGGATATAAAGCTGAATCATTTGTTTCGAAATTAATTTTCAGGCACCTGATTTTTATTTGATGGGTAGCATAAGCACCCGCCGTTCGAATTCCCAGTTCTCCAATTTTTTTGAAACAAGTGCATGCACTTATTATCATGATAAAAAAACAATATCCGTGCTGCATCCCAGTTATCAGTCTGTACTTGCAGAATTCTCTTGTTTATTGAGCACGTATATTGTTTTTTCAGGTCGAGCAAGTTTCAACTGGGCTGTAGACTGCCCAGGGTTGGTTTTGTTTTTAACAGGCCCAACCCATGACGACAACGGGGCACAAAGATCCAGCAGGTATCTACTGGCCTCTGGCCCGCCAGCATTAGTTATATTTTGTCTTACAACATCCGCAGGTAGTTTTTTTACTGAATCAAACACACATCCCAGTTCTATTTTCCTCTTGAAACGCATGTCCTACATTCGTTTTCTAATCCCTACCTATAGTTTTACTAGTTCATATACACGTATCATTATATTGAAAACACATAAAATTCCCTTTTCATATTTACATCCTTATTTTTGTTGTTTTTTTCCACCCAGCGCTGATTTTTTACCACTGGTTTTCCCTTAAACCAACTCAATTGTCCCACGTCTTATTTGCTTACAAAAACAAAATGATTTTTTTGGCAAATCAATAAGTTCTTAAAAAAATGTTTATCATTTCTGTATTACAACAGTTTGGACTCCACCGAATATGCAAAATAAGGTTGAACTTTTTGACTGTGGTCCTGGGCAGAAAATGGGTTGTAATAAATTACTTAAGAATTAGCAAATGGGCTGCAAATTATAAAAAATAGCAAATGGGCTTTATGTTGTCTGCCACAGATTTGGAGGCTGACTTATGGGCCTACTAAGTTCATGCGTACACAAGGTTTCTTAAAAAAGAAACTTAGTCAACAATCGAATCTACCAGCATCAGACCGTTAGATGTCAGTCTAACGTCAATTGTGCTCCTTCAGTCTCTGATCTTCCTGCCCCAGCCGCCCAAACCAGCGCCATCGGAACCGCCTGCTCGCGCCTCCCGTGGCCGGCAGTGCTGCCGAGCAGGCCTCACGTCCCCATCATATTCGCATCCCTGGCCTGTCTATCCCTCTACTCACCCACACCTCCTGTTATTTTTCGGCAACGACAGCCGAACCAGTCAACCCTCGTACTCTCCACCGCGTGGGCAGCCACTGGCGTGTCTTCCCCGGCTCCGTGTCATTCCCTTCGTAGGCCTCGCCGTCGTCCACCGCCCTGGTGCTCTTGGCGCGGCGTGGTCGACGATGTCCATCCAACGGCCATAGTGCTTCTTCAACCTCTGGTCTTCTTGCCCCAGCCGCCCATAGTAGCGCCGGTCGTGCCGCATGCTCCTACCTCCCGTGGCCGGCTGTGCTGCCGTGGAGGCCTCACCGTCCCCATACTACTCCCACCGCTGGCCAGGCCATCCCTCCACTCACCCACTCCCCCTGTTATTATGCGGCGACATCAGCCTCACACCGCAGCCGAACCAGTGAACCCTCGTACTCCTCTCCGCGTGGGCATCCACTGTCGCGTCTTCCCCGGCTCCGCGTCGTCCCCTTCCTAGGCCTCGCCGTCGTCCATCATCGTGGTGCTCTTGGCGGGACGTGGTCAATTTGGTCAATGACTGACTTCCATCGGAATAGTACTGTACGTGGAGAGGCTGATAGCTGGGTCCACGGCAGCCGCAAGGAAGTGCCTCCTTATTACGCGCAAAATAATTATTCCTCCACCTGACAGCAAGGACCCACCGGATGGGCCACCAGTATTTCGTGGAAAAACGTTTCCCCCCCTGACTGCTGGGACCCACCGGACGGGCCACCGTATTTCGCGAAAAAAACGTTTGCCCCTGGCTGCTGGGACCCACCGAACGGACCACCGTATTTCGCGAAAAAACGTTCCCCCCACTGTCAGCTCGGACCCATCGGAAGTGCCTCCTTATTATGCACAGAAAAATGAATACTCCTCCTGCTAGCTGGGACCCGCCATGGTGGGAGGCTGACTTGTGGGCCTACTAAGTTGACGGGGACAGAGGGCTTTGTCAACTTAGTAAATATGAACGATTCTAGCTCCAGTGACCGTACGATGTCCATCCAACGGTCGACGTGCTTCTTCAATCTCTGCTCTTCCTGCTCCAGCCGCTCAAACAAGCGCTAGCGGGACTGCCTGCTCCCTCCTCCCCGCATACATACTAATGGCGCATCAGACCGAAGTGCGCCATTACTAGTTCTAACTAGTAATGGTGCACCGCATGTGAGTGCGCCAAGATTGAATTTTTATTCTTTTTTTTTGCAAAACTACTAATGGCGCACCGCCGCTGGGTGCGCCATTTGTAAGCTTCCCCCCAATCCACCTATTCCCCTTCCTCCCTTCCTCCCCAACCATACGCCGCCGCCGCGCTTGCACGCCCCATCCGTCCCCTCCGTCCCCTGCCGCCGCCGCCCCGACCCCCGTCGGAATCCACCCCGCCTTGCGCCCCCACCACAGCAGCTCCCAGCGCCGCCGCCGCCCCACGCCCCCACCACCGCAGCTCCCCGCCGCCGCCACACCCCGCGCCCCGAGCCGGAGGAGGAGGACCAGGAGGAGGACGAGGAGGAGGAGGAGACTGCTCCCAATGCAGCCTCGCCATCGCCAGGCAGAGCGGGGCAGCCTGCTCCACCACTACGGCCACTCCGGCCGGCGACCGCGTGGCGTCCTGCAGCGAGGTGCTTCCCTTCGCCTCACCCCCTCTGCATTCTTCTCCCGCTCCCTCCCTGTTCGCCGCACCCACCCGCTCCCCCTTTTGGGACCCCTCCAGCCAGCGACCAAGCGGCGATTCAAAGCGGCGGCGGCTGCTGCCGAGGTTACTCAAGACCACCTCGTCGCTCGTCCCATCCGCTTGCCAGATCCTAGGTTTTGGCCCCCTGTTTGTGTCGTACGAGCGAACCCTAGGTTTTGTTCGTGAGATGAAATAGGGTTGTTGTTGAGGGGGGATTTGGGAGAGGAGAGGCATAATGGGCCACATTATGTGTGGACTAATCGATTTCTGGTAGCATCGGTCAAGCTGCAAAGTGCAGTAAAACTGCAAAGAGCGAAAGCTCTCCGCCTCCTATCTGTCTATGATGTGTCTTTGGAACAATGAAAGAAGGGCCAAAGTTGCCTTTTCCTTGGCCGGGTAAAAAGGGTTAATTGATTTTTTTGGAGTCAAAGTGTTAATTGATTTTGTTATGTGAAGAACGAGGAATTCAGTGAAGTACTGTACTCCAGTGTGCAGAAACTCATTGAAAAATTACTCCAGTTTGCAAAAATTATATACTCCAGTATTTGTTAATTTTGAAGTGCATCTATCTAGCTTAAATGGAGTAGCTTAAAATTAACTAAACCCATGTGTGCTTGGAGTAATTAAAATTAACTTGTGCTTGTGCAGCAATGTCCTCTCTTCCTCTCTTCTTTTTAGTAAAGTGTAGAAGTAATTAAAATTAACTGAGACCATTTGTGTTAATAAAATTAAATGGAATCTCTCTTTTTCTTTACTCTGAAGGCTTATGTTCATCTAACTATCCCGCAGTGAGGTGTTGCAATCTGCACTAGAGCTTGTGAAGTTTACAGAGTTGACAGGGATAGGTGATTAGGCACAAGGAGATCAAGATCCAGAAGTTCAGAACACTAGACGAGGCTTTTGAACACCGTGCAATCGTACACTTGCTGACTTACATAACCAAGCATTATATAAGGATCACAAACTTTGTCCCTGTTGAAACTGGTGAGGCCCAAAATTTGAAAAAAATGCTTTTCCAGGAAATCAATTTATTGTTTGTATATAAACTCTGTGAGATAACCAATTGTTGTTGGTCCCTTTGTATGTCAAAACTCAAAACTGAAAAACTATCAAAACTACTCATGCTAAATTTTCCATCAGACTGTGTCTACATATTGCTGTCAAAATATCATAGTAATGATCATCCAGGTCAGGATGTGTGCATGATTAACATTACATGTTCATTTTGTCATTTAGTGAGATAATGGTCATTTTGGAGATGCCATATGAAGATTTTAGGGTCATTTTGGAATAATGGTCATTTAGTAATGTCTGAAACATTGACTATTACTAGGGCAAGTATTGTGTCAAGTACTCCATGTGTTTTTGTTGGCAGTTTATCATGAAATTGTGTTTATGGTCATTTAGTAATTCAGTCAAATATTGTCTCAAATCTGTGGAGTACTGGAACTGGGACTAGTAGTATTGTGTCATTCTCTTCTCTTCTCTGAAACTGTAGCATTTCAGTTTAACAGTGGATCTCTGTGGAATTGTGTAGCATTTCAGTTCAACAGTGGATCTCAAAATTGGATGCTCCCGACGTGCCACCAACGGAGTGGCTCCCGACCTAGGTGTTAGAGGTGCAGCATATGTGCAATTTTGACCACTGACTATAACAAATTGTTTGAAATATAGACCACTATGTGGAGGAATAACTCTAGTGAGTGATTCTTGCTGTGGGGAGGGACAGTGATAACATATTAAATAGATTGATTGTTCTTACATTTTAGTGATAACATATTAACATTCTTGCTATGGGGTGGGACAGTGATAACATTTTAGCTAGATAGAATATATGCACATTTGGATGCATACGCTAGTTTTGATGTTTCCGTCTTCCGCTTACGACAAGAGATTTTGTCTATAGAAAAGCATATCGGCAGCTGTTCATGTATTGTTTGGACTAAAGAATCCTCAAGTCCTCCGGATATATGTTTGAATGCTAGATGGTTCATGCATATTTCTGTCTACTTCCTCTAGAATTAGATGGATGTATATATGTCTGTCTACTTCTTCTAGAACTAGTGTATTACCAAGATTCCAACACTATTTATGCAGTATCCAGATTGAAAATACCAAGTAGCATTTTGCATTCTCTTTCAGATTCAATGTGACTAGAATTCACTTGTTCTTATATGGGTGAAACTTCACTTGTTTTTTGGCTAGTGTAGGGTGTTTGCTTCATTCTGTCATCATTTGTAACTATGTCACAAATAAATTGCTCCTTCTTCTTTATTTGACAAGTAACGACTGTTGATAAGCTGAGGCATGTATTAAGCTGTTTCTTTGCTCTGAATTACTTGTGATGCCTCTGAATTACTTGTGATCACATTGAGAAAGACTTGTAAAGATGATGATCATCTTTTACAGAAAAAATTTCTGATGATTTTGCTAGTTTGCTCGGTTTTGTCTCCGACCATCGTGTCGTGATGATTGTGCAGGTACCCCGAGAGGCCCCTGAGTTTGCCGGAATGTCGATTAACTTCCGTTCCGGCAAATTCGGGTATTCCGAATGTCCTATTTTCAGCAAAGGTCATGCTAAAATTTTCCGTGAATTTTAGCATGACTTTGCTAAAAATAGGACATATGGGGTACTGCGACTAATACTGTTATCATGCATGTTTTATGATCTGTTGTAAGGGTACCAATTGGTCTCTTACGCTGCTTATCGAGATGGCGGAAGCAGCCACCGCCGCTCTGCGACACATGATCTGAGTTGGATGCTTCCGACTTCTTCACTATCATACTTGAGACTTGATCATCCATGACGCAGGTATATAAAGCGAGAGATCTCCCTTCACCCATCTCATTATGATATCTGTTGTTTGCTACATCACTCATTGTCCAAAACTGCAGAGGCTGCTGACAGTTTTATGAACATCTTGATGGGTGAAGATCCGCCAAATAATGTGAAGCTGCGACAGGCGGCAGCGGGTTTCGCAGCGATGGGATGTGGAGTTGGTGATCAAGGAGGGCCACATGTACTTGTCTCATGGATGGGAGAAGTTCTACCGTGCCTACGACCTGCGGCTGGGGTACTTCCTTCTCTTCAGGTACGACGACAACGCCACCATGCTCATCGTGAAGGTGTTCAACACGACTATGTGTCGCATGCGCTACGCTGACGATGATGATGCCGGTACATTCTGCATCTTCTTATTCCTCTACATTTGGCTTTGTCTCACATCGATTGTTAACGGTCATTGTTGCATTTTGGACAGGTGATGGGAGCAGCAGCAGCGACACTGGCAGCAGCGATTCTGGCTGTAGCGAAAGCAACAGAAATTCTGGTTGTAGCGAAAGCATCAGCGATTCTGGCGGCAGCATAGACAACAAGAAGGATGATCCGGACTGGAGTGCGGGAGAAGAGGAGCAGAGTGGGGATGAGGAGCTGCAGGATGGCGATGGGCATCAGGCTGAGGATGACCTAGCGCCGGTGGTGGCTGACCATCAAGAGATGGTGGTGGCTGACCATGGGCAAGAGATGGTGGTGGCTGACCATGGGCAAGAGATGGAGGTGGCTGAGGATGACCTAGCGATGGTCGTGCCTGAAGGTGGCCTCGCGACGGTGGTGGTGCCTGACAATGACCACGCACCGGTGGTGGCGCCGGCGATCCCACAGCTGGGCGACATGACCACGCCAATTGTGGTAGAAGACTACATCCCACTGCCTCCACTGCCTCCACCGCCTCGCCGCTCTTGGCACATCAGGCTGAGGAAGGAGAAGGAGAAGGAGAAGAACAATGCATGAGAACTGAACTTTGTCAGGTATGTCAGATCTCCAAAATGATATATATATGTACTTAATTACCTATGTTATCTCTAATATGCTTAGTTTCCTATAGGTTAGCTTCATTTTACCTAAGATGGCTCTAATATGCTAACTTAGAGCTTAATTATATGCTTAGTTTCCTATAGGTTAGCTCCAAAATCACTTATGTTAGCACAAAATGATCAAGTTTACATAATAAGCTTATAGTCTTCTTCTTATTCTTCTTCTTTTCCAAAATGACATAGGTTAGCTTCATTTTACCTAAGTTGGCTCTAATATGCTGACTTAGAGCTTATATGCTTAGTTTCCTATAGGTTAGCTCCAAAATAACTTATGTTAGCACAAAATGATCAAGTTCACATAATAAGCTTATAGTCTTCTTCTTATTCTTCTTCTTTTCCAAAATTCTTCTTATTCTTCTTCTAGTGTTCTTCTTCTTCTAGTATTCTTCTAGTCTTCTTCTTCTTCTTCTAACTTGTTTATCATTTTGCAGATTTGATTTAATTCACGGAAGCTTGCATGGATGGAGTGCTTCTTTTCCATTTGTGTTTTTATTTTGTATCAATGTGAAACTTTTGTGAATTGATGGATAACGGTGTTGGATGAACAATGTGAAACTTTTGTAATATGTAACGATGGAACTATGTGTTGGCTATGTATGTATATATGATGGAACTTGTGTGTTGGCTATGATTGTTATATGGATGCTTGTTGTATATATATGTGTTGGATTTCTCATATGTGAAATAGTGACCTGACATTAAGAAGAAAAAAATTAAAAAATTGTTACTAATGGCTCACTAACATGTGGTGCGCCATTAGTATAGCAGACACTAGTGGCGCACTATGGGCAAAACTAATGGCGCACTGCGTGGTGCGCCATTAGTACACCAGATACTAAGGGCGCACCAGTGGTGCGCCATTAGTAAAAAATACTAGTGGCGTAATACTAATGGCGCACCGGTAGTGCGCCATTAGTAGGCAAAACCGGTGCACCATTAGTAGGCCTTTTCCTAGTAGTGCTGGGTCCACGGCCGCACGCAAGGAAATGCCTCCTTATTACGCGCAAAATAATGATTCCTCCACCTGACATCGGGGACCCACCGAAAGGGCCTCTGTATTTCACGAAAAAAACGTTACCGCCGCTGACAACTCGGACCCACCAGCTATATCTTCGCACGCAAGGAAGTGCCTCCTTGTTACGCACAAAAAAATTAATACTCCCCCTGTTAGCTGGGACCCAGTATATTGGCAGGCTGACTTGTTGGCCTACTAAGTTGACGGGGACGGAGGGCTTTGTCAACTTAGTCAATATGCACGATTCTAGCTCTAGTGACCGTACGATTTTCATCCACCGTAGTGCTTCTTCAACCTCTGGTCTTCTTGCTCCAGCCGCTCAAACCAGCGTCGGTCGTGCCTCGTGCTCCTGCCTCCCGTGGCTGGCTGCGATGCGGCGGAGGCCTCACCGCCCCCTACTACTCCCACCGCTGGCCAGGCCATCCGTCTACTCACCCACACCCCCTGTTATTCTACGGCGACAACAACCTCACACCGCAGCGAACGGTGAACCCTCGTACTCCTCTACGGCGTGGGTATCCACCGCCGTCTTCCCGGCTCCGCGTCGTCCCCTTCCTAGGCCTCGCTGCCGTCCACCTCCTGGTGCTCTCGTGTGGCGTGGTCAATGTGGTCAAGGAACGGCTTCCATTGGGCGTGGACTGTACGTGGAGAGGCCGATACCGGGTCCACGGCATGACAAGGAAGTGCCTCCTTATTACGCGCAAAATAATTATTCCTCCCGCTGACAGCAGGGACCCACCAGACGGGCCACCGTATTTCGTGAAAAAAATGTTTCCCCCCTGACTGCTGGGACCCTCCAGCTACATCTTCGCACGCAAGGAAGTGCGTCCGGCAAAAAAGCGATTCGCCCCACATTCTGGGACCCACTAGCTACATCTTCGCGAGCAAGGAAGTGCACGGCGGTCGGGACCCACCTGGTCGAAGCGTATGTAGCGTTGTCATTCTGGTCGCGAACGTGTACACACATATATACTGGTGGATGTACAGGCGCGCACGTGTCGTAGTAGAGGCGCGCATGTAGCATGTACACGTACGTACAGCGGCCAGGGTGCAAGAAAGAATATACGGCCACGTATGTGTACATACGGGCGGGGTATCGAACGCCTACTCGCGCATACGTACGGCGAGGGCTCATGTACATGGCTGGGTTGGAACAGAGAAAAAACGTCGTCGTCGTGTTCATGGGGAGGCAACGAAATGCGTCGTGTTCATGGGGAGGCAACGGAATGCGTCGTGTTCATCGGGAGGCAACGGAACACGTGGGAGCCAACCGGCTGGGTTGGAACGGAATGAGTGGTCGTGTTCATCGGGAGGGCTTGGATGGAACAGGTGATGGAAACGAGGCCTGGCGTACCGCAAAACGGAGGAAACGGACCTCCTACGTTCGGAACGGGGTCCTGTTGATCGGGAGGGGTGTGGCGTACCGCAAAATGGAGGAAACGGACCTCCTACGGTTGAAACGGGGGTCCTATTGATCGGGAGGGGTGTGGCGTAGCGCAAAACGGACGAAACGACCTCCTACGGTCGAAACGGGGGTCCTGTTGATCGGGAGGGGTGTGGCGTACCGCAAAAGCAGATTTAAACGGACTTGTGTTGGAGCGCTACGGTCGAAACGGGGGTCATGTTCATCGGGAGGGGTGTCGCGTATCATAAAACGGGACTCCGCGGGATACTGTTCATCTCCACCATCGACCTCCTCCAGCCTCCACGGGCTACCGTCGACCTCCTCCAGCCTCCACGGGCTCCTGTTCATCCAGCCTCTACCACGCGCTACTCCACCGGCTACTGTTCAACCACCCCTCCACGGGCACCCCTCCACCGTCTACTGTTCATCCAGCCCTCCACACCACGGGGTCCTGTTCAACCACCCCTCCACGGCCACCCCTCCACCATCTACTATTCATCCAGCCCTCCACACCACGGGGTCCTGTTCATCCAGAGGCAACGCCACCGCTCCAATCGCTCATCCAACCCCCGCATAATGCTCACTGTTCATCCAATCGATCGGCTTGATTAGCAGTAGTAGCGAAGAATCACTCGATCGGGTTCGATTAATGACCATCGATCGATCGCTCGGGTTCGATGTAGCGTAACTGCAGTCTGTCGCTTCGGGTTCAGTTAGAGCCCAACGCCTCACTCGGGTTCAGTTAGAGCCAACGCCTCGCACACATGCGCGTACCTGTACGAGAGAAACGCGCATCGCTCAGCCCCCGACCTCCCACCGTAATCGGCAAATCCCCGAAATTTTCCTCCCCCTCGCTTCTACCATGGTTTTTTCCGTCATGGACGGCCCAAAGAATGTCATGCAGCTGCGTCTCCGGCCTGCCCAGGACGAAAAGCCCATTTTCTGTCATGATTTTTTTGTCATAGAAGTAGGAGCCCACCACATCTATGATGATACCGGGTTTTGTCACAATTATCATCATAGAAGTGTCATATGTATGACAGAAAAAAAAAATCATTCGGCCCAAAATGTCACGGATGTGTCCTTTTTTGTAGTGAAGGGTCTTGCCGGGGGAGCCTGCTTCGTCCCTCTTCTCCTTGTGGTCTCGGCCTTGGCGTTGCTCTGATTATCTTGGGCTTCGGTCTTACCATGGCTCACTGTGACGCCCTCGATTCAATCATACACTAATCATGCACGCAAATGTGTATGATCAAGATCAAGGACTCACGGAAAGATATCACAACACAACTCTAGACACAAATTAAAACAATACAAGCTTTATATTACAAGCCAGGGGCCTCGAGGGCTCGAATACATAAGCTCGAATACACAAGAGTCAGCAGAAGCAACCATATCTGAGTACAGACATGAGTTAGACAAGTTTGCCTTAAGAAGGCTAGCACAAAAGCAGCAACAATCGAAAAGGCAAGGCCTCCTGCCTAGGAGCCTCCTAACTACTCCTGGTCGTCGGCGGCCTCCACGAAGTAGTAGGTATCCTCGGGGTAGTCGTAGTCGTCGGTGGTGTCGTCTGGATCCTGGGCTCCACCATCTGGTTGCGACAACCAGAAAGAAGAAAGAAGGGGGAAAAGGGGAAGCAAAGCAACCGTGAGTACTCATCCAAACTACTCGCAAGCAAGGATCTACACTACATATGCAACATTATCAAAGGAAGGCTGTATATGTGGACTGGGCTGCAGAAATGCCAGAATAGAGAGAAGGCCTAGTCCTATCAAAGACTAGCATCTTCTAGAAATCACCATCTTGCAGCAACCGGAAGGAGTGGAGTAGCATAAAATAAAGTAGTAGTAGTGTTGCCAACCTCGGCCGCAGATCCTTTCTCGACTCCCTGTGAGAAAGAAATCCCAGAGCCATACTATCCAGTTATCATCACAATCCAGATCTCATCACCATCCAATTCTCATCACAAGTATCCAGTTCTAGTTGTATCGATCGGGATACAACTCCAAGTGTCCGTTACCGTAGGACAGGCTATCGATAGATGTTTTCTTCCCTGCAGGGTGCACCAACTTACCCACCACGCTTGATTAACTCCGCCGGACACACTTTCTGGGTCATGCCCGGCCTCGCCAAACAATATGCCGCAACCCGACCTAGGCTTAATAGAGAGGCCAGCACGCGGACTAAACCTATGCCCCGGGGTCATGGGCCATCTCCCGGGAACTCACACTTGCGTTGCGAGGCGGCGGTGAGCGGACCTAGCTACCTCCTTCAACAAGGCAGCGCCACGCAGTCCAACCCGGCGCGCGTCGCTCAGTCGCTGACGTCTAATAAGCTTCGGCTGATGTATACGACGCAGAATGCCCATACTATGCCCACGTGATGGTTAGTGCTATCAGGCCAGAGGCCCCTCGGATCAAATATCCAAATCGTAGTGGATTAGGAACGCGCGGTAACAAGCAGCGACTCATGAAAGATGTGACCCGTTGCCCGTCTCGAGGACTTGCGGCAAGGGCTAGGAATGCCCGCCACGCCAGTAATTATCTCGCGGCACCTTCCAGGTCCGCCCGACTCCACATCACTGCAAATTAAGCTCGGCGGGTACCCCTCAGGGCCAACCCGTCTTTAGTAACGAGGTCCGGTGCAAAGTCATAGTAACCATAGTAACCGTGTCTAACACCAAGGGGAAAACACGAGGAATCACCCTTGTCGGATTCCCACTCGATGTAAACATCAAGGTGAGCGTAAGAGGAACCACCCTCGAGGTTCACACTTGAGGGATTGCACGACAGAGTCGTATCGGAAGTGGTTAAGGAGGAAATCACCCTCGATGACCACGACCGAATAGCTACTCTACAGAGATCTCATCAGGAGTGATGTATGAGGTTCCACCCTTGGCACTCGATGGTAACTCTGTAGAGTCGAGCAACAAAGGGGTGTGATGTGACGTGAGGTGTCGGGCCTGGTCTTGATCCCATTGATCGGGTCTTCGATAATCCGGTAGGCGGTCGGGTCAAGTGGGGGGTCAGCGATGGGTCTCTAACCAACCTATACTAAGCAGTTTAGGATAAGCGGTAGGTAACAATAGCGAGGTTACAATAAGCGAGCTATGCGTGAGAATAGGAGCAAACAATAACAGTAGCAAAATCTAATGCAAGCATGAGAGAATGGAATGGGCGATATCGGGATGATCAAAGGGGGGGCTTGCCTGGTTGTTCAGACAAGAAGGAGGGGTCGTCGATGACGTAGTCGATCACAGCGGCATCGGCAGCCGCCACGGGGTCTACCGAAGAGAAGAGGGGGAAGAAACAGTAAATATAAAGCAAGCATAGTATCACAAAGCAAAACATGGCAATACGTAGCGCGAGGGTCGACCTAAAGCAGCACTACACGTTGCAGAAGGAGGGAATAAATATTCGGGGATGATTTCCCGGCGGTAGACGGATTCCGGACAGAGGAAAAGAGGGGGAAAGTTCCATGTTCAACATGCTAGGGGCATGTGACAGATCAACGGACCGTGTATTCGGATTCGTTGGATTTTTCTGAGCAACTTTCATGTAGAAAACATTTTCATCGGAGTTACGGTTTATTTTCTAATAATTTTCAAAGATTTAAACAGTTTTTGAAATTATTTTTAATTACTAAATTTGTCAGAAAAAGAAATGTGACGTCATCCTGGCGTCACCCCTACATCAGCGGTCAACAGACCAGTTGACTGGTCAACAGGACCCATGCGGGGCCCTCAGGCAGTGACTGGGCGCTACCCAGTCAGCATCTGACTGGGTCAACGGAACCAAGGGGCCCAATGGCAGCGGCTGTGGGGTGGCCACATGGTCAGCCACGTCAGCAACGCCAGAAACGGCGCCTGAGTTGTCTCCGGCGACCATATTCAACGGCGGCGCGCTCGGGAACGGCCGGAAATCGGCTACAAGGGGGTCGCTCGGCCTGTGCGTAGGCTCGTTTGAGCGAGCGCCGAGCCACGCATCCAACGGTGCTAATGGGAGGGCTCGGCGGCGGCCGGAGCATCGCCGGCGACGAGAAAGGCGGCGACGAGCTTCGGGCGTGTGATGGCAAAGGCGAAGTAGCGTGCTACGAAATGAAAGGAAAGGCTGGGGAGGATCCCCATGGTGCGGCGAGTCCAACGGGCTTGAGCCCGTGACCAAAAGGTCACTGGAGCCTCGCCGGCGGCGAGCTCCGCGGCGATGCATTCGGGAGCTCATCAGGGACGGCGCTAGGAGGCACGGAGGAGGCGTCGCGGCGTGTGCGTTGGGCTCCTGGGAACCCCAGGAGCACAACTGTGAGCTCGGGCGAGCGTGTCGACGGTCACAACGACGGCAACGAGCTCGTCGGCGGAGCTCGGCTCGGCCATGGCGGGTCCAGCCGCTCTGGGCGCGTACGGGAGCTAAAGAGAGGGGGGGAGGAAAAGGGGCTCACCTTGCGGCACGCACGGTGGCCCTTGGAGGCTTAGTTGCAGCAGAGACGACGCCAGAGACGAAGAAGGGCGGCGACGACCAGAGATGTGGACGAAAGGGATCCGGTGCTTCGGTGCTCCCCAACTCCAGCTGAGGCCACCGGTCGATGGAGAGGACGACGGCGGAGCTCACCGTCAAGGTCAGCAGGCGCGGGGCCGCCGGTGGCCGCGATAACGACGAAGGGCGGCGGCGACTGTGCTCGGGCCACGGATCTGGAGGAGAGGAGGGGCGGAGCGAGCGCGTGGGCGAGAGAGAGAGAGAGAGAGAGAGAGAGAGAGGGGGGGGCAAGTGGGCGAGTGGGAGGCGAGGGGGCCGAGGCGTCGGGGCGGCCTTATCCCCTCCCGTCGACGGCGAGGTGGTCCGGCGGTGACGCGCGGGTGCGCGCCCTCGGTTGGTTGAACAGGGGAAGGGGGAGAGCGATGGCCCAGCGGGTGTGGTCCGGCCTGTTGGGCCAGCTGGCTCGGGTGGGCCGAAGCCTGAGTGAGGCAGAGGGCCTCTCTCTCTCCCACCTCTTTTCTTTTAGTTTTTTTTAACTTTCGGTTTTAGCTAATTTTAGGCCATTTAGACATTTTGCAAAAATGTCGGTTCACCACCAATATTATCAGAAGAATAGTTCCCACATAATGAACATTTTAGTTTTCAGGTGTGACAAAATGAATTTTTTACTTTAGATTGGGTTTGAATTTGAATTGTGATTTGGATCAAGTGAAGGTTAGCAACAGTAACATGATGACATGGCACCATTAACAGGGGATTACTGTAGCATGACACTGGGGGTGTTACAAATCTCCTCCACTACAAGAAATCTCGTCCCGAGATTTAAGTGGGGAAGTAAAGAGTAACTTCGGGATAACTAATCCTTATAGGGTTAATTATGTGGTGAACAACTCAGGGAATGAGGCAGAAGTATCTCTCGAGTCGAAACTTAATAAAACATCGAGAGAATTTAAAGTAGGCATGAGAATTTTCAAGCCGAAGACATATGTTCTTTGCTTGAAAAGAGGGTGAGAGGGGCTCATAGCAACAGAATAAATATCACGTCTGACACCGAAATAGAATAAGCGAGGGAAGGTGGCTCGTAAAATTCATACGAAGCCAACTATAAAGTATATTTCGGCATCAAGGTTGTACAGGAGAGTCAGGTTTCGATCCTGTGAAACTATGGGTAATGGGCCCACCATGTGGGTTAGAAGCAGGAAGGCGCTAATATTTGCACGGTCATTACAGCAAGGCAGGTCAGCGGATAGCCTGTCAGTTATGTTGGCAACAAAGTTTGGTACCAAGGGCGTGGGACGAAGAGAACCATTTTCCTGCTCGTTAATTCGAGGCAGACCAATAGGCAAAGTTCTCGTCCATCGGTGGTTACCGGAATGCCAACAGCAATAATAACAAGGTCTTACAGACAAATTGTACACCGAGGTGTTTTCATAAGCAGGGAACTATTACTGCTTAGATCTCATAAACCACAAGAAAGGTTAAACAAAACAATGGAAAAGAAAAGGTGATCGTTAGATTAATCGTAACATTGGAAAGGAAAATGTGTTTACACACAAGAATTGGGAGTATATCCTTCCCAAGGGGGAAGCGGAGCAGGATATACATGATATGACAGCAAGTTCAAAAGCATTTAGATAAAGGGGCGAGGGAAGAATCATGATATTACCCATACAACGGTGTTTGGATAGGTGATCAATAAACATATAGTGTTGCGCCTCCAATGTTCTTAATGATGTTCGGAGTACCTCAGCCATGCTTCGGGATCGCATTGACATGGTCATCAGGTAAAGATCGGACCTTGGGAACACAAAGGATCCATCAGGAATTTCTAGAACTTCTCATGCAATTTCCCTTTTCAGGAAAAAGATGAGGATGTGGCCGATGGGTTAACCAGCAATCTATCGACATGTCAAAAAGATGTGTTTCCAAAATTTTATACGAACAAGTTTTTGTCGAGGGGAAGGCAAGAATGAAGGTCAAGGATGGTATTTCTCATCACGAATTCGATTGATATGCTGGAAGAGCTCAGAATGTTGACGAGCACGACGCAATTGTCGAGAGATTTCAGGAAGATGTAATCGATCAGCGATGACATCAAGTCAAAGGAATGATGAAGCGATAAGTTATTGGAACAACGGGTACGACACAAACTCGATAGCAAGCTTGCTGTTCAAGACGAAATTGTATGACAAGGAAGATCGACATAAGCTTAGCTCATCGTCAAAAATTCTGTTCCGAGAAGAAGGACCAGGTAGCACAGTTAAAATTTAGCACGACAATTACATAGCCGGCCAGGCTAGGAATGACTAGAAGGATTATTAAACTTGTAAGTAATGAAATTTACTTAGAGTTATAGAATCGGAGTGCGGAATCGATTCAACCGATTCACTTATCAGTGTCCTCGAGTGATTAATAACTCAGATCCCGGGGGGAATCTGAAATCGGTGAGAAGCACTACCAGATGAAGGCTCATAGGAAGCAACGCGGTTCTTTGATATTCTCAAGGTACCAGAGGGTAATACTCGAAGGAAGATAAAAATAGAGGTTGCGGAGATGCATTGATCTGCAGAAGACAAGTGCTTTAACTTGTCCGAGAAATGGAATTAAAAGGGGGAACAATCATGGTCAAAACCACGGTTGCAAAGGACCAAACATAGATACCGTATGAACTTATAATAAGGGATTATTATATCGCAAGAAGCTTCCATGATAAGATCTACATCGTGTCCACGGGCATGAACACAAAGTTCAAGGTCGACTCCCACTTCTTCAATGCATATCATTTCATTTACTTCTCGCTTTCGATGAAGTTGTAGTGTTGAAATTATATCTGGCAAAACACCAGAAGAGTATGACTCGTGAAAACTCTCGGGTTCACACGGATTAGGGAAGGCATAGGTTCAACCCATAGTGGCATCTTAGGAACATATACCACAAATCTCAGGAGTAATATAACACAAGCTCGAAGGCAGAGCTTGGTTGAAAAGGCAGAGGATACAATTTACCAAAGGCATTATGTATTCGAGGAAAGGCTCAAAAGGTTATTGAATATGAAGGACGTTGTCGGATAAAGTCCAACAAAGGATCTGGCGGTCCACATAGGGTCTGATGTGAGTATCGGTACTCAACCAGAAGAAGAAAGAATGCAAAGGCTTCGGATAATAGAAACATCTGAATAATTCGATGCTTAAATGCAAAGAAATCATGATTTCAAAAATAGAAGATCAGAAGCAAACGCTCTGATCAAAAGATAAGTAAGTTGAATAGCCTTAGGGATACAATCGACAACAATTTGATTGGTCGAGAAACAGCTCTTGGTCAAATGACGTCCAAGCCGGAAGGATGAATTCTATGATCCGACTGAGGATTGCGAGCATCCGCAACATATTGAATCAACGGACTCAAAAGGATAGTGACAAAGTATGCCAATAAGATTACTAGACTTATGGGATTATCCATAATGCAAACAAGCAAGAATTTTAAGAACAGCAGGCTGTTGAGGATTAGCGAAAGATCGAATAGTATTTCAAAGACTTCTGTGAAACATATGAACAAGCGGGGAAAAACAAATCCTCGATATGTGTGAGGATTAATTTGTCGGTGTATTCAGGTGACAAGGAACTGCAAGGCAGTAGGCACAAAAGGTTTCTCGGAACAACGACAAGATTTCGGGGTATCTTGTAATAATAAGAGCAACTGGGGATGAAGGTATGAGCGACAAGGATATGCCGTTAGTCATAGGGGCTTATCGGTGGTAGGGAATTGCAAACGCGATGAGCACAAGTTATCAGGATAACATCGGAGAGTGTCTTCGGAATCTTCTGGTGCAGCAGGTGATCATCTGTAATAAGGGGCTCTCCGGGAGGAAGTAGTTATGAGATCCTAATGTTAGAGTTAGCAAAATCATTTAACCTGAATGGAAGAGAGATCAGAGTCCCAGAGTATAGACGAGGAATAAAAGATCCTAATACCACCGAATTGGCGACGTGGGCCCGTAAGCCACACAGCCAAGTTAGTAAAGTGGTTTAGGTTTCTAGACTCAACTTCGGCCATGGAGTTGGAAAGGGGGATCCTACAGGTAGTTGTCTCTGATACCAACTTGTGACGCCCTCGATTCAATCGTACACTAATCATGCACGCAAATGTGTACGATCAAGATCAAGGACTCACGAAAAGATATCACAACACAACTCTAGACACAAATTAAAACAATACAAGCTTTATATTACAAGCCAGGGGCCTCGAGGGCTCGAATACATAAGCTCGAATACACAAGAGTCATTGAAGCAACCATATCTGGTCTGAGACATGAGTTAGACAAGTTTGCCTTAAGAAGGCTAGCACAAAAGCAGCAACGATCGAAAAGGCAAGGCCTCCTGCCTGGGAGCCTCCTAACTACTCCTGGTCGTCGGCGGCCTCCACGAAGTAGTAGGTATCCTCGGGGTAGTAGTAGTCGCCGGTGGTGTCGTCTGGATCCTGGGCTCCACCATCTGGTTGCGACAACCAGAAAGAAGAAAGAAGGGGGAAAAGGGGAAGCAAAGCAACCGTGAGTACTCATCCAAAGTACTCGCAAGCAAGGATCTACACTACATATGCAACATTATCAAAGGAAGGCTGTATATGTGGACTGGGCTGCAGAAATGCCAGAATAGAGAGAAGGCCTAGTCCTATCAAAGACTAGCATCTTAAAAACCACCATCTTGCAAAAGAACCGGAAGGAGTGGAGTAGCATAAAGTAAAGTAGTAGTAGTGTTGCCAACCTCGGCCGCAGATCCTTTCTCGACTCCTGTGAGAAAGAAATCCCGAGCCATACTATCCGATTATCATCACAATCCAGATCTCATCACCATCCAATTCTCATCACAAGTATCCAGTTCTAGTTGTATCGATCGGGATACAACTCCAAGTGTCCGTTACCGTAGGACAGGCTATCGATAGATGTTTTCTTCCCTGCAGGGGTGCACCAACTTACCCACCACGCTTGATTAACTCCGGGCGGACACACTTTCTTGGGTCATGCCCGGCCTCGGCCAAACAATATGCCGCAACCCGACCTAGGCTTAATAGAGAGGCCAGCACGCCGGACTAAACCTATGCCCCCAGGGGTCATGGGCCATCTCCCCGGGAACTCCTCCATGTTGCGAGGGCGACCGGTGAGCAGACCTAGCTACCTCCTTCAACAAGCCAGGCGCTTACGCAGTCCAACCCGGCGCGCGCCGCTCAGATGCTAACGTCTAATAAGCTTCGGCTGATGTATACGACGCAGAACGCCCATACTATGCCCACGTGATGGTTAGTGCTATCAGGCCAGAGGCCCCTCGGATCAAATATCCAAATCGTAGTGGGTTAGGAACGCGCGGTAACAAGCAGAGACTCACGAAATATGTGACCCCGTTGCCCCGTCTCGAGGACTTGCGGGAAGGGCTAGGAATGCTCGGCCACGCCTCGTAATTATCTCGCGGGCACCTTCCAGGTCCGCCCGACTCCACATCACTGCATAATTAAGCTCGGCAGGGTACCCTCGTGGCCAACCCGTCTTTAGTAACAGGGTCGATGCAAAGTCATAGTAACCATAGTAACCGTGTGTCTAACACCAAGGGGGAAAACCTGAGGAATCACCCTTGTCGGATTCCCACCGATGTAAACATCAAGGTGGCGTAAGAGGAACCACCCTCGAGGTTCACACTTGAGGGGTTGCACGACAGAGTCGTATCGGAAGTGGTTAAGGAGGAAATCACCCTCGATGACCACGACCGAATAGCTACTCTACAGAGATCTCATCAGGAGTGATGTATGAGGTTCCACCCTCGGCACTCGATGGTAACTCTGTAGAGTCGAGCAACAAAGGGGCGTGATGTGACGTGAGGTGTCGGGGCCTGGTCTTCGATCCCATTGATCGGGTCTTACGATAATCAGCGGGCGATCGTGTCAAGTGGGTGGGGGGTCACCGATGGGTCTCTAACCAACCTATACTAAGCGCTTTAGGATAAGCGGTAGGTAACAATAGCAGGTTACAATAAACAGGCTATGCAGCAGAATAGGAGCAAATAATACTTGAGTAAAATCTAATGCAAGCATGAGAGAATGGAATGGGTGATATCGGGATGATCAAAGGCGGCTTGCACGGTTGTTGAGACAAGAAGGAGGGGTCGTCGATGACGTAGTCGATCACAGCGGCATCGGCAGCCGCCACGGGGTCTACCGAAGAGAAGAGGGGGAAGAAACAGTAAATATAAAGCAAGCATAGTATCACAAAGCAAAACATGGCAATACGTAGCGCGAGGGTCGACCTAAAGCATCACTACACGTTGCAGAAGGAGGGAATAAACATTCGGGGATGATTTCCCGGCGGTAGACGGATTCTGGACAGAGGAAAAGAGGGGGAAAGTTCCATGTTCAACATGCTAGGGGCATGTGACAGATCAACGGACCGTGTATTCGGATTCGTTGGATTTTTCTGAGCAACTTTCATGTAGAAAACATTTTCATCGGAGTTACGGTTTATTTTCTAATAATTTTCAAAGATTTAAACAGTTTCTGAAATTATTTTTAATTACTAAATTTGTCAGAAAAAGAAATGTGACGTCATCCTGGCGTCAGCCCTGCATCAGCGGTCAACAGACCAGTTGACTGGTCAACAGGACCCACGCGGGGCCCTCAGGCAGTGACTGGGCGCTACCCAGTCAGCATCTGACTGGGTCAACGGAACCAAGGGGCCCAATGGCAGCGGCTGTGGGGTGGCCACGTGGTCAGCCACGTCAGCAACGCCGGAAACGGCGCCGGAGTTGTCTCCGGCGACCATATTCAACGGCGGCGCGCTCGGGAACGGCCGGAAATCGGCTACAAGGGGTCGCTCGGCCCGTGCGTAGGCTCGTTTGAGCGAGCGTCGAGCCGCGCATCCAACGGTGCTGATGGGAGGGCTCGGGGGCGGCCGGAGCATCGCCGGCGACGAGAAAGGCGGCGACGAGCTTCGGGGTGTGATGGCAAAGGCGAAGTAGCGTGCTACGGAACGAAAGGAAAGGCAGGGGAGGATCCCCGTGGTGCGGCAAGTCCAACGGGCTTGAGCCTGTGACCAAAAGGTCACCGGAGCCTCGCCGGCGGTGAGCTCCGCGGCGATGCATTCGGGAGCTCATCAGGGACGGCGCTAGGAGGCACGGGAGGGAGCGTGCGCGTGTGCGTTGGGCTCCTGGGAACCCCAGGAGCACAACTATGAGCTCGGGCGAGCGTGTCGACGGTCACAACAATGGCAACGAGCTCGTCGGCGGAGCTCGGCTCGGCCATGGCGGGTCCAGCCGCTCTGGGCGCGTACGGGAACTAAAGAGAGGGGGGAGGAAAAGCGGCTCACCTTGCGGCACGCACGGTGGCCCTCGGAGGCTTAGTAGCAGCAGAGACGGCGCCGGAGACGAAGAAGGACGGCGACGACCGGAGACGTGGACGAAAGGGATCCGGCGCTTCGGTGCTCCCCAACTCCAGCTGAGGCCATTGGTCGATGGAGAGGACGACGGCGGAGCTCACCGTCAAGGTCGGGCGGGCTGGTGGTCAGCGCGACAACGACGAAGGGCGGCGGCGACTGTGCTCGGGCCGCGGATCTGGAGGAGAGGAGGGGCGGAGCGAGCGCGTGGGCGAGAGAGAGAGAGAGAGGGGGGGGGGCAAGTGGGCGAGTGGGAGGCGAGGGGGCCGAGGCGTCGGGGCGGCCTTATCCCCTCCCGTCGACGGCGAGGTGGTCCGGCGGCGACGGGCGGGCGCGCGCCCTCAGTCGGTTGAACAGGGGAAGGGGGAGAGCGATGGCCCAGGGGGTATGGGCCGGCCTGTTGGGCCAGCTGGCTCGGGTGGGCCGAAGCCTGAGTGAGGTAGAGGGCCTCTCTCTCTCCCACCTCCTCTTTTCTTTTAGTTTTTTTTTGTTTTTTAAACTTTCGGTTTTAGCTAATTTTAGGCCATTTTAGACATTTTGCAAAAACGTCAGTTCACCACCAATATTTCCAGAAGAATACTTCCCACATAATTAACATTTTAGTTTTCAGGTGTGACAAAAATGAATTTTTTACTTTAGATTGGGTTTGAATTTGAATTGTGATTTGGATCAAGTGAAGGTTAGCAACAGTAACATGATGACATGGCACCATTAACAGGGGATTACTGTAGCATGACACTGGGGGTGTTACACTCACCTCCCCTGCTCTGCTTGGTGTGACCGTGGGCGCGGCTCCGACTGCCCGTGCACAGGTAAAGGGGTACAAAAGCGTGCCCCTCCTTTTGTACACCGACATCCGGCTCTTCGAGCTCGGAAATCAAAACATAGTTCATCCTCAATATAGAAGGAGAGTCATTGTTTTGCTCCTCTACCACCGCTATCTGATGGGTGATCGGTGGAGATTTGATTTCTCTCTAATCGGGTTTAAGCCCGATCCGATCTTAGTCTGTAGCGACCCCCAAGGCTGCAATGCGATCCAGGAGTTCGTTTAAAGACGACAATTCCGTCAGATCCATCTGTTTGGAGTATTCAGGGTCAACGCAGAGGCGATTTTCGACGACCCAAGAAGTCATCGTCGGCTTAATGGCCGGACGGGCGGTCATGGTAAAGCCGCCCAACCGGAGTGTTTGGCCTGAGGCCAACGTTCCTCCGGAGGTGATATTATCCTTGATAACAAGGCGAGCCATCAATCCTGTCTTCGACGTCATAATGGAACTCTCAATGAAAGCACCAATGTCAGTGTCAAAACCGGCGGATCTCGGGTAGGGGGTCCCGAACTATGCGTCTAAGGTCGATGGTAACAGGAGACAGGGGACGCGATGTTTACCTAGGTTCGGGCCCTCTCTATGGAGGTAATACCCTACTTCCTGCTTGATTGATCTTGATGAATATGAGTATTACAAGAGTTGATCTACCACGAG
Source organism: Aegilops bicornis (assembly GCA_021605145.1). Taxonomy (NCBI): domain Eukaryota; kingdom Viridiplantae; phylum Streptophyta; class Magnoliopsida; order Poales; family Poaceae; genus Aegilops; species Aegilops bicornis. The sequence goes on from CM038673.1 coordinate 97,247,163, forward strand.
ATCGTAATGGCTAAAACCCTAGAAGTCTAGCCTGTATGATTATGATTGCCTCCACGGACTAAACCCTCCGGTTTTTATATAGACACCGGAGGGGACTAGGGTTGTACAAAGTCGATTACTGAGAAAGGAATCTTCATATCCGAACACCAGGCTTGCCATCCACGCCAAGGAGAGTCCCATCCGGACACGGGAAAGAGTCTACTATCTTGTATCTTCACGGCCCATCAGTCCGGCCCATGTCCAACAGGACGGACGCCCGAGGACCCCTTAATCCAGAACTCCCTCACCCACCAACTTGCAAAAGTTGGAGTCATTTCAAGAATGTCCAAAAATGGACCATGTTGAACGGTGGGTGTTTAGATAGGCTAGAAGGTTCCGTCTGGGAGCACACTGTTTCTCGGCATCCTTGAAATGGCTCCAAATTTTTTCTATGGCATTGATGACCAATTCAAGACACCATGTCAAGTTGTTGGGTTTTTGACAATTATTGCATTTTCTAGAGTTTTCCCGGTGACGAAAAGCCGATAAATGATCGGACGTGTCGCAATTTACATACGATGTCGGAATCATTCAAAACTGACATGTATGCCTAAAATGGGCATGCCCACCTGCTAAAATAACTCGGGGTCATTTTAAGGATGTCCAAATAAACCATGTTGAACGGAGGGTGTTCGGGTGCAAGAAGGCTCCGTCTGAGAGTACGTTGTTTCTCGACATCCTTGAAATGCCCCCAATTTTTTTTCCATGGCCTTGTATGACAAATTTAAGGCACCAGCCATGTTTTTGGGGTTTTCAATAAGTTCTGCATTTTTTGGAATTTTCCCGGTGAAAAAGGCGGATAAATGGCCGGATGTGTCGCAAATTGCATATGATGTTGGAAATCGTTTAAACCTGGCATGGATTCCTACCATGGGAATGCCCATCTTCCTACAAAAGTTGGTTCATTTCAAGGATGTGTTGGGGAACGTAGTATTTCAAAAAAATTCCTACGATCACGCAAGATCTATCGAGGAGAAGCATAGCAACGAGTGGGGAGAGTGTGTCCACGTACCCTCGTAGACCTTAAGTGGAAGCGTTTAGTAACGCGGTTGATGTAGTCGAACATCTTCACGATCCAACCGATCCAAGTACCGAACGTATGGCACCTCCGTGATCTGCACACCTTCAGCTCGGTGATGTCCCTCGAACTCTTGATCCAGTTAAGACCGAGGCAGAGTTCCGTCAGCACGACGGCGTGGTGACGGTGATGATGAAGTTACCGGCACAAGGCTTCGCCTAAGCACTATGACGATATGAACGAGGTGTGTAACTATGGAGGAGGGCACCGCGCACGGCTAAAAGATCAACTTGTGTGTTCTAGGGAGCCCCCCTCCCCACATATATAAAGGAGGGAGGAGGGGAGGGCTGGTCGGCCCCTAGGGCGCGCCCAAGAGGGGAGTCCTACTAGGACTCCTAGTCCTAGTAGGATTCCACCAAAAGGGAGAGACGGGGAAGGAAGGAGAGGGAGAGGGAGTAGGAAAGGGGGGCGCCGCCCCCCTTCCCTTCCTTTGTCCAATTTGGACTGCTAGGGGGGCACGGCCTGCCCTGGCGGCCCTCCTCTCTCTCCAATAAGGCCCATGGTGGCCCGTTAGTTCCCCCGGGGGTTCCGGTAACCCCTTGGCAGTCCGATAGTCATACGGTACCCCTCGGAACTCATCCAGTGTCCGAATAACATCGTCCAATATGTCATTCTTTATGTCTCGACCATTTTGAAACTTCCCGTCATGTCCGTGATCTCATCCAGGACTACGAGAACAAACTTTGGTACATCAAATCATATAACTCATAATACAAATCGTCATCGAACGTTAAGCGTGCAGACCCTACGGGTTCAAGAACTATGTAGACATGACCGAGACACATCTCCGGTCAATAACCAATAGCGGAACCTGGATGCTCATATTGGCTCCTACACATTCTACGAAGATTTTTATCGGTCAAACCACATAACAACATACGTTGTTCCCTTTGTCATCGGTATGTTACTTGCCCGAGATTCGATCGTCGGTATCCTCATACCTAGTTTAATATCGTTACCGGCAAGTCTCTTTACTCGTTCCTTAATGCATCATCCCATGACTAACTCATTAGTCACATTGCTTTCAAGGCTTACAGTAATGAGCATTACCGAGAGGGCCCAGCGATACCTCTCCGAAACACGGAGTGACAAATCCTAATCTCGATCTATGCCAACTCAACAAACACCATCGGAGACAGCTATAGAGCATCTTTATAATCACCCAGTTACGTTGTGACGTTTGATAGCACACTAAGAGTTCCTCTTGTATATGGGAGTTGCAAAATCTCATAGTCATAGGAACATGTATAAGTCGTGAAGAAAGCAATAGCAATAAACTAAATGATCATATTGCTAAGCTAACAGATGGGTCTTGTCCATCACATCATTCTCTAATGATGTGATCCCATTCATCAAATGACAACACATGTCTATGGTCAGGAAACTTAACCATCTTTGATTAACAAGCTAGTCTAGTAGAGGCATATTAGGGACACTCTGTTTGTCTATGTATTCACACATGTACTAAGTTTCCGGTTAATACAATTCTAGCATGAATGATAAACATTTATCATGATATAAGGAAATATAAATAACAACTTTATTATTGCCTATAGGGCATATTTCCTCCAGTCTCCCACTTGCACTAGAGTCAATAATCTAGATTACACAGTAATGATTCTAATACCCATGGAGTATTGGTGCTGATCATGTTTTGCTCATGAGAGAGGCTTAGTCAACGGGTCTGCAACATTCAGATCCATATGTATCTTGCAAATCTCTATGTCTCCCTCCTTCACTTGATCGCGGATGGAATTGAAGCGTCTCTTGATGTGCTTGCTTCTCTTATGAAATTAGGATTCTTTTGTCGAGGCAATTGCACCAGTATTGTCACAAAAGATTTTCATTGGACCCGATGCACTAGGTATACCAGGATCAGATATGAACTCCTTCATCCAGACTCCTTCATTTGCTGCTTCCGAAGCAGCTATGTACTCCACTTCACACGTAGATCCCGCCATGATGCTTTATTTAGAACTGCACCAACTAACAGCTCCACCGTTCAATGTAAACACGTATCCAGTTTGCAATTTAGAATCGTCTGGATCGGTGTCAAAGCTTGCATCAACGTAACCATTTATGACTAGCTCTTTGTCACCTCCATAAACGAGAAACATATCCTTAGTCCGTTTCAGGTATTTTAGGATGTTCTTGACCGCTGTCTAGTGATCCACTCCTGGATTACTTTGGTACCTCCCTGCTAGGCTAATAGCAAGACACACATCAGGTCTGGTACACAGCATTGCATACATGATAGAGCCTATGGCTGAAGCATAGGGAACATCTTTCATTTTCTCTCTATCTTCTGCAGTGGTCGGGCATTGAGTCTGACTCAACTTCACACCTTGTAACACGAGCAAGAACCCTTTCTTTGCTTGATCCATTTTGAATTTCTTCAAAACTTTATCAAGGTATGTGCTTTGTGAAAGTCCAATTAAGCGTCTTGATCTATCTCTATAGATCTTGATGCCCAATATATAAGCAGCTTTCACCGAGGTCTTTCATTGAAAAATTCGTATTCAAGTATCCTTTTATGTTGTTCAGACATTCAGTATCATTTCCGATCAACAATATGTCATCCACATATAATATCAGAAATGCTACAGAGCTCCCATTCACTTTCTTGTAAATGCAGGCTTGTCCAAAAGTCTGTATAAAACCATATGCTTTGATCACACTATCAAAGCGTATATTCCAACTCGGAGATGCTTGCACCAGTCCATAAATGGATCGCTGGAGCTTGCACACTTTATTAGCACCTTTTGGATCGACAAAACCTTCTGGTTGCATCATATACAACTCTTCTTTAAGATATCCATTAAGGAATGCAGTTTTGACATCCATTTCATAATCATAAAATGCGGCAATTTCTAACATGATTCAGACAGTCTTAAGAATCGCTACGGGTGAGAAAGTCTCATCGTAGTCAACTCCTTGAACTTGTCGAAAACCTTTCGCAACAAGTCGAGCTTTGTAGATAGTAACATTACCGTAAGCGTCAGTCTTCTTCTTGAAGATCCATTATTCTCTATGGCTTGCCGATCATCGGACAAGTCAACCAAAGTCCATACTTTGTTCTCATGCATGGATCCCATCTCAGATTTCATGGCCTCAAGTCATTTCACGGAATCTGGGCTCATCATCGCTTCCTCATGGTTCGTAGGTTTGTCATGTTCAAGTGACATGACCTCCAGAATAGGATTACCGTACCACTCTGGTTGACCTACAAGGTTCGGTAGTAACTTGATCAGAAGTTTCATGATCATAATCATTAGCTTCTTCACTAATTGGTGTTGGAATCACTGGAACTGATTATGTGATGAACTACTTTCCAATAAGGGAGCAGGTACAATTACCTCATCAAGTTCTACTTTCCTCCCACTCACTTCTTTCGAGAGAAACTTCTTCTCTAGAAAGGATCCATTCTTAGCAACGAATATCTTGCCTTCGGAACTGTGATAGAAGGTGTACCCAACAGTTTCTTTGGGTATCCTGTGAAGACAAATTTCTCCGACTTGCGTTCGAGCTTATCAGGTTGAAGCTTTTTCACATAAGCATTGCAGCCCCAAACTTTAAGAAATGACAACTTGGGTTTCTTGCCAAACCACAATTCATATGGTGTCGTCTCAACGGATTTAGATGGTGCCCTATTTAACGTGAATGCAGCCGTCTCTAAAGCATAACCCCGAAACGATAGCGGTAAATCAGTAAGAGACATCATAGATCGCACCATATCTAATAAAGTGCGGTTACGATGTTCGGACACACCGTTACACTGTGGTGTTCCTGGTGGCATGATTTGCAAAACTATTCCGCATTGTTTCAAATGAAGACCAAACTCATAAAACAAATATTCACCTCCACGATCAGATCGTAGAAATTTTATTTTCTTGTTACGATGATTTTCCACTTCACTCTGAAATTGTTTGAACTTTTCAAATGTTTCAGACTTATGTTTCATCAAGTAGATATACCCATATATGCTCAAATCATCTGTGAAGTCAGAAAATAACGATACCCGCCGCGAGCATCAACACTCATTGCACCACATACATCAGTATGTATTATTTGCAATAAGTTTGTTGCTCGCTCCATTGTTCCGGAGAACGGAGTCTTAGTCATCTTGCCCATGAGGCATGGTTCGCAAGCATCAAGTGATTCCAAAAGCCCATAAGCATGGAGTTTCTTCATGCGCTTTACACCAATATGACCTAAAAGGCTGTCGGTGTACTAGAGTAGGGGTACCCTAGTATCCCGAACTCGTGCACGGCGATTCTGACACCAGCGGCGGGGCGGCCCGGTGACCGCCAAGATCCTCCGCGGCTCCTTTGGAGCCATTCAGAACAAAGTATTCAAGACCCCGGCAAGAGGAGCTTGCCGGGAAGGCCACTCAGGGCACGAAGGAAACAAGACCCCGGCAAGAGGAGCTTGCCGGGAAGGCTTGGTGAGCGACAAGCTCCCGAGCGTGACAAGGATTCAGCCGCAGCAAGGTGCTTGCCGCGGCAGGCAACCTCTCTTCATCTCCGCTCCAGCTCATCCGCCAACATGTCGCCGTGGGGCTACTCCAGGCACGCGTGTCAAAGGGCTGTGCAGCCAGCGGGGAGCAGCGATAAGCGGCGCTGACAAGCTTACCATTGTGGCAAACGGTGGTGCACTTGACGGTCCCTGTTGCACTGTTTGGGCGACAGGGACGGACATTTATTGATCTTGTCCCTTGCCGTCAGAGTTAGGTATATACACTGTACACTGTACAAGTCGGTGTACCAACTACTGCTTTACCATTTTTTCCCTTGTCTACATTGCCACCTGTGGTGACCCCTTGAACCTATAAAAGGAGGCCCATGTGCAACGTAGAAAGGGTTCGGCTCCGTTCGGTTCATTCAACTCATTCGAGACTACACTCACTCAGGCTAGGTTTTGTAGCTCCCATTGCTCCCTAGCAAGAACACAATACAATCAACCAAGCAGCAGTAGGAGTATTATCTCTCCGGAGAGCTCCGAAGCTGGGTAAACTGCTCGTGTGCATCGCCTCGATCTTCTCTTTGTGCAATCTCCGCCCCCCTCCGGACCACAAGGGACTCGGTCCGCCAGGTCCCATAGGTGTTCGTGGGTCACGATCAGCTTCCCCGACATCTTTGGCGCGCCAGGTAGGGGGCGTCGAGGCTGTGTGAACTTGATCCAGCGGTCACACGAGCAACTTCTTCATCACCTTCATCAACATGCCACCGAAGAAGAAGGCTTCGGCGGCAGCAGAGCCGTCTGCGTCAAACCCACCACCACCGGAGACGACGAGTGGTGGGGAGGACGCTGGCGGAGGAACCGGTGTCATCGAGGGAGCCCACGACACTGCCAAGCCCAAGGACAAGGCAGCGCAGACCTCGGCGTCCGGATACGCACCGCGTCCATCTCAGGAGGCGTGGGACCGACAGCGTCATGGTGCTCGCAGCGCCATACGCTCGTTGGATCAAGGCCAAGCTGGAGGATCCCTAGGCCCTCGAGACCAGCATGCATGCCAGCATGCTGGTACGAGCGGAGTACGATCGCCTGGACGGGATGCTGCTCCTTCTAACTTGGTTAGAAGTCCGAGCATATCCCGTTCCTCGCACCGTACGCCATTGCCACCCACCACTCCAGCAGAAGCCTTGGCGAGAGCTCAACTGCTTCTAGACTACCCTCCAACGGCCGACAAGGTCGACGAATGGAGGGCCACCATCCAGAGTCTCATCGGCTTCGCCAACGTCGACACTCCGCGGCAACCAACTGCATCCTTGCCGCGGCGAGACGACAAGGCACGAGCCGGTGGCGACGAAACCTATGGGGGTGCAACCACCATGCACTCCCCATCCAGAAGGCCAAGATCACCAGCTCCCCAGATCCACCTCGACAGCGACTCCACCGCGTCATCGGATCCACGAGCTCGCCGTGATCAGCGTCAAGTTCTTCAAGAACGACAACAAGAAGACGCTCGAACCCGCATCGAGCGCCGAAGAGAAGCGCGGCGTCAATCCGACCAGCACGCTGGGCCCGCTGTCGACATGCAAGCGCCAGGGGAACCAGGTGACTTGTCAGACGCTGTAGGTTGCCCTGCGTTCACTCATGAGCTGCGGCAAGTCCAGTGGCCCGACAAGAAAAACTTCAAGCCAGATGTGCCAGAGAAGTATGATGGCAGGACACACCCATCGGAGTTCCTCAGCATCTACACCATTGCGGTGCAGGCTGCGGGGGGACAAGACGACAAGATCCTTGCCAACTACTTCCCGCTGGTACTCAAGCCAAATGTCAGTTCTTGGCTCATGCACTTGCCGGACAGTTCTATATCTTATTGGGCCGACCTATGCCATCAGTTTGTCGGTGCCTTCACAGGCGGCCACAAACCTCATGGCCAAGAGAGTGACCTTCACCTGCTCACCCAGAAGGAAGGAGAGTCCCTGCGCAAGTTCATTCAGAGATTTAGCCGTGTGCACTACAACATCCCAGATGTCCACCCTGCCGCGGTGATCAGCGCATTTCACCAAAACGTGCGGAACCGCAGGATGAGGGAGGATATGGCGATGTGCAAAGTCAAGGACGTCAGTGAGCTGTATGCCTTGGCCGACAAGTGTGCACGTGCTGAAGAAGGGAGAAGACTCCCAGGAGAGAATGTGGAAGCAGGATCTGACAGTGAGGAGACCGCCCCGGCAAAGAAGAGCCAGCGGCGGAACAACCGAAAGAAGAAGAGCAAGGAAGTACTAGTTGTCGAGCAGTCCGGCAACGGAGGTGGCGCCAACAAGGCAAAGGTTGGTGGCTCCGGCAAGGAGGTTGCCGCTGACACCGATCGCCAAGCTGTGGCGGCCGCCGACAAGCATGACAGCTCCAACAAACAGTACTGTAAGATTCACCGCACCAAGGGCCATGACCTCCAGAGCTGCAAGAAAGTCGAGCAGCTTGTTGAACTGCAGAAAGCTGAGTACGAGCGGCGTGACAAGGAGAAGGCCCAGGAAGGTGCAGGGGCAGCTAGCAAGAAGAGACCCGGCCGGGGAGGGCGCCGCGGCAAGGCCAAGCAGCGGCAAGGAGACAGACCTCCCCGCGGGCGCGACAAGGATGAAGACGAAGATGATGATGAGGATATGGAAGACGATGAAGCTGATGAGCAGGAGTTTCAGAAGGCAACAGAGGTTCCCTGCGTTGACGGTGGTGCTTCTCTGCATACCTCGCACCGCCAACTCAAACAGTGGATGCGAGAGGTTAATGCAGCAGAACCGTCCGTAGAGTCACGTAGGCCTCTGAAGTGGTCCAGCACGCCTATCATCTTCGATATTGAGGACCACCCTGATCACAGAATCAAGGGTCGGGTGTTTGCCGATGTTGGTCCGACCAACCATCCGCAACCTCAAGGTCACCAAGATGTTAGTTGACGGTGGGGCGGCTAAATCTGATCTCCTCCGCAGTGCTCCGAAGCTTCAGATCCTCGACAGCGAGCTCAAGAGACTGGAACTTTCAAGGAATCAACCCAGGAAGGAGCAAGCCCAAGGGAAGATCACAATCGCCGGTAACATTTGGCAGCGAACTGAATTTCAGGGATCGAGAGGGTCACATTCGACGTCGCTGATTTCCCATTGCCCTACAATGGAATACTTGGTCATTCAAAGACTCGCCAAGTTCATGGCAGCCTCTCATTATGCATACAATCTGCTTAAGATGCCCGGACCGGTAAGTGTCATTTCTGTTCATGGCGACAAGAAAGATGCTCTTATCTGCGCCGACAAGATTTACCGGGATGCAGCAGCTGCGACAGAAAGCAAGTCACTTGCCGCTGAAGCTCCCGGGGGGAAGAAGAAGACCAAGTCCGGCAAGTGCTCTGATGCCCACTCCGGCAAGCGCACCTCTTCGGAGTACTGCGCTACCGTCGAGGACGCACCATCGAGCTCCACCGGCAAGTTCAAGAAGATGATGGCAGCTCCGCTGAAGACCAAGAAGGTGCCCGCCAAGGAGGACGGCACTGGTGGTACCTTCACCATCAGTGCCACGCTTGACCCTAAATAGGAAGGCGAGCTCATTGCTTTCCTGCGGGCGAACGTCGATGTGTTTGCATGGCAACCATCTGACATCCCCGGTGTTCCCAGGAAAGTAATTGAGCACCACCTAGTTGTCTGTCCTCATGCGCGGCCCGTCAAGCAAAAAAGTCGTGAAGGTGCAAAGGAGCGCCAAGAGTTCATAGCGTAAGAGATCAAGAAGTTGGAAGCAGCAGGCCTTGTCGAGGAGTGCTCCATCCCACGTGGTTGGCCAATCCAAAGAGTTGTACGCAAGGCAAATGGGAAATGGAGACTTTGTATTGACTTCACGGATGTTAATAAATCTTGTCCCAAAGACCCATTTCCCTTGCCGCCAGATAGACCAGATTGTTGACTCCACGGCTGGATGTGATTTGCTTTCATTTCTTGATGCATACTCAGGATATCATCAGATCTTCATGGCGTAAGAAGATGAAGAGAAAACCGCATTCATTACACCATGTGGCACATACCGTTTCATACGGATGCCCTTCGGTTTGAAGAATGCTGGTTCAACGCTTGCAAGAGTAGTCCATGATGCTTTTGAGCCCCAAATGCATGTAAATGCAGAAGCCTCACATGGATGACATAGTGGTCAAGAGCAAGGACAAAGCAACTCTGGTTCAAGATTTGGATGAGACCTTTGCAAATCTGCGCAAGATCAACCTCAAGCTCAACCCCGAGAAGTGCGTGTTTGGAGTCCCTTCCGGCAAGCTTCTCGGGTTCTTCGTGTCTCAAAGGGGAATTGAAGCCAACCCCGACAAGATTAAAGCCATTGAGCAGATTGAAGCACCAAAGCGCGTCAAGGACGTACGAAGACTTGCCGGTTGTGTGGCTGCTCTCAGCAGGTTTATCTCTAGATCTGTTGAGCGCGCCCTGCCATTTTTCAAGATTTTGAAAAAGGCAGGTCCAATGAAATGGACTCCCGAAGCGGAGGCTGCACTGCAGGACTTGAAGAGGTACCTGTCCTCCACTCCAGTACTTGTCGCACCTAGGCCACAAGAGAAGTTGCTGCTATACATAGCGGCAACCAATCAAGTGGTTAGTGCTGCGTTAGTAGCAGAAAGGGAGGCAGATGATGAGCCGGTAACCGAGGCAGAAGCATCCAGCGACAAGCAGGGGGCTTCGCCACAAGCTCGGGTCCCGACAAGAACGGATCTGGCGAGGATTGCGAGAAGATGCGGAAAAAGGATGGTGCAGCGCCCGGTCTACTTTGTCGGTTCCCTTCGCAGGGGCTAGGTCAAGGTACTGCGTGCGTGAAGTTGCTTTTCGGCCTCCTCATGGCCTTTGAGAAAGCTGCGCCATTACTTCCAAGCACACGAGATAACGATTGTCACCGCTTTCCGCTGAAAAGGATATTGCAAAATCCAGAAGCAACAGGCAGGATTGTCGAGTGGGCACTGGAACTGTAAAGCTTTGGCCTCAAGTTTGAAAGCACTTCAACTATCCAGAGTAGAGCATTGGCAGAATTTATAGCAGAGTGGACGCCAACGCAAGACGAAGAAATTCCAGAGACGAGCATCCCCGTCAAGGAAGCAAGTAAGGAGTGGCTGATGTATTTTGATGGTGCCTTCTCGCTGCAAGGCGCCGGTGCCGGCGTGCTGCTTATCGCACCCACCGGAGAGCACCTCAAGTACATAGTCCAGATGCACTTTCCCAAGGAGCAAGCAACAAATAATACTGCAGAGTATGAAGGTTTGCTTGCGGTCTCGTGGATTGCAGTGGACCTTGGGATCAGGAAGCTTATTGTCAGGGGTGACTCGCAGCTTGTCGTCCGCCAAGTGAACAAGGATTATCAGAGTCCGTTGATGGAAGCCTACGTCGATGAAGTGAGAAAGCTAGAAGAACACTTTGAAGGCCTGCAAATGGAACATGTTCCAAGAGCTCAAAATGATATTGCTGATGGCCTGTCAAAGTGCGACGCACTCAAGTTACCTGTGGAACCAGGGATTTTTGTGCTCAAGCTGACTCAACCAACTGTAACACCATCAACTGAGCAGAACAAGAAGAGGAAGTTGGTTTCTGGTGACTACTTTCCGGCAGAGCTCCCTGAAGCCGCCGCCAAGAAGGTCCCCAAAATCAACGCAGATATCGCTGAGGAGCAGTCTGCTCCGACAAGCCCTAGGGTTTGTTTCGTTGAAGCAGACGCTCCCGACAAGTTTTGCTCCGGCAAGCTTGCCGGGGATCATCAAGCTCCGGCAGAGCCGCAGGTTCTTGCCGCAGAAGCTGATGTTCCCGCAGCGGCAGATGTGCCTTTAGTTCTTGTTGTCGAGCCGCAAGCTCCAACATGGGCAGAGCAGATCGTCCATTTCCTTCAGACAGGAGAACTTCCCGAAGAGCAAGAAGAAGCAGAAAGAGTAGCCCGGCAGTCAAGTATGTACCAGTTTGTTGACAACATCACATGCATGTAAGAAGACTCAACGGTGTGAAATTGAAGTGTATCGGCCGAAGAAGATGGGTAAGCTGTTGGCGAGAGATACACGGAGGCATATGTGGTCACCACATTGGTGCAAGAGCACTTGCCGGCAAAGCGTTCCGGCAAGGTTTCTTCGGCGGAAGCCCTCCAGATGCAAATCGCACAAGTAACCAAGTGTGAAGCGTGCAGTTCCATTCCAAGCAGATACACCAGCCAGCTCAAGCTCTCCAGACGATCCCTTTATCCTGGCCATTTTCGTCTGGGGCTTGACATCCTCGGCCCCTTTCCCGAAGTTGTCGGGGCTTTGAGTACTTGTACGTCATAATCGACAAGTTCACAAAGTGGCGGAAGTGGAAGCAAAGGAGAAAGGTGACAAAGACAAGATCAAGTTCTTTCAGTCAATTGTTTGCCGTTTTGGGATACCTAATCGGATCATCACCGACAACGACACACAATTCACGAGTCGCGCCTTCATGCAATACGTCCAAGATCTTGGCGCCAAGGTTCTGCTGCTATACATTGCTCATCCAAGGAGCAACGGTCAAGCGAAGAGGGCAAACGCTGAAGTGCTGCGAGGACTCAAGACCAGAACTTTCGACAGCTGCACAAGTGCGGAAGAAACCGGATTGAGGAGCTGCCGGTGGTTCTTTGGTCGATCGTAACGACGCCAAATCGAGCCAATCGCCGTACACCTTTCGCTCTAGTCTATGGAGCAGAGGCAGTTCTCCCCACGGAACTCGTATACGGGTCACCTCGAGTGCTCGCTTATGATGAGCTTGAGCAAGAGCAGCTGCGACAAGATGACGCGCTGCTCCTTGAGGAGGATCGTCTTCAGGCCGCTGTACGAGCTGCTCGTTACCAGCAAGCTTTGCGTCGCTACCACAGCCGCAAAGTTAGTGCCAGAAGTTTCGAGGAAGGCGACCTTGTTCTTCGGCGCGTTCAGTCCGCCAAGAATTCCAACAAGTTGACGCCGAGGTGGGAAGGCCCTTATCGGGTGAAACGAGTCACTAGGCCTGGCGTTGTCCGCCTTGAGACTAAAGATGGCGTTCCGGTGAGCAACTCCTGGAATATAGAGCATCTTCGCAAGTTTTACCCATAGGTCGCGGTTGCCGGAACCCGTTCCGGCAACCACCCTTTTGTACAAGTCTTGCCGCTGTTGCATGTAATCCTTTGTACAAAGCCGGGCGCAGACCCCGTGCATCAGTAAAGCTCATGTGTTGCGCACAACTTGTCAAATGCATGCTTTCATAATCCTCTATGCATGTATTATCTAACATTTTGTGCAGCATCCACACCCGGTAAGCAATAACGAGCCACTAGGCTCCATAACTTTATTTTTCTTTCTTCTCAAAAGAAAGGAAGGTTCCCTCGCCCACAAGTTAGCCGGGGGGGAAGGAGAAGATAATGGTGTGGGCCGCCAAGTGTCGCTCGAGGAAGTATCGCCTTGCCGGGAAGCTTAACGATGTAAAAGCTAAGTTACCAAAGTTTGAGCAATCAGTTTTTAAGTTTTTTAGTTATCTTCCTCGAACGATAGTACTTTGTATGGAAAACCTGTGCGCGAAGGAACCAACTCGCGGCTAGTTTGCGCCCTTACTTTGTTTCGAGTCCGCTCAACAACTTAAGTGAGCTGCAACTAGTTGACATAAGGTTGCTTGTCGGTTATGGCATCGCCAAAGAAGTCTTGACGTTCACTCGGCGCTTCATGCAAAGGTGCCCGCTACCGACAAGCTCCCTAAAAGCGTAGGGTACAAACATACAAAGGAAGAAATCAAGTAGAGGAAATAACATTGCGATCGTTTGCCTAAGATAGTGTATATTACAAAATGACTTGTCGCGGATCTAATAAATTGTTCTCTTGAACATGATCTGCAGCGACAAGGGAAAGATAAACTTGGCGGCCTAGTCTACGTGGTCGCCATCAACCCTCTTGACTCCACTCACCCTGTCCACAATGGGTGCGACAAGGGCCTTGAGCGCTTCAACGTCAGCAGTTGGCGGCAGGGACTTGAGGACGTTGGCGAAGCTGACGCCTGGATTGCGGAAGGCCACCTTCATCAAGACCTTACGAAGAGCCCTGACAGATTTAGCGCGACTCGTCGGCCAGCTGCTTTGGGATCTCTTCCCAGAGCCGCTGGAGAGCCGCCAACACGCTCTTGAAGAATAGGCTGAGCTTGGCGCTGGGCTGGAGATGCTCGTCGGTGGAGTACCCGAGGTCCACCATCCCCATCTCCATCAGCTCCTTGTCAATGGCGGCGGCAGTATCCACAAGGCCCTCCGTCCAGTGCATCATGTTCTCCTTGAAGGTGTGTGGGCATTCGTGGCATTCGCCAGGAGCTCCTCATTGGCCTTGATCTTCTCCAGCAAACCCACTTCTCGCTCCTTGGCGCCGTCCAGCGTCTCTGTCAGGGTAGACAGCTTCAGCTCAAGATCCGCCTTGGCATCCTTGGCGGCGTCGATCTCTTTGATCTTCTCAGCGAGACGACCCTGCAACTCGCCAAGAGTGTAGGTGTCCTTCTCGCGCTCGTGCTTCAGCGCGGTGACCTCCTCGCCGCTCTTCTGGAGGGTGGCCTCCAGCTGCGTCACCCTCGTCTCTAACTTCTTCTTGGCGGCCTCGGCAGCCGCGGCAGCGTCCTTTGCCTCCTTGAGAGCTCCGCCAATTGATTGCTCGCGCGCGGCAAGATCTTCCTCATAACTGTCAAGGTTGATCTTCCGTTGCGCCAGCTCACCTTCTTGCGCGGCTAGCTTCTCGCCGGCAAGCCTTTGCTGCTCCTCGACCTCGGCCTTCTCCAGGATGAAGGCCGTGCGCTCCTCAGCAAGTTGCTCCCGCGCTTCTGCTATGTCCCGGAGAGTTTCCTTGTTGGCTCGCCGGAGCTCTTCTGCGCGTTTCTCCATGTCAGCTCCCGCCCTCGCGATGAGTGCTTCCCTGGACTCCAGCTTGGCTTGCCGGGCGCGGTAGAGCGACAGCAGCTTCTTCAGCAGCTGCTCCTCCTCAGACTTCGCCATCGCTGCTGCCATGCGCGTCAACTAGCGACAGCCAATGGAGGCGAGCAGCTCCTCGTCGAAGGTCCCTCCCTCGACCGGGCGCCACGGAGCTCGACGCCCATGGAAGCTTGATGAAGACACCGTCGCCCGGCCTTCGATAGGCGCCAGGCCGGGCTCTTCGAACTGGTGCTGCATCGGTGGCGGAGGGATCGGCGGTCGGCGTAGCGCCTGGCGCTCCTGCGGCCTCAGGGTCGTCAGTGCGACCACCAGACCCCTCCCCAGCCTCTGCGCCAGCAGCCTTGGCGGCCTCCTCGCCGGCAGACCCATCGGCGCCAGCCTCCTCCTCCATGTTGGCGGCGTCGTCATTGTTGCCGCGCGCGTCCTCCTCGCCGGCAACCTCAATCTCCATCGGCTCTCCGGTAGATGGATCTGATGATCAGAAAAAGAAAGAACAGTCAAGCAAATGTTCGAAAAGAAGAACAGAAGAAAAGGAACCCAATGGAATTTTTCAAGCAAGGAGATTACCTGCGATGGGATCTGTGGCCGCGGTCTCCACCATCGGAGGGTCGTCGGCGCCGCCCCTTGTCGGAGAAGCACCCCTTGTCAGAGAGGCCTCCCTTGCCGGAGAGCGCTCCCTTGCCGGAGAATTCTCCCTTGGCGGCGTAGTTGAAGCAGACAGAACTTCAGGGGTGACCTCCGGGGCCTCCTGATGAGGCTGCTCTGCTCCTGCACAATTCAACAAGTCAGATGTCAGTAAAGGAGGAGCACCCATGCACACCTAACCGTAAGAAATAAGCCAATTACTTACGCTGGGGGCTGTGCTGGGGGCTGCTCTGCGGAAAGGTTGCCGGATCCGGCAATGGGGTCTCGGACGCACTTCCCGTCGCCGCAGGGGGATCGTCTTCGATGACAACCACCGGAGTCTTGGCCCTCTTGGACGCCCTCTGAGCCAGCGTCCTGAAGAAGGAAAGGGTTCAGAACGAAGCAAGTCAAATACAAGACAAAGCAGAAAATTGAAGGATTACAAGTACAGCGACAAGATCTTACTCTTCTTCCTCTTCCTCGGTGCGACGAGCTGGAAGAGTAGGCTCCCTAGGACGCTTGGCGGGTGCGGGAGCCGTGGTCCCCGAAGGCCCCTGCCTCCGTTGTCTTTGTCAAGGGCGTGAGGGCGCCTCAAGGCAACAGAGCTTGTCGCGGTGGAGCGCGTCGCGCGGCGAGACGGCTGTTGGCCCGGTTGCCGCCCCGCCACTTCTCCAGTCCTGCGGAGACGCCTTCTTGGCGGGGCCGCGGGTTCCTCCTACGGCAAGCTATCTGAAGGCGGAGGGGAGGCGCCCCCGGCAGGCTCGCTCGGCTCAGCATCAGGCTCGGCCTGCTCTTCCACGCTGGCAAGCTCTTCTCGGTCGGCAAGGCTTGCCGCCTCGGCTGCCTCCGCCTCCTCCACAGTGAACCCAAACACGCCAGCGGCAGCAGCTTCTGCCGCCTCCTCCAACCTTGTGGCAATGCGCGCCATCTCTTGGTCGGTGGTGTCGCGGGTGAGCCACCTCTGCTCGTCGGCGCGGATCGGCACCTCTTCCAAGCTATCGAAGAATTGCTGCACGATGTCGTCGGCGGGCTCCTGCCAAGTTGGAACGATTCCATGGGAATCGCTGGCAACGGCATCATCGCTGGATGCGGTCAAGCGACGAGTTGTTGCACAAAGGCATGACCCCCTCGGCACCATGAACCACTGGGGCGATCTGGTCAGGCTTGAACAGCTCCAGCAGCATCGCATCTAGCTCCAAGACAGTGAAGTTCCAGTTGAGGCCCGGACGCAGCCTCATGATGTCCGCCGCGTTTTGGAATTCCCAAGCAGGCCTCCCCCTCTCCTGCAAGGGCGCAATGCGGCAGCGAAGGAAGTCCGCGCCAACAGCGCCTACGGTGAGTCCAGCATGCCGGAGGTGCAAGATCCGGGTCACGGCAATCTTCAACTTGGCATCCTCCGGCGCCAAGTTGCTCCAATCGTTGCCGCGCACTATGGGAGTTTGGCGCAGGGCAATGAAAGGTTGTGGGTTCTCCTCTATAATCCAACACCAATCGGCTCTCCACTCCTCCCACTTGCTGCGAAGCTCTCCTTCTAGATACGCTTCTTTCTTGCTGATCCTGGAGATCCAAGCAATCCCCCCGGCAAGCGGCTCTCCTCTCTCAACCCGGGGCATGAAGTAGTGGCGGAAGAGGGCTACATTTGGGTGGACTCCGACAAAGTTCTCGCAAAGATGTGCGAAAACTGCCATGGTGAGGACGGCGTTGGGGGTGAAATCAAGGAGGCGGAGGCCGTATGTGTTCATGATGTCACAAAAGAATTCGGAAAAAGGCGGGCAGAGCCCGCAGTAGAAGAAAAGTGCGAAGAAGGGATACCCGACGGAAACCTTCTCGGATGTGGCGGCAGAGATCACTCTCGTACGCGGATGCGCCCGCGTCTCCGTCGACCAGAAGAGGTAGTACAGCTCCCGCAGCTCCTCCGCGTCGAGCAGGGGGTCGAAGGTGGCCCGCTCCTTCCGCAGCGCCGCGAGCCGCTGCGCCTCGGCCGACTTCACGCCTTTCCCCTTGTCGGCCTTCGGGCCCATGGCGGAGGTGGTGGAGGAGTCCGACGGCGTTGATGGCGTCGGTGGCAATAGGGAGGGGCGAGGCGTCGCTCTCTTCGGATTTGAGAAGAAGGGGGGAGCGGCGGTGGTTTTTGATGTGACAGCAATGGCAAGTGGGCATCCTGCCCCTATTTCCCCTGCTTATAAGCAGGGAGAGGGGGCGGGCGTTCCGCTTTTCCCATTAAAGAAAGCCACCATGATCTCTCCCACGACGCCACGTCCGAAGCGTGCCGTTCGTGGGGGACGTGGTGGGTCTGAGGCGAGTAACTGCGCGATCCAGGCCGCGCGTGCCCGTGCACTGTTTTGGGCCTGGCCCAACAGAGCTCGGCGCCGTGTGTGGCCCAGGCCCGGGGGCTCCTGTCGGTGTACTAGAGTAGGGGTACCCTAGTATCCCGAACTCGTGCACGGGCAGTTGCAGCACCCCGCGGCAGGGCCGGCCTGGTGACCGCCAAGATCCTCCGCGGCTCCTTTGGAGCCATTCAGGAACAAAGTATTCAAGACCCCGGCAAGAGGAGCTTGCCGGGAAGGCCACTCAGGGCACGAAGGAAACAAGACCCCGGCAAGAGGAGCTTGCCGGGAAGGCTTGGTGAGCGACAAGCTCCCGAGCGCGACAAGGATTCAGCCGCGGCAAGGTGCTTGCCGCGGCAGGCAACCTCTCTTCATCTCCGCTCCAGCTCATCCGCCAACGTGTCGCCGTGGGGCTACTCCAGGCACGCGTGTCGAAGGGCTGTGCAGCCAGCGGGGAGTAGCGATAAGCGGCGCTGACAAGCTTACCATCGTGGCAAACGGTGGTGCACTTGACGGTCCCTGTTACACTGTTTGGGCGACAGGGATGGGCATTTATTGATCTTGTCCCTTGCCGTCAGAGTTAGGTATATACACCCTGTAATCGTACAAGTCGGTGTACCAACCATCGCTTTACCATTTTTGCCCTTGTCTACGTTGCCACTGTGGTGACCCTTGAACCTATAAAAGGAGGCCCATGTGCAACGTAGAAAGGGTTCGGCTCCGTTCGGTTCATTCAACTCATTCGAGACTACACTCACTCAGGCTAGGTTTTGTAGCTCCCATTGCTCCCTAGCAAGAACACAATACAATCAACCAAGCAGCAGTAGGAGTATTATCTCTTTGGAGAGCTCCGAAGCTGGGTAAACTGCTCGTGTGCATCGCCTCGATCTGCTCTTTGTGCAATCTCCGCCCCCCTCCGAACCACAAGGGACTCGGTCCGCCAGGTCCCATAGGTGTTCGTGGGTCACGATCAGCTTCCCCGACAAAGGCAGTTCCACAAATAAGTTGCACTATCATTATTGAACTTGTATCTTTTGGCTTCAATACTATGAATATGTGTACTACTATCGAGATTCAATAAAAATAGACCACTCATCAAGGGTGCATGACCATAAAAGATATTACTCATATAAATAGAACAACCATTATTCTCTTATTTAAATGAATAACCGTCTCGCATCAAATAAGATCCAGATATAATATTCATGCTTAACGCTGGCACCAAATAACAATTATTCAGGTCTAAAACTAATCTCGAAGGTAGATGTAGAGGTAGCATGCCGACGGCGATCACATCGACTTTGGAACCATTTCCCACACGCATCGTCACCTTGTCCTTAGCCGATCTTCGCTTAATCCGTAGCCCCTGTTTCGTGTTCCAAATATGAGCAACAGAACCAGTATCAAATACCCAGGCGCTACTACGAGCATTAGTAAGGTACACATCAATAACATGTATATCAAATATACCTTTCACTTTGCCATCGTTCTTATCCGCCAAATACTTGGGGTAGTTCCACTTCCAGTGACCAATCCCTTTGCAGTAGAAGCACTCAGTCTCAGGCTTAGGTCCAGACTTGGGCTTCTTCACTTGAGCAGCAACTTGCTTGCCGTTCTTCTTGAAGTTCCCCTTCTTCCCGTTGGCTTTTTTTTAAACTAGTGGTCTTGTTAACCATCAACACTTGATGCTCCTTCTTGATTTCTACCTCAGCATCTTTTAGCATTATGAAGAGCTCTGGAATTGTCTTATCCATCCCTTGCATATTATAGTTCATCACGAAGCTTTTGTAGCTTGGTGGCAGTGATTGAAGAACTCTGTCAATGACACTATCATCAGGAAGATTAACTCCCAGTTGAGTCAAGTGGTTTGTGGTACCCGGACATTACGAGTATATGTTCACCGATGTAACTATTCTCCTCCATTTTGTAGTCAGAGAACTTATTGGAGACTTCATATCTCTCATTCCGGCATTTGCTTGAAATATTAACTTCAACTCCTAGAACATCTCATATGCTCCATCACGTTCAAAATGTCGTTGAAGTCCCGGTTCTAAGACGTAAAGCATGGCACACTAAACTATCGAGTAGTCATCAACACGCGACTGCCAGGCATTCACAATGTCGGCAGTTGCTGGCGCGGGTGGTACACCTAGCGGTGCTTCCAGGATGTAATTCTTCTGTATAGCAATGAGGATAATCCTCAAGTTACGGACCCAGTCCGTGTAGTTGCTACCATCATCTTTCAACTTAGCTTTCTCTAGGAACGCATTAAAATTCAAAGGAACAATAACACGGGCCATTTATCTACAACAACATAGACATGCAAAATACTATTAGGTACTAAGTTCATGATAACTTAAAGTTCAATTGATCATATTACTTAAGAACTCCCACATAGATAGACATCCCTCTAATAATCTAAGTGATCAAGTGATCCATATCAACTAAACCATGTCCGATCATCACGTGAGATGGAGTAGTTTTCAATGGTGAACATCACTATGTTGATCATATCTACTATATGATTCACGCTCGACCTTTCGGTCTCAGTGTTCCGAGGCCATATCTGCATATGCTAGGCTCATCAAGTATAACCCGAGTATTCTGCGTGTGCAAAACTGGCTTGCACCTGTTGTATGTGAACGTAGAGCTTAACACACCCGATCATCACATGGTGTCTTAGCATAACAAACTGTAGCAACGGTGCATACTCAGGGAGAACACTTATACCTTGAAATTTGTGAGAGATCATCTCACAATGCTACCGCCGTACTAAGAAGAATAAGATGCATAAAGGATAAACATCACATGCAATCAATATAAGTGATATGATATGGCCATCATCATCTTGTGCCTTTGCCTTTGATCTCCATCTCCAAAGCACCGTCATGATCACTATCGTCACCGGCTTGACACCTTGATCTCCATCGTAGCATCATTGTCATCTCACCAACTATTGCTTCTATGACTATCGCTACCGCTTAGTGATAAAGTAAAGCAATTACATGGCGATTGCATTTCATACAATAAAGCGACAACCATATGACTCCTGCCATATATATCATCATGTCTTGACCATATCACATCATAACATGCCCTGCAAAAACAAGTTAGACGTCCTCTACTTTGTTGTTGCAAGTTATACGTGGCTGCTACGAGCTCCTAGCAAGAACTGTTCTTACCTACGCATCAAAACCACAACGATTTTTCGTCAAGTGTGTTATTTTAACCTTCAACAAGGACCGGGCATAGTCAAACTCGATTCAACTAAAGCTGGAGAAACAGACACCCGCTAGCCACCTGTGTGCGAAGCACGTCGGTAGGACCAGTCTCATGAACGCGGTCATGTAATGTCGGTCCGGCCCACTTCATCCAGCAATACCGCCGAATCAAAGTAAGATGTTGCTGGTAAGCAGTATGACTATTATCGCCCACAACTCATTGTGTTCTACTCGTGCATATAACATCTATGCATAGACCTGGCTCGGATGCCACTGTTGGGGAACGTAGTATTTCAAAAATTTGCCTACGATCACGCAAGATCTATCTAGGAGAAGCATAGCAACGAGCGGGGAGAGTGTGCCCACGTACCCTCGTAGACCGAAAGCGGAAGCGTTTAGTAACGTGGTTGATGTAGTCGAACGTCTTCGCGATCCAACCGATCCAAGTACCGAACGTACGGCACCTTCGCGATATGCACACGTTTAGCTCGGTGATGTCCCTCGAACTCTTGATCCAGTTGAGCCAGAGGGAGAGTTCCGTCAGCACGACAACATGGTGATAACCCACAAGTATAGGGGATCAACTATAGCCTCTTTCGATAAGTAAGAGTGTCGAACCCAACGAGGAACTAAAGGTAGAACAAATATTCTATCAAGTTCTATCGACCACCCATACAACTCTACGGGCGCTTGATGTTCGCTTTACCTAGAACAAGTATAAAACTAGAAGTACTTTGTAGGTGTTTTCAGATAGGTTTGCAAGATACTAAAGAGCATGTAAATAAAAAGCAAGGGCTGTTTAGATAAAGACACAACTAAATTAGTTTTAGTAAAGAGCTTTTTGTCACGAGAAAGTTATTTGTCCCTAGGCAATCGATAACTAGACCGGTAATCGTTATTGCAATTTTATATGAGGGAGAGGCATAAGCTAACATACTTTCTCTACTTGGATCATATGCACTTATGATTGGAACTCTAGCAAGCATCCGCAACTACTAAAGATCATTAAGGTAAACCCAACCATAGCATTAAAGTATCAAGTCCTCTTTATTCCCATACGCAAACAACCCACTTACTCGGGTATGTGCTTCTGTCACTCACGCCACCCACCATAAGCAAATCATGAACATATTGCAAACCCTACAGCGGAGATCCCTCACGCTTGCGCGACACGGAGAGCACCATAGGACAGCACCAATAATAAAACATGCAACTCAAACCAATCACGATCATCAATTAACCCATAGGACAAAACGAATCTACTCAAACATCATAGGATAGCCATACATCATTGGGAAATAATATATAGCATTGAGCACCATGTCTAAGTAGAGATTACAGCGGGTAAAAAAGGGGTTACGCCGCTGCATAGAGGTGGGAAGAGTTGGTGACGATGGCGGTGAAGTTGTTGGTGAAGATTGCGGTGATGATGATGGCCCCGGTGGCACTCTGATACGTCTCCGTCGTATATACTTTTCCAAACACTTTTGCCCTTGTTTTGGACTCTAACTTGTATGATTTGAATGGAACTAACCCGGACTGAAGTTGTTTTAGCAGAATTGCCATGGTGTTGTTTTATGTGCAGAAAACAAAAGTTCTCGGAATGACCTGAAACTCCACGGAATATCTTAGAATAAATAATAAAAAATCCTCGCCAAAGATGAAGACCAGGGGGCCCACACCTGTCCATGAGGGTGGGGGCGCGCCTCCCACGGGCGCCGCCGCCCACCTCGTGGGCCCCTCAGGCCCTCCGACGCCAACTCCAACTCCATATATTGGCTTTCGGGAGAAAAAAAATCAGAGAGAAAGTTTCATCGCTTTTACGATCTGAGCCGGCGCCAAGCCCTAATCTCTCTCGGGAGGGCTGATGTGGAGTCCGCTCGGGCTCCAGAGAGGGGATTCGTGCTGTCGTCATCATCAACCATCCTCCATCACCAATTTCATGATGCTCACCGCCGCGTGAGTAATTGCATCGTAGGCTTGCTAGACGGTGATGGGTTGGATGAGATTTATCATGTAATCGAGTTAGTTTTGTTAGGGCTTGATCCCTAGTATCCATTATGTTCTGAGATTGATGTTGCTATGACTTTGCTATGCTTAATGCTTGTCACTAGGGCCCGAGTGCCACGATTTCAGATCTGAACCTATTATGTTTTCATGAATATATGTGAGTTCTAGATCCTATCTTGCAAGTCTATAGTCACCTACTATGTGTTATGATCCGTAAACCCCGAAGTGACAATAATCGGGACCACTCCCGGTGATGACCATAGTTTGAGGAGTTCATGTATTCACTATGTGCTA
Organism: Aegilops bicornis; assembly: GCA_021605145.1. NCBI lineage: Eukaryota > Viridiplantae > Streptophyta > Magnoliopsida > Poales > Poaceae > Aegilops > Aegilops bicornis. The sequence continues at coordinate 97,270,142 of CM038673.1, forward strand.
ATGCTTTGTTCCGGTTCTCTATTAAAAGGAGGCCTTAATATCCCTTAGTTTCCAATAGGACCCCGCTGCCACGGGAGGGTAGGACAAAAGATGTCATGCAAGTTCTTTTCCATAAGCACGTATGACTATTTACGGAATACATGCCTACATTACATTGATGAACTGGAGCTAGTTCTGTGTCACCCTATGTTATGACTGTTACATGACGAACCACATCCGACATAATTATCCATCAACGATCCGGTGCCTCACGAAGTTTTCCATATACTGGTTTACGCTTATTTACTTTTCCGTTACTCAAGTTATCATCACTACAAAAATACCAAAAACATTACTTTTGCTGTCTTTACTTTTGTTACCGTTACCACCACTATCATATTACTTTGCTACTAAACACTTTTCTGCAGATACTAAGTTTCCAGGTGTGGTTGAACTGACAACTCAGCTGCTAATACTTGAGAATATTCTTTGGCTCCCCTTGTGCCGAATCAACAAATTTGGGTTGAATACTCTACCCTCGAAAACTGTTGCGGTCCCCTATACTTGTGGGTTATCAAGACCTTTTTCTGGTGCCGTTGCCGGGGAGCATAGCTCTATTCTTTGAGTCACTCGGGATTTATATCTGCTAGACATTATGAAGAACTTGAAAGACGCTAAGACAACAATTTATCCCTCAACTACGAGGGGAGGTAAGGAACTGCCATCTAGCTCTGCGCTTGATTCACCTTCTGTTATGAGTAAGCTTGCGACACCTAAACCATACGCTATTCGCTCCAATATGTCACATGTTATTGATGATGCCACTACGCTATGCATGATACTTATGATGAAACTACTTCTATGCTTGATACTACTGTGCCTCTTGGTGGATTTCTAGATGAACAAATTTCTAGGTCTAGAGAAAGAGAAATTATTGAAACTGAACACGATGATGTTAGTGATGATGAAAATAGGCCTGCTATTCCTGAGGGTTACCCTTTTAATGCTGAATCTCTGAAGCTATTCTTGCTTGCCGTGATAGTCGTGGAACGTAATAGGTTGCTAGTTAAATGGAGTAAAGAATCTTTTAGAGGTAGGATGATACCCGCCCCGCTTTTGCTACTTCACCTATACGTGTTCTCGATCAGGATTATTATGATCTTTCTGTTGATCCGGATATAATTACTTTGGTTGAATCTGATCCTTTTATGGCTACTTAATCAAAACTATTGTGGCACATCTTCGTAAGTTAGATGATATAGTTGCCCTGTTTACTAATAATGAGAGGTCGCGCTACCTTTATTTACTTAAAATATTTCCGTTCTCATTAAAGGGTGATGCTAAGATATGGTTCAATTCTCTTGATCCTGGTTGTGTGCAAAGTCCCCGTGATATGATTTATTACTTCGCTAAATATTTCTCGCTCATAAGAAACAAGCTGCTTTGAGGGATATATATAATTTTGTGCAAATTGAAGAAGTGAGTCTCCCACAAGCTTGGGAAGGCTTCTCAAGTTACTTAATGCTTTGCTCGATCATCCTATTAAGAAACCTGAAATACTTGATATCTTTTATAATGGACTAACCGATGCTTCCAGAGATTACCTCGGATAGTTGTGCTGGTTCTCTTTTCGTGGAAAGAACACCGGATGACGCTGAAATTTTATTAAATAATATGTTGACAAATGAAAATAATTGGGCACCTCCTGAGCCAACTCCCGAGTCAGCCTCGAGCCAATTCCATCGAGCCTATTCCTAAACCAACTCAAGAGAGGTGTTCTATTTCTCGATCCGAAGATATGCAAGAGGCAAAGAAATCCATGAAAGAAAAAGGTATTAAAGCTGAAGATGTTAAGAATTTACCTCCTATTGAAGAAATACATGGTCTTAATTCACACTTTGTTGAAGAAGTATATGATCTCAATTACTTATTTACTGAAGAACCTCCTGATATCCCAACACAGGTAGTAAAGGTAAATTCTCTCTTTAGATATGATAAAGCTGAAGTCCCTCCTACTAAAATTGCTAGTCAGTGCTTGGATGAGTTTTGATGACTTTATGTTTAAGCAAGATGACTTTAATGCTTATTTTGGTAGACAATTAAAACAGAATACCTTTATGATTAAACGCTTGAGTGATTATATGGCTGATATTAGAGGTGAACTTAAACTTGTTAGCAAACATGCTTCTATGGTTACCACTCAAGTAAAACAAGTACTTAAAGCTCAGAATGAAATATTTAGTGAAATGAATAGTAAGAAAAATGATTATGCTATTAGATTGGCTACTAGGACTGGTAGAATGACTCAGGAACCTTTGTATCCTGAAGGCCACCCTAAGAGAATCGAGCAAGATTCTCAGAGAAATAATACTGATGCACCTAGTTCTTCTAAAAGGAAGAAAAAGAAAAATGATAGAACTGTGCAAACTTCTAGTGAACCTATTGCTAAACCACCAGATAATCCGAATGATATCTCTATGTCTGATGCTGAAACACAATCTGGTAATGAACATGAACCTAGTGGAAATGTTAATGATAATGTTCATGATGATGCTCAACCTAGTAATGATAATGATGTAGAAGTTGAACCTGCTATTGATCTTGATAACCCACAATCAAAGAATCAACGTTATGATAAAAGAGACTTCGTTGCTAGGAAACATGGTGAAGAAAGGGAACCATGGGTTCGTAAACCCATGCCTTTTCCTCCCAAACCATCCAAGAAAAAGGATGATGAGGATTTTGAGCACTTTCTTTGAAATGATTAGACCCATCCTTTATGTATGCGATTAACTGATGTGCTCAAAACAAATCCTTATGCTAAATATATGAAAGATACTGTTACAAATAAGAGAAAGATACCGGAAGCTGAAATTTCCACCATGCTTGCTAATTATACTTTTAAGGGTGGAATACCAAAGAAACTTGGAGATCCAGGAGTACCTACTATACCATGCTCCATTAAAAGAAATTATGTTAAAACTGCTTTATGTGATCTTGGAGCCGGTGTTAGTGTTATGCCTCTCTCTTTATATCGTAGACTTGACTTGAATAAGTTGACATCTACTGAAATATCTTTGCAAATGGCTGATAAATCAACTGCTATACCTATCGGTATTTGTGAGGATGTGCACATTGTGGTTGCAAACGTTACTATTTTAACGGACTTTGTTATTCTTGATATTCCCGAGGATGATAGTATGTCTATTATTCTTGGAAGACCTTTCCTTAATACTGCAGGTGTTGTTATTGATTGCAAAAAAGGCAATGTCACTTTTCATGTTAATGGTAATGAGCATACGGTACACTTTCCGAGGAAACAACCTCAAGTTTATAGTATCAACTCTATTGGAAAAATTCCATCGATTATATTTGGAGGTTTTGAATTTCCTCTTCCTACTGTCAAGAAGAAATATGATATACTTATTATTGGGGATGTCCATATCCCCGTTGAGGTAACATAGTGTTATTCGAAATTTCTCCGATTTCATGTTAATCGGAATGAGTTTGTTAACAAGACTTGATCAACCTTGTTAGTGGATTCCTTTTGATGAGCATGAGATGGATGAAACTAGAAGCACAACCTTTTGTACCCTCTTTATATTCTCTGTTACTTAGTAGAAATAAAGTAAAATAGTATTTTTCCGTCTGCCTCCGACTTATCCGTGCAATATAAAAATATCCCAAAATAAAAGTCCTCGTAATGCCATGCCAATTTAATATGATTTTTTCGGGAATATTTGAGGATTTTAGTGCAAAAATTACCGGGGCTGCCACCGCCACGAGGGTGGAGGGCGCCTACCCCTCGGCGCGCACGCCTCGTGGGCCCACGGTGGCCCTCCTCCACTTATCCCTGCACCCATCTTCTTCCTCTGTCTCACACAAACCCGACAAACAAACTCAAGCACGAAGTTTCATTTTCTGTTGTGATTTTCGATCTCCTTGCTCAAAGCACCTCTCGCAAAACTGCTTGGGGAGATTGTTCCTTGGTATGTGACTCCTCCATTGGTCCAATTAGTTTTTGTTCTAGTGCTTTATTCATTGCAAATTCGTGCTGCGTAGGTGACCATGTTCTTGAGCTGGCATGTTAAATTTATATGGTTCCAAGTAGTTCTAATGCTTGATATAGGCCCTAGGCACTTGTGGGAGTTGTTTCTATCAATTTTATTGAAGTTGGTTCACTTTTGTTTGAAGTTACTAAAAATTTCAGAATTATTTTTTAGACAAAACAATATTCTTAGGAGGATGTTCCAAGGTGGTTCTTTAAGGAAGCAAGGTCCCAGGCTTGCAATGCGTGATGGTGACGAGGAACCACCAAGAGACGCTCCTGTGAGGCCCTGTGAATGGCCTTCGGAAAATTTTATGAATCAAGTGGGAATTAAAGAAGAATTCTACGCATATTTGCGTAATGCCGGTCTTGAGAACTTTGAAGCTGATAAATGCCCCCGGTATCGTTACCTCACAAGTTCATTTGTGGGGAGGTTTGATTTTTCATCTTCGCGTAATTCTCCTTCACCATGTTTGACCTTTATGACAAATCTTATACCATGGACTTAGAAGATTTCACTCTTGCATGCAAACTTCCATCTTGGGATAGTATCGTGGATCCCCTAAATCTGAATATAGAGACTTTCTTGCTAGAATAACTATGGGGAATCTAGAGATATAAGCGCAGGCCACTATAGGGAGCATTCACTTTCCTGCTATACATTATTTTTCTCTCTTCATTGGTAGATGCATAAATGCTAAGGATGAAGCATGTCACATGTGTGCCCTCGATCTCGGCATTCTCAAAAGCGCTGTGTTAGGGGACCAAGCTTATCATATGGGAGCCATTGTAGCTCAGAGGTTGCATCTTAATAGACGTCTGGAGATTTCTTTGGAGGAATTTATGCAACCCGCTTAGCTAATTTTCTTGATGTAGACATTCGTGAGGGTGATATAGAGTTACCCCCTTCTTATTTAGATCTTGATTCTATGTTTTCTCACCAGTTCATTGAGAGGACTAGACCACCTTTCCAGTATCGACTAATCTTTAACAAACGGCATGTGGTCCGTGTTGCTCTTCCTGCTCCTATCTTCTTTGATTTTCAGGCGAGAGGAAAATATATTATTACCAGAGAGGAGGCAGATGAAGATGAGAGGAGAGCGGAGGCAGCTCGACGCCACGCTGCAATTCAGGAGGCAATAGCAGCTGCATCGCAGTACGACCCCAGCTACACCTACGGAAATCAGCCAGGCTATCCCTGGCAATAGACCAACTTAGGCCAAAAGCCTAAGCTTGGGGGAGTACGTATTTCTCACCGACATTACATTTATGCTCACACACACTCATTGCTAGATGTCGGTGCTCATACTCTTTCATTGTAATATCCATGCTAGTTTATTTTCTTTTTCCTGCTTTCTTCTTGTGTGTTCAATAAACCTTAGAAAAACAAAAAAATTAGTTAGTCTACTTTCCTTGCTTGTAGTAGAATTAAAAAGAAAACCCAAAAATATTTCCCGTTCTTCTTTTTACTTGTTGGGAGCTTTCCCGTGTAAATAGTTTTTATTTCTTTTCCTTTCTTTGGGGGTCGAGAAGACCATATTGAAAATTCTTAGTGGCTCTCATATGCATGATTGTTTATTTAACTTAGTGCCCATATTACTTGTCTTCTCTCTTGAGTTGAATGCTTGCAGATTCCAGCTTAGTCCAATGCACGTGCACTCTTATTATTATACACACCGTTCGGTCGTGCAAGTGAAAGGCAATAATGATGATATATGATGGACTTATTGGGATGAGAAAAGCTGGTATGAACTCCACCTCTCTTGTTTTTGTAAATATGATGATTCATCGTTCCTGATTCAGCTATTATGAAGTAAACATATTTGCAATGACATTTAGAGATTATAGTTGATTGTGCCATGCTTGATTAGCTATGAGTTATAATGGTTTACCTTGCGTGCCAACATGCTATTGAGATGATTATGATGTGGTATGATGGGATGGTATCCTCCTTTGAATGAATTGGCACATGCTCACGCATGTAGTTGAATCAAATCAACATAGCCTTCATGATATTTATGTTCATGGTGGATTATATCCTACTCATGCTTGTATTCGGTGTAAATTAATCTTAATGCATGTTTACGACTGTTGTCGCTCTCTCAGTTGGTCGCTTCCCAGTCTTTTGCTAGCTGTAGGTGTCAAAACCGGCGGATCTCGTGTAGGGGGCCCCGAACTGTGCGTCTAGGCGGATGGTAACATGAGACAAGGGACACGATGTTTTACCCAGGTTCGGGCCCTCTTGATGGAGGTAAAACCCTACGTCCTGCTAGATTAATATTGATGATGTGTGTTACAAGAGTGGATCTACCACGAGATCAAAGAGGCTAAACCCTAGAAGCTAGCCTATGGTATGATTGTTGTTCGTCCTATGGACTAAAACCCTCCGGTTTATATAGACACCGGATAGGGTTAGGGTTACACAGTCGGTTACAATGGTAGGAGATCTACATATCCGTATCGCCAAGCTTGCCTTCCACGCCAAGAAAAGTCCCATCCGGACACGGGACGAAGTCTTCAATCTTGTATCTTCACAGTCTTGGAGTCCGGTCGATAATGATAGTTCGGCTACCCGGACACCCCCTAGTCCGGAACTCCCTCAGTAGCCCCTGAACCAGGCTTCAATGACGACGAGTCCGGCGCGCATGTTGTCTTCGGCATTGCAAGGCGGGTTCTTCCTCCGAATAATTTATAGAAGATTGTGAACACCAGGATAGTGTACGGCTCTGCAAAACAAGTTCCACATAACACCGTAGAGAGAATAGTTTTGTACAGATCTGCCGACGTGATTCTCGCGCGTGACATCACACCACGGCCGTGCCTTCATATGAATCATTTTTTATTGTTCCACCTCAGCGTGTTTAGCGAGGTGGTTTCCTTGGCACGTATTATCAAAGCGTAGATCGTGCCCCCTTATTCCGGGATTCTCATCAATACGGACGTGGGTAACCCAACCGTGCCCGTCGGCCTGCCTTTTCTATCAAAGGCGAGTCCTAATCGACCACGGGGTGGGCTCTTGGTATTCAACCTCTTTATAACGAGACCAAGGCCCTCTCCTTTTACACCCTCTATCGAGTTCGCCTCGTGCTTCGAGTTCCAACATCCCAAAGCTTCAGATTCAGCGCCCGGACTTTCGACGATGTCCGGCTCCGACCCGGCATGGCGATGGGTGTCTTCCTCCGTTCTGTAAGAAGACGCGCTAAAGCTGCGAGACGCCAGTATCTAACCGGCGAGATCTCGCATAGGCTGCCTGCTCGGGGCAGGTCATTCCCACTCTGAGCCCGGCGAGAACGTGGTGTTCGTGTCTCACTTCCGCCGAGGTTTAGGCTTCCCGACGGACCCCTTTGTGCGGGGCTCATGTTTTATTATGGGCTTGATTTCCATGACTTGAATCCGGAGTCCATCCTCCATATCTCGTCATTCATTGTTGTATGTGAGGCCTTCCTCCATATTACCCCTCACTTTGGATTGTGGCTCAAGACCTTCAAGATGGAGCCAAAAGCGATCAAGGGGCAGCAAACAGAGTGCGGAGGGGCAGTCATAAGCAAATGTGCTGATGCTCCATGGCCCGAGGGCTCTTTTCAAGAGGAGCTTGGTTTGTGGCAACGGGAGTGGTTTTATATCACCGCCCTGTGGGCACCAAATGGGCGGCGCTCCTGCCTTCCGCTCAGGTCCACCACGGGCTGGCGTCATGGGTCAACAAGGGGCTCGTGGGTCGTCCAGGGCGTTCCCCTGTTGCAAGGCCGTGTCGAGATCTCCAGGAAAGAGGGATCAATCTGGTTGCGATGGCGCGAGTTATGGTGATCCGGCGTCTTCAGCCCTGCAAGCGCCGCCCCCCGCCTGTGGGAATTCAATCCGGAGGGACCACGAGCTCTCCAAAATTTTATGGGCACTACGCCCGTGGAGATGTATAAACTATTCTTCGGATCACAAGAGAAGTGTCCGGACTTGACCCAGGACGCAGGACTAAGCTGCAATCGCCCAGATACTCAAGTAAGTAGTCCTGTAACCGGACAAGCCATTCATTCATTTATTTTATATATATGCCCTTTAAAGGAGCCGTTTCTTGAACAGGAGTGGATTGCCAAGGCAAAGTTGATAAGGTGTCCGGCTCCCCTCCCAGAGACCACGTCGGATCCCATGTTGACGAAGATGTTGAAGGTCGCGCCTTTTGAAGAAGGCGAAGGGAGGAGTGGGGGAGCAACTGCCTCTGCGAAAGAGGCGATCAAGGAAGAAGGGATTAAGCGTCCCATCTTACGAGGAGAGAAGAGGACCGCTTCAGAAGATCCGGAGGTCAAGGCCTTAAAGAAAGGAAGGGAATCTTCGTCGGTGAGTCCGGCGCTGGGAAGTAACCCGGCCACACTATTTCCCCAAGGGGATCAGCCCTCCAGCGAGCCGTAAGTAAAACCAAGGTGTCTTGCAAATAAGGAACATCCCTGTATTTATTTATGAAGATAACCGAAATTGTACCATGTAGTTCGGACCTCAGCCCTTCTCAGCAGAGCTCGTCTTCAGGGGATCTTCTTTCGGAGATGATGGAGAGCGAATCGCCTCCACCTGTCGCACCCTCATGTGAAGCGGACGACCCGGAGGTGTCGCCACGGAGGGTTCCCCAAGTCCGTGGGCGGAAGGTCCGGCGCCAAGTGGTGTGCGGTCGGAGGATTCAAGGATCTGCCGGGCGGCGGTTATCTCAGAAGATCACCGTGCTCTAATGGGTACGGTGATTGAAAGAACTGCATCCGCGGAGAGCGGATTGCATGAAGCCGTCAGAAGCTTACTGACGGGATTTGAGGTACGCAAAAAATGATGTACCTTCTAATAGTTATGCATATAAAATGCGCCCTGTATAGATAGTAGCCCGTGAGACTCGGTATGTTGTCAAAATTGACAACGTGCCGAGGATCAAATTCTCAGTTTTAACACATCGCCGCTTCTAAACAGGTGGCGGAGCGTCCGGAGGCCAGCCGGATCGATGAATATGCCGAACTAAAGCGGCAACTTGACGAGGCGACGCGGACATCGCGCTGGTCAATAAACGGTTTGACGAGTCACAAGGTATGCGACTTCTATGCGGACACTTGGTAAGGGAGCTTGACGCCCATGTCTTACTGTGTGTATGCTTAATGCAGATGGTGCCACTGCCGTTGAGGAGCTGCGGCAGAACTTGCCCGAGCGAAAGAGCAAGCCAGAGCGATGCGGCCGCTTTAAAGGCGGCCGAAGAGCTAGAAGCTGAACGGGCTGCTCACTGCCGAAGCAAAGAGGAGATGGCCGAGATGGCCAAAAAGTTAAGGAATGCTGCCGATCGCTGCGAGGTTCTTGAAAAAGAACGTCAAGCGGAACAAGAGGGCCTAAAGAAGGCCGCCACTGAATCCAAGAACGCCCAATCGGCTTTGAGAGCTGCCAAGGAGGAGCTGAGTCAGGCCAGGGCAATTGCGGCTGGAAAACCGTTTACGCTGCGGAGGAAATATACAGATCAAAGTATGCTCCATTGGATAAATTATGGAGTTCAGAGGATGCTTATCCGGACTTGGCGGTAGCGTTGCCAGGACGGTTGAGCACTTCCGGGGCCAGAAGGGGCACAGAAGGGAAGAGCTATATTGGTCGCAATTCCATAGTCCGGAGCGTCCTCTGCCGCTGACCGATCGGTTGGCCGAATGGGCCGAGCTGAATTGATTGTCCGGATTGGCCATGAAGCATGTCTTGACTCACTTGTGGCCGGACGGACCCCAGCCGAAGAGCTATTTTGGTGTAGTACAGCAGTTTCTTGGTGCGGTGCCGCGTATCGACGCAATGAAGCGATCGGCGTGTATTGAGGGAGCGCGGATGGCTCTTGCCCGTGTCAAGACATACTGGGCAGAGATGAAGGCCACCGACGTTGCATCCCAAGACTCAGACGGAAGCCGAGTACCTGCCGAGCACTACTTTGAAGAAGTCCTGCCAGCGCCGCTTAATAGAGATGCAATGCTTCGAAGGATATTATGTTGGAATGACATGTATGATTTGTGAAGACAATGTTTCAATGTAATATGAGTGCTTTTTATACTTGTGCGTTCAAGTAGTAAACTACTCCCTCAGGCGGCCGTTTATGTATATGTGTATATAACATGAAAGATGGCAGTCCTTGGCTTCAGCCCCCACGCACATAGTGCGGGGGTGTTCGCAAAGAGAAGCGCTTTTTCACTCTTAATCCAACGTCTTGGTCCTGTTAAGGAGGTGATAGCGTAGCAAACCATGCAACCGGACTTTAATGCTTTATCACTTTCACTTAGCCATAGGAGTTCGAGGGTGAGGCTACTATATAGCCCCTGGGGGCACCGCACTCTCCTGAATTCGGGGTGCGTATGTGCCTGACCGAAAACCGGTCCTTCGTTAATGCGGAGGAATTCTAAACATTCCGGTGAGTCATCGAGTGGTTGACCAGTCTCGCTATATCATGACGATCGGTTTTCGGCTTTCTCTCGAGGTGCTCGCCCGGCGAACCAGGGCACAATCGCAGAGTTCTCCGGTGCCGCGTTAGCCGTGAAAACGGAACGTAAGGCAGCAAAACACGTGAGTCGAGCAACCCAACATTTGACCAAAGACATGATTCGGAGCTGATGCATATAAGGCCTAACTCGAGACGCCGAATACTCCCTAAGGTATTCGGTCTTTATGAAAATGGGCAGAATAATGCCCTAAGCCCCTGGTGTCTAGGTACGCGCAAAAATTCTGGTGCGGCCAATGCCAAAGCACCAGCCTCCTCCTCGGTTATATTAAGGAACCGGGGGGATGTTTATCAACAAGAGACAGTGAAAAAAGGTTTACTCAGGGTCTTAATCTGAAAAGAATCCTTGCAACGGGTCCCTACTGCACGTCTGCGCCTGTGTCTCTGTTGTGCCGTATCCAGGACGGGTGTAGCACGTTGTTCATCTGTAAAAGAGAGGAACTTAGTTTTAAAAGAAAAAAGGATCGTGCGAAAGATGTACTTAATATTTAAATAAACAAAGTACGGTTCGAAGAAGTGAATAAAATTTGAGCTTTATTGTCTCTTGTTATACGTGCACGCAGCCCCTTGTATGGGGGTATGCCGCTAGTGGGCACCGGACTCGTCTAGCCGTATCCGAGGTTTGAATGACCTATTGCAGGTTCTTTGCCTAGTGGAGCCGGATAGCTGTGGAGCTGTCGATGCAGTCTCCCCTTCTTCCGCACTCGAGTAACACTTAATACTTCCTTTCAACGAGATGATGCCGCGTGGACCGGGCATTTTAAGTGTTAGAGATGCATAATGCGGTATTGCGTTAAAGCGGTAAAGCTTCGTGTCCCAATAGTGCTTGATGGCTACTTTTAAACGGGCGACATGGAAGAGTAACCTTTCACGACGGAAGTTGTCGGATGAACCAAACACAACTTCTAGCAGTATGGAGCCCGTGCAAAGGGTGTATGGGCTGGCAGTACTCCTTTAAAGGAGGTGTTGCTATGGCGAATTTTGGTTGGTTTATCCCCATCCTGCGGATTGTGTCCTCGATATATCAGGTTTATGTCATCGCCGCCATCCATGAGGACATGTGTAAATTGGAATCCGTCGATTATAGGATCCAATATTAAGGCAGTCCATCCTGCGTTCGGATATTATCGGAATAGTCCCGATGGTCGAAGGTGATTGGTTTTGACAACCAGCAGCGGCGCCTTTTAGGGGTGCCGCTTTGTTTTTCCCTTTGATCACGTGAAGTGAGTTTACTGTTTTAATCTCCGTGGGAAAGTTTTTCGTTTTCAGTGCTGCTTTTGGGTTTCGTCACTCGCATTTGGTGTGTCGAGCCCCTTGTGTTTGGCGTTAAGTCGGCGGACTGCTTGAAGACCCAGCAATCTCTGTGGGTATGGTTTGCGTGCTTCCGGAGGTACCATGTATTTGACACAGTCTATCCAAAATCTTGTTTAGGTTGGATAGCTCGTCCTTTATTATCCTTTAGGGCGGTGTTTTGTTGTTTGGCCGAGAGCTTTTGAATCCGACATTGACCGCATTACTATTTGGGCTATTTTCCTTATTCCGCGCTGATCTTTTTCGGCGCCGTGATTTCCCATTTCTGTCCCTCGATTTCGGATGTACTCGGTCATTGGTGCTGCATCTAGCCAGCCACTGTCCTCTCCCGCAAAAAGCGGGTCATGAGGCTTGTTAATGCGGCCATTGTTCTTGGCTTTTCTTGGCCGAGGTGTCCGGCGAGCCATTCATCTCGGACGTTGTGTTTGAAAGCTGCTAAGGCTTCGCGTTCGGACAATCGACTATTTGGTTCTTTTTAGTAAGGAACCTGTTCCGAATTTCCGGGCTGACTCTCCGGGCTGTTGAGTTATGTGACTTAGATCGTCTGCATCCGGAGGGCGGACATAAGTCCCCTGAAAATTTGCCCGAAATGCATCCTCGAGCTCTCCCCAGCTTCCAATGGTATTTTCGGGGAGGCTTTTAAGCCAATGCCGAGCTGGCCCTTTGAGTTTAAGGGGTAAATATTTTATGGCGTGGAGATCGTCTCCTCTAGCCATGTGTATGTGGAGGATGTAATCCTCGATCCGCACTCCGGGTCTGTTGTTCCGTCGTATGCCTCTATGTTTACGAGTTTGAATCTCACTGAAATTCATGATCCACACCTCATCGGTGAAACATAGGGGTGTGCAGCGCCCTATATTTGGGTGTGTCGTGATCTTGAATTTTGGCGTATTGCATTGCTTTGACGAGCTGCTTTCTTGGCCCATAGATGGACCTAACTGGCCATCCTCTTGATGTGAATCCTTATGCAGATCGCATATTAGCTTGTGTGCGGCGCCATTCGCCGCTCTCTTTTTGCCATGAGGTCGTCCATCCGACCAGCTGGCCTTCTTACTTTTTAATTGTGGGGGCTCTAAGGCCTCCTTGTCGAATTCAGGCAGTAGCTTTATTTTTGGGTAGCTCTTTGTTCGGCATCGTCAGCCGCATTTGTTCAAGGGTGCTGAATACTTTGCTCCATCTCGATCTGAGTGCATCTTTCGCTGTTTTGAGCTTCCGCTTCTGCTTTTTCAGGCTACGCGCGGTGGCGATGAGCCTTTTCTGGAGGTTATTTTGCTCCAATGGTTTGTCCGGCGTGAGATCGTCCGGACTGTTGTCTTCGCCGGGGACAGATTGTTTATCCAAATTGTCTTGTTTGGACGGTTCCTCGATAGCTTGTTCGTTGTCCCCCTGTTCGCCCTGCTCTATGGCTGGGTCTTTGTTGAGGCGGGATTTTGTTCGGCGTTTACGTTGCCGCTTTTGATCGCTTTCGAGGGATTTATCCTTCGTAGCGTCCCGTTGTTCCTCGTCTTCATTTCCTTTAGGTGTATCCACCATGTATACATCGTGAGATGAGTTTGTCCAGCATCCTATAGGTGCTGGTTCATTGTTGTCTCCTACATCGTCGTCCATACCGTCGATGTCTTCGGAGTCGAAATCGAGCACGTCGTGTAAGCTTTCGGCTGCTGGCTATGAAGTGGGTGGTGGGTGGGCTTTGAATTTCTTCGTCGATTGCATCCCAATCTTCTGACCGTAGTCCGCCAGGGCTCTCCGGATAAAGAGAGAGACTTTAGTGAATTCAGGATGTCGCCAAAAGGCGAGTGCTGAAAGATGTCATGGTCGTGAACTCCATAACGGGCTCCCAATCGGATTCGATCGGCAAGAAGGGCGCGGAGGGTTCGAGTCCGGATAGGAGTCCGACACCGGAGTTGGAGTCTTCGCAGCGACAGGGATGGAGTTCGCTCGATCGCCCGTAGAGATTGTAGCCCCGAGGCGGTGTCCAACCACCCGCCCTCGGTCGGGGAATTCGGCTCGGATTAAAGATCGAGCGGATCTTGGTGCGGCCTCCGTGGCAATCGCTCGGCCGCAGAGCTAGATCATGCCCATCGAGACAAAGGCGGCACGCTTGGCATGCGGCTCGAATCCGTCGAAGATCAAGTCTCCGCGGATATCGGTCGTATAGTTTAAACTTCCAAATCGACATGACGGCCAGGGGCGAAGCTTCGATCCGCTCCGGATGGCTGCTTAATTGCCCGCAGGTAAAGCCGCCCGAACACAAAGATCTGTCCGGGAGAAAAGTCTCACCTGGACCGCGTCGTTGTTGATGATCGAAGGAGCCATCAGCCTATCGGTGACGACATACGAGGAACTCTCAATGAAAGCACCAATGTCGGTGTCAAAATCGGCGGATCTCGAGTAGGGGGTCCCGAATCGTGCGTCTAGGCGGATGGTAACAGGAGACAAGGGACACGATGTTTTACCTGTGTTCGGGCCCTCTTGATGGAGGTAAAACCCTACGCCCGCTAGATTAATATTGATGATGTGTGTTACAAGAGTGGATCTACCACGAGATCAAAGAGGCTAAACCCTAGAAGCTAGCCTATTGTATGATTGTTGTTCGTCCTATGGACTAAAACCCTCTGGTTTATATAGACACCGGATAGGGTTAGGGTTACATGTAGTCGGTTACAATGGTAGGAGATCTACATATCCGTATCGCCAAGCTTGCCTTCCACGCCAAGGAAAGTCCCATCCGGACACGGGACGAAGTCTTCAATCTTGTATCTTCATAGTCTTGGAGTCCGGGCGATAATGATAGTTCGGCTACCCGGACACCCCCTAGTCCGGAACTCCCTCACTAGCCTTCACCTGTACTAAGCGGGAATACTGCTTGTGCATCCAAACTTCTTAAACCCCAAAGTTGTTCCATATGAGTCCACTATACCTTCCTATATGCGGTATCTACCTGTCGTTCCAAGTAAATTTGTATGTGCCAGACTCCAAACCTTCAAATGAAATTCTGTTTTGTATGCTCGAGCAGCTCATGTGCAACTAGGGCTGCCTATTTCTTCCATGCTAGGTGGGTTACTCTCAAGAGGAGTGGACTCCGCTCCTCATTCACGAGAAAGGGCCGTAACCGGATGCCGATCCCATGATCCAAAAGATCAAAGCAAATCAAAATAATTAAACAAAACTCCCTTGGGACCCGTTGAATGTTGGAGGCACTCGTTGTTTCGAGCAAGCCATGGATTAATTCTTGTGGAGGAAAAACCTTTACCATTCTGTTTGGGAACTGCCTATAATGCATGTAGTATGGAAGATACAGCCATCTCATAGTTGTTATGCTGATAAGGTGAAAGTATGCCGCTCAAAATATAATTTATCTCTATTTCAAAATCGAGCTCTGGCACCTCTACAAATCCCTGCTTCCCTCTGCGAAGGGCCTATCTACTTACTTTTATGTTGAGTCATCACCCTTCTTATTAAAAAGCACCCGCTGGAGAGCACACTGTCGTTTGGATTCATTATAATTGGTTTATATTGGGTATGACTTGACTGGATCTCTTTTACCATGAATTACAATGTTTAGTCAGTCCTTGATCTTTAAAGGTGCTCTGCATTTATGTTTTGCGGTCTCAGAAAGGGCTAGCGAGATACCATTTTGTTATATCATGTTACGATTATTTTGAGAAAGTGTTGTCATCCGAGTTTTATTATTATGGCTCACT
This sequence comes from Aegilops bicornis, assembly GCA_021605145.1. Lineage (NCBI taxonomy): Eukaryota > Viridiplantae > Streptophyta > Magnoliopsida > Poales > Poaceae > Aegilops > Aegilops bicornis. Next base: position 97,285,668 of record CM038673.1, read on the forward strand.
AGCTGATTATGCTATTGATATGAGTAATTATGAGACCTACGTGTTATTGTGAGTATGGTTAGTTCATAATATTTGCTGAAACTTGAATGCTGGCTTTTCATGTTTACAACAACAAGAGCAAACAGAGTTTGTAAAAGTTTTTCTTCTTCTCTTTCAGTTTTTCAACTGAATTGCTTGAGGACAAGCAAGGGTTTAAGCTTGGGGGAGTTGATACGTCTCCGTCGTATCTACTTTTCCAAACACTTTTTCCCTTGTTTTGGACTCTAACTTGTACGATTTGAATGGAACTAACCCGGACTGAAGCTGTTTTTAGCAGAATTGCCATGGTGTTGTTTTATGTGCAGAAAACAAAAGTTCTCGGAATGACCTGAAACTCCACGGAATATCTTAGAATAAATAATAAAAAATCCTCACTAAAGATGAAGACCAGGGGGCCCACACCCTGTCCACGAGGGTGGGCGCGCCTCCCCCGGGCGCTGCCCTACCTCGTGGGCCCCTCAGTGGCCCTCCGACGCCAACTCCAACTCCATATATTGGCTTTCGGGGAGAAAAAAATCAGAGAGAAAGTTTCATCACGTTTTACGATACGGAGCCACCGCCAAGCCCTAATCTCTCTCGGGAGGGCTGATCTGGAGTCCGTTCGGGGCTCTGGAGAGGGGGATTCATTGCCGTCGTCATCATCAACCATCCTCCATCACCAATTTCATGATGCTCACCGCCGTGCGTGAGTAATTGCATCATAGGCTTGCTGGACGGTGATAGGTTGGATGAGATTTATCATGTAATCGAGTTAGTTTTGTTAGGGCTTGATCCCTAGTATCCATTATGTTCTGAGATTGATGTTGCTATGACTTTGCTATGCTTAATGCTTGTCACTAGGGCCCGAGTGCCACGATTTCAGATCTGAACCTATTATGTTTTCATGAATATATGTGAGTTCTAGATCCTATCTTGCAAGTCTATAGTCACCTACTATGTGTTATGATCCGTAAACCCTCAAGTGACAATAATCGGGACCACTCCGGTGATGACCATAGTTTGAGGAGTTCATGTATTCACTATGTGCTAATGCTTTGTTCCGGTTCTCTATTAAAAGGAGGCCTTAATATCCCTTAGTTTCCAATAGGACCCGCTGCCACGGGAGGGTAGGACAAAAGATGTCATGCAAGTTCTTTTCCATAAGCACGTATGACTATTTACGGAATACATGCCTACATTACATTGATGAACTGGAGCTAGTTACGTGTCACCCTATGTTATGACTGTTACATGACAAACCACATCCGCATAATTATCCATCAACGATCCGGTGCCTATGAGTTTTCCATATCTTGGTTTACGCTTATTTACTTTTTCTGTTACAAGTTATCATCACTACAAAAATACCAAAAAAATTACTTTTCTTTGTCTTTACTTTTGTTACCGTTACCACCACTATCATATTACTTTGCTACTAAACACTTTGCTGCAGATACTAAGTTTCCGTGTGTGGTTGAATTGACAACTCAGTTGCTAATACTTGAGAATATTCTTTGGCTCCCCTTGTGTCGAATCAACAAATTTGGGTTGAATACTCTACCCTCGAAAACTGTTGCAATCCCCTATACTTGTGGGTTATCACACTCCGGCGCCACCGGAAGCGAGGGGGGGAGAGCCCCCCTCCTTCTTCTTCTTACTTGACCTCCTCCCTAGATGGGAGAAGGGTTTCCCCTCTGGTCCTTGGTCTCAATAATCTGGGAGGGGCGAGAGCCCCTCCGATATTGGATTTGTCTCTCTGTTTCTGCGTTCCAGATTCTGCCCTTTCACCGTTTCTCTTATAACCGGAGATCCGTAACTCCGATTGGGCTGAATTTTGGACATGATCTCTATACGGAAATTAGCTTTCTTGGCGGCGAAAGAAGGGCTCCAACCGCCTTACGGGGTGGCCACGAGGATCCAGGGCGCGCCTGACCCCCTGGGGCGCGCCCCCTGCCTCGTGGCCCCCTCGGGCATCGTCTCGCGTTGATTCTTCTTCCTAAAAATCATAAATATTTCAAAAAAATCTCCGTCAGTTTTTATCCTGTTTGGACTCCGTTTGATATGGGTTTTCTGCGAAACATAAAACATGCAACAAACAGGAACTGGCACTGGGCACTGGATCAATATGTTAGTCCCAAAAATAATATAAAAAGTTGCCAAAAGTATATGAATGTTGTAGAATATTGGCATGGAACAATCAAAAATTATAGATACGACGGAGACGTATCACGTGGTGACGGTGATGATGAAGTTACCGGCGCAGGGCTTCGCCTAAGCACTACGACGATATGACCGAGGTGTGTAACTGTGGAGGGGGGGCATCGCACACGGCTAAAAGATCAACTTGTGTGTTCTAGGGTGCCCCCCTCCCCACATATATAAAAGGAGGGAGGAGGGGAGGGTCGGCCGGGCCCTAGGGCGCGCCCAAGAGGGGAGTCCTACTAGGACTAGAAGTCCTAGTAGGATTCCACCAAAAGGGAGAGAGGGGAAGGAAGGAGAGGGAGAGGGAGTAGGAAAGGGGGCGTCGCCCCCCTTCCCTTGTCCAATTCGGAATGCTATGGGGGGAGAGGCGCGGCCTGCCCTGGCGGCCCTTCTCTCTCTACAATAAGGCCAATGGTGGCCCATTAGTTCCCATGGGGGTTCCGATAACCCCCCGGCACTCCGATAGTCATCAGGTACCCCTCGGAACTCATCCAGTGTCCGAATAACATCGTCCAATATATCATTCTTTATGTATCAACCATTTTGAGACTCCTCGTCATGTCCGTGATCTCATACGAGACTCCGAACAAACTTCAGTACATCAAATCATATAACTCATAATACAAATCGTCATTGAATGTTAAGCGTGCGGACCCTACGGGTTTGAGAACTATGTAGAGATGATCGAGACACATCTCCGATCAATAAACAATAGAGGAACCTGGATGCTCATATTGGCTCCTACATATTCTATGAAGATCTTTATCGGTCAAACTGCATAACAACATACGTTTTTCCCTTTGTCATCGGTATGTTACTTGCCCGAGATTCGATCGTCGGTATCCTCATACCTAGTTCAATCTTGTTACCGGCAAGTCTCTTTACTCGTTCCGTAATGCATCATCCCGTGACTAACTCATTAATCACATTGCTTGCAAGGCTTATAGTGATGAGCATTACCGAGAGGGCCCAGAGATACCTCTCCGAAACACGGAGTGACAAATCCTTATCTCTATCTATGCCAACTCAGCAAACACCATCTGAGACACCTGTAGAGCATCTTTATAATCACCCAGTTACGTTGTGATGTTTGATAGCACACTAAGTGTTCCTCCGGTATTCGGGAGTTGCAAAATCTCATAGTCATAGGAACATGTAAAAGTCATGAAGAAAGCAATAGTAATAAACTAAACGATCATAGTGCTAAGCTAACGGATGGGACTTGTCCATCACATCATTCTCTAATGATGTGATCCCGTTCATCAAATGACAACACATGTCTATGGTCAGGAAACTTAACCATCTTTGATTAACGAGCTAGTCTAGTAGAGGCATATTAGGGACACTCTGTTTGTCTATGTATTCACACATGTACTTAGTTTCCGGTTAATACAATTCTGGCATGAATAATAAACATTATCATGATATAAGGAAATATAAATAACAACTTTATTATTGCCTTTAGGGCATATTTCGTTCAGGATGTCCAAAACTAGACCATATTCAACAGAGGGTGTTCGGATAGGCGAGACGGGTCCGTCCGAGAGCATGTTGTTTCTTGACATCTTTGAAATGGCCCAAAAATTTTCCATGGCCTTCGATGACCAATTCAAGGCATCACGTCAAGTTGTTTGGGTTTTCAATAAGTTTTGCATTTTCTGGAGTTTTCCCGATAAAAAAAGGCTGATAAATGGCCGGACATGTCATAATCTGCATACCCAATTGGAAATCATTCAAACCTAGCATGAATTCCTACCATGGGCATGTCCATCTTCCTGCAAAAGTTTGGTTCATTTTAATGATGTCCAAAACTAGACCATGTTCAACATAGTGTTTGGGCAGGCGTGATTCCTACCAATGGCCCCAATTTTTGAGCATCCACGAAATGATCCCAACTTTCGCAGGCAGGTGGGCATGCCCATCGTAGGCATCCATGTCAAGTTTAAACGATTTCTAACACTGTATGCAAGTTGTGACACATCCAGCCATTAACCAACCTTTTTGATTGAGAAAAACTCCAGAAAATGCAAAATTAGACGAAAACCAAAACAACTTGCATGGTGCCTTGAACTAGCCATACAAGCCAATGAATAGAAAGTGGGGTGTAGAATCGAAAGTATGTCTAGAGGGGGGTGATTAGACTACTTGACCAAATAAAAACTTATCCTTTTCCCAATTTTAGTCTTTGGCAGATTTTAGCTATCTTAGCACAAGTCAAGCAATCTTAACACAATTCAAGCAAGCATGCAAAGAGTATATGAGCAGCGGAAAGTAAAGCATGCAACTTGCAGGAATGTAAAGGGAAGGGTTTGGAGAATTCAAACGCAATTGGAGACACGGATGTTTTTGTCGTGGTTCCGATAGGTGGTGCTATCGTACATCCACGTTGATGGAGACTTCAACACACAAAGGGTAACGGTTGCGCGAGTCCACGGAGGGCTCCACCCACGAAGGGTCCACGAAGAAGCAACCTTGTCTATCCCACCATGGTCGTCGCCCACGAAGGACTTGCCTCACTAGCGGTAGATCTTCACGAAGTAGCGATCTCCTTGCCCTTACAAACTCCTTGGTTCAACTCCACAATCTTGCTCTGAGGCTCCCAAGTGACACCTAGCCAATCTAGGAGACACCACTCTCCAAGAAGTAACAAATGGTGTGCTGATGATGAACTCCTTGCTCTTGTGCTTCAAATGATAGTCTCCCAACACTCAACTCTCTCTCTCTCTCTCACAGGATTTGGATTTGGTGGAAAGAAGATTTGAGTGGAAAGCAACTTGGGGAAGGCTAGAGATCAAGATTCATATGGTAGGAATGGAATATCTTGGCCTCAACACAAGGGTAGGTGGTTCTCTCTCAGAAAATGTGTATTGGAAGTGTAGGTTTGTTCTGATGGCTCTCTCCATGAATGAAGAGGAGGTGGAGGGGTATATATAGCCTCCACACAAAATCTAACCGTTACACACAACTTGCCAAACTCGGTAGGACCGAATTGTTAAACTCGGTTGGACCGATTCAGCAAATCTAGTGACCGTTAGGATTTTCGGTGGGACCGACATGCAACTCGATAGGAACGATATGGTTAGGGTTAGGGCATAACGTATTCTCGATGAGACCGATTACACAAACTCGGTGGGACCGATTTTGGTAATAAGCTAACCAGAGAGTTGGTCAGGTAAACTCGTTGGGACCGGTTCGCTCATTCGGTGGGACCGAAATGTTACGAAAAGGAAATAGGAAGTTTACATTGCAATCTCGGTGGTACCGAAACGTTACGAAGGGAAACAGAGAGATTACAATCCCATCTCGGTGAAACCGAGATCCCTATCGATGAGACCGATTTGCCTAGGGTTTGTGGCAGTGGCTATGACATATGAACTCGATGGCGCCGGATAGAAATAATCGGTAGGGCCGAGTTTGACTTTTGGTTTGGGTCATATGTTGATGTGAGAAAGTAGTTGAGGGCTTTGGAGCATATCACTAAGCAATATGGAGCAAGAAACTCATTAAGCAACACCTCATCCCTCCTTGATAGTATTGGCTTTTCCTATAGACTCAATGTGATCTTGGATCACTAAAATATAAAATGTAGAGTCTTGAGCTTTTGAGCTTGAGCCAATCCTTTTATCCTTAGTATTTTGAGGGGTCCACTTTCCTCATCCATACCATGCCATTCATTGAGCTTTTCCTGAAATATTCATCTTGGAATAATGTTAGCTCAATGAGCTATATGTTGTTAGGAATTACCAAAACCACCTAGGGATAGTTGCATTTTCAATCTCCCCCTTTGGTAATTGATGACAACATATAGATCAAACCTTCGACAAATGATAATAAGAGTGAAAAACATTGTCGCTTTGAGAAGTATGTGATAAGCAAGAGATCCCCCTAAATTTTTGCATAGTTTAAGATTTGATATGGACTGCAAATGCACAAGAAGTTAGGCTCATGGGTTACTCTTCCATGTCACATACATCTTGGTGGAGCGCTCAAAATGATAATAATTGAATACATGCACTCATCACCAAGAAAAGTGGATGATCATATAGAGATAAAAGGATAATGTCATCCAACAAGCATAAATGTAGCATATGATCAAACACATGATCATCCAAGTATCACACAGACATAATGTATCTCAAACAAGAAAATAAAGTTCAACCACCAAAGCAATAGAGAATAAAAAGCAACACTCTCTCTCGAAGCCTATGATCTATACATTTTTCTCCCCCTTTGGCAACAAGTTACCAAAAAGTTCATATAAAATGCATAGTACTAAACCGTCTCTCAGGCTTGATCTTCAGGTGGTGGTGTAGATAGAACGCCAAGGACGAAGGCATCAGTTGATGTAAATGGAGCTGGTGGAGTAGGTGCTGGAGCTGGTCTCTGAGCTCTAGGCACTCTGGCAAATGCCTTAGTGGTTGACTTGCCCTTCCTCTCCTGCATATCATCCTGAAGTTGCTCAACAACGGACTGGATCTCTGTGACCTTCACATCCATGTCATAGAACTTCTGCTCCATGATCCTCTTCAAACTCTCCTGGTTTCGAGTCAAGGTGGCCAGCCCCTTCTCAATCCTCAGAGTGGATGCAATCAAGTAGCCAAGTTGATCATGTTTGCTCTTCAAAAAGTACTGAGATGCCTCTTCCATTGTTGGCATCTTGGCAGCCTTCTTAGTCCTGCCTTCTCCTTCTTAGCTTGTGCTTGCACTGAAGATGGTTCATCTTCATCCATAACCACTTGGTTGTCCTCAAAGTCTGGATAGATAGGCATGTGCTCCTTGTCCAACAAGTATGTGCCTGTGCCCATCTTGGAGTTAATCAGCTCCTGGATCTGTGGGGCATACCCACAACTTCTCTTTTGATCAGCAGCTATCGTCTTGATAGTCTCAACTATAAGGCTCATGACCTTGAACTTCCGTGGCACATCAAATAAGTGTAGCAAATTTATTGCATGGCCTCGGATCATGTTGTGATCACCTGACTTGGGCAAAAGAGTGTGCATGAGGATCCAGTTAATGGTTGGCAGTCCTGACAGAAGGTAATGTACTAATCCAAACTTGTGTGATTCTATAGCAGCATCTGGGATCTCCTTGTACATATGTGCCATAGAGTTGTGATCCATCTTCTTCTTGGCATAGACATCCAAGTCATCCTCTTCCTCCTTAGGTGCATTGATCAGATTAGCCCATTCTTCAATAGATGATTGGTACCTAGTACCTTCAGACATCCATACTATCCTGCCATCTGGATAGAAATGTGTTGTGGAATAGAATTGCATTATGAGCTCCTCATTCCACTTTGTGAGCTTCGCCCAACAAAGTCCGCCACTCCACAAGCAATGAAGTTGTCGACACACCAGATAGTGTTCTTCATTCTCCTTCATGTAGGTCCACCAACCCACCTCATGTCACACACTATTGGCTTCTTGTCCAACAACACTGTCTCATAGAAATCCTGATGTTACTTTGTGTGGAACCTGTAGTCAACAGCAGTCCTCCTTCTGGTGGCATATGGATCTCACTCTCTCCATAGCCTCAATCTTGAGTCTCTCCTGGTCTTCATGTTCTCAGCTACAGGATGGGCATCATTATGATCTGGAATTTTAGGCTTCAATTTTCTCAAGACATGTGTCTCATCATCTTCTTCTTCAGCAATAGTTTCAGACACTGGGGCCTTGTTCTTCTCAGCAGCTCGAATGTTCCTGGTACTCCTCTTAGGTGCAGTCTTGGGCTTGGAGGCAGCTTTGGGTGCTTCTTTGGGCCTTGATGATGCAGCCCCTGACCTGATAGCATCAGCCATAAGCTTCTGAGCCTTGGGTGCTGGTGCAGCAACCTCTTCTTCTTCCTCCTCTTCCATCATGGAAGGCTTTCCAATTACTCTGGCCATGGTCTTCTTGACCCTTTCCTTCCTCTTTTTCCCTTCTACAAAGCCTCTTTGGGTTCAGATTCCAAAGATGCTTGAGTGGAGGCTCGGCTTTAGACATGGGAATCCTTTTGGCAGGTACTTTGGTCTTCATACCAGGCTTAGTGGCAGCAGCTGTGCCATACTCCTTCTTGAGCACTTTTTTCTTGGAAATGGCCTCATCCTCAACAGCCACATAGTCTTCATCCTCAGATTCAGAGATTCTCTTCTTTCTGGTCCTGGTGGCAGCTTTGGGTAAGTTGCTTGGAATGCTCCTGCTACCCTCATCAGAGCTGCTAGAGGGACTAGTGCCCTCACTCATTTGAACTTGCTCCTCTTCCCTGTTCTGGCTATCACTCGACGGACATATTGCAAACACCGATCGCAGACCCGTGAATAGATATAGATGAGATAGAGTGGATGAGCATCACAAAATACGTAGATTTTTGCAAAGAATGAGTCAAAACTTAGTTTTAGTTTCCCATAGAAAGCATTTCGGATCAACCGATTTGTAAACTCGGTGATACCGAAGCAGCTTTTTGAACCTAAACTAGTGAACTCGGCCGATCGAGTCACAGTTCGTGGCACCGAGACTCCTAGGGTTTCACAAAGTCTGAACTCGGTCACACCGATTTGCAATTCTCGGTCAGACCGAGAACCACATGTGCAATGGCCTTAGCCGATCGGTGGAACCGAGTTCTACAACTCGGTGGCTCGAGATGGTTTCAAGGAAACCTAACCCTAAATTTTCAATTCACCTGTAATCTACGGAGTGTTTTGACTGGATAGAATAGTTTCAATCGTGGCAAGATTCATGTTGAACACAATGTGCTAGGAATCGGATGGGGATAGCACAGTGATCGAGTCCATACCCTAGTTCAGTGATGAACTCGCTATGGCGGCAACGGTATGGGGTGATTTCCGTTGACGGCGGCAGAGACCAGCGACAGGAGGCGGCTGGCGACGAGGAGGACGATCCGGAGACCCTGGAGGAAGAGCGGGCTACGCGCGGGTGAAAGAGTTTGGAGAAAGTTTCCAAATTTTTGCCCGTGGGTATATATATAGCCCGACCCTGTCGGTGTGACTGAGTGGAACAACTCGATGGCACCGAGATGCGAATCACGACAAGCATAAAGCAACTCGGTGTGACCGAAAAGTTCAAATCGGTTGCACCGAGATTGAAAACCTAGATCGACTTAGTGATCTCGGTATGACCGAAATGGAAGAATCGGTCAGACCGAAACACACAACGAAGTTTTGGAAGTTTAGTCTATGACGAATCGGGGACTCCGAGTGCTCCTCACACAGAGTGGTTCGAATCTGACTTGATCAAATTTTGTGATGCAGCATGAATAGAGTTTGCGACGAGAAGAGCATAGATAGCTAGAGAAGGTTCTTAGGCATTCTTGTCCATCCACTTGGCAAGAAAAAGAAACCAATCAATCAAAACAACAAGTGGATGTCCTCGAATGAGTAAAATATGCAACCAACATGCTCACACAATAAAATTGCAAATGAAATATGTGGCAAAGCATGCACAACCAATTCTAGCATCTATCAAGCAATTGGCGATGACTAGGTCATCTATATATGAGTATAGACTTAGGAGTCAAATGAGAACATTTGATCATAGGTCATACTCATCGTTTAAGCACAAGTGGGGTTACCACTTTTACATAATGCATTGATGTGTTCACACCATTAGAGTTGCTTTAGCTCAATTTTTAGAGTAAAGCTCCCCTAGATGTGAGATCCCCTTAGAGGGATGAACTAACCTTGGGTTTTGTCGATGATGACTTCATGTAGGTGTTGAAGATGTGGATGCTGAATGTTGATGAAGATCATTTGGAGCAATCCTTTTGGAGTGAGTTGCACTTTCAATACCTACACGGGTTAGTCCCACAAGGAACAAACAAGGATATCCATAGACATAGAGTGATGCACACATAAGATGATGTCTATGAAAGCATTAGGTTAGCTTGTCCCTTGTCTTACCAACAAGAGGGTTTGTGACTCCTTAAACTAGTGCAAGATGTGGAAGTTGATTGCACTTGTCCTTGCCAAAATGATATGAGTGAAATATGTTGGCGAAGTCACCCTCAAGAACTCTCTAGTTCTTCTTCTTCGGGATCCACATCATCTTGATGGGAATCCTTGGAGTTGTAGTCGTACTTGATGAAGTAGAGCTTGACGTAGTCTTGGGAACCCACTTGACCAAGGCCTTTGGAGCTTCTTCAAATGCATCAATCTCCTCTTGAAGCTTATCCTTTGCCTTTTTGCTTGTGGTCTTGTGGTGGAAGATCATCTTGAGCTTGTGTCCCCTTGAAGGAAGTAGGATCATACTTCTCTTGTTGAGGAACAAACTTCGTCTTGGGGTATTGATCTTCTTCCCACTCAACTCCTTTGGCATTGAACTTTCGTTCAAAACCAACACCTTGGTTCTTCCAGTGCCTTCCTTGCTTGCGTACAATTTCCTCAAATTGCTTACTCCCGGCAAGGCTCTTGTAAACACATTTCTCTATAACTTCAATAAGCTATTTTGTTGCTCAAGCGTAACTTGGCTAAGAGAATCATTAGTGGAATCAAGAGAACTACTAGAAGCAACAACATTGGATTTAGCATGATTATTGTTACTACTAGAGGAAGAATCCTTCTTGTTCTTGTTACTAGACTTGACTTGAGGCATGTAAGTAGATAAGAGTAAACACTTGGCAATGTAAGAAGAACTTTTCTTGCGAAGATCATCATTGATTTCCTTTAAGAACTCATGCTCTTTCTCAAGGTTGAGCTTTTCAAAGCGTAACTTCTCATGAGTCCTTAAAAGTTCTCGATGATCTTCTAAGATAGTTTCATGAGCTAACTTAAGAGTGTTTAGTTCTTTAGTTAGAAGCTCAATCTTCTCCTTATCATTGTCATTCGTTTTATCTTTATTAGCAAGATTAATTGACGTTTCATCATAGTATTCATCACTAGAGTTGTCAACAAGTAAATCATCATCACCTAACAAGTCATCTTCATCACTATTGGAATCAACATACTCGTGATGTGTTACCTTTGGACCTTTGGCCATGAAGCATCTTCCAATTCCTTCATTTGGTGAATCAAATATGTCGTAGGAGTTGGTTGACACAAGTGCTAGACCGGCAACACCTTCATCTTGAGTATATTCGGAGTCGGAGTGATAACTTCTGTCGGAGTGATTCTCGGAGTCGGAGCCGGATACCCATTCACCAACATGAGCTTGATGTCTTTGTTTTGTGTAGCTCCTTGATGATTTGTCCTTCCTTTCCGAATCTTTGCTTCTTCGGGATGTTCTTCGTTCATAACGATCATCTCTACTCCTCCTCTCTCTTGGTGGTGATTCTTCTCTTCTACTTCTTCTCTCGGGTGATTCTTCTCTTCTTTTGTAGGGTGTCGTACACTAATTGGAATAGTGTCCGGGTCTCCCACAATTGTAGCAATTACGCTCTTGACTAGAAGATCTTTTGTCATTGTAGGACCTTGACTTTGAGCTTCTCTCTTTGCTTCTCTTCTTGTAGAACTTGTTGAAGTTCTTCACCATTAAGCTCAATTCTTCATTGAAGGTTTGTTTCTCACTTTATGATGTGGGGGCTTCACATGAGGCTTTGTAAGCACCACTTGACTTGTTGTGAAGTTCCTCCTTATCCTTGAGTGACATCTCATGAGCAACAATTCTTCCAATGACTTCCGTTGGCTTGAGATCTTTGTAATTGGGCATCATTTGGATCAATGTGCACACCGTATCATACTTTCCATCCAAAGCTCTTAGGATGTTCTTGATGATGAATTTGTCGGTCATCTCTTCACTTCCTAAGCCGGCAATCTCATTTGTGGTAAGAGCAAGCCTAGAGTACATTTCAAATGACACCTTCACCATCCTTCATTTTGAACTTGTCAAGTTGACTTTGAAGCACATCCAACTTGGATTCCTTGACGGAATCGGTACCTTCATGCATATCAACCAAAGTATCCCAAATTTCCTTTGCATTCTCAAGATGGCTGATTTTGTTGAATGCTTCGGGGCACAATCCGTTGAAGAGGATATCACAAGCATGAGCGTTGTATTGCAGCATCTTCAACTCTTCCGCGCTAGCTTCATGATTCGGTTCTCTCCCATCAAAGAATTCACCTTGCAAGCCAATACACACAATAGCCCAAACAGCGGGGTTATGTCCAAGAATATGCATTTTCATCTTGTGCTTCCAACTAGCAAAATTAGTACCATCAAAGTAAGGACCTCTACGGTGATAATTTCCCTCGCTAGACGCCATACTCTCCTAGGTTGTGAAACCAAGGCTATGACCACCAAAATCTATGGAAATCAAAGCAAATGGAGACCAAAGCTCTGATACCACTTGTAGTATCGAAAGTATGTCTAGAGGGGGGGGGGTTGATTAGACTACTTGACCAAATAAAAACTTATCCTTTTCCCAATTTTAGTCTTTGGCAGATTTTAGCTATCTTAGCACAAGTCAAGCAATCTTACCACAATTCAGGCAAGCTTGCAAAGAGTATATGAGCAGAGGAAAGTAAAGCATGCAACTTGCAGGAATATAAAGGGAAGGGTTTGGAGAATTCAAACGCAATTGGAGATACGGATGTTTTGTCGTGGTTCCGATAGGTGGTGCTATCGTACATCCACGTTGATGGAGACTTCAACCCACGAAGGGTAACGGTTGTGCGAGTCCACGGAGGACTCCACCCATGAAGGGTCCATGAAGAAGCAACCTTGTCTATCCCACAATGGCCGTCGCCCACGAAGGACTTGCCTCACTAGCGGTAGATCTTCACGAAGTAGGTGATATCCTTGCCCTTACAAACTCCTTGGTTCAACTCCACAATCTTGTCGGAGGCTCCCAAGTGACACCTAGCCAATCTAGGAGACACCACTCTCCAAGAAGTAACAAATGGTGTGTTGATGATGAACTCCTTGCTCTTGTGCTTCAAATGATAGTCTCCCCAACACTCAACTCTCTCTCACAGGATTTGGATTTGGTGGAAAGAAGATTTGCGTGGAAAGCAACTTGGGGAAGGCTAGAGATCAATATTCATATGGTAGGAATGGAATATCTTGGCCTCAACACAAGGGTAGGTGGTTCTCTCTCAAAAAATGTGTATTGGAAGTGTAGGTTCGTTCTGATGGCTCTCTCCACGAATGAAGAGGAGGTGGAGGGGTATATATAGCCTCCACACAAAATCTAATCGTTACACACAACTTGCCAAACTTGATGGGACCGAATTGTTAAACTCGGTCGGACCGATTCAGCAAATCTAGTGACCGTTAGGATTTTCGGTGGGACCGACATGCAACTCGGTAGGACCGATATGGTTAGGGTTAGGGCATAACGTAATCTCGGTGAGACCGATTACACAAACTCGGTGGGACCGATTTTGGTAATAAGCTAACCAGAGAGTTGGTCAGGTAAACTCGGTGGGACCGGGTCGCTCATTTCGGTGGGACCGAAATGTTACGAAAAGGAAATAGGAAGTTTACATTGCAATCTCGGTGGGACCGATCGCTCATCTCGGTGGTACCAAAACGTTACGAAGGGAAACAGAGAGATTACAATCCCATCTCGGTGAAACCGAGATCCCTATCGGTGAGACCGATTTGCCTAGGGTTTGTGGCAGTGGCTATGACATATGAAATTGGTGGCGCTGGATAGAAAGAATCGGTAGGGCCGAGTTTGACTTTTGGTTTGGGTCATATATTGATGTGAGAAAGTAGTTGAGGGCTTTGGAGCATATCACTAAGCACTATGGAGCAAGAAACTCATTAAGCAACACCTCATCCCTCCTTGATAGTATTGGCTTTTCCTATAGACTCAATGTGATCTTGGATCACTAAAATATAAAATGTAGAGTCTTGAGCTTTTGAGCTTGAGCCAATCCTTTTATCCTTAATATTTTGAGGGGTCCACTTTCCTCATCCATACCATGCCATTCATTGAGTTTTTCCTGAAATATTCATCTTGGAATAATGTTAGCTCAATGAGCTATATGTTGTTAGGAATTACCAAAACCACCTAGGGATAGTTACACTTTCAATCTCCCCCTTTTTGGTAATCGATGACAACATATAGATCAAAGCTTCGACAAATGATAATAAGAGTGAAAAACATTGTCGCTTTGAGAAGTATGTGATAAGCAAGAGCTCCCCCTAAATTTTTGCATAGTTTAAGATTTGATATGGACTGCAAATGCACAAGAAGTTAGGCTCATGGGTTACTCTTCCATGTCACATACATCTTGGTGGAGCTCAAAATGATAATAATTGAATACATGCACTCATCACCAAGCAAAGTGGATGATCATATAGAGATAAAAGGATAATGTCATCCAACAAGCATAAATGTAGCATATGATCAAACACATGATCATCCAAGTATCACACAGACATAATGTATCTCAAACAAGAAAATAAAGTTCAACCACCAAAGCAAGAGAGAATAAAAAGCAACACTCTCTCTCGAAGCCTATGATCTATACATTTTTCTCCCCCTTTGGCAACAAGTTACCAAAAAGTTCATAGAAAATGCATAGTACTAAATCGTCTCTCAGGCTTGATCTTCAGGTGGTGGTGTAGATAGAACGCCAGCATCAGTTGATGTCGATGGAGCTAGTGGAGTAGGTGCTGGAGTTGGTCTCTGAGCTCTAGGCACTCTGGCAAATGCCTTAGTGGTTGACTTGCCCTTCCTCTCCTGCATATCATCCTGAAGTTGCTCAACAACGGACTGGATCTCTGTGACCTTCACATCCATGTCATAGAACTTCTGCTCCATGATCCTCTCCAAGCTCTCCTGGTTTCGAGTCAAGGTGGCCAGCCCCTTCTCAATCCTCGGAGTGGATGCAATCAAGTAGCCAAGTTGATCATGTTTGCTCTTCAAAAAGTACTGAGATGCCTCTTCCATTGTTGGCATCTTGGCAGCCTTCTTAGTCCTTGCCTTCTCCTTCTTAGCTTGTGCTTGCACTGAAGATGGTTCATCTTCATCCATAACCACTTGGTTGTCCTCAAAGTCTGGATAGATAGGCATGTGCTCCTTGTCGAACAAGTATGTGCCTGTGCCCATCTTGGAGTTAATCAGCTCGGATCATGGGGCATACCCACAACTTCTCTTTGGTCAAGAATTGTCCTCTTGATAGTCTCAACTATAAGGCTCGTGACCTTGAACTTATGTGGCACATCAAATAAGTGTAGCAAATTTATTGCATGGCCTTGGATCATGTTGTGATCACCTGACTTGGTCAAAAGAGTGTGCCTGAGGATCCAGTTAATGGTTGGTAGTCCTGACAGAAGGTAATGTACTGATCCAAACTTGTGTGATTCTATAGCAGCATCAGGGATCTCCTTGTACATATGTGCCATAGAGTTGTGATCCATCTTCTTCTTGGCATAGACATCCAAGTCATCCTCTTCCTCCTTAGGTGCATTGATCAGATTAGCCCATTCTTCAATAGATGATTGGTACCTAGTACCTTCAGACATCCATACTATCCTGCCATCTGGATAGAAATGTGTTGTGGAATAGAATTGCATTATAAGCCCCTCATTCCACTTTGTGAGCTTCTGCCCAACAAAGTCTGCCACTCCACAAGCACTGAAGTTGTCATACACACCAGGATAGCGTTCTTCATTCTCCTTCATGTAGGTCCAGTCAACCCACCTCATGTCACACACTATTGGCTTCTTGTCCAACAGCACTGTCTCATAGAAATCCTACTGTTCCTTTGTGTGGAACTTGTAGTCAACAGCAGTCCTCCTTCTGGTGGCATATGGATCTCACTCTCTCCATAGCCTCAATCATGAGTCTCTCCTGATCTTCATGTTCTCAGCTACAGGATGGGCATCATTATGATCTGGAATTTTAGGCTTCAATTTTCTCAAGACATGTGTCTCATCATCTTCTTCTTCAGCAACAGTTTTAGGCACTGGGGCCTTGTTCTTCTCAGCAGCTGGAATGTTCCCTGGTACTCCTCTTAGGTGCAGTCTTGGGCTTGGAGGCAGCTTTGGGTGCTTCTTTGGGCCTTGATGATGCAACCCCTGACCTGATAGCATCACCCATAAGCTTCTGAGCCTTGGGTGCTGGTGCAGCAACCTCTTCTTCTTCTTCCTCTTCCATCATGGAAGGCTTTCCAATTACTCTGGCCATGGTCTTCTTGACCCTTTCCTTCCTCTTTTTCCCTTCTACAGCAGCTTCTTTGGGTTCAGATTCCAAAGATGCTTGAGTGGAGGCTCTGGCTTTAGACATGGGAATCCTTTTGGCAGGTACTTTGGTCTTCGTACCAAGCTTAGTGGCAGCAGTTGTGCCATACTCCTTCTTGAGCACCCTTTTCTTGGAAATGGCCTCATCCTCAACAACCACATAGTCTTCATCCTTAGATTCAGAGATTCTCTTCTTTCTGGTCCTGGTGGCAGCTTTGGGTAAGTTGCTTGGAGTGCTCCTGCTACCCTCATCAGAGCTGCTAGAGGGACTAGTGCCCTCACTCATTTGAACCTGCTCCTCTTCCCTGTTCTGGCTGTCACTCTGATCAGACATATTGCAAACACTGACTGCAGACCCTGTGAATAGATATAGATGAGATAGAGTAGATGAGCATCACAAAATACAGAGAATTTTGCAAAAGAATGAGTCAAAAACTTAGTTTTAGTTTTCCACAAAAAGCATTTCGGATCAACCGATTTGTAAACTCGGTGATACCGAAGCAGCTTTTGGAACCTAAACTACTGAACTTGGTTAGACCGAGTCACAGTTTGGTGGCACCGAGACTGCTAGGGTTTCACAAAGTCCTGAACTCGGTCACACCGATTTGCAATTATCGGTCAAACCGAGGACCACATGTGCAATGGCCTTAGCCGAATCGGTGGAACCGAGTTCTACAACTCGGTGGGTCCGAGATGGTTTCGGCGGAAACCTAACCCTAAATTTTCAATTCATCTCTAATCTACGGAGTGTTTTGACTGGATAGAATAGTTTCAATCATGGAAAGATTCATGTTGAACACAATGTGCTAGGAATCGGACGGGGATAGCACAGTGATCAAGTCCATACCCTAGTTCAGCGATGAACTCGCTACGGCGGCAACGGTGGGGGTGATTTCCGTTGACGGCGGCAGAGACCAGCGACAGGAGGCGGCTGGCGACGAGGAGGACGATCCGGAGACCCTGGAGGAAGAGCGGGCTACGCGCGGGTGAAAGAGTTTGGAGAAAGTTTCCAAATTTTTGCCCGTGGGTATATATATAGCCCGACCCTGTCGGTGTGATCGAGTGGAACAACTCGGTGGCACCGAGATGCATAATCACGATTCATAAAGAACTCGGTGTGACCGAAGTTCAAATCGGTTGCACCGAGATTGAAAACCTAGATCGACTTAGTGATCTCGGTATGACCAAAATGGAAGAATCGGTCGACCGAAACACACAAAGAAGTTTTGGAAGTTTAGTCTATGACGAATCGGGACTCCGAAAGTGCTCCTCACACAGAGTGGTTCGAATCTGACTTAATCAAATTTTGTGATGCAGCATGAATAGAGTTTGAGACGAGAAGAGCATAGATAGCTAGAGAAGGTTCTTAGGCATTCTTGTCCATCCACTTGGCAAGAAAAAGAAACCAATAAATCAAAACAACAAGTGGATGTCCTCGAATGAGTAAAATATGCAACCAACATGCTCACACAATAAAATGGCAAATGAAATATGTGGCAAAGCATGCACAACCAATTCTAGCATCTATCAAGCAATTGGCGATGACTAGGTCATCTATATATGAGTATATTGACTTAGGAGTCAAATGAGAACATTTGATCATAGGTCATACTCATCGCTTAAGCACAAGTGGGGTTACCACTTTTACATAATGCATTGATGTGTTCACACCATTAGAGTTGCTTTAGCTCAATTTTTAGAGTAAAGCTCCCCTAGATGTGAGATCCCCTTAGAGGGATGAACTAACCTTGGGTTTTGTCGATGATGACTTCATGTAGGTGTTGAAGATGTGGATGCTCAATGTTGATGAAGATCATTTGGAGCAATCCTTTTGGAGTGAGTTGCACTTTCAATACCTACACGGGTTAGTCCCACAAGGAACAAACAAGGATATCCATAGACATAGAGTGATGCACACATAAGATGATGTCTATGAAAGCATTAGGTTACCTTGTCCCTTGTATTATCAACAAGAGGGTTTGTGACTCCTTAAACTAGTGCAAGATGTGGAAGTTGATTGCACTTGTCCTTGCCAAAATGATATGAGTGAAATATGTTGGCGGAGTCACCCTCAAGAACTCTCTAGTTCTTCTTCTTCGGTATCCACATCATCTTGATGGGAATCCTTGGAGTTGTAGTCGTACTTGATGAAGTAGAGCTTGACGTAGTCTTGGGAACCCACTTGACCAAGGCCTTTGGAGCTTCTTCAAATGCATCAATCTCCTCTTGAAGCTTATCCTTTGCCTTTTTGCTTGTGGTCTTGTGGTGGAAGATCATCTTGAGCTTGTGTCCCCTTGAAGGAAGTAGGATCATACTTCTCTTGTTGAGGAACAAACTTCGTTTTGGGGTATTGATCTTCTTCCCACTCAACTCCCTTGGCATTGAACTTTCCTTCAAAACCAACACCTTGGTTCTTCCGGTGCCTTCCTTGCTTGCGTACAATTTCCTCAAATTGCTTACTCCCGGCAAGGCTCTTGTAAATACCTTTCTCCATAATTCCCTTCAATAAGCTATTTTCTTGCTCAAGCGTAACTTGGCTAAGAGAATCATTAGTGGAATCAAGAGAACTACTAGAAGCAACAACATTGGATTTAGCATGATTATTGTTACTACTAGAGGAAGAATCCTTCTTGTTCTTATTACTAGACTTGACTTGAGGCATGTAAGTAGATAAGAGTAAACACTTGGCAATGTAAGAAGAACTTTTCTTGCGAAGATCATCATTGATTGCCTTTAAGAACTCATGCTCTTGCTCAAGGTTGAGCTTTTCAAAGCGTAACTTCTCATGAGTCCTTAAAAGTTCTCGATGATCTTCTAAGATAGTTTCATGAGCTAACTTAAGAGCGTTTAGTTCTTTAGTTAGAAGCTCAATCTTCTCCTTATCATTGTCATTCGTTTTATCTTGATTAGCATGATTAATTGACGTTTCATAATAGTATTCATCACTAGAGTTGTCAACAAGTAAATCATCATCACCTAACAAGTCATCTTAATCACTATTGGAATCAACATACTGGATGTGTTACCTTTGGACCTTTGGCCATGAAGCATCTTCCAATTCCTTCATTTGGTGAATCAAATATGTCGTAGGAGTTGGTTGACACAAGTGCTAGACCGCAACACCTTCATCCCGAGTATATTCGAGTCGGAGTGATAACTTCTCTCGGAGTGATTATCGAGTCGGAGCGGATACCCATTCACCAACATGAGCTTGATGTCTTCGTTTTGTGTAGCTCCTTGATGATTTGTCCTTCCTTTCCGAATCTTTGCTTCTTCGGGATGTTCTTCGTTCATAACGATCATCTCTACTCCTCCTCTCTCTTGGTGGTGATTCTTATCATCTACTTCTTCTCTTGGGTGATTCTTCTCTTCTTTTGTAGGGTGCCGTACACTCATTAGAATAGTGTCTGGGTCTCCCACAATTGTAGCAATTACGCTCTCGACTAGAAGATCTTTTGTCATTGTAGGACCTTGACTTGGAGCTTCTCTCTTTGCTTCTATTCTTATAGAACTTGTTGAAGTTCTTCACCATTAAGCTCAATTCTTCATTGAAGGTTTGTTTCTCAGTTGATGATGTGGGGGCTTCACATGAGGCTTTGTAAGCACCACTTGACTTGTTGTGAAGTTCCTCCTTATCCTTGAGTGACATGTCATGAGCAACAATTCTTCCAATGACTTCCGTTGGCTTGAGATGTTTGTAATTTGGCATCATTTGGATCAATGTGCACATTGTATCATATTTTTCATCCAATGCTCTTAGGATGTTCTTGATGATGAATCTGTCGGTCATCTCTTCACTTCCTAAGCCGGCAATCTCATTTGTGGTAAGAGCAAGCCTAGAGTACATTTCAGCGACACCTTCACCATCCTTCATTTTGAACTTGTCAAAGTCGACTTTGGAGCACATCCAACTTGGATTCCTTGACGGAGTAGGTACCTTCATGCATATCAATCAAAGTATCCCAAATTTCCTTTGCATTCTCAAGACGGCTGATTTTATTGAATGCTTCGGGGCACAATCCGTTGAAGACGATATCACAAGCTTGAGCATTGTATTGCAGCATCTTCAACTCTTCCGCGCTAGCTTCACGGTTCGGTTCTCTCCCATCAAAGAATTCACCTTGCAAGCCAATACACACAATAGCCCAAACAGCGGGGTTATGTCCAAGAATATGCATTTTCATCTTGTGCTTCCAACTAGCAAAATTAGTACCATCAAAGTACGGACCTCTGCGGTGATAATTTCCCTCGCTAGACGACATACTCTCCTAGGTTGTGAAACCAAGGCTATGACCACCAAAATCTATGGAAATCAAAGCAAATGGAGACCAAAGCTCTGATAGCACTTGTAGGATCGAAAGTATGTCTAGAGGGGGGGTGATTAGACTACTTGACCAAATAAAAACTTATCCTTTTCCCAATTTTGGTCTTTGGCAGATTTTAGCTATCTTAGCACAAGTCAAGCAATCTTAACACAATTCAAGCAAACATGCAAAGAGTATGTGAGCAGCGGAAAGTAAAGCATGCAACTTGCAGGAATATAAAGGGAAGGGTTTGGAGAATTCAAACGCAATTGGAGACACGGATGTTTTTGTCGTGGTTCCGATAGGTGGTGTTATCGTACATCCACGTTGATAGAGACTTCAACCCACGAAGGGTAACGGTTGCGCGAGTCCACGGAGGGCTCCATCCACAAAGGTTCCACGAAGAAGCAACCTTGTATATCCCACCATGGTCGTCGCCCACGAAGGACTTGCCTCACTAGCGGTAGATCTTCACGAAGTAGGTGATATCCTTGCCCTTACAAACTCCTTGGTTCAACTCCACAATCTTGTCGTAGGCTCCCAAGTGACACCTAGCCAATCTAGGAGACACCACTCTCCAAGAGTAACATATGGTGTGTTGATGATGAACTCCTTGCTCTTGTGCTTCAAATGATAGTCTCCCCAACACTCAACTCTCTCTCACAGGATTTGGATTTGGTGGAAAGAAGATTTGGGTGGAAAGCAACTTGGGGAAGGCTAGAGATCAAGATTCATATGGTAGGAATGGAATATCTTGGCCTCAACACAAGGGTAGGTGGTTCTCTCTCGGAAAAGTGTATTGGAAGTGTAGGTTCGTTTCGATGGCTCTCTCCATGAATGAAGAGGAGGTGGAGGGGTATATATAGCCTCCACACAAAATCTAACCGTTACACACAACTTGCCAAACTCGGTGGGACCGAATTGTTAAACTCGGTCGGACCAATTCAGCAAATCTAGTTACCGTTAGGATTTTCGGTGGGACCGACATGCAACTCGGTAGGACCGATATGGTTAGGGTTAGGGCATAACATAATCTCAGTGAGACCGATTACACAAACTCGGTGGGACCGATTTTGGTAATAAGCTAACCAGAGAGTTGGTCAGGTAAACTCGGTGGGACCGGTTCGCTCATTTCGGTGGGATCGAAATGTTACGAAAAGGAAATAGGAAGTTTACATTGCAATCTCGGTGGGACCGATCGCTCATCTCGGTGGTACCGAAACGTTACGAAGGGAAACAGAGAGATTACAATCCCATCTCGCTGAGACCGAGATCTCTATCGGTGAGACCGATTTGCCTAGGGTTTGTGGCAGTGGCTATGACATATGAACTCGGTGGGGCCGGATAGAAAGAATCGGTAGGGCCGAGTTTGACTTTTGGTTTGGGTCATATGTGGATGTGAGAAAGTAGTTGAGGGCTTTGGAGCATATCACTAAGCACTATGGAGCAAGAAACTCATTAAGCAACACCTCATCCCTCCTTGATAGTAGTGGCTTTTCCTATAGACTCAATGTGATATTGGATCACTAAAATATAAAAAATATAGAGTCTTGAGCTTTTGAGCTTGAGCCAATCCTTTTATCCTTAGTATTTTGAGGGGTCCACTTTCCTCATCCATGCCATGCCATTCATTGAGCTTTTCCTGAAATGTTCATCTTGGAATAATGTTAGCACAATGAGCTATATGTTGTTAGGAATTACCAAAACCTCCTAGGGATAGTTGCACTTTCAATAGAAAGTGGGGCCATATGACGGATGTCGACAAACAACGCACTCTCAAACGTAGCCTTCAGGCCTCTGACCGAACACCCTCTGTTAAACATGGGTTATTTTTGGACATTTTTTAAATGACTCCAACCTTTGACAGCAAGTGGGCATACACATGGTAGGCATCCATGTTATGTTTGGACGGATTTCGACACCGTATGCAAGTTGCGATATGTGCGGCCATTTACTGGTCTTTTTGATCGAGAAAACTCCAAAAACTGGAAAAGTAGTGAAAAAAGTAAGCAACTTGGCATGGTGACTTGACTTGGTCATATAAGACCATGGGAAAAAATGAGGCTATTTGATGGATGTTAGAAAAAAATGTGCTCTCGAATGGAGCCTTTCTGGCCTCTTCGGGCACCCTACATTGAACATGCTGTTTTTTAACATTCTTGAAATGACTCTAACTTTTGCCATCAGGTTGGCATGTCGATGATGGGCATCCATGTCAGGTTTGAATGAATTTCGACACCACATACATGTTGTTACACGTTCGGTCATTTATCGACCTTTTTTCGTCGAGAAAAATCCAGAAATTACTAAACTTGTTGGAACCCAAATAATTTGGCATGGGGTCTTGAATTGGTCATACAAGGCAAAAGCAAATTGTTCGCAAATTTTTTAAAAATGTTTGGGGCGTTCAAATAATGTTCACGCTGTTCGGAATTTTAAAAATGTTCCTTTTTTCAAAAAAAAAATCTACACAAATGCCAAAAATGTTGGCGGAAATTAAAGGTTTCACTTTTTTGTTCGTATTTTTATATGGTGGCAAAAATTGCTCTGGAGCTCTTAAAAATATGCATAGATGAAAATGCTTTCGTTGAGCAATATGCTTCCGCCACACTACAAAGTATATGATCTCATCGGTCAAAAGGATGTTTTCATGGCACGAAAGCTGTCTTTGCCATGACATAAAATTTGTCTAAAGAAATGTAGTAGATTTTTTTAAGGTAAAAGTGTAGTAGATATTATTGTATGCATCTATCATTGAAAGGTTACTCTCACCAGTTAGCTAGTAGCTTGTTTTCTCAGGTCCTACTTCACGGGATCTCGGATCACATAGGTTGAGTTACCTCCATGGCAACTTAAGTGGGTCTCATACCCACCTCCCTATGTTTTTCTCAAAATATTTTTTTTAACAAATCCTGAAAATGTATACCCTAATTCAGATATTTCAGTTTTATGCCCCCATCGTCCACGTGTAGACCGAAGAGGAACCCTTCGTTCTTTCGTAGGTCGGACCACCTCATCCAACACGTGGTCGAAGATACCTTCTCGGTCACCTATGGGACGAAGAGCGGTCTTTGCTAGGCAGTGGGCCGAAGAGATAACCAAGAGATGACCTTCAGCCGCATCAATACCGAAGAAGTGGTCTTTGTTCAACACATGAACAAAGAAAATGGGATATATCACGGCCGTCTTCTTCCTCTTGACGCTTGCTCATTCCTCTATCTCTCTCTCTTTCCTTTGCGATTTTTGCTGAATCCGCCTCCATTTTGGGACTCAAGATTCTCGTTGCCAGCACTAATTGGTCACGCTGAAGAATGATGTTGTAGGTAGCCTTGTTCTTATGTAGGCCGAATAGGATCACTTCGTCCAATGCGTGGCCGAAGATGCCTTTTCGATCACCTATGGATCGAAAAGTAGCCGGACGGGCCGAAGAGCTGTCTTTCGTTGGGCAGTGAGCCGAAGAGATGACCTTCGACCACGTCAAGACCGAAGAAGTGGTCTTCGTTCAACACATGGACAAAGAATTCGGGATACAGGGCCGCGACCGTCTTCTTCCACCCGGCGCTTGCTCATTCCCCCTCCTCTCTCTCTCTCTCTCTCTCTCTCTCTCGATTTTCGCTGGATCCACCTCCATTTCGCGACTCAAGATTCTCCTTGCCAGCACCAATTGGTTTCACCGGAGGATAGTGTTGTAGGCAGTGTTGGAGGATGCCTTTCAGGTCGGTTCCATCTTATGTTGAATTTGCTGGTTTGAACTTGGAATGAAGTTGTATGGCTAAACCATGTTTGTATTCGTCTGGTCAATCACTTAAGACTGCTCCCGAGCTCCTTCATGACTATGTTTGATGTGGTTTCATTCAATAAATTGGGTGGATTTCAGGAAGAAAAAAAAGAGAGCCACGAGGATGCCATGTGGACCCAAGATGAGGTGGCAACCCACAAAACGATCTCACTCGCCAAATTGCTGGTAGTTCTCCTCTCTGTTCCCGACTTCCCTCCCTTCGCCCCACCTCCCCCCTCCCCTCCCAGATCTGACCCGTGCCGGCAGTCCATAGGGTCCAAGTTATCGTCGCAAACACCAACAACTTCGGTGGGTGCTTCCTTCTACTGCTATAGTATCAAACATTGTTTTGATACATACATTATTTCTGTGGAGACCAATGAAGGTTGAACATCCACCTAGAGCAAATAGCTACACATCTCCACAACTAAACCATGAACTATGTATTGAATTGTCAGTTTGGCGCAAAAAAATCACTGGTTGTCTTAGCAGTACTAGGCTGCCGAAGGCTAACCCTACGTGTGGAGCATATTAGTCACACTTGTGGCCTATTCATGAGCTTACTAGAGATTGCTCTATCTCATAGAATGTGAAAAAAAAACACTAGGGCTCATATAGGTGTGTTATTTCAAAGATTACTCTGTATGATAGCATCCTACTTATACAAGCCTCAGAACACATTAAGACAAAATCAGCCTGCCAAACAGCTCTCGAAAGTACTACATTTTCAACTAAGTGGGCTAGTAAGGTAACTCTCATCAGTTAGCCAGTAGTTTGTTTTCCTAATTGTACTTCATGGGATCTCTAATCACATAGGTTGAGTTACGACATGGCAACTCAGGTGGGTCCCATACCCATCTCCCTCAGATTATGTTTAAGAAATCACAAAAATGTATACCCTAATTTAGATATTTCAGTTTTACGACTCCGCCATCCACGTGTAGTTGAAGAGGATCACTTTGTCTAGCGCGTGGCCGAAGATACCTTTTTGGTCACCCATGGACCAAAAAGTAGCCAGCTTAAGAGCCGTCTTTACTGGGTAGTGCGCCGAAGAGATGACCCTCGGCCACATCAAGACTGAAGTAGTCTTTGTTCAACACACGAACAAAGAATTCGGGATACAGGGCCGCGACCGTCTTCTTCCACCCGACGCTTGTTCATTCCGTGTCTCTCTCTCTCTCTTTCCTTCGTGATTTTCGATGGATCCACCTCCATTTTGCGACTCAAGATTCTCGTTGCCAGCACCATTGGTTTTGCTGAAGAATTATGTTGTAGGTAGTGTTGGAGGATGCCTTTCAGGCTGGTTCCATTTTAGGTTTGATTTGCTGGTTTCAACTTGGAATGAAGTTGTATGGCTAAACCGTGTTTGTATTCGTGTGGTCAATGACTAGACTGCTAGGCGAGCTCCTTCATGACTACGTTTGCTGTGGTTTCATTCAACAAAATGGGTGGATTTCAGAAAGAAAAAAGAGCTACGAGGCTGCCATGTGGACCCAAGATGAGGTGGCAGCCCACAAAACAATCTCACTCGCCAAACTGCTGGTAGTTCTCCTCTCTGTTCCCCGACTTCCTTCCCTTCGCCCCACCTCCCCTCTCCTCCCCTCCCAGATCCGATCCGCCCCGGCGGTCGCCGGCCGGAGCACCGCCATGGCGCTCAGCCTCCGCAAGAAGCAGCTCGGTAAGCTCCGAAGCGTCCCGCGGCGCTCCCCCTGTCCCATCTCCACTGGTGGCCGCCCCCTGATCAACAACTCTGTTGCGTTTCTGATCCAGATTTGATCACGCGGATGCTCCACCTGAACCAGCAGCAGCCGTCGCCGGACGGCGGCGGCGGGGAGGGCGACGAGGAGGCCTACAAGATCCTGGTGATGGACGGGCCCTGCATCTCGCTCCTCTCGCCGGTGCTCCGCGTCGGCGACCTCCGCAAGCACGGCGTCACCCTCCACCTCAACATCGACAAGGCGCGCCAGCAGGTCGCCGACGCGCCCGCGGTCTACCTCGTCCGCCCCACGCCCGCCAACGCCGACCGCATCGCCGCCGACGCCGCCGCGGGGCTCTACGCCTCCTTCCACGTCAACTTCTCCACCTCCGTCCCGCGGCCCGTCCTCGACCGCCTCGCCGCCGCCACCGCCGCGTCCCGCTCCGCGCACCGCGTCGCCCGCGTCGCCGACCAGTACCTCGACTTCGTCTGCCTCGAGGACGGCCTCTTCTCGCTCGCCCAGCCGCGCGCCTATGTCGCCCTCAACGACCCGGCCGCCGCCGATTCCGACATCACCTCGCTCGTCGAGGCCGTCGCGCTCGGCCTCTTCTGCGTCGTCGCCACGCTCGGCGCCGTGCCCATCATCAGGTGCGCCCGCGGCGGGCCTGCCGAGATGGTCGCCGCCGCTCTGGACGCCCGCCTTCGAGATCACCTCCTAGCCAAGCCAAACCTGTTCACCGAGGCTGCATCCAGTGCTGCCTCGTCATTCCAGCGCCCGGTCCTCTGCCTGTTTGACAGGAATTTCGAGTTGTCGGTGGGGATACAGCACGATTGGAGCTACCGTCCGTTGGTCCACGACGTGCTGAGCTTCAAGCTGAACAAGCTCAAGTTGCCAACAGAGAAGTATGATCTGGATGACTCTGACCCATTTTGGGTGGCGAACAGCTGGTCACCATTTCCCAAAGTGGCCGAGGAGATAGAAGCGCAGCTCGCCAAATACAAGCAGGATGTGGACGAGGTGAACCAGCGCACCGGTGGTGGTCGGGATGGGGTTGAGTTTGACGGAACAGATCTCATTGGCAACACCAAGCACCTCATGAATGCGGTGAACTCGCTCCCGGAGCTGACAGAACGGAAGAAGATGATCGATAAACACACGAACATTGCAACTGCGCTGCTTGGGCACATCAAGGAGAGGTCTCTGGATGGATACTACGAGTGCGAGAATGATATGCTCGTGAATGGTACTGTGGATCGGAACATGCTGCTGAGTCTCCTCAGAGGGAAGGGCACCAAGGAGGACAAGCTCCGGCTGGCCGTCACCTACCTGCTATCCTTTGAGGCACCGCTGGCATCTGAACTTGAGCAGGTTGAGGCTGCGCTGCGGGAGTCTGAAGTAGATATGTCTGCATTCCAGTATGTGAAGAGGATAAAGTCGTTGAACACACAGTTTGCTGCTGCATCAAGCACGGCAAGCAGGAGCAACATTGTTGATTGGGCAGAGAAGCTTTACGGACAGTCCATTAGTGCCGTGACAGCAGGCGTGAAGAATCTCTTGTCGGATGGGAGGCAGCTGGCTCTGACCAGGACTGTTGAAGCCCTCATGGAAGGGAAACCAAACCCAGAGGTGGACAACTACCTGCTGTTCGATCCACGGGCCCCTAGATCAGGAACTGGTGGGCAGTTTAGAGGACCCTTCAGAGAAGCAATTGTTTTCATGATTGGTGGTGGAAATTACATCGAGTATAGGAGCTTAGTTGAGCTAGGGCAGCGCTCACAGCCTTCAAAGCATGTCATATATGGAGCAACGGAGATTCTCAATGGGGTGGAGTTTATTCAGCAGCTCGCAGAACTGGGACAGAAAGCGGGATTAGGTGGTGGCAGCAGCAACCTACCACCACAGTAAATATGCTCTTACCAGATGTTTTGATGCTAAGGTGGGATTGTTGAAGCTTCACAGGTTGCAGTAAATAGTCTCTTGCCGACACTTGATGCTACTAAGGAGTGATCCAGGCTGCATAGACTAATGTGTAATGGTATCAAATTTCTCTGTTGTCGGGTTTATGGTGCTGCTTTGAATGAGTTATCAATACAAAGATTTCTTTAAGTAGAGTTCAACTGTTCCAGAAGTCCAATATGTTGAAATGTTCATGTATGCTCGTTTATTTTTGTTTCTTTTTTCTTTTGCCCCCTTTTGAGAAATGTTAGTGGAATCTTGTTTGAACACCCCTACTACAATCATTTCCTGGAATCTTAGAACACCTGTTATGGTTTTTTTTAATATAAAATTGAGTATGTTAGCGTTTCTTATGAATATCAGTCAAATGTTTCTGCTGCTCTGCAGCTTACATATATTCCTTCTGAGACAATATGCATGGTTCACCACTCTGGGGATTTCTGTGCCTGTGGCAGTAGTAACATATAGCAGAAGCGCATATTACTGAAAGCATGCAGCAATGAATTAGTTGCACCTGAATAGAAAGGCATTAACAGCTGTATGTTTCAGGTGAGCTGTGATGTGTGCAGCACAATATATCTTGTTCTGTGGAGTTAAGGGATTAGTATGTAATGGCACATTTTGTGAGGATGTCATCCCTCAGCATGCTATTTTGCTGCATAGCTTTGTTTCCAGAACCCTATTACGCTGATTTTACATATATTTAGGAGAAAATGCTAGAAAGACCATATTATTTTGTGCACAACCTCTGGAATCCAATTCATGGCGTGTAAATGAGGGACTACGACACTACGGGGATATCTAACTGAAGGACTAGGTAATATAGGGGCTGTTTCAGTTGTAATTGTGACTGCAAAATGTATGGAAACACATGAATTAGTTATGTTCTCCGAATGATAATATTACTGAAAGAGCATGATCCTTCCTAGCTGTTAGCTGATACACCATGCAGACTTCTTTTGGTTTTGATCGCGGATGGTTCTCATGTGGTTGCTGATACACCATATGCTGAAGTGGTGGAAGTTATGAAAATGTGTGTGCCACTGTTACTACCGGCCTCTGGTGTCATTCACTTTGTCATGTCTGAGGGTCAGGCCATGCAGGTTCGGTTCTTCACTCCCCCCTTGGTTGCATGTTCACAGCGCTAAATGTACATTCTGGCTAAAGTAATTTATGCTTGTATTGTAATATGCGTGCATCGTTCAAATATGAGTTTTAATGGCTGTCTTTGTGCAGGCGAGTGGCCTGATAGCAAGGTGGGATCTTGTTGACCCATCTACAGTAGGTTTCTGTTCTTTCAATAAGCATTCTGGATCTAATGGTAGGGTACTAGTGCACATATTACACATTGATGGTCCATGGGTAGCAGAAAAAATGTAGGTACGTGCAGAAGCCGACTCACGAAGGTTATTTAAAAATGAACTTTTATATGGCTTAAACGTTTGAAATCCCCACTGTGTGAAATCATACATTTGCACTGCTGAAAAATGCGTTACATTGATTGTGTGTTTTGTGGTAGGGGTTTGGAGATTGGGAGGTGGACGGGTGATTGGGAATGAAAAACTTTACCTGTTGGTACTGATGAGCAGGATGTATTGCAGGCTGAGAATTGGAGCAGCTCCACCTTGCTGGACGACATGCTCTTTGCGCATGTCTGCGTTCAAGAAATCGGTGAGTGGTTTTGTGGAGAACCCTACAGAACATGTGATTGTGCCGGCCATTGGGACAAGTTTTGACTCACTGAGAGAAGTTTATGATTTATACAAACTCTATTATTCGGAGAAAGAGTTTGGGATAAATATTTTCTATGTTATCTTTCCTCTTTGGTCCTTTTCAACATATGTGACCTTTTATGCCTGACCTCAGTCAGAGCTGAGAGAAACGAGCCCTAGATGCAATACTCTGTATTTAGGCAGCACATTTCTTTTCTTCCTTGTAGAACTATAAATGGTAAATGCGGTGTACAAATATCTGTTCGCAGATTACTTCATATTCTTGTGCCATTGTTAACTGTTGCTTGTGGACTCGTTCTGGATGTACTACTAATGTCCACACTAATTGTCATCTACAAGTGCCCTGTGATGCTTTTCAAATGGTGGAAACGACTGATCAAGGATTTGATTGGGAGAGAAGTAGTACTCTTTTAAAAGTGTGCCATTTGTAGGTCTTGCTATTCTTCTCTGGCCATTTGCGGTACTAGGGGTCTGTTCTTGCATCCATACTCTCTAGGTTGAAATGTTGGAAAAATGAAAGCTGTTCACCTATCTAAGCCAGGCTAGTTCGACAAGGAGAACTAAAAAGGCAAAAAAACCTCTAGCACGTGTTACATCATTTAAGAACGACATGGATGAGTTTATCCAATTCACTGTTATCTTTTCTTCATTGATAGCCTAGAATGCTTCTGCGTCTTGTGGCAAATTTCACTTTTGTGCAGTCCAGTAGGAAGAACAAATGTTGAGAATAGGTTATTCGGTTTTGTAATGTCATGCTGCCACGGTCTCGCCCCGCTGCCAGCTGGCACTGCATAGACCTGACGCCTGCTCCTGGTCTTGTTCGTATTTGGAAAATCCATTATTTGCGTTAAAATTAGCAGGGCGAGGTCAGCTTCAGGCCAGAAGCTGGCACGTCACGCCTTTGTTTATTCTTTATTATTTTCCGTTTACATTTTTTCCTTTTGTCATTTTCCCTCTATTGTTCTGTTTTTTTTTCCTTTTCTCTCCCTTTTTTTATTTTTTTCGGCCATCTTTCAAACTTTTGAACATATTTTCTCGAATCTTGAACTATTTTTGAATGTAATGAAATTTTTTAGACGTGAGATTTTTTTTAATTCACGATTTTTTTTAAAATCATGAACATTTTTTAATTAAAGTTTTTTACAAATCTGCAAACATTTTTGGAAAAAAGTGATCATCTTTTTGAAACCCGTGAAAATTTTAAATTTAATCGATGAACATATTTTTCGAAATTGGGGGAACGATTTTGTTAAATTCACGAACAATTCTTTTGTTTAGATGAATATTTTTTGGAATGCATAAACATTTTTCAAATATGTGATTTTGTTTTTATCAGCGAACATTTTTTTTGAATCGATGAACTTGTTTTGTAAATAATGAACATTTTTCAAATACGTGATTTTGTTTTTATCAGCCAAAACTATGTGGTGGTGGGAAGAATATGTTTTATTTGTTGAAAATCACGGTCAATTCATTTGTGTGCACTTATGGTTTGACGGCCGAAATAGGGGACATTCTCTTTTACCGCTCGGGTTTGTGGGCTCTGTTCCGCTGCAGCTGATTTCGGCCATTATAACGCGATTTTCTCGACCCTTATCCCGCTTATATGGGTCGCGGATTTAAGGGGTCTGCTAGAGATGCTCTAATAGAGAGAGGGGAGAAGAGGAGAAAACAACCAGTGACACGTCGGCAATTTTCTCACATTTCTGGTTTTGAGACACAAGGGACTATAGACCCAAAAAAAAGATGAAGGACTAGATGTTGACTTCTTGTGAACTTGAGGGATCAAAAGCATATTCTCTAATCATAATCCTTTTTGGTGCATGTTTGAAGAAATTTTCATAATATTTTTTCCCTTTCTCTTGCAATCACGCTTCTTTTTTACAAATACAGAAACATTATGGAGGCCCTAGTGCAATTGACGCACAATGAGTATTAACGTTAGTAACATATATACTTTTAACAATATATATCATATATCATGAAAACTAAAAATGCATTAACATAAAAACAAAATTTTAGTCGGCAAATAAAGTCTAAATACACCATCTATATGTGATTATATGCTGCAAATATAATTATAATGTACTCAACTATAAATAACTATTGAATAAATACAACGCCATGGTGAAGTGCGTCGAGGAGGAAGGGGGGGGGGGGGCATCTGCCCCCTATCCATGTTGATTTTCTGTTCTGCAAATCATTTTTTTTGTAGTTTTTCAAAGTATGTATATTGGACCTTTATTTAAGATGGGCCCTAGGCCGACACACCTTTTGCCATGGCCTCGGGTCGGCTCTGGACAACAGCTCCATGACATCACCTCCATCGCACAAGCACCTTCTTTCGTCTGTCTTGCGAGGGGCACGCCCAACGGTACAACGAGCCCTTCGATGGCCTTTATAGCTCGATTTTCTCGTGTGTCACGTTGGTCGTGGACTCGGTGTCATCCGGCAGCCCATCCACGCATAGCAGCGGATAAATGCGACAACTTTGCGGTGTTTGCCGGCGTGGAGCTGTGGTGCTGAAGGAATAGGTTGCAATATATTTCTGATAAGGTTTGTTTGTATGGACATAAATATCTCTACTATTAATAAAGGTGAATTGGAGATTGTATGTTTTGGTACGTCCCGGTTTTACTACTGTAAGTTCAATTTTGAACCTCATGCTGACCTTAACTAAGCATGCATACTTTCTGTAAAAATAGAAAAACTAAGCATGTATACTACTGTAATGCAGCATCTCACAATTTTGTCTTCCAAATCGTTATTGCTTTCAGTTCGGTCTAGCATTAATCGGGAGAGATTTCCCATGTGAATCTATATATTCTATACGGGAGGCAAGATAACATGAAATTTTCTTTGTATCCAAAAATTAAATGTCGCTAGGAGTGTACAAATAATAAATTTATAACTGGTAAATCTCTTCAAACTGGATCTGGATGTTTTTCTTTTCTTTTGCAAAACAGTCTCACAAACATGTACTGGAAACAAACGAAATGTCTAGCATGGTAGCTATGCATGGAAGTGGAATCATCAAATGACCCAATCCGGCGCGGCGCAGACGTGGGAGTAACGTTTGCAGCGGTGCTTGATCATGCTCAGCCCTCGGCCGGCCTTGTTGGCCAGCAGCTCCACGCCGGCAAACACCGCAAAGTTGTCGCATTTTCCGTAGTCCCCGCCGCCATCTTTGAACTGCTGCCACTCTCTCGTCTAGAAGAACTTGGCGACCAACAACCTGCAGGAGCCCAGCGGCACGAGGTAGGACGCCACCGGGTTCCACCCCTCGCCCTGCGCCACGTCCTCCCACTCGCCCCTCAGCACGGGCGGCCTCGTCTCGGAAGCGGCGGCGAGGTCGGATGCGCACAGCTTGTTGTTCAGTGACGAGAAGCCGAACCAGAGGCCGTGCTCCGGGACGAACTCGGCGCGGCCGCGGAACGGCAGCGGCCAGTACAACGGCCGGGGCGCCCACGCGCCGCTGCCCGTGTCGAAGGCGTAGGTGCCGGCGCCGGCCGTGGATATCCAGATCTTCGAGTCGCCGACCACCGTGTGCCCCGCTATGTCGCCCAGCTCGCCCTCCACCACCATACTGGACTTGGGGCCGTCGTCGTCTACCGTGGCTTGCCTGTCGTCGTCCATGTCAGAGTAGTCGTCGTCGTCGTCCCAGCGGGTCGGGGGCAGGTAGGGTGGCGGCGGGAGAGATCGCCAGTGCCATGCCATCCGACAGCGGAGGCCGGATTCGCGCCCACGTATGAGGGCCACGAAGCAGCGGCGGGGGTCTCGCCGAGGTTTCTGTCAGCGCCCCTGCCGTACCCAGCACTAATGACGGGCCAAGCCCACACGGCAGCAGCTGGCGTGACACCACTGCTGCCCAACCAGCACCGCGGGCTCGCAGGCCGAACGCCCGCGTCATTGGACCCGAGTGGACTAAGTGAAGCCCAGGCGAGGCGACCAGGCGAGGCGACCACGACAGCGGCTACCCTAGTTCCATTCCCCTCTCTGTAATCACAATTCCCCTTATAATTGAGATACTGGATTCGAATTCGTGAGTAAGATCAAGCTAGTTCGAGGAATCCCTACTCTGTACCTTACATCTGGTATCAGAGACCAATCCCACCCCCTTCCACCGTCCACTCTGGCCAAGATCATCGAGACGCGGCGACTGCGCCAAGCACGATCACAGCTCGTCGCCATGGATCCAACCGTGGAAGCCTTCCTCGACCGCCTCGACAACACGCTCAAGGCCCAGAACAAGGCCATCGTCGAGATCCAGGCGTCCTGACCAAGACCGACGAACTTCGTCCATCGGGCGACCCGATCTGGAGAAGCGCGTCTCCGATCTGGGCGACGCGGTGGCGGCGCTCCAACTAGCGCAGAAAAAGGAGATCGAGGGAAATCGAGCGCCCGCATCGAGCTACATCCCGCCAGCGACGACCGGCACCCATCTCGGGGCCGGAACCGGCGCGGCCGTTGCTCCTCAAGGGCCAAATGGCCACGACGTCTTCAACCTACCACGGGGGCCCCTGGCGGTGTCGTTCCAGACGTCGCCCCCGCCCCCGGCATCGGGTCAGTTCAATTCCCTAGCGCAATCCCCTTCCTCGTTGTCTCCCTTCGCGCATGCTAGTCAGCTCCTCTCAGGGCTGGGACAAACGCACCCGTCCATCTCGTTTCCTCAATTCACGGGCGACAAACCGAATCTGTGGAAAACATTGTGCGAGCAATACTTCCAGATGTTTGGAATTTTACCATCGTTTTGGGTCCCCATGGCAGCTCTGAATTTTTCCGGGGCAGCCTCTGTTTGGTTACAGTCCATTCAGAAACGACTTGGGGATTATGATTGGGATGCTTTTACCACTCTCCTTTGTACTCGTTTTGGGCGCGATCGACATCAAACGCTGATCATGCAGTTTTACACTGTCCGCCAAACGGGTTCAGTCGCGCAATACGTAGAGCAATTTGAACTGATCATTAATCATCTCTCTTCATATTCTGACACAATTCATCCCTTCTATTTCTTGACCCGTTTTGTCAAGGGGCTCCGGAAGGACATACGAGCGGTGGTACTTGTCCAGAGGCCGCCGGACTTGGACACCGCGTGCGCGCTGGCCTTGCTTCAGGAGGAAGTGGCTGACGGCGCCTTCCGCAACCTGCCGCGCCCACCGGACGCGGCGCCGGGCACGGGCACGCCCTTGCCCTTGCCTCCTCCTCCGACACGCCTGGTGCCTGCTGCACCTGCAACGGATCGTCGGGGCACCGAGGCTGCTCGAGCGCTGAAGGAAATGTGCCCTAGAGGCAATAATAAAGTTATTATTTATTTCCTTATATCATGATAAATGTTTATTGTTCATGCTAGAAATGTATTAACCGGAAACATAATACATGTGTGAATACATAGACAAACGGAGTGTCACTAGTATGCCTCTACTAGACTAGCTTGTTAATCAAAGATGGTTAAGTTTCCTGACCATAGACAAAGGAGTTGTCATTTGATTAACAAGGTCACATCATTGGTTGAATGATCTGATTGACATGACCCATTCCATTAGCTTAGCACCCGATCGCTTAGTATGTTGCTATTGCTTTTATCCATGACTTATACATGTTCCTATAACTATGAGATTATGCAACTCCCGTTTGCGGAGGAACACTTTGGGTACTACCAAACGTCACAACGAATCGGGTGATTATAAAGGAGTATTACAAGTGTCTCCAAAGGCAGATGTTGGGTTGGCGATTTCGAGATTAGGATTTGTCACTCCGATTGTCGGAGAGGTATCTCTGGGCCATCTCGGTAATGCACATCACTATAAGCCTTGCAAGCAATGTAGCTAATGAGTTAGTTACAGAATGATGCATTACGGAACGAGTAAAGAGACTTGCCGATGCTTGAGATTGAACTAGGTATTGGATACCGACGATCGAGTCTCGGCAAGTAACATACCGATGACAAAGGGAACTACGATGTTGTTATGCGGTTCGACCGATAAAGATCTTCAGAGAAATGTAGGAACCAATATGGGCATCCAGGTCCCGCTTATTGGTTATTGACCGGAGATGTATCTCGGTCATGTCTACATTGTTCTCGAACCGTAGGGTCCGCACGCTTAAGGTTTCGATGACGGTTATATTATGAGTTTGTGTATTTTGATGTACCAAGGAGTTCGAGTCCCGGATGTGATCACGGACATGACGAGGAGTCTCGAAATGATCGAGAAATAAAGATTGATATATTGACGGCTATATTCGGACTCGGAAAGGTTAGGAAGTTTCCGGATAAAACGAGTGCCGGAGGGTTACCGAACCCCGGGAAGTAATGGGCCTTATTGGGCCAAGAGGGAGAGAGAGGGCTGCGCCGGGAGGTGGCGCCCCCCATGGGGAGTCCGAATTGGACAAGGAGGGGGCGCGCCCCCTTCCCTCTTCCTCTCCTCTCCTTCCTTCCCCTTCCTCCTTCCTAGTTGGACTAGGAAAGGGAGTCCTACTCCCACTAGGAGGAGGACTCCCCCTCCTGGCGCCTCCTAGGGCCGGCCGGCCCTCCCCTTGCTCCTTTATATCAAGGCAGGGGGCACCCCATGACACACAAGTTGATCCTTGAGATCATTCCTTAGCCGTGTCGGTGCCCCTCCACCATATTCCACCTCGGTCAAATCGTAGCAGTGCTTAGGCGAAGCCCTGCGTTAGTAGAACATCAAGATCGTCACCACGCCCGTCGTCTTGACGAACTCTCTCTCCCGGAGCTTTGCCGGATCGGAGCCCGAGGAGCGCCACCGAGCTGTACGTGTGCCAAGAACTCGGAGGTGCCGGAGTAACGGTGCTTGGATCGGTTGGATCGCGAGGAGAACGTCGACTACTTCCTCTACGTTGTGATTGCTTCCGCTTGGTCTCACGAGTGCGTGACAACACTCTCCCCTCTCGTTGCTATGCATCACCATGATCTTGGCGTGTGCGTGGGAAATTTTTTGAAATTACTACGTTCCCAACAAAGTGGCATCCGAGCCTAGGTTTTTATGGTTTGATGTTTTGCACGAGTAGAACACAAGTGAGTTGTGGGCGATACAAGTCATACCGCCTACCGGCATGTCATACTTTGGTTCAGCGGTATTGTGAGATGAAGCGGCCCGGACCGACATTACGCAGACGCTTACGCGAGACTGGTTTCACTGCTACGAGCACTCGTGCTTAAAGGTGGCTGGCGGGTGTCTGTCTCTCTCTCACTTTAGTTGAACTGAGTGTGGCATACGCCCGGTCCTTGAGAAGGTTAAACGGAGTCTATTTGACGAAGTATCGTTGTGGTCTTGATGCGTAGGTGAGATTGGTTCTTGCTTAAGCCCGTAGCAGCCACGTAAAATTTGCAACAACAAAGTAGAGGACGCCTAACTTGTTTTTGCAGGGCATGTTGTGATGTGATATGGTCAAGACGTGATGCTATATTTTATTGTATGAGATGATCATGTTTTGTAACCGAAGTTATCGGCAACTGGCTGGAGCCATATGGTTGTCGCTTTATTGTATGAAATGCAACGCCCTGTAATTGCTTTACTTTATCACTAAGCGGTAGCGATAGTCGAGAAGCAATAGATGGCGAAACGACAACGATGCTACGATGGAGATCAAGGTGTCGCTACCGGTGACGATGGTGATCACGACGGTGCTTCGAGATGGAGATCACAAGCACAAGATGATGATGGCCATATCATATCACTTATATTGATTGCATGTGATGTTTATCCTTTATGCATCTTATTTTGCTTGGTTGACGGTAGCATTTTAAGATGATCTCTCACCTAAATTATCAAGTAGTGTTCTCCCTGAGTATGCACCGTTGCCAAAGTTCGTCGTGTCGAGACACCACGTGATGATCGGGTGTGATAAGCTCTCACGTCCATCTACAACGGGTGCAAGCCAGTTTTGCACACGCAGAATACTCGAGTTATACTTGACGAGCCTAGCATATGAAGATATGGCCTCGGAACACGGAGACCGAAAGGTCGGCGTGAATCATATAGTAGATATGATCAACATAAGATGTTCACCATTGAAAACTACTCCATCTCACGTGATGATCGGTTATGGTTTAGTTGATTTGGATCACGTGATCACTTAGATGACTAGAGAGATGTCTGTCTAAGTGGGAGTTCTTAAGTAATATGATTAATTGAACTTAAATTTATCATGAACTTAGTACTGATAGTATCTTGCTTGTCTATGTGCATTTATAGATAGATGGCTCGTGCCGTTGTTCCGTTGAATTTTAATGCGTTCCTTGAGAAAGCAAAGTTGAAAGATGATGGTAGCAATTACACGGACTGGGTCCGTAATCTGAGGATTATCCTCATTGCTGCCTGAAGAGTTACGTCTGGATGCACCGCTAGGTGCCGAACTGCCGCCGATGCAACCGACGGCGTTAAGAACGTCTGGCGAGCAAAGGCGATGACTACTCTATAGTTCGATGTGCCATGCTTTACGGCTTAGAACCGGGTCTTCAACGATGTTTTGAAAGTCATGGAGCATATGAGATGTTCCAGGAGTTGAAGTTGATATTTCAACAGAATGCGGATTGAGAGATATGAAGTCTCCAATAAGTTCTATAGCTGCAAGATGGAGGAGAATGGGTGCATCGGTGAGCACATACTCGTAATGTCTGGTATTACAATCACTTGACTCAACCGGGAGTTGATCTTCCGGATGATTGTGTCATTGATGTAATTCTTCAATCAACGCCACCAAGCTACAAAGGCTTCGTGATGAACTATAATATGCAAGGGTTAGTAAAGACTATGCTCGAGCTCTTCGCAATCTTTGAAGGCTGCAGAGGTAGAAATCAAGAAGGAGCATCAAGTGTTGATGGTCAATAAGACCACTAGTTTCAAGAAGAAAGGCAAAGGGAAGAAGAAGGGAAACTTCAAGAAGAACAGCAAACAAGTTGCTGCTCAGGAGAAGAAACCCAAGTCTGGACCTAAACCTGAAATCGAGTGCTTCTACCGCAAGCGGTAGTCCTTTGGAAGCGGAACTGCCCCAAGTATTTGGCGGATAAGAAGGATGGCAAGGTGAACAAAGGTATATGTGATATACATGTTATTGATGTGTACCTTACTAGAGCTCGCAGTAGCACTGGTATTTGATCTTGGTTCTGTTGCTAATATTTGCAACTTCGAAACAGGGACTACGGATTAGCTTAACACTGGCAAAGGACGAGGTGACGATGCGCGTGGGAAATGGTTCCAAAGTCGATGTGATCGCGGTCGGCACGCTACCTCTACATCTACCTTCGGGATTGATTTTAGACCTAAATAATTGTTATTTGGTGCTAGCGTTGAGCATGAACATTATATCTGGATCTTGTTTGATGCGAAACGGTTATTCATTTAAATCAGAGAATAATGGTTGTTCTATTTATATGAATAATATCTTTTATGGTCATGCACCCTTGACGAGTGGTCTATTTTTAATGAATCTCGATAGTAGTGATACACATATTCATAATGTTGAAACCAAAAGATGCAGAGTTGATAATGATGGTGCAACTTATTTGTGGCACTGTCGTTTAGGTCATATCGGTATAAAGCGCATGAAGAAACTCCATACTGATGGACTTTTTGAGTCACATGATTATGAATCACTTGGCACTTGCGAACCATTCCTCATGGGCAAGATGACTAAAACCCCCTTCTACGGTACTATGGAGAGAGCAATGATTTGTTGGAAATCATACATACGAGATGTATGTGGTCCAATGAATATTGAGGCTCGTGGCGGATATCGTTATTTTCTCACCTTCACAGATGATTTAAGCGAGATATAGGTATATCTACTTAATGAAACATAAGTCTGAAACATTTGAAAAGTTCAAAGAATTTCAGAGTGAAGTTGAAAATCATCGTAATAAGAAAATAAAGTTTCTACGATCTGATCGTGGAGGCGAATATTTGAGTTACGAGTTTGGTCTACATTTGAAACAATGCGGAATATTTTCGCAACTCAC
The DNA here is from genome assembly GCA_021605145.1 of Aegilops bicornis. Lineage (NCBI taxonomy): Eukaryota > Viridiplantae > Streptophyta > Magnoliopsida > Poales > Poaceae > Aegilops > Aegilops bicornis. Next base: position 97,325,455 of record CM038673.1, read on the forward strand.
GCCACCCGGAACACCACAGCGCAATGGTGTGTCCGAACGTCGTAATCGCACTTTACTAGATATGGTGCGATCTATGATGTCTCTTACAATTTTACCGCTATCGTTTTGGGGTTATGCTCTTGAGACGGCCGCATTCACGCTGAATAGAACACCATCAAAATCCGTTGAGACGACACCTTATGAACTATGGTTTAGCAAGAAATCAAAGTTGTCGTTTCTTAAAGTTTGGGGATGCGATGCTTATGTGAAAAAGCTTCAACCTGATAAGCTCGAACCTAAATCGGAGAAATGTGTCTTCATAGGATACCCAAAGGAGACAGTTGGGTACACCTTCTATCACAGATCCGAAGGCAAGACATTTGTTGCTAAGAATGAATCCTTTCTAGAGAAGGAGTTTCTCTCGAAAGAAGTGAGTGGGAGGAAAGTAGAACTTGATGAGGTAATCTGTACCTTCTCCCTTATTTGAAAGTAGTTTATCACATAAACCGGTTTCTGCGACATCTACACCAAATAGTGAGGAAGTTGATGATGTTGATCATGAAACTTCAGATCAAGTTACTACAGAAACTCGTAGATCAACCAGAGTAAGATCCGCACTTGAGTGGTACGGTAATCCTGTTCGGAAGTCATGCTACTAGATCATGATGAACCTACGAACTATGAAGAAGCGATGGTGAGCCCAGATTCGCAAAATGGCTTGAGGCCATGAAATCTGAGATGGGATCCATGTATGAAAACAAAGTGTGGACTTTGATTGACTTGCCCGAGGGTCGGCAAGCAATAGAAAACAAGTGGATCTTCAAGAAGAAGACCGACGCCGACGGTAATATTATCGTCTACAAAGCTCGACTTGTCGCAAAGGGGTTTCGACAAGTTCAAGGGATTGACTACGATGAGACCTTCTCACCCGTAGCGATGCTTAAGTCTGTCCGAATCATGTTAGCAATTGCCGCATTTTATGATTATGAAATTTGGCAAATGGATGTAAAGACTGCATTCTGAATGGGTTTACGGAAGAAGAGTTGTATATGATGCAACAGAAGGTTTTATCGATCCAAAGGGAGCTAACAAAGTGTGCAAGCTCCAATGATCCATTTATGGACTGGTGCAAGCATCTCGGAGTTGGAATAAACGCTTTGATAGTGTGATCAAAGCATTTGGGTTTATACGTACTTTTGGAGAAGCCTGTATTTACAAGAAAGTGAGTGGGAGCTCTGTAGCATTTACGATATTATATGTAGATGACATATTACTGATCGGAAATGATATAGAATTTCTGGATAGCATAAAGGGATACTTGAACAAGAGTTTTTCGATGAAAGACCTCGGTGAAGCTGCTTACATATTAGGCATAAAAATCTATAGAGATAGATCAAGACGCTTAATTGGACTTTCACAAAGCATATACCTTGACAAGATTTTGAAGAAGTTCAAAATGGATCAAGCAAAGAAAGGGTTCTTGCTCAGTATTGCAAGGTATGAAGTTGAGTAAGACTCAATGCCCGACCACCGCAGAAGATAGAGAGAAAATGAAAGATGTTCCCTATGCCTCAGCCATAGGCTCTATCATGTATGCAATGCTGTGTACTGCAGACTGATGTGTGCCTTGCTATAAGCTTAGCAGGAGAGGTACCAGAGTGATCCAGAGTGGATCATCGACAGCGGTCAAGAACATCCTGAAGTACACGAAAAGGACTAAGGATATGTTTCGTATATGGAGGTGACAAAGAGCTCATCGTAAACGGTTACGTTGATGCAAGCTTTGACACTGATCCGGACGATTCTAAATCGCAAACCGGATACGTATTTACACTAAACGGAGGAGCTGTCAGTTGGTGCAGCTCTAAACAAAGCGTCGTAGCGGGATCTACATGTGAAGCGGAATACATAGCAGCTTCGGAAGCAGCTAATGAAGGAGTCTGGATGAAGGAGTTCATATCCGATCTAGGTGTCATACCTAGTGCATCGGAACCAATGAAAATCTTTTGTGACAATACTGGAGCAATTGCCTTAGCGAAGGAATCCAGATTTCACAAGAGAACAAAACACATCAAGAGACGCTTCAATTCCATCCGGGACTTAGTCCGGTGGGAGACATAGAGATTTGCAAGATACATACGGATCTGAATGTAGCAGACCCGTTGACTAAGCCTCTTCCACGAGCAAAACATGATCAACACCAAGACTCCATGGGTGTTAGAATCATTACTTGTTTAATCTAGATTATTGACTCTAGTGCAAGTGGGAGACTGAAGGAAATGTGCCCTAGAGGCAATAATAAAGTTATTATTTATTTCCTTATATCATGATAAATGTTTATTGTTCATGCTAGAAATGTATTAACCGGAAACATAATACATGTGTGAATACATAGACAAACGGAGTGTCACTAGTATGCCTCTACTAGACTAGCTTGTTAACAAAGATGGTTAAGTTTCCTGACCATAGACAAAGGAGTTGTCATTTGATTAACAAGGTCACATCATTGGTTGAATGATCTGATTGACATGACCCATTCCATTAGCTTAGCACCCGATCGTTTAGTATGTTGCTATTGCTTTTATCCATGACTTATACATGTTCCTATAACTATGAGATTATGCAACTCCCGTTTGCGGAGGAACACTTTGGTACTACCAAACGCCACAACGTAACTGGGTGATTATAAAGGAGTATTACAAGTGTCTCCAAAGGCAGATGTTGGGTTGGCGTATTTCGAGATTAGGATTTGTCACTCCGATTGTCGGAGAGGTATCTCTGGGCCATCTCGGTAATGCACATCACTATAAGCCTTGCAAGCAATGTAGCTAATGAGTTAGTTACGTAATGATGCATTACGGAACGAGTAAAGAGACTTGCCAGTAACGAGATTGAACTAGGTATTGGATACCGACGATCGAGTCTCGGCAAGTAACATACCGATGACAAAGGGAACTACGTATGTTGTTATGCGGTTCGACCGATAAAGATCTTCTTAGAAAATGTAGGAACCAATATAGGCATCCAGGTCCCGCTATTGGTTATTGACCGGAGATGTATCTCGGTCATGTCTACATTGTTCTCGAACCGTAGGGTCCGCACGCTTAAGGTTTCGATGACGGTTATATTATGAGTTTGTGTATTTTGATGTACCAAGGAGTTCGAGTCCGGATGTGATCACGGACATGACGAGGAGTCTCGAAATGATCGAGAAATAAAGATTGATATATTGGACGGCTATATTCGGACTCCGGAAAGGTTCCGGAAGTTTCCGGATAAAACCGGAGTGCCGGAGGGGTTACCGGAACCCCCCGGGGAAGTAATGGGCCTTATTGGGCCAAGAGGGGAGAGAGGGCTGCGCCAGAGGTGGCGCGCCCCCATGGGGAGTCCGACTGGACAAGGAGGGGGCGCGCCCCTTCCTCTTCCTCTCCTCTCCTTCCTTCCCCTTCCTCCTTCCTAGTTGGACTAGGAAAGGGGAGTCCTACTCCCACTAGGAGGAGGACTCCCCCTCCCTTGGCGCCTCCTAGGGCCGGCCGGCCTCCCCTTGCTCCTTTATATCACGGGGCGGGGGCACCCCATGACACACAAGTTGATCCTTGAGATCGCTCCTTAGCCGTGTGCGGTGCCCCCTCCACCATATTCCACCTCGGTCAAATCAGCAGTGCTTAGGCGAAGCCCTGCGTTGGTAGAACATCAAGATCGTCCCCACGCCGTCGTGCTGACGGAACTCTCTCCCCCCGGAGCTTTGCTGGATCGTAGCCCGAGGAGCGTCACCGAGCTGTACGTGTGCCAAGAACTTCGGAGGTGCCGGAGTAACGGTGCTTGGATCGGTTGGATCGCGAGGAGAACGACGACTACTTCCTCTACGTTGTGATTGCTTCCGCTTCGGTCTACGAGGGTACGTAGACAACACTCTCCCCTCTCGTTGCTATGCATCACCATGATCTTGCGTGTGCGTAGGAAATTTTTTGAAATTACTACGTTCCCCAACAGACACGTCAAAGATCAAGGCCCTCAGAGACTACCGCTGCGCGCGGGGGTTGTGTTTCAAGTGTGGAGAGCGCTGGGGACAAGATCATGTCTGCCCGACCACAGTCCAATTGCACGTTGTAGAATAAATGCTCGAGCTATTCGGCGTTGAAACCAGCAGCAAGGCCAAGGGGGAAATGCAACAAGTTCACGCAATTTCGCGCCCAGCTCTTGATGGTGGTGTGTCACCCAAAGCGTTCCAGTTGCTAGCAACCATGCAAGATCAAGAGGTGCTCATTTTGGTGGACAGTGGGAGTTCCACATCGTTCATCAACCAGCGTTTGGCCGAACGCTTGTCAGGGGCCCGAGCCCTGCGCCAACCATGTCGAGTCAAAGTAGCTGATGGAGGTGAACTGGTCTGTTCGGCATCTATCCCCGATTGCCAGTGGTCGTCGCAAGGGCTAGAATTTGTCACGGATATGAAGATTCTGCCGCTCGGAGTGTATGACGCCATTCTGGGGATGGATTGGCTGGAGCAACACAGCCCGATGACCGTGGATTGGAGGAACAAGCACTTGCGTATCCCAACAGCTCGGGCCAGCCAGTTTGTTTGGGCACGAAGCGCAGTCCAACCAGTGCCATATCATCAACAGTGCTCAGCTGCAACAACTGCATCGACAGGGAGCTCTGTTGCATCTCTGTCTGCTCTACCCAATCAACGAGAAGACAAAAAACTCGGTGCCTGAAGCCCCTGGGCTGCACCAGTTACTGGCAGAATTTGAGGATGTGTTTGAGGAGCCGCAGGGGCTACCTCCCCGTCGGGCTTGTGATCATAAGATTCCTCTCATGCCGGGGGCGCAACCTGTTAACATTAGACCCTATCGTCATAAACCAGAACACAAGTCAGAGATCGAACGACAAGTCCAAGAACTGCTGCAGTCCAGAGTAATTCAGCGCAGCCACAGCACCTTATCTTCTCCCGTCATATTGGTTAAGAAGAAAGACGGCACATGGAGAATGTGCGTCGATTACAGACACCTCAACGCAATGACACACGTCAGCAAGTTTCCTGTTCCGATTATTGAAGAACTGTTGGATGAGTTGCACGGTGCAGTGTGGTTCTCCAAGCTGGATTTGCGCGCGGGGTACCATCAAGTTCGTTTGGCCGAAGGGGAGGAATTTAAAATAGCTTTCCAAACCCACTCAGGTCATTAGGAATTCAAAGTGCTTTCGTTTGGACTGGCGGGAGGACCTGGTACCTTTAATGGAGCAATTACAGAAATGATGCACCCCCTCTTGAGGCACCGTGTCTTGCTTTTCTTCGACGACATCCTTGTTTTTAGCAAGACTTGGGAGGATCACTTAGCTCACCTCCGACAGGTTCTCGAACTTCTGCGCAGAGACCAATGGAAAGTGAAGGAGTCCAAGTGTGAATTTGGGCAGCGACAATTATCTTATTTGGGACATGTGATCAGCGGTGAAGGAGTGGCCACCGACCCAGGGAAGATTCAAGCAGTGGAAGCATGGCCAACCCCTACGGATGCGAAGAGGTGCGCCGTTTCTTGGGATTGGCAGGTTATTACCGCAGATTTGTGCGCGGATTCGGCATCATAGCTCGTCCCCTGTTTAATCTTTTGAAGAAGGGCGTTCCATTTGTGCAGACAGAGAACACCAACCAAGCTTTTACCCTTCTCAAAAAGCAGCTGGTGTCGGCGCTGGTGTTGGCAATGCCAAACTTTAGTAAACCCTTCACGATCGAGACTGACGCATGCGACAAAGGTATCGGGGCAGTTTTGCAACAGGAGGGGCACCCAATTGCATTCATGAGTAAAGGCTTGAGCCCTCGTTATCAAGGCATGTCAACTTATGAAAAGAGTACACGCTATTGTGGTTCTTTGTCGATCAATGGCGACCCTACCGCAACACGCCGAGTTTGTCATCTTCACGCACCGTAAAAGTCTTATTCATCTCGAAGAGCAGCGTTTGACAACGCTCGCAACAGCAAGACGCTTACCAAGCTGCTGGGGTTGCGGTATGTCATTCGGTACAAGAAAGGGTCGGACAACACTGCGCAGACGCGCTGTCGCATTCGCGGTCTCCAGAACTGCTATTTGATATCACTTCATGTCAACCTAGTTGGTTGGATGACGTGCTGGCCAGCTATAACTGCAATCCCGGTAGCGAAACTACTTCAAAGAACTTGCACTGCGAGAGGACCCCAAGAAACGCTTCGCCCTACAGAATGGCATACTGTACTTTCGAGACCGAATCTGGCTCGGGGGTTCGACGGCTTTACAGCAACGCATCATCTCAGCTTTCCATGACAGCCCCATGGGGGGCCACAGCGGGTTTCCAGCCACTTTCAGGCGCATTCGTCGTCTGTTTGCGTGGCCTAAGATGAAGGTGCACATCTTGCAATACGTCCGATGCTGCCCAGTCTGCCAACAGGCCAAACCTGACAGGTCAGCATCCCCAGGACTGCTTGAGCCACTACCAATACCAAAGCAGCCGTGGGACATGATTACCATGGATTTTATAGACGGCCTACCACAGTCGGGCAAGTTCAATTGTCTCTGGGTGGTTGTCGACAAGAGGACCAAGTTCGCTCACTTCCTGCCGTTGGCGCATCCTTACACAGCCTCAAAGGTGGCGCTACTATACATGTCCAGCATCTACAGTGTTCATGGGTTCCCTGCTTCGATCGTGTCAGATAGAGACCCAGTCTTCACCAGCAATTTCTGGCGTGAGCTTTTCAAGTATGCCGGCACAGATTTGAGGATGAGTTCAGCGAATCACCCGCAAACTGACGGCCAGACGGAGAGGGTGAACCAATGTGTTGAGACTTACCTGCGTTGCTTTGTTCATGCTTGCCCGGGCGCCGGAGTCATCGGATCCCGTTGGCGCAGATTGGTACAACTCCTCGGACCACTCGAGCATCGGCATGTCTCCGTTCAAAGCTATGTTCGGGTACGAACCAAGACAATGGGGACTGGCACCCACGTCTGACTGCACGGTTCCGTCCCTCCACGCATGGTTGGACGAGCGAGCGCTGATCCAGGATCTCCTACAGCAGCACTTGCATCGGGCGCAACAGCACATGAAGGCGCAGGCTGACAAACGCCGGTCACCGCGCGTCTTCGAGGTGGGTGAACCTGTCTATCTCAAGCTGCAGCCATATATACAAACCTCGGTGGCGAGAAGGGCAAACCACAAGCTCTCCTTCAAGTACTACGGACCATTCCCGATCATCGCCAAGATAAATGACGCTGCCTACAAGTTGGAGCTGCCAGCGCACTCGCAAGTGCACCCCGTGTTTCACGTGTCCCAGCTACGCCGCTGCCTTGGCCCGGGTACGCAAATCTCTGATGTTCTTCCCCAACATACTGACGTTCCAGTGGTACCAGTCGCAGTTCTGCAGCAACGCTGGCGTCGGAAGAACGGGACCCTCGTGGAGCAGGTCCTGATACGATGGTCGAACACATCAGCTTTGGAAGACACTTGGAAGGACAAGGTGGCGTTGCAGGCGCGCTTCCCTGGCGCAGAGGCTTGGGGGCAAGCCTCATCCCAAGGAGGAGGGGATGTCAGCGCCCCTGCCGTACCCAGCACCAGTGACGGGCCAAGCCCACACGGCAGCAGCTGGCGTGACGCCACTGCTGCCCAACCAGCACCGCGGGCTCGCAGGCCGAACGCCCGCGTCATTGGGCCTGAGTGGACTAAGTGAAGCCCAGGTGAGGCGACCAGGCGAGGCGACCACTACTTAAGGCGAACCCCACCGACTGGATCGACATCCAGTGGATCAAGGCGAACACGGCGGCGGCTACCCTAGTTCCATTCCTCTCTTTGTAATCACAATTCCCCTTTATAATCGAGATACTGGACTCAAATTCGTGAGTGAGATCAAGCTAGTTCGAGGAATCCCTACTCTTGTACCTTACAGTTTCCGATCCATGACGTACAGGCGGCTGTCACCGACGGGGAAAAAGATGGGCTCAACCTTTGGAGCGCGCAGCGTGGGGATGGTGCTCAGGGTCTGCGAGGAGGCGGAGTAGAGGGCGGCGCTACCCTCGCAGTCCACGGCGAGGACGCTCTTCTCGCCAACGGGCATGAAATCCATGTCTTGAGGTTCCGTGTCCGGTCCGAGGAAGGTCATGGCCGGTGGGGGCGGCTGGAATTCCTCCATCGTCGTCGTTCCATCGTCCGGGCCGCTTTTTTTGGTTGGGTCATGGAAGAAGGTCGATGGGTCGATGGGGTGCAGCGTGTAGGCTTGGCGGCCGCCGATGGTGGCGCGGGCTATCAGATGCACAAGCCGGCGGTTCATCATCGCCGGCCGGCCGAATCTGGATTAACTTGCACGTATTGCATGTTGCCAAGATGACGCAGTCAAAGATCTACTCTGCGCCACCCGGTATTTGAGGGCGCAACCTCCGGAGAAAATCACGTCATGCAGAAGCCGCCAGATCAAAACATAAATGTTGTCTTCATACTTCTTTCCTTTTTCTTATACATTTTTAATGTTTTTGAGGAAAGAAAAGATCCTTGGTAACAAAGAAGTTGTTCATTTGTGTAATTATTTGGTTCATAGAACTTTTATTTTTGTTCATAATAGTTACGGATGGATACGGTCAAAAAATAATAATATGGCCACAGTGAACACAAACTATGACTAGAGCGAAATAATTTCGTTACTTGCAGTGGACAAATTGTTCGACAAACTAGCACAGGAGCCCGCACACATACATACATTATTCGTTGTGCTAACAATATGTTTGTAAATTAAAGTATGATCTCATGTAAACATATTATTTTATTAAAATGCATGTCTTTTCTTTACGGAAATGTTAACGCTCACACGTGTGGGCGTTGACCATCTCGACCACACGCATTCATCACCGTACAGTACTATATGCACGAATCTTGACACAATCTGTCCGATTTTCTATGCCACGTAGGACAAGGCGTGTGTGTGGTGTGTGACATAGTTCGCCCACACATCCATTTTATCACACGGAGGGGCCGGTGTGTGGGCGTTTAGCAGTTCACCCACACACCAGTTTTCAGTCACGCACAAGGGCTGGTGTTTGGGTGTTTGCCATCTCGCTCACACGTCCGCCTCCTCTCCCACACCCAAGCTGCCAGTTGCCGTGCGTTTTGCAGTGTACATGGCAACTGTCCTACTGTGATTGCAAGCAGATGACAACTCTCCCTTTTTTTTACCCGAACATGTCAGTTGCCATATGTTTTGCATGGTACATGGCAAACTGCCCTAGCGTGCACGTAAGCATATGGCAACTCTTTCTTTTTACATGGCAACTGCCCTAACGTGCTTGTGAGCACATGACAACTCTCTCTTTTACCCGAACATGTTTTTTTGTCATGCCATTTTTTCAGTGCTACATGGCAACTGCCTAGTGTTAGTAGGTGGCAACTCCTAAAGTTTTGAAATCATGGCAACTGCAGTAGACCAAACCACACATGGCAACAACTGTAGTTGTCCAAAAAATGGCAATCTGGAACTTTGACCTGAGATGGCAACTGCAGTTGAGCAGACATGGCAACTGTAGTTGTCCGACATGGCAACCGTAGTCAGCGACATGGCAACTGCACTTAAACGAACATAGACGAGGGTTCGACCCATGGTAACTGCGTGCGCGCGGTAAAGTGTCATGTGGGGTGTGCGGGACCACGAGGTACGAGGCCTGACGTACCGGGCGTATGGGCGTTATCTATTTCGCCCACACGCACGCGTATAAGAGGGACCGGGAGGAAAAAAAAGACGTGTGGGTGCTAGTTATTTTGCCCACACACAAGCGTGTGGGCTGGTCCTCTTAGGCACCACACAGAACGTGTGGGCAGATCCCTTAACGCCCACACGTGTGGCAGTTATCGGCATCCTTTCTTTACTCCCTTATTTATATTTTTCCTGGAGTCATTTAGTCGCGTTTTATCAGCTTCTAGATGTATTTTGAACTGAAAAACACATAATTATTTATTCATATTCATTGGCCCTCTTAAATATTACTCCATCTGTAAAGAATTATAAGATCATTTACATTACTAGCAGAGAGAGTACTGGCTAATTGCCCGCACATTTCAACAGGAGCATACACATTCCAGTGGTGTGGTATTGTCACTCAATATCATGTTTTTTAACACAGTACAGATGTGAATGCTCATACGCTTATCCTCATGAACACTCACACCCTCCCCGTATGAGCATCCCTGAAAGACTGAGCCGATGCATTATCTTGAGATTGACGAAGTCGCCTTCATAGTCAACGTGAATGTAATATTGATCTCATTACATAATATCTTGCAAATATTTGAATATAAATAAATCATATGTATGTTCAATTCAAACCATCATATTATTAATTAAAATATTCATGTCCATACAATCGAAACCTCATTAAAACATATTGCAACCAAATCCTTCAGTTATACATCGAGTGTCTTCTAGTAGTTCATTCCATGTTTATGGATCATCACTAGGAAGCATCCACACCGCATTAGGGTTTGGCCCGGTGATATCTTTGCACGGATCGTGCACTCCATGCGTTCCCTCATTCCCGTCGATGTCGAAGACTCGCAGCAGGTTGTCGCCACACAACCCCATCCAATAGACGCAGTTGGGTCTCAGCCCGGAGGCGGTCGCAGAGCAGTAGCCACCGAAATACTGAGGGCACATGAGGAAGGCTCGGTCGCCGATGTCGCGGACCTTGCGCCACCTCTTCCCCGCCAAGTCCAGCTTGTAGACGCCGCAGCCGAGAACACTTGTGGCGCCACCGCTGTCGTAGTGCAAGAAGGCGGAGACCAGATAGAGCTCGCCGCCGAGCTCCACGAACGACGGCGCCATGCAGGTGGTCCTCGGGGGACGCTCGACGGCGGGGACTGGCACCGAGCTGTGGAGCGGCGCAGGCGAGAATTCGAGCACGCCGAGCTCGTCATGCGATTTGAAGAAGTAGAACTTGCCTCCTACCGCCGTGAGCCGGGTGATGAACTTCTTCCCCTGGATTCTCCGGCCGTTGACCACCGGGAACGTGACGCTTCCCACGTCGTACTCGTACCTGACCCACCCACGTCCTCCGGCGTCGCCGCCGACGTGGCAGTACCATATCACCGTGTCCTCCGGCTCGACGGCGACCACGGTGAAGCCGGCGGTGGTGGGCTTGCCGGACAGGGAGCAGGAGGATTGCAAGGGTATCTCCTGCTCCGGCGTGAGTGGCGGCAGGTCGATCTTGTCCGAGGTCTGAGGGCTCCACAGGAAGGTGGCGAGGGTGGAGGGGTCACACGAGAGCACCCACCCGTGCGGCGTCATCCATCTCCGCCTGTTCCGTAGCAGCGCGTGGGCGTCGTCGTCGCATGCCTGGTGTTGGTACTGTTCCCCTTTGGAGATGTCGAGCAGGGTTGTAGAGGGCTCCCCTCGGGCGCCGTCGTGGTCGACGGCGAGGCACGGCAGCGGCAACGGCACCGAGAAATCCATGTCGGCGTGGCCGGTCGATCCTGTCGATGTCGTCGTCGCGATCGATTGACTTCTCTCGAGTCTGCAGGAGTTAACAAACACGCCTTTGAAGGTGCGTGGGTGCGTGGTCTTAAATAAGCGTGTTCGGAGGCGTACCCGCACGTACGTACGTGTTGGACCCCGACTCGAATCCTTCCTCTGCATACGATCGGAGTCGTGCAGAGCTCGTCTCCGGTTTGTGTGATCGGGCCGGGACATGTCGATAGTGGATCGGAACTGCTAAAAATCAGTCGATTAAGACTTCGTGTTCGATCTTTGGTTGTTTGTAGATTCGCGCTGGGGCGCTTTGTCCCTTGTTTAGGCCTGTCTAAGGCGCGGACCAGCCCGTTTCCCGTTCTTTTGTCGAACCGCGGTCCCGCGTGAGCGTTTTGCTTGTGTGGGCTGGGCAAGTGTTCGAGCGGGCCTTTTGTCCTTTCTTCTTCTTTTTTTGGCTGCATTAAAAAGAGGAAGGGACAGATAACGCTCAGTCCACTTTGTCTTTCTCCATTTCCCAGTCTCAAATCGGAAGAACTCCGCAGGGGAAGAAGAGACGCCGAGCTCCAGGGCTTCTTCAACGAACAGATTGACGTGCTGCACGCCCAACGAGAGAGGATGGCCGCTGCTGGCGGAGTAAGTTTCCCCTACCTTCTTTTTCCATCTGTTTTTTGTTTGTTTGTTGTTGCTACACCATATAATCGGCTCCAGGATTTTAGCCAATTCTTTTCGTGTCATTTTTCTTCAAGCTGTGGCATGTAGGGGTGTCCCCTTTTTTGTGTGCGATTTTTATCTTCAGATCTTTGCTGAAACCTTTTGCGAATCAGTAGGATATTGATATCATTTCTCTGAGGAAAACAAGAGGATGATTACTGAACCTATCATTTAGGAGTGGCATGTTTTTTTTTCCAGTTTTTTCTTTGCTGAAACACTATGAATCAGTAGCATGTTTCATATCTATTTCTCCGGAGTCAAAGATAAATGATTTACTGAACTTATCTCTCTAGCAGTGCCATGTTTATTTGTTTGTATCAAGTTTTTGATTAGTAGTTTCAAGCAGAGAATTGCCCCCAGAGTTTATAATTTTTTTAAAGATTTTCATCTGTGCGTTCATGCATAATAGTGTCTCTCGCTGACTGCGTCGATCGGCACGTCGACATGGTGATTGAGGATGGAACCAGTTCATTGCTTGTAGCTAGAATCACTTATACCACGATAAATAAAGGACAACGCTAACGCCCACACGTGTGGTGGGAGGCAAACCTGCCCACACGCCCTATAACATACAGACTACGCCATGTCACCGCATGCATGCATGTGAAAATCTTTTTGGATTTTCAGTTTTTAAAATGTTTTATTTCTTAAATAAAAAATCCGATTGAAGATCCGTTTTCATCATTAAATCCCTCGCGACGAGACCTTCAAAACTAGATCTCATATCAATATATTTCGACGAAATTTTTTTGGGGTTAAAAGTTGCCATGTCTATTGCACATGAATTGTCATGATATTTACACTAAAGTTGCCATGTTATGTTTCAGCTATTTTCTTCTATATTAAAAAGTAATTTTTGACATATTATAAAACGGAGAATTAAGAAACTAGACTTGCCATGCAACATAAACTAAAATTGCCATGATACACGCACTTAAAATTGCCATGGTTCATGCAAAAAAATATTTTCATGGTCAAAATACTAGAATTGCCATCATCAAAAACTAAAATTTCCATAATCTACAAACTAAAATTGCCACATGGCAACTTTATTTTAAGCACCATGGCAACTACAGTGTAAACATCATGGCAACTTTTGGGCAAAAAAAAATTTCGTCGAAACATATCAACATGGGGTCTAGTTTTGAAGATCTCGTCGAGACGGATTTAATGATGAAAACGGATTTTTAATTCGCTTTTTAATTAGGAGATAAAATATTTTTAAGCCAAAAATCAAAAAGATTTCTGCTGATGTCATCTGTTCATACGTGGCAAAATGAGTGGTGATGGAGGCGTGTGGGCGATATGCAAACGCCCACACGTGTGGGCGTTAGTTTTTCCGTAAATAAAGCTCTGTTTCTGAGGCACCTCTCTTCAATTCAGTTTTCTTTTTGCGTTCCCCTTGTGTCTGAAGTTGCTTCAAGAGAGCATTCAGTCACGTTTCCCTTGTCGATTAGCAATGTCCCCGGCTGAGGGTGAGTGAGTTATTCCTTGTCCTAGAAGAAACACATAGATCATTTAGTGAAGAACCGAGCCTGGTTTTGAGAGTGATTAAGAAATGAAATGGTTCCTTTGGTTCTAGCTAGATTCAGTCACGTTCTGAAAATGAATTTCCATTTCTGTAACTTCCATCCTTGTTCAGATTGTTTTTGCGCTCTTCCCCCTGACACTGTTTTGACGCCGCTGCACCGAGGAAACAGATTAGTACTAGTTACGGTGTGTGTCGGATAAAATGAGCCTAATAAGTAACAAAGGAGGGTTAGGTGTCGAGTCGCAGTAGCGCGCAGTGCTTCCCTTTGCTCCCTCTGTAGAGATAGGAGTATGTGTTTTTAGGCTTCCTATAAGTTTGACTTTCTTTTGTTAGTATATAACCTCTATTAGCCATTCTTTTTTCCTTTTTTTTTGACAACTTGATCTCCTACATGTTGTCTAGAGCATGTTGTGGTTGGTTTTGTTTTTCTTTTAAATATGTTTGTAGTAGCCATGGTTCATTTGGCCTGAATGTATGTAGGCTTTTTGCAGCACAAGGACCTGCTGCACCAATAGTGATTCAGAACCCAGATTTGTTTTGTTCTTACTCTGTGTGTGTCATAAGTGGAAAATTGAGAGAGAGAATGAATATTTGATATCCTAGAATTTAGTTTCAGGGGTCCCAAACTGAATGCACGGGGTCTGTGTTACGGTATTCAGCCCACAATTACGCATATTTCTGTACCTGCTAGTTACACATTGTGCATGCTAGTTCTCCACTTGTTTTGATTCTGTCTAATGCATGATGCAGACTCGAGATTGACTTATGACTGTAGGAGATAATGATTTATATCCAATTCATGTTGTAGGGCATGTTTATTTGTTCTGTCAGATTTTTTGCTGAATATGTATGCCTCTCACTAGCACAAATTTATATCTCACTAAAATCATTACCTGAATATGTATGCCTCTTACTAGCACAAATTTATGTTTGACGCCTTTTTTATGTGCACAGGAGATGGTTTGAGAGTTTGTCTGAGCCCTTGCAACCGCAAGAGCCGGGGAAGCGGCATCAGCATGTATCTCTGGAAGGAGTTAAAAAACGCAAGGGTAACTCAAAAGCCTCTGTTTCTTTTTTATTTGAATTTTTTCATTTTCTGATACTATTTTTTAGTTTATACTCATCATCACAGACTATATTGTTGAAGGTTGACCTTTTTTTTCCTCCATGAGTTTTGAAGCAGAGGGGAGCCCCTAGTTAGGTAGTTGTTTACATTGAATCATTGAATTTTTTTTATCCAGCGTGTCAAGCTATTCCTGTGTGGTTAGAGAGTAGAAAGACACTTACTGCCATAATAGGGAGTTTATAAGTCTAAAAAATTACGGATGATTTATTAAAGTTTGCAGCTTGGCTTTACTTCTAGAAACCATGGCCATGATTTAACTAGCAACAGCAAAAAAAATTGTGATTTTATTAGTGTTTTACTTACTAACAGCAGTCTTCTCTTTGTAACTGTATGTTTTTGCACTGATATGGTTGGTTCATCTTTAAGAGTTCAGTGTATCTCTTTCTTTCTAGCCATTTTTGACCCAGGTAGAATGTAGAATGTAGAGTGTGCAGATTTAATAGAATTCACGGTTTGATGTTCATTTTCAAACCCATGCAGGTTGTTTCCTGTAGATTTTTGTTGCTTGTTCCTGTCGTTGTCATTTTTCTGATTTGTAGCTCGTTTCCTGTAGACTTTTTTTGTTGTTGTTTTGTTCAGTCATGCCTAGTAATATATGCTAGTTTAGACTAAATTTTAGGTTGTAGCAGCTTGACTCTCTTTTTTATATCAGTGCTCAATGCACAGGCACGTTCATGATCTTTTGATTATTGATGTACCTTTTTACAATCTTTTTTTTGTCCGGCTTGTTAAGCTCTGCATGTGTGGCTAAAGAGGAGAAACACACTTACTGTCATAATAGGGATTTTTACTTCAGTTTTTCGGCCATGATTTTTTTTCATAACCATTAGGATGCTTTCTAATTTTTTACAATGATTATTTACTTCATTTTTTGGGTTTTTGCTTTTTTGTTCAACAGAACAGGTTGTGCCATGCAACGAAAGGGTTCGTTTCAACAACCTGACAGGAGATGACAGGAGATAGGCTGAAGTTCAAGGCAAACAAACGGACGTATACTGTAATCACAAGGGGCACAGATAAAGTGCAATGTATGGGAGTGGTTGGAGGAAGTTTGTTGCAGACAACAAGTTGGAGAAGGATCAGTTGGTTTTCTTCTACTTGGACCAGCCTTCCCCAAGGGCAGTTGTTTACGTGATGGGTTCATAAGTTCGCCATTTGTGCACCACCCCACGAGGACACATGTTGAATTGGGAGCATGGTATGTATCCTTTTTTTTTCATTTTTAACTCTTTTTTGTTCATGTGATCTTTGTTTGTTCCTTTTAGATTTTTTTGGATATGTACAAGTAAGAATCCAAGTACGTAATACAAATTTGAACTAGAAAAGGGGGTGGGGTCGGGGGGGGGGGGGATAAGGTGAATCTGAACTGAAATTAGACAAGTCAAGCTATAATCA
This sequence comes from Aegilops bicornis, assembly GCA_021605145.1. Taxonomy (NCBI): domain Eukaryota; kingdom Viridiplantae; phylum Streptophyta; class Magnoliopsida; order Poales; family Poaceae; genus Aegilops; species Aegilops bicornis. The sequence continues at coordinate 97,341,661 of CM038673.1, forward strand.
ATTGACATTTGTTTTGTAAGTAGGCGGGAGGAAGGGGGAGGGAGTTGCATGTCCGACACTAGGGCTTGCAACTGTAAGTGTCGCCCTAGACTACAATTGCATGTCTCCCGATCGACTGCAACTGGCCTTGTGTTTTTGTCAGAGAGGAGGGGGAGCAGTTGCACGTCCGACAGTAGGCTTGCAATTGCATGTGTTGCCCTCGCCCGCAACTGCATGCCTATACACCCGACTGCAACTAGCCTTCTGTTTTTTGTCGGAGAGGGGAGGGGGGCTGTTGCATGTCCAACAGCGGGCTTGCAACTATAAGTGCCGCCCTCGACTGCAACTGCAAGTGTCGCCTTCGACTGCAACTGCATGCCCACACACCCTTACTGCAACTGCATGCCCACACCTCGAATGCAACTAACATTTGTTTTGTAAGTGGACATCGGGCGAGGTGTGGGAGTTGCATGTTCGATACTAGACTTGCAACTGCAAGCGTTGCCATCGCCGTCGACTCCAAATACATGTCTCCTTCCCGGCTGCAACTGGCCTTGTATTTTTGTTGAGGAGGAGGAGGGGGGCAGGGAAGTTGCACGTCGGACAATAGGATTGCAACTACAAGTGTCGCCGTAGACCGCAACTCCATACCTACACACTCGGCTACAACTGCATGCCCACACACCTGAATGCAACTGATATTTGTTTAGTAAGTGGGCGGTGGGAGAGGGTTGGGAGTTGCATGTCCCATACAAGACTTGCAACTACAAGTGTCGTGCTCGACTACAACAACAAGTCTCCTTCCCGGTTGCAACTGGCCTTGTTTCTTGTCGGAGACAAGGGGGAGTTGCACGTCTGATAATAGGCTTGCAACTGCAAGTGTCGCCCTCAATCGCAACAGCATGCCTACACACCCGACTGCAACTGCATGCCCACACACCCGAATGCAAATCGCATTTGTTTTGTAAGTGGGCGTCGGGAGAGGGTCGGGAGTTGCATGTCCCATACTAGACTTGCAATTGCAAGTGTTGCCCTCGACTCCAATTGCATGTCTCCTTCCCGACAGCAACTGACCCTATGTTTTTGTCGGAGAGGGGGGATTGCATGTCCAACAGTAGGCTTGCAATTGCAAGTGCCACCCTCAACTGCAACTGCATGCTTAAACACCCGACTGCAACTGCATGCCTAAACACCCGACTGCAACTGCATGCCCGCACACCCGAATGCAATTGACACTTGTTTTTGTAAGTGGGTTGTGGGAGAGGGGCGGGAGTTGCATGTTCGATAGTAGGCTTTCTACTGCATGTGTCGCCCTCAACTGCAACTATATTTCTCCTTCTCGACTGCAACTGGCTTTGTGTATTTGTCGGGGGGGGGGGGGGATTGCATGTGTAACAGTAGGCTTGCAACTGCAAGTATCGCCCTTGACCCGCAACTACATGCCTACACACCCGACCGACTGCAACTTCTTGCCCACACACACGAATCAAACTCACATTTGTTTTGTAAATGGGTGGCGGGAGAGGGGGGGGGGAGTTGCATGTGCGACAGTAGGCTTGCAACTGCAAGTGTCGCCCTTGACCCGCAACTACATGCCTACACACCCGTCCAACTGCAACTTCATGCCCACACACACGAATCAAACTCACATTTGTTTTGTAAGTGGGTGGCGGGAGAGGGGGGGGGGAGTTGCATGTGCGACAGTAGGCTTGCAACTGCAAGTGTCGCCCTTGACCCGCAACTACATGCCTACACACCCGTCCAACTGCAACTTCATGCCCACACACACGAATCAAACTCACATTTGTTTTGTAAGTGGGTGGCGGGAGAGGGTGGAGTCGCATGTCCAATAGTAGGCTTGCAACTGCATGTCTCCCTCCCGACTGCAACTGCTTTTTGTCGGAGAGGGGGGAGGCAGCTGCATGTGCGATAGTAGGCTTGCAACTGCATGTGTCGTCCTCGCCTGCAACTGCATGCCTACACACACGACTACAACCGAGCTTGTGTTTTCTGTAGGAGAGGGGTGGGGTTGCATGTCCAATAGTAGGCTTGCAACTGCAAGTGTCGACTGCAATTGCATGCCTACACACCCGACTACAACTGCATGCCCACGCACGCGAATGCAATTTGACATATGTTTTGTAAGTGGGCGGCGGGAGTTGCATGTTTGATACTAGACTTGCAACTGCAAGTGTCATTCCTGACTGCAACCGCATGTCTCCTTGCTGACTGCAACTCGCCTGATGTTTTTTCAGGGGGTGGGGTGGGGGGGTGGGGCAGTTGCGTGTCTGACAGTAGGCTTGTAACTAGAAGTGTTACCCTCGACTGCACTTGACATTTTTGTTTTGTCAGTAGGCGACGAGGGGGGAGGGGGTAGTTGCATGTCCGACAATAGGCTTGCAACTATAATTTTCGGCCCTGACTGCAGTTGATGTTTTTGTTTTTGTCAGTGGCGGCGAGAGAAGGTGATGTGCAGTTGCATGTCTGACACTTGGCTTCCAACTACAAGTGTCGCTCTGGCTGCAACTGCATGTCTAGCAAACGACTGCAACTGACATTTTGTTTTGTTAGTGTGTGGCGGGAGAGGAGCGAGAGAGGGTGATTGGTAGTTGCATGTCCAACATTAGGCTTACAACTGCAAGTGTTGCGACTTGACTGGACTGACATTTTCGTTTTGTCAGTGGGCGGCGGGAGTGTGTGTGCGTCTGTGCGTGTGTGTGCACTATATTATTTTGCTGTTCATTTTGTCCTGTTTTTTAACACAAGCAATCACTAAAATTTTGTGTATTCCTGAAGTAGAGTTGAGAACATGTCAGCTAAATACAACGGATCACAACACACTCTCGGAATATATGAGGATCCGTGAGCATATTTTGTGTTAAAGTTCATTTCTAATGGTTTTGTTGTTAGAATTTTTGTGAAGTTTCCAAGATTTTGCTTTTTAGTTGCACATTCTAGTTCAAATGTTTTTATCACTTACCTTGTAATCCAGCATTTTTCAGCTGGTATGGTTGTGGCTGTTCAGGACGGTGCCCCTGTTTTTTCGGTAGTCAGGTTTTTTTAGGCTTGGCAATGCCCCGCCTAAGATAACGGATAACAAATCGCTACTAAAAACTGACTCCCAAATCCTGGACTGTCGGATGGCAGTAGACGCCCTTATTGAAACGACCTAGACAAGTCTGTACTCTTTTGTGCACAATATATAGTAGCTGGTGAGGTTTGTTTGTCCTGTGTATCCTAATAAAAAGTTTTCTGACAACCAACATGTGGCATATAACCTGTTTTTATTTTAACTGATTTAAGTTTTGTTGTCGTCAATTCCGTTGTTACCTCCATTCTGTTCATGTGATATATGCTGGTGTTTATTATTATTATTTTTGCGGCAAAAACCATTGATGAAAGGAACTAAAACTGTCTGATTTGCCAAAAAGTTCAAAGTACCTTTGGTCATCGCGTCTAAACTTCACAATGAAAGTGGCTATAATGTCCGCCAGGTTCCTATCCTTAGTTTTCTGCCTTGTTTATGTTGTCCAGTCTCTCTGTTTACAACACTATTGTCTCATATTCATTTGTGAATACAGCAGCGCACGGGCACTGACATGGATGATGAAGGAAGGCCCCTGAAAACGACAGACAACGGAAAGAAGGCAGAGATCAGTGCCTTGAAGATCCAGAGTTAGAAGAGAGAGGATATCATGTAGAAACTGTGTCACGGTTTGCTCTTTTGAAGAAGTTGCTACACTGGTTTGTAACCTTTTTCTATAGATAGTCATCTTTTTCTTGGTGAGTTCTAGTTGATACAGGAAATTAACTAGCTAGCATCGAAAGTTAACTAGCTACGTCGTCGTGGCTCTGTACTCTTTGCTGAAGTTTTAACTAGCTAATACGTGAAGTTTGTTAACTAGCTAATTAAGGGGCAGGGAGGTTAACTATCAAAGTGAACCGTGTTTATGCACTCTTGTTGAAACTAGGAAGAGGTCTGAAACATCTATAAGTTTCTCTGAACAACTCCACGAACAGTGGACAACATGGTTCAGTTAGCTAGCTCTGAACATCATTTTTTTTCTGAAGAAACATAAAATAGTGTGATGATATGAGGCGCACAAAGTTTGTTTGTGTGCTGTGTGTGCCTCCACACCCTGCTCATATGTGCGGTCATCACTGCTCTAAAAAGGACAAACAAACAAAGCCCACACCACAAGCCCATCACGGGGGAAATTAAAACCCAACAGGAAGGAAGGTAAAACGGGCCAAATCTGGTATTGATGACGTCAGCCGACTGAGACTTCGCGAAGTCTTAATCGACTAAGACGTAGACAGACCCATAGTGGATTGCAAAAGCACGTTTTTCATACTAGTGTGCCTTTTGCCTCAAATAGTCTGGATATATATACTTCCACCGTTCCAATTAAATGTGTTTAACTTTAATTTAGTCTAATGTATTTTCCTCTTTCGCAAACCCGTGAATTCATCTCCCCTTGACCGCCGCTCCGTTGGATGATGGCGGGGAGAGGAATCCTAGCGCCTTGGCACCGGCTAGTAGTTAGGTAGGATTTTAGTCCTTATAGGGACGACTCTCGCACGGATGACGGTGCTTCTCCATCAGTTAGTCTTCCCGGCTTCGATCCTCCTAAAGTTTGTACGACAGGACAAATTAGACGAACCTCTGACGTAGATTTCTTTCAGCTCGCTCCTCGGACGACGAGGTCAGAGTTTTCTTGTCGTGCATGTGCACTAAGACTTCTTGGTTGTTGTCGATAAGGTCAAAACGGTTCCGATACGAGAGCAGCGACAATGCGTGTTGGCCGCTCGATATGCATGTGTACGAAGTATTGGTTGCCATTTGAGTTGTGCTAAAAGTTGCCTAAATTCCAAGAAAAAAATTTAAAAAACTGCAACATTGCCGCACCTGCCCTCACCTCTAGACCTATCTGTTGTGTTTGTGTTGAATATTTTGTACTAGTTGGGTTACGCTTGGACTTGGTGTTGTAGTGTGGGTAGGATACGTGTAGTGTCGGAGTCGGACACGTTGTACCCTTGGCCTCTTATATATGAAGAGGCACCCCACGTTGTAACCCATAACGACTCAGATAGCAATTTCGCAGGGGGTGCCGGCGGCTTGTGCCGGCGCCCGGGTGGCCGTTGTTGCGGTATCTCGGGGAGGAGCCCCCGTAGTCATTGCCCCCGGAAGTAAGCGAGTTCGCCGAACCTCGTTAACAAATCTCGGTATCGTCATTGTCTGTGATTGCTTGGTCCTCGGATGATCGACGGTATGCCTTGGATTTATTCTAGCAAGTGGTATCAGAGCTAGGTTTCGAGGTGGTTATTCGCTTGATCTAGAGGTGGAGATATCGTGGAGAAATCAGGCGTCGGCGAGGTCGGAAAATTTGCGTGGCGTCACGGTGCCTACTCGGAATCGACGAGATCAAGACGTGGCCTGCGGAGCTAGCAGCTGGGCCCAGATGCAGTCCATGATGCAGTCAATCAGGGACACGGGCAGGCAGCCCGAGCGGCAGGACGCGTGCAGGGGCAACTAAGCGTGACTCGATTGGTAGGTTCAGATTTTGACGATATAATCTCTTGCAATCGGAAGCAGTGGACGTGGGATTTGTTTTGGAAACAAAAGGGACCGAGTCCTGATAGAACTCGTAGCCGAGCTGGACTGCTGGAGCCTTGCACGCGCAGTATAAAAGAAGGCAGCCGGGCTAGGGACAAGATGAGGCAAGCAACAGATCCAATCAGCAAAGAGAAAAATCCATCAGATCGTACAGGGGTTGCACATCCATCAGGGAGCACTACTAGCGTAGGGCCTGAGGTAGAAGACAGTTGCTAGCATCGGAGATTGAGCCAGGAGCAGAACACGTGAAGACCGAAAGGAATTTTTGGTTGGTTTTGCCATTAGTACGCGGATATCTTGTTCGTGTACTTGGGGCATCGCGTGCAAAGCTCGGTTATTTTTCGCAGGGTCAGCCATACAAAGAACCGTGGCGCCATCGGGTACCAGGTTTGAGGTGGAGAAGTTCAACGGAACTGGAAGCTTTGGGTTATATCAGACAAGGGTGAAAGATTTGTTGGCACAACAGGGATGCTTGAAGGCGTTGTTGCATGAAGCCAAGCCAGCTAAGATGGAGGCTGATGACTGGGAGGAGTTATAGTTGAAAGCAGCCGGGACTATACGGTTGTGTCTGTCGGGCCAGGTTATTTATCTTGTGATGGATGAGAATTTGCAGAAGAAGATCTGGGAGAAGCTGGAAAGTCAGTTTATGTCCAAGACTGCGACGACCAAGGTGTATCTGAAGCAAAAGTTGTATGGGATGAGGATGCAGGAGGGGTCAGATCTTGTGGAGTATATGAACGCCTTTAATCAAGTCGTGACGGATCTAGCACGCTTGGGTGCGACGGTTGACGACGAGGATAGGGAAATTCTGCTTCTTTGTTCATTGCCATCATCCTATGACCATTTGATCACTACTTCGACGCACGACAAGGAGACCGTGAAGAATGAGGATATTACTGCGACATTGCTATCTTATGATATGAGAAAGAAGAACGTGATTGAAGTCTCTCATGGTGAAGGTTTGCTAGTCAAGGGTGAGCAGTGGCGGAAGGGATATGAGGCTGGGAAGAACAAGAAAAAGAAAATGAATATACAGTGTCACAAGTGTAAGCGGTGGGGACATATGAGAAAGGACTATCCAGAACTCAATGGTGGGGCAAGTGCTAATAAGGCAACTCATGGTGATGACTCAGACAGCAGTAGTGATGTTCTCATAGTATTAGACAGGCGGTCAACCAAAGGTGAAGCGTGGATGTTGGATTCAGCTTGCTCTTTTCATGCGACACCCAACAGGGAGTGGTTCTCTTCGTACAAGTCTAGTGAGTTTGGTTTAGCCTATGTGGGCGATGACACAGGTTATCGTGTTGCCAGAGTAGGTGACATCAAAATCAAGATGTTCGACGGAGTTGAGCGGATGCTTCGGGGAGTCAGGCATGTGCCGGGGCTAAGGAGGAATCTAATTTCGCTTGGTGTTCTTCATGATGGTGGTATGGTATTCCGTTGTGATCGGGATAGGAAGACCATGAGAATCATGGAAGATGAGGTGATCGTGATGATTGGAGAGAGGATGGCTTCGCATCTTTACAAGTTGCAAGGGAGCTCTATTGCAGGTGGAGTCACGGAGACTGGAGTTGCGGGAGTAGCAGCGAGGCCTCACGGCGGCGGCGGGTCTGGGACAGACTCGTCGAGTAGCTCTCAGTAAGCTACGAAGAAGACAACACAAGTCCGGAGTACATGAAAGTTTGACGCATGGACAAATTCAAGGTGGTGAAGAATATTCGCCAAGGTGGAGTTTGTTGTGTTTGTGTCGAATATTTTGTACTAGTTGGGTTACGCTTGGACTTGGTGTTGTAGTGTGGGTAGGATACGTGTAGTGTCGGAGTCGGACACGTTGTACCCTTGGCCTCTTATATATGAAGAAGCACCCCACGTTGTAGCCCATAACGACTAGATAGCGACAGGCTCGCAAGGGGGTGCCGGCGGCTTGTGCCGGCGCCCGGGTGGCCGGTGTTGCGGTATCTCGGGGAGGAGTGCCCGTAGTCATTGCCCCGAGAGTAGGCGAGTTCGCCGAACCTCGTTAACAAATCTCGGTGTCGTCATTATCTGTAATTGCTTGGTCCTCGGATGAGCGACGGTATGCCTCGAATTTATTCTAACACTATCTTCTCAATCCTTCAAACGTTCGCTGGCTATTTGGATCCTTTAATAATCATGAGAAGATATCCAACTACTCTTTGCGGGAATCAACCGGACCCCCATACCCGCCCTAAACGCCCGCAAAGCCTTCCCGCCTCGATAAGTTTCGGCCACCCAACCAGACTCTCCATAGCCGGGCCAAACGCCCAGACTGATCGACACTCCTCATATCCGGCCCAAATTCGAGGCGGATATGAGGAGGCTCGGACATGCCCAATACTTTTGTCTGTTTTGATCCAAACGGAAACACGCGGACAATTTGGATCGCCCCGTTGGGGTTGCTGGAATCCACTGATCCATCCAGCCATCAGCCAGGACGTGAACAGCGTCCAGATCGATCTTCTTCTTTTTTTTAGAAGACAAACTGGAGATCGATCTGTTTTTTTTCTTTTTTTGAGGGACTGGAGATCGATCTGTTTGCGCTGGACTCTGGGGGTAGTGGAGATCGATCGGCACTTCCCATTGGACCTTCGTGCTACTTGGGCTGCCTGCTTCTGGGTCGGACTGGGGTCACATTTTTTTACCGCATCCTTTTTCTTTATGGGCCGTATTGTATGTAACATGATTTGGGCCGTGGTCATCGGGGTCAATTGACCCTGGCCCCTCACTGTAGCTCCGCCCCTGGACGACCATGTCGCCCCTCTCATACACAAATGGTTTTCCCACCTGCGCGCGGTGTGTCCTCGTCCGGTACGTTTCCTCTCGGGGCGATTCCGATCGCCGCCGTTGAGATTTTGCCTTTCCTGCCCCCATACTCCTCCCTGGCCCTCCTCTGACGATCGAGAGCTGCTTGTCTCTTCGGTCCTTGGTGGGGCGGGGGAGTGGGAGGTGCCTAGGGTTCCTGCAGAGGCCCGATTTCATTGTTGATCGGGTTAGGGTTCGAGGAGTAATGGCGTCAGACGAAGCATCGGGGTCGCGGTCAGGACCTACAGATCCGGATGATGTGACGGCACTGATGAAGGAACTAGGTCTTCGGGAGGAGGATCTAGATGACGTGGTGTTTGATGAAAAAGAAGCACCGGTAGAGGCGGCTGGATTGCTCTCGCTAGGGTTCACTCGCCAAAGACCTATAGCCAATATTGGTTTTTCAAAAACATGAGGGCCGCTTGGGATCTTGCTCAGGAGGTGCAGTTCAAGCCTTTGGAAGATAATCTATACACGGTGCAGTTCTCTTGCTTGGGGGATTGGGAGAGAGTCACACGTGATGGTCCATGGCACTTTCGAGGGGACGCTGTTATTATCAAACCATATGATGGATTGGCTAAACCATCAACGGTTTTGTTGGACACAATTGAGATTTGGTTGCAGATCCATGATGTACCACCCTTATACGCTCATCTTGTGCCATCTTTAGCAGCAAAAGTCGGAGAAGTCCTATACGCCGAGCCACAATCACAAGATTTCACGGGCAATTTCCATCGTGTATGGATCAGGATCAATGTCAACAAGTCGCTGAAGAATGTTGTGTCGATGATAAGGGATGGGAAGCGGCAAATATATAGGTTAAAATATGAGAAACTTCCGGATTGGTGTGCGGTTTGTGGTATGCTTGGACATCAGTTTAAAGAACATGGCACTGGAATCCATCCTCTGTCATCCTTGGTTTTCAAAGATTTGCGTGCTTCTTGGGTTCTCAGAACTGGACAGGGGCCGGGAGGTGGTCGAGGCCGTAGAGGCGGCTGGAGAGGAGGCCGTGCTGGTCGTGCAACCGAGCCGTGCCATGATCATGACAAGGGCGGCGACGGGAAAGAGGGTTTTGGCAGTGCGTCAGATACGATTATGGATGATGCAAATAATAACAGAAAGAGGGCGCCGGCCCAAACGCAACATGTGATACAGCCGGGGAGCAATGTAACGAGCGATACAAGCCAGAGAGGGATGCTCTTGCTTCCAGCTCCCTCAACGGTTCCAGCTAGCCCGAGCAGTAAACAGGACCAAAAGAGGACCAAGATGAGTACAGATGCAGGGGAGGATGATTTGGAAAACAGTGCCGGTCTTGGCAAGATCGTCTCTTCATTGGCGGGCTCCTTCGAGGGGCGCCGCCGAGCCCAATGAATATTTTCTGTTGGAACTGTCGCGGTGTGGGCAAAGCCGCGACAGTTCGAGAGCTTCGCGATTTCGCGAGGTTTTTTGCCTCTACCCTCTTATGCATTGTCGAAACGCAGTTGGAAAGTGGTAGGGTAGAAGCATTAGCTGGTACGTTGGGTTTTGATAGCGCTTATGTTGTAAGCAGTAGAGGAAGAAGTGGAGGAATAGGTTTGTTTTGGAACAATTTAGTAAATGTTGAAATCCTTGGTTATTCTGATTATCATCTTGATGTATCCGTCGAGGAACCAGGCAAAGAGAAGTGGAGGATGACATGTGTATACGGGGAGGCGCAGACACACTTGAGGCATCAAACCTGGACAACTTTGAAAAATGTCAGTACTTTGTGAAGGAAATATGCCCTAGAGGCAATAATAAAGTTATTATTTATTTCCTTTTATCATGATAAATGTTTATTATTCATGCTAGAATTGTATTAACCGGAAACATAATACATGTGTGAATACATAGACAAACAGAGTGTCACTAGTATGCCTCTACCCCATCACTGTGGTGCGTCTAGCACTGTCAATGAACGGGTGGAGGTGTGTCTTTGGTGGATTTGTTCAGATCTGGTAGTCGTTCGTCTACGTTCGTGTGTCTTCAGGCTCGATCTACGCTACTCTTCATTGACACATGTTGTTCTTCTAGTGCGCTGGTCCTATGAGGACTTAGCACGACGACTTCCTGATTGTCTACTACAACAAGTTTTGCCTGACTCCGGTGAGGGAGGGGCGATGACGGCGGTGTGCCTTCAGCTCGCTTTAGTGCTTATACTAATTGTTCTATAGAACTGGATTTAATTTTTATTATTTCTAGTGTTTATTGTATTACCATGATTGTTCTGCTTTGGACGCGCCAAAGAGGAACAAGAAAACTATAAACAATTGTTCGGGTGTGAATTAGGTATGCTCCCCTTTACGTATCTAGGGATCCCAATTCACCACAGCAGACTCACTAACAAAGAATGAAAATGCATTGATGATCGGTTTGAGAAGAAACTTAGTTGCTGTAAGGGCAACCTTTTATCTTATGGAGGAAGATTAATTCTTATTAATTCGGTACTGACGAGTATGCCGATGTTCCTCCTTTCTTTCTTTGAAGTACCAGTAGGGGTACGGAAAAGATTGGACTTTTACCGATCATGATTTTTTTGGTAAATTGATGAGAACAAGGCTAAGTATAGGTTAGCCAAATAGGACATCATCTGTAGATCGAAGGACCAGGGTGGCTTGGGTATTGAGAATCTGGAAGTAAAAAATAGATGCTTATTAAGCAAATGGCGATATCTTCTTTCGGTAGAGACTGAGGGAGTGTGGATTCAGTTGTTGCGTAATAAGTACTTGTGCGCTAAGCCGTTGGCATAGGTTACGGCGTAGCCGTCGGACTCTCCGTTTTGGAAATGACTTATGAGGATGAAAGTTGCTTTCTTTAACAGAATGAGTTTTAAGGTAGGGAACAGTCAGGGTACTAGGTTTTGGGAAGATACCTGGCTAGATGAGACCTCATTAGCGCTACAGTATCCGGCTCTTTATCACATTGCACAATGGAAAGAGGTTTCCGTTGCTTCAGTGTTAGAGTCCGTTCCCCTCAATATTCAGTTTAGACGGGCGCTTGTAGGTCCACGTTGAAATACATGGATGCATCTTGTGTGGAGGTTAATGGAGGTTAACCTATCAGATGCAACTGACTCGGTACACTGGAAGTTAATGGTGTCCGGAGCCTTTACGGTTAAATCTATGTATACAAATTTAATCAATACAGGGGATATTCCAAGGTCGCTTCACATCTAGAAGATTAATGTGCCATTGAAAATAAAGGTATTCATGTGGTTCGTACATGTAACGCCCCGAATCTGATGCGCCAGGTGTCCGCCAGTTATTCGCCGTCGTTGCCATGTCATTTGCTTGCATGTTGCACTGTGCCATGTCATCATCTGCATTTCATATCATGTCATCATGCGCATTGCATTGCATACGTGTTCGTCTCATGCATCCGAGCATTTTCCCCGTTGTCCGTTTTGCAATCCGGCACTCCTATGTCTCCCGGCGCCCCCTTTACCTTTTTTCGTGTGCGGGTGTTAAACGTTCTCGGAATGGACCGAGGTTTGTCAAGCGGCCTTGGTATAGCACCGGTAGACCGCCTGTCAAGTTTCGGATCATTTGGAGGTCGTTTGATACTCAAACGGTTAACCGGGTAACCGCAAAAGCCTCCTTCTCCTTGCAGCCCAACACCCCTTCTAAAGTGGCCCAAAACCCAGCAAACTCCCCTCCATGCTCTCCGCCGTTCGATCACGATCGCGTGGCCGAAAACCGCACCTCATTTGGACTCTCCTAGCTCCCTCTACCTATATAAACACCTACCCCTCCGAATTTTCGGGTCCAAACCCAAGCCTCCTTCTACCTCCCGCCACGGACGTGTGGCTCCGGTCGGACACGTCCGGCCGCCGCGGACCAATCGGACGCCGCCACTGTCGCGCCACCGCCCGCCCGGCCCTTGAGCCCATCCGGGCAGCAGGCAATCCGCCGCCCGAGCGGCCAGCGCCCGCCCGTCCGCCGGCCGGACCTCGCCGCCGGCGCGCGTCGCCGGCCGCCGCCGCCCTCGCCCGCCTCGCGCGAGCCTCGCGCCGCCTTCCGCCGCCCGCTGGCGGCCGCCCGCCGCCCGGCGCCTTGCCGCCCCGGCCGCCGCCCACGCGCCTCGGCCGCGCCTCTTGGCCCCTGCTTCGCCCGCCGCCTTGGTCGCCGGAGCTTCGCCGGAGGCTCCGCGGTCGCCTCCCGCCGTCCCGCGCGGATCCGCGAAGCTCGGCGGATCCGCCGTGCCTCGTTATCCGTGCCGAGAGGTTGACTCCCCCCCCCAAATCCACAAAGTCCCCGATTCTGCAGTGATTTTCATGCATTTTCATCGTATCATAACTCTGCATCCGTGGCTCCATTTTGGGCGTGCAATATGTCAAATTGTTCGCCTCGATGAGTACATCATTTCATTTTATTGCATCATTTTCATTTGAGCTCATATTAATGCTCGAAATGCTGTTATAAGAGGGCTATGTGATGTTAGTTTCAGATTCTTATCAGAACATGCACTTTTGTCATTTTTGCCATGATTGATGTGTGCACCCTATGGACTTGAGTCCTACATGTGTTTTGTACTATGCCATGCCATCTTTACAGGGGTGTATGCATGTATTTTTGTGACCTCTTTGGTGACTAGCACAAGCATGCAAACTAGGCTTCATGATGTTGCTGATTTCAGCCCCTGTTCTGCTGATATTTTTATGCCATGTTAACTTGATGCTACCGAGAGATCCATGCATATTTTGAGATACTTCAGTAAGGATGTTTTGAACATATGGTTATGCTCTATCCATCCGTGCCCTTTTTGCAATTATGGAGTGTCATAGCTTGAGTCAATCGAGCTCTACTTTTGCTATAAAATGTTTCCTGGCAGATTGTTTACATGTTATTCAATTTTGCCAAGGTTGTTGTAGTTGATCCGTGTATGTTATGATGTTGTTCTTGCTATGTATAGCTTCTATGTCATGTCTTCTTTATGTGAGTTGCCTTTCCATGCCATGGATTGCTCCGTGGTGAGTGGTTCAAGCTCACCAACGTGCCTACTTATTGTTGTTCCTGCCATGTATGAATCTGTAATATAACTTGCCATGTTTAGATGGGTGCCATCATATTTTCTGTGCCCTTTTGGCTCATGGTCAGTAAGGGACTTTTGTTCTATGTAATTAGTAGATTAATGCCATGCCTTTGTTTGCCATGATAAGTTCCTGGAACATGTCGTTTGATAGCTCTAAACATTGCAACCTGATGTTATATTCTGCTAAGTCTGAAACTGTTATTATTTGCAATCTTGCCATGTGTGTTTGAGCATGTTCTAGTGATTTCTGGAGATAGCTCAGTGTTTATGTTTTGTCATGCTTTACCTGTACATCGTGCCCATGCCTTTTGTTATCATGTTAAGAAGTTGTAGCTTATTGTTTTGATGCTTGCAATATGCCTAGTTGCTGTTTTGGACAGATTGTTGTCATGTCTTGTATAGTGTGTATGTGTTGAACCGTTGCTCCGTTTTGAGTGTGCTCTATATGAAATTTGCTTGATTTTGCATGTAGTTTCATATTAGAATGTTGCATCCTTGTTTTGAGGTGTTTGCTTGATGTTCGTATGCATTTTGCATCAGTGCCATGTTTAACTTGTTTTGCTCATATCTTCTAGGCCGTAGCTCCGAATCTAATGAACTTTATATGTAACTTGACTAGAATTTCGGATAAATCATCGTGGTGCATCTTAACTTGCTGTTTAACAACTTGAACATAAGGTTTATTCAGATCTGGACCAATTTTGAAATTTGCATATGAGGACTTACCGAAATTGTTATATGTTGTTTCCGGCCTCATTTAAACTTTCTTTGATGTGTTGCTCTTGTTTGCATCATCTCTTGCCATGAGTAGCTTCATGTAGCTTTGCCATGCATCATGCTTGTTTGTGCATCATGTCATGTTCATGCGTGGTGTGTTTACTATGTTGTGTGCTTCTTCTTGTTAGTTCCCGTTTCGTTGCGATCGTGAGGATTCGTTCATCTACGCTTGGTTCGGCTTCATCCGTTCATCTTCTTCATGGACTCGTTCTTCTTCCTTGCGGGATTTCAGGCAAGATGACCGCTACCCTGGATTTCATTACTATCATTGCTATGCTAGTTGCTTCGTTCTATCGCTATGTCGCGCTACCTATTACCCGCTTATCAAGCCATCCCAAATTGCCATGTCAGCCTCTAACCTTTTGCACCCTTCCTATCAAATCGTTGTTTGGCTATGTTACCGCTTTGCTCAGCCCCTCTTATAGCGTTGTTAGTTGCAGGTGAAGATGAAGTTTGTTCCTTGTTGGAACATGGAGATGTTGTTCCTTGTTGGAACATGTTTACTTGGTGGGATATCACAATATATCTTATTCATCTAATGCATCTATATACTTGGTAAAGGGTGGAAGGCTCGGCCTTATGCCTGGTGTTTTGTTCCACTCTTGCCGCCCTAGTTTTCCGCCATATCGGTGTTATGTTCCCGGATTTTGCGTCCCTAACGCGGTCGGGTGATTTATGGGACCCCCTTGACAGTTCGCTTTGAATAAGACTCCTCCAGCAAGGCCCAACATTGGTTTTACCATTTGCCTCACCTAGCCCTTTTTTCCTTGGGTTTCCGGAGCCCAAGGGTCATCTTTATTTTAGCCCCCCCGGGCCAGTGCTTCTCTAAGTGCTGGTTCAAACCGAGCCGCCTGCGGGGCCACCGCGGGGAAACTCGAGGTCTGGTTTTACTCGTAGCTAGTCTCATCCGGTGTTGCCCTGAGAACGAGATATGTGCAGCTCCTATCGGGATTGTCGGCGCATCGGGCGGCTTTGCTGGTCTTGTTTTATTCTTTGCCGAAATGTCTTGTAGCCGGGATTCCGAGACTGATCGGGTCTTCCCGGGAGAAGGAATATCCTTCGTTGATCGCGAGAGCTTATCATGGGCCAAGTTGGGACACCCTGCAGGTATAAACTTTCGAGAGCCGTGCCCGCGGTTATGTGGCAGATGGGAATTTGTTAATATCCGGTTGTAGTAAACTTGAAGCAAACTCTTCTAAAATACACCAACCGTAGCGAATCGTGAGTGTCTCTTTTCGGGGTTGATCGAGAGGAGAACACGGTTTCTGGGTTATGATTGACGTAAATAGGAGTTCAGGATCACTTCTTGATCATTACTAGTCGACGACCGTCCCTTTGTTTCTCTTCTCGCTCTCATTTGCGTATGTTAGCCACCATATATGCTTAGTCGCTGCTGCAACCTCACCACTTTATCCCTTCCTTTCCCATTAAGTTTTGCTAGTCTTGATACCCATGGTAATGGGATTGCTGAGGCCTCATGGCTCACAGATTACTACACCAACAGTGCAGGTTCAGGTTTGCGATGGTCATGACGCGAGAGCGATGTTTGCTTGTATTGGAGTTCTTCTTCTGCTTCTTCTTTGATCAGGGGATAGGTTCCAGGTCGGCAGCCTGGGCTAAAGGGTGGTGGATGTCGCTTTGAGCTTACATTTATGTTGCATCCGTAGTCGGATGTTGATCTTGTAGATGATGTTAATGTATTCTTGTGGCATTTGTGCCTTATGTATGTATCCCCATCTATTATGTAATGTTGATGTAATGATATCCACCTTGCAAAAGAGTTTCAATATGCGGGTCTATCCTTGGTGGGACCGTCGAGTTCCTTTTGGATAGGGTCACATATTGGGCGTGACAGTACACAAAGGTGTAACTTTAACCAAAGATAATCTAGCTAAACATAATTGGGAAGGGAGTAGAAGATGTTGCTTTTGTGATCGGGACGAAACAATCGAACATCTTTTTATAAAATGCCCGCTTGCTAGGTTACTTTGGAGAACTATACATGTGGCTTTTAACGTCACTCCGCCAATTTCATTGCACACCTATTTCATAACTGGCTGGATGGGGTAGCGACCCAGACAGCAGCACAGACATGTGCGTTGCTTTGGGCTTTATGGAATTGTCGGAATGATGTTGCTTTTAACATACAAAATATCATGAATTTTTTGTAGGTCATCTTCAGAGCGTCTACTTGTATCCGTACGTGGTCCTTGTTGAGCCATACGGATCATAGTGCCCATATGGATACAAGATGCAAACGATCGAAGATGGTTGCATGGGATACCTACAACCGATATGGATGGTGGTCCAATAATAGGATAGGCGTGTAGGCATCTACTTCATTTATAGCCGGTTGTGGCCTTTTTATTTTTGGCCGCTTGTGGCATTTGTTCCAGTACAATTGTTTGTGTTTGCTCGAGACTACTTGTGGACCTCGTTTTTTAATAAAATGCTGTGTGCATTATGTGATGCAGAGGCCGGGTTAACCTCCTTTTCAAAAAAAAATTGATTGAAGATTAATAGATCAAAAGTTTTCCGCAAAACAAAAAGATTGATCTGTCATGAAAATTGCATTTGTGATTTTTCAGGCTCACCGTATATTGGTTTCATTACAGAATATATAGATTCAGATGGGGAATCTCTCGCCTTCGTGTCAATTAGAAGAAGAAAAATAGGAACAGAAAGCAGCAACAACTTGGAAGACAAAATTCTGAGATGTTGAATTGCAGTAGTATACACACTTAGTTAAGGACGGCATGAAGGTTGGGGGAAAATATCATATGGAAATCAACATTCGATGGAAACCGATAAAAACCACGTGAAAAAGATGTTTTGAAGTTTCGAAAAGATCTCAACAAAATATAGGATGTTTAAAGGGTGCTATTGCCATTTGAAATTAAAAATTCAAACATATTACGGGATGTGAGGGGCAAAAAAAATAAATCAACATTGAATAGTGCCAAATAGTAACTTCACTATTATTCGGGGCTGAATTTGTTTTTTTTCATAGTTCACGTATCGTAATGTGTTTCAACTTGAATTTTGATGTGCCAATAAAACATCACCCTCTTAACATCCCGTATTTTTTCAGATTTTTTTGAAACTTTCAAATGTGGTTTTTATAAATTTTCTTTGTATATTGGTTTTCGTATGATATTTTCCCAAAGGTTGGAGTTGAATTAACACTAGTAAAATAGGGAATTGAATTACCGTAGTAAAGATACTCATGTTGATACAATCAAACTTCATTAAAATATATTACAACCAATTCTCTTAGCAAGCAACACATGGAGTATCATCTAGTTTAGTAATGTATTGGACCGGTAGGAAGCATCCACATTGCATTACGATTTGGCCCGGCGATATCTTTGCACGGATCGTGCACTCCATGAGTTCCCCCATTCCCATTGACGTCGAAGACTCGCAATAGGTTGTCGTCACACGGCCCCATCCAATTGATGCAGTTGGTCTCAGCCCGGAGGCGGTCGCAGAGCACCACCCATCGAAATACTGAGGGCACATGAGGATGGCTCGATCGCCGATGTCGTTGACCTTGCGCCACCTCTTCCCCGCCATGTTCAGCTTGTACACGCCGCAGCCGAGAACGCTTGTGGCGCCACCGATGTTGTAGTGCAAGAAGGCGGAGACCAGGTTCATAGCTAGGGAAGGTTGTATTAGATCGCTTTGTAAAACTTGGCTCCATGTGCCTCCGGAGTGGGTTAGCTCGGAGGTTGCATGGGAAGGAGCTATGAACATTGAATAAAGAGGCAACTATTTTCCCTAAAAAAACATAAAAAAATGGAATAAAAATGATACACATTTTTCATGCAAGGCTAGGAAACGATCATGAGCAAATAAAATCAATTGTGGCTATTATATTTTATCAGGAGCTTTTCTGGCCTAGCCCGACGGCAAAAGAAAAGGGAAAAACATTACTTTTTTTTCTTCCAAATATGACACATCAACATACCATCATGTATGCAAAAAATTCTTCACCTCGAGAACCATCCATGAGAAAAAATCAGTCTATTTTGTCACATATATATTCTATAAATCATATGTAACTTCATTCAAACTCTCATATTATTAAGCAAAAAATATTCATGTCCATACAATCGAAGCTTCGTTAAAATATATTGCAACCAATTCCTTCAGGTATACATTCGATATTTATGGATCGGTAGGAAGCATCCAAATTGCATTACGATTTGACCCGGTGATATCTTTGCACGGATCCTGCACTGCATGAGTTCCCCCATTCCCGTTGATGTCGAACACTCGCAGCAGGTTGTCGCCACACAGCCCCATCCAATAGACGCAGTTGGGTCTCAACCCGGAGGCGGTCGCAGAGCAGCAACCACCGAAATACTGAGGGCACATGAGGAAGGCTCGGTCGCCGATGTCGCGGACCTTGCGCCACCTCTTCCCTGCCAAGTCCAGCTTGTACACGCCGCAGCCGAGAACGCTTGTGGCGCCACCGATGTCGTAGTGCAAGAAGGCGGTGACCAGGTAGAGCTCACCGCCGAGCTCGACGAACGACAGCGCCATGGAGGTGGTCCGTGGTGGGCGCTCGATGTCGGGGACCGGCACGGAGCCGAGGACCGGCGCAGGGGAGAACTCGAGCACGCCGAGCCCACCCTCCGACTTGAAGTAGAACTTGCCTCCGACCGCCGTCAGTCGGGTGATGAACTTCTTGGCCTGCATGCGCCTGCCGTTGATCACCGGGGACGTGACGCTTCCCATGTCATACTCGTGCCTCACCCATCCACCTCCGTCGGCGGCGTCGCCGCCGACGTGGCAGTACCATACCACCGTGTCCACCGGCTCGACGGCGACCACCGTGAAGCTGCCGGCGGTGGCGGGCTTGCCGGAGAGGGAGCAGGCGGAGTGCAATGGTATCTCCTGCCCCGGTGCGAGGGGCGGCATGTCGATCTTGTCCGAGGTCTGAGGGCTCCACAGGAAGGTGGCGAGGGTGGAGGTGTCCCACGACAGAACCCACCCGTGCGGCGTCATCCATCTCCGGAATCGCCTGCTCCCGGCGTCGTCGCATGTGTGGTGTTGGTACTGTTCCCCTTTGGAGATGTCGAGTAGGGTTGTGCAGGGCTCCCCTCCCGCCCCGTCGTGGTCCACGACGAGGCACGGCAACGGCACCGGCACCGGCGCCGAGAACTCCATGTCGGCGTTGCCGGTCGATCCTGTAGATGTCGTCGTCGCGAGTCTGCACGAGTAAACAAACACGCCTTTGAAGGTGCGTGGGTGTGTGGTCTTAAATAGGAGGCGTACCTGCACGGATGTTGGACCCCGACTCGAATCCCTCCTCTGCATACGATCGGAGTCGTGCACAGTCCTGTTTTTACGATCCGGCCGGGACTAGCCTATCTATATATCTATATACTTATACTTATTAAAGAGCAAACATTATCTTCTCTAAGTGCACCTCGTAAAACGTACATGGATACATTACCACCGCATGATTAGTCCCACTAAACTCAATCTAACGGCTAGCCTTATCCTAATCTGTTCTCCGTGTGCACTTAGCAATTTACATTGACTGACTGTACTCCACCGTGAAGGAAAATATGAAAGTCCACGCCTGGTCAATTAGGAAACTATAACCATGGATACATCCTATTAAAAAACTAATCACGGACGCATCTAATTATTAGAAAACTAATCACAAACGCATCCTATTATTAGAAAACTAATCACGGGCGCATCCTATTATTAGGAAAATAATCACGAGCGCATCCTATTAGGAAATTAATCACGGACGCATCTAATTATTAGGAAACTAATCACGGACACATCTAATTATTAGGAAACTAATCAGGGACGCACCCTATTAGATAACTAATCATGAACGCATCTAACTATTAGGAAACTAATCGCGAACGCATCCTATTGCCTCCTATCAGGGAATCGCGATCGCGAGTCGCCTGCCGTCACCAGCCCACCACCCACGAGAGCCACAATGGGAGACAGGCGAGGAGGAGCTGCGGCTTCCTCTGAACACACACACACGTGCCATCGCCGCCTTCGTCTTCTACCTGGAGGCCAATTCACTCTTCTACTGACTACAACGACTTCGTCCACGTCCTGGGCATGCTCTCCGGGAACCATCGGCATCCGCGTCGACTTCAGCTCCGTCCACAAAACCCACGCTGACAACCACCCGACGCCCTTCAAGTGGGGGCAACGCTGAGTATCCTGGACCGGTATAAGCGGGCCAAAAAATCGAGTGGGGGCATTCGCCCCCACAGTCATGCATGTTGATTCGTCTGGTCGCCAACCATATTCGTCCACAGGGCGGTGCCAGGTCTCGGTCACTGCGCAGCACGTGAAGCTAATCACGGCCCCATCTCACTCGCCCGAAGCCACCGCCGCCTCCCTTAGCTCTGATGTGTGCTGCTCCGTTGGACACACTTGTCCAGTACTCACGCGTGGACAACGTCGTCCAAAGACATCCTACCTTCGTCGGACGCTGGAACTCCCCACGCCCCGGTGCGTGGAGGCCGCCGCCTCAAAGCTGGACGACTGACTCACCTGCGTCGACAATGCCGCCCAGCTGGTGAAAGGACACGGTCGCCGCGAAAGCTCGCAGGCCTGAACGACGGAGACGCTCGCCTTCACACGAACGCGCCGCACACACGCACTAATCAGGTAAGTACTGAGTGTTGTTTTTTTACTGTCATCGCTACCTCGCCGGTGGTGACACATCTAGAAGTACATGAACTAGAGATGAGGCAATGAGAAACAGAGGAGCGCTCGAGCACACACAGTTGGGTTTCAGGCAACCATTGCCTTCTTTTTTTCTTTACTTTTTCACTGATTTTCGCGTACCTGCAACAGACATCCTTGCTTTTTTAAGTACTGACTACCGGTTATTACATGGCCAACTCACGACTACACAGTGAACTCACAGACAAATTGGCTGAACCAAGACCTTACGTTTCACTGAAAGAAACCAAGTAGTTTGCATAAGTTTTAGTGGAAAAAAACTAAAGCTCACATAAGTTTTACTAAAAAAACCTGAAGTTTGCAGAAGTGTATCTGTTTGTCCAGCAGATACATGGCAATTTTATGCAGTCCTTATCTACAGTCCTTATCTACAGTTGAGTTAACATGTTTTCCTGATAGAAAACTTAGACCACTTATAAGAGAAGCAAAAAATGCATGTTGATTATGATGATGACGAATGTAGAATATTTTGTGGTCATGGTAAATTCTCATATCATTTATTTTATTTCATTATTGCACTCTACATTACATATTACGCACGACCACTTTGGTAGAGGTGACGAGTTCGCATCATACAGAGAGACCAACCATGTTTCTCCGAATATCTTGAATCATGATCCCTATGACTTCATCTCTACTTCTTATAAGAAGTACATTTTTTCATTTGACTATTTCCTAACTTGAGAGCTAAGGTATGTTTTATCCACTAGAGTTGCTAAAATTGGAAGCATGTCTGCAGTTCTTTTTCTTTCTAAACCGGTATTTGTTGGCCTTTTTTTGCCACTGTTATTCTTACAAGTGGTAGCCTGCATGTTGAAGACCATTTCCAAATTATTTATCTTCGTATCATTATTACTACAAACTGAGAGGATATTTGTTCTATTGTCAAAATTTTAGAATGCTGAGCCCTTAAAGAAATGTGTAGTACTCAAGTAACTGTTCCAAGTTGTCATATTAATGCTTTTGTCCAGTGAATAACAAGTATAATTATGCAATTTATCACTGTAATTTTTATTTGGTTTACATGTTCTATTTTTATAATAAAATAAGTCACTTTTCTTGCTTCCAGACATTACAACACTTGTGGTGCAATAGTAGAATCGGATGGTCCAACTAGCATTTTTTTGTCTTGTTTCACAACTGATTTTATGCAGTCAAGGCATCTCTACACTTCTCTATCTGACAATGGCTTCCTTTTTTCAACAAACCATAGAGGTCTCTTCCCACTATTGTGGTTGACACTCAATTGTAATAATAATTCTTGACTGGAGTTTGTTGGCACTGAAACGGTTCCTTAGCTTGTCCTAAGTGACATTTTCATTTGTGATTATACTTGCATAAATGTGTGCATAAGAAGAATCATGATGAATCTTCTAAATAATTTTGAGTTTTATACATTGGGAAAAGTGGGTGGTCTTTTAATATAGGAGACATGTTGATTAAGGAGAAACGATATTGATTAAAGAGAAACGATATTTCAAATTATTTGTACAAGTCGGGAATAAGAGATTGTGTACTTCATAAGAATATTTCAAATTTACGAAAAAATTGTCTTGTATTAAGTTTAGTATAATGTGTTAATCCAAATAGACGCGGGTTGCACGTGCACTTATTAGTCCAAATAGACGATTCCAAAAGCACGTTCTCCATAGTAGTGTGCCTTTTGCGTTAATTTTTTTGAACATCAGTATAGACACAAGTGTTCATATACACGCGCATACACTCACTCCTATAAACTCACATACGTAGACCCTACCCCTATGAACACCTTCAAAAGACTGAGCCGGCATATCTACACTACTATTAAACAAGAGAACTTCACGAGGGCGGACGAAAACTCTGCCTCTAGAAACAAACCACGCCCGCCTGAGCCAAAATCTCCTGCCTCTGTCGTTCCTATCGCCCCTCCTTCCGCCGCCGCCGCTGCTCTAGGGAGGATCGAGCCCCCGCCTCCGCCGTTCGCCAGCCCTTCCCCCTCTCTTATCCTCGCCGCTGCCATAGGATGCTACCGAGCAAAGCTCGGCCTGCGTCGGTAGCGTCGGGTCCCTCTCCTCCCTCGGGTGGCGGCGGCGGCGGTGCGAGACACAGCGGGCTCGTCCTGTGCTGGCGATGGCGGGGTCCCTCTCCTTCCTCGGGCAGCAGCGGCGGCGCAGGACACAGCGGGCTCGGCCTGCGCCGGTGACGGACGGGATCCTCTCCTCCCTCAAGCAGCGACGGCGGCGCGGCACGCAATTGGCGGCCACAGATGCAATGCTAGGCGCGCGACGGTGCCGTGGCGGCTGCCGTGCCCGACGCTCTGGACTGGAGGCAGAGCGGTGCCGTCACCTGGCCAAGGACCAGGGCAGCTTTCCGAGTGGTGGAACGTCTTCGTACAACGTAGGTGAGGTCGTGTTTCCTCTGTGTTGTACATTTGGATCCCGGATTGTACGGGGATAACCGTGATGTTGTCGCCAACCTCACATCTTGTTTCTTCAAATTGTGTTCTTTGAAATTTGAAGCGTGCATCTGTGAATGATAGTTCCTACAGCGCAGTGTGGTTAGGGGCGACCAAAACGTATCGGGATGTACTGGTTGACAAGGTTTGGTCTACTTTGATTCCGGTATAGGCCTCTCTTTCTTCAATCATTTACTGTTGCTTTCTTCTCATTGCTTTGGCACATTTCACAACTCGCAAGTTCCAGTGCCCAAATGTTGATTTCAAACCTCAGATCCACAAGATTGGTAAGAAGTGCAATATTCTTTCTGCATACCTGCCTTGAGGTAGTAACAAAATCATTTGTGGCATGTTTAACTCGGTTGTTTGTGTTTACATAGGAGCTGAGTTCCAACTCTACCAGTAAAACAAGATTAAGTGGGAGGGGCTGAAACTCTTTGCATGTAAATGTTTAACTGAATGGTTTAAGATGGTCTAAAATTCTTTAGCTTGCAACTATTTAACGAAATTATTTTTAAGTGGGCTATCACAGTGACACCATACCTTGAGTACCACTTAGTACATATGAAAAGTAGATTATGATAATTGACCTTTCATGATCGGATTTCAGGCAATCATGATATTTTATTTTGCAGTTTTAATAATTCTGACTGGAGGGGTATTTCATGACTTGTGAGTGTCAGGTTCGATGCATAAAAAATCGTGATCTATTTGTTGTGTGCCATTCTGCAAAAGAATGGTCCTCATTATGCATTTTTCCCCTTTCATTTGAGTTAGTAAAGTGGTTTCTGCAAGACCAATATAATCTGGTAATGTTATTGCAATGCCATTGAAATTTTGCCGTGCTCATCAAACTCTTTGACCTTGCAGACTATAAAATATAAATTTCATTACTGGATTATTAAGTGGTTCAGAAGATTGGTTTCTCTTGCAAGCAGAGGATTTCCCACACTGTATGGACCAGAAATTGAACGTATTATTGATGTCTTTGTTACACGATCTGTCACCACTTTGACATCAGTGCCGCGTCGGAACTCCTCTGCTACATCCTCCTCTCCTGATTTTGTAGATGAATAACCTACCATTTCAATCTGTGAAATATTGCTGAATTTTGTAAACTGTCAGATCATGGTACTTACAACCAATGGAAACCATAGAATTGATGTTCATGAAAGTGGACCAATTACTGTATTGAGGAAATGTACCATGTAATATTTAGAGACTTTCATATGAGAATGCTTTGCGCTGCTAGGCGTTGATGATCTTTGTATATTTCAGTGGGCCTTTGCGAAGGATCTTCACATTAAAGGCTCCTCCTATTCTCAAGATTATTCAGGCGGTAAGCTTTGAGATTGATTTCTTTTTTGTTTCCCTTTCATTTTGGAGAAAGCAACTGACTGTCTGCTATATGCTTTCCCTTTTGTTTCAGAGCAAGCAACTGGCTTTATCTCTCAAGCAATTTACTCATATGTGTGATTGGAAAGATGACTGACATTTGATCTACGGCACTACTAACTGAAGACGATTTTATGTTATGAGACTTTGGCCTGATTTCAGAGATGTACTAAATTCTGAAGTTTGTTGTATGACAGTACTATCTGACAAGTACAGTTGTTCACACTTACTTGAGTGTACCCTATGTGTCAATTTGTGGTCTGTGATTTTAATGTGTGTTTTTCCTGTTGTCATTATCCTCGACAGATAATTCAAATGGTCGATTCATGGCTTGCTACAATAGATGATTTTCTGAATCTAATGTATTCTTTTGATGTTGTCGTTAGGTTGTTAAGTCATCAAGCCCGACTACTGAGTATACATATTGTGTTCATCTTCCTTGCCTTTTTAGGAAAAAACATGTACCAAAGTCTGAAGGTAAGCTATTCTTTATTTACATTTTATTTGTTTCTTCCTGCTAACCCAGGCTCTAATTAAATGCAAGAGCTTGTGTAATGCTCTTTTGCAAGCTACAGGGGAATGCTCATTTACTCTTTTAACAGAAATTATTTGCTAGCCATAGCTGATGTTAATTCTTTGCTGGATCTTATGTCAGTAGGGTGATCAATGTAATTGCCTGGAATCATTGGGTCTCCCTTTAATTCTGTCATCTTCTGTATAGTGGTATTAAATATATCTGTGATGAATTGGCAGGTAAATTTAGGTATCAAATATACTCTTATCATTGGTAAATGCTGCTTATCATTTGTGCTTCTTCACTGTATCCCACCAGATAATACACGGTGTGTTTCTTTCAACGTAATGATGATATTAAAACCTTTGCCGTTTCTATACGTAAGCTAAGCCATTGGTTTTGTATTGTTCTTTGGTTCTTATATGTTGTTCTCATTAAATGATAACATGGTAGGAGAGGAGATGATTCATTATTGAGTCACTACTGCATATGGCATGTTATCAGTTAATGGGTTAACTGATAACATGATAGGACTACTGATTTTATGATCATCGCATTTATTTTACCCCTTCTACAATTTCAGTTAGTTATTGTAAAGCGTTTTTAATTTACGTAAAGATACAAATTGTTGTAGTCATAGGTCAACTTATATTTCCTATCATACAAGTTGTATGTCCTTGGAAGTGACCTTTTGATTATGTGCAAACTCATCTCGGAAAGAGTCGGAAATCAGTTCGATAAAAAGGGTGGTAATCATGGCTGGACACTCGATTCTTCACGTATTTGTTGGATCACGAAGATGTCTCACATTTGAAAATACAATTTGATTGGCATGCCAACATTTTGTATCCCTTTGATTTATTTTTTCAAGACTTGTTCCAATAATATACCATGTGAACTCACTTATAATTGTTTGAGACGAGCGTTGCACGTGCATGCTAACTAGTCATCTTGAAATTTACGAAGTCATGTAGGCACCTCGTCATCGACAGAAACGCCTCCTCCCACTGAATGCGCACCGCAGGAAATTCTGAAATAAATACAGGAATAAATGCGAGCACCAGGATTTGAACCCTGGTGGGCTGGGGATACCACAGTCCCTATAACCATCCAACCACAGGTTGGTTCGCGCCCTTTTGCGTCAATATAATCCGGATATTCCAACCGTTTCAATCAAATAATTTAACAGAAATGCCATTTGGCGAACGCTAGCCAGAAGGGTGGGTGGTTCCACTGAACGTCACCTCTCAGGGCATCTCCAAAACAGACCCTTAAACCACCTGCAAATATCGGTTCGGACTGCGCGGTCTAGATGTATTTTTTCTGGCAAACCCAAAACAAAATGAGGGGGGGGGGGGGGGGGGGGGGAGGGGGGCATTGCGGGAGTCCGAACAGCAACCACGTAGGACACCAAGACCCCCAGCCGACGAAAAACCCCTCCCGGACCCCACGCCTCCATCCACCCATTCTCTCTCCTTTCTTTTCTCTCTCTTGCTTTCGTCGTCGCTCCATCACCCCAGCCACCACGCCACAGCCCTGCCGAAACTCGACGAGTCCGTCACATCCAACGTCACTGTAACGCCCGGATAATCATGCTACAGTAATTTCACGTTGATGGTGCCACGTCACCTCTGTCACTGTAGTTAATCACGGGTTAATTCAAAACTGTTTTGAAATTCAAATTCAAATTTATGATGACAATAAAAGTTTTCAAAAATTTAAAACTAAAAAGTTTGGGGGTTGTCAAATATTACAAAGTTAATTATGGTGCAACAAACCCATTTTTATCAAATGCCTAAATATGTTTAAATGAATTAAAACAGAAAGGTAAATAAATAAAAGAAAAGAAAATACAAGAGAAAAAAAAACTAAACTAGCATGAAAAAAAAGAAAGAAAGAGAAGCTCTCTCAATCTGGGCCAGACGGCCCAGCTGGCCGACCCACTTGGCCCAAATGCCCTCCCTCCGCCTATAGGGCACCCTAGGCGCCTGATTCCCCACGCCCCACTCGCCTCAAGACTTCGATTCCCCATTCGCCTCCTCTCGATCCAGATCGGGATCGAAACTTCGCCGCCCGCCGCGCCGCAGTCTTTGTCACTTGAGACGCCGGCGCCCCAAATCTGCGCACGCCGCCCGTCCTCACCTCCTCCCGACCCGGCCACCAGCGGCGCCCTCGCCCGCATGCCGGCGCCCACGTCGCCTCGGATCCGTCCCGTCCTCGCTTTCGCCTACGCCGCCGCCGGTCGCGCTTGAACGCCTCCTCGCCCTCCTCGCGGTCCTCCTCGGCCTCCCACGAGCCTTGCCCGAACCCTGCGAACCCCAGTGAGGCTTCCCTTCCTCCCTAGGGGCGCCTCGGTCGCCCTCCCGCCGTGATCGGCGCTCCGGCGCCACCTCGCGCCAGCGCCGGGCCGTTCCGCCCGGCCCCTCCACTGTTTCCCGTGCGGCTCCCCTGCATGATCGCCGCCTCCTCTCCTTCCCCCTGGTCGCCTCGCCCCCAACCACGGCGCCCTCGCCTCCGTTTCCCCCCTGCTCCGACCGGCCATAGGCCGCCGGAACCCCAGCGCGCCGCCCCGTTCCCCACGTCGCCCCGCTCGCCGTCTCTGCTGGAGACCGCCCGTGGCGACCCCGCCGGCCACCGCGACCATCTGCGCCGGTCTCCGTTCCAGATTCCCCCCGCATCCGGTGGCCCCGGGGTTGGCGGCAGGCGTGCGCCGTTGGCGCCTCGGCGCTCGTCCGCCATGCGGCGAGTGCTCGTCTTGATTCTTGCCCGAACCCGCACTGCCCGCCAGCCCCGCCTCCCAAGCATCGACTAGGGGCCCCGCCCCAAAATGTTTTTAGAAAAAAAGGAATTAAGAAAATAAAATAAAATAAAATAAATATAATTAATAAAAATAAAAATGATTTAATAAAATTAATTATTAATTAATTAAGTTAATTAATCCGGTTTAATTAATTTAATTAACTAGTTAAGTTTAATTAAACTGTAATTAGATTAACCTAAACCCTAATTAACCTAATTAGAGGATGACAGGTGGGTCCCCCTGGACCCACATGTCAGGTTGACCAGGTCAACGGTCAACGTTGACTGCTGACGTCAGCATGACATCATGCTGATGTCATAAATCCATTTTCGAAGTAATTAAATAATTAATTAAATTTCAGAAATTAATAAAATCTTCAGAAAATCATATCTTTTAATCCGTAACTCGGATTAAAATATTTTCAACATGAAAGTTGCTCTAAACGACGAGACGAATCCGGATACGCAGTCTGTTCGTCCGCCAAACACCCCTAACCTATCGAACTCGCAACTTTCCCCCTCCTCTCTCGCTGAAAACCCAAACACCGGGATATTTTCCGGATGTTTCCCCATAACCGGTACCACCTCATACCACGTTAGGGCACCCCTAGCATCGTTACTTGTCTTGTCATGCATCGATATGCATCTGTTTACATGGTATTCATTGTTTCTTCCCTCTTCTCTCCGGTAGACTACGAGACCGACGCTGCTGCTGCCCGATTCGACTACGGTGTTGGCGACCCCTCTCTCTTGCCAGAGCAACCAGGCAAGCCCCCTTGATCACCAGATATCGCCTATTCTACTCTATACCGCTTGCATTAGAGTAGTGTAGCATGTTACCGCTTTCATTATACCTATCCCGATGCATAGCTTTGTCCTTGTTACTCTTGTTGTTACCTTTACCGCAATCCTATATGCTTAGTATAGGATGCTAGTATTTTCATCTGTGGCCCTACATTCTTGTCCAATGCGCGTGCTATACTATCGGGCCGTGATCACTCGGGAGGTGATCACGGGTATATACTATATACATTATACATGATACATGTGGACACTAAAGTCGGATTAATTTGGTGGAGCACCCGCGAGTGGATCTTTGTGGCGGAGGCGGCAGGGCAGGTTGAGACCGCCTAGGAGAGAGGTGGGCCTGGCCCCTGCTCGGGCGTTCATGGATACTTAAAACGCTTAACGAGATCTTGGTATTTGATCTAAGTTGGCTACGATCCTATACGCACTAACCATCTACGCGGAGTAGTTATGGGTATCCCGTGCCGTGGTATCACCGGCACTTCGTGACGCCAGCCGATCGAGTGGCGCGGCCGGATTGGATCGAACGCCACTAGGCTAGGTCTGCCTTCCGGCAGCGTGCATAGCGTGCGGTGTGTGCTCAGGCGATGGGCCCAGACCCTGCGGCGCTTAGGTTTAGACCGGCGTCTGGCCTCTCTGCTGAGCCTAGGTGGGGCTGCGACGTGTTGATCTTCCGCGCCGGGCATGACCCAGAAAGTGTGTCCGCCAAATGGGATCAAGCGTCTTTGGGTAAGTTGGTGCACCAGGAAGTTAATCTATTGAATAGCCGTGATCTTCGGTAACATGACGACTTGGAGTTGTACCTTGACCTTATGACAACTAGAACCGGAGACTTAATAAACGCACCCTTCCAAGTGCCGATACAACCAAGGTGGTCGCTCTCTCGTGGATACGAGGAGGATCGCCGAGTAGGATTATTGCTATGTGATGTTACTTGGAGGACTTCAACCTGCCCTCTTCTACTGTTGCAAGACAGTGACCCGAAGCGTAGTCTTTGATAAGACTAGCTATCCCCTCTTATTCGGCATTCGATTCGGTCCAATGATATGGCCCTTTACACATATATCCATGCATATGTAGTGTAGCTCCTTGCTTGCAGTACTTTGGATGAGTACTCACGGTTTCCTTGTTCCCCTTTTCCCCTACCTCTACTCGATTGTCGCAACCAGACGATGGAGCCAGGAGCTGACGCCACCGTCGATGGCGACTACTACACTGGAGGTGCCTACTACTACGTGCAGTCACCGACAATGACCAGGAGTAGTTTAGGAGGATCTCAGCAGGAGGCATGCGCCTCTTTCGATCTGTATCCCGCTTTGTGCTAGCCATCTTATGGCAACTTGTTTAACTTATGTACTCAGATTTCAAGATTGTTGCTTCCGCTGACTCGTCTATGATCGAAAGCACTTGTATTCGAGCCCTCGAGGCCTGGCTTGTATTATGATGCTTGTATGACTTATTTATGTTTTAGAGTTGTGTTGTGATATCTTCCCGTGAGTCCCTGATCTTGATCGTACACATTTGCGTGCATGATTAGTGTACAATTGAATCGGGGGCGTCACAAGTTGGTATCAGAGCCGACTGCCTGTAGGAATCCCCCTCCCACACTCCTTGGCCGAAGTCGAGTCTAGACATTGCCAAAACTTTTACTAACTTGGCTGTGTGCCTTACGGGCCCACGTCGCCATCGGGTGGTACTAGGATCTTTTACTCCTCGACCTTTACTCCGGGACTCTGAACTCTCTTCTACTCGGGTTAAACGAATTTATTGACTAACACTAGGATCCCGTGACCACATTCACCCCAAAGTTGGATAAAGCCATAGTTATTCCTTGGAATTGTATTTTGATCAATTTCCACACTGTCATTTGACTCCTTTGAAACATCTTTGTTTTCAGATGGAACCCACGAGGCAGGTCGTGCGCCACACGACGGCCATTGGTGCCTCGGGATCACTGCGGTGCTAGCAGAGATGATGACCTATCTGGGTTATCGCCGGCACCCCGAGTACACCGCCTTTTGAGGAGTACGGGACTTTAACCAGAGCGTATGCCGAGCCATCGTCCACCTCTACTCTCGGAGTATGACTCCACTACTATGCTGCACACCGCACATGGTGTTGGGGTGACTATCGATATGGCGATCCACGATGCTTACGCTGCTCGACACGCCTTCGTGGAGAGTATCGGAGTTGGACACCTCCCCTTCAGCACATTGCTATCGCGTCGATGTTGGTGAGGAGGGTTACTACACCGCTGCCTACTCCATTGTCACCAGAGAGCCTTCTACCATCGTAACTTTGTTCTACGCATGCCGATGGGCTGGATCGAGCTAACCGAGCTCTTCGCCACGAAGTTGTACATCACCCGTCGGCACCTTTACCGTGCTCGACGCTGTTGCACCCTTTGTCCGATCCAGAGAACTGCGCTGCGTTCTGCGATCTACCCAGCCAGGACCGTGATGCCCTGTGGTGTCGGCCGGCCGAGGTGGGAGGCTACTCTCCGCACTTGGTCCTCTTCTCGCCACTTGGTCGCCGGGTTACGCACTGAGTATCCGCGGCCCCTGTGTCACCGACGTGGAGGACTATCCGCTGCCACACTACTAGCTTTCGTGCTACAGCTACCTCCGCGATGCATCGTGGGACTGATGTAGGCTTGCTTGTTAATGTTAGATGCATTCGCGCGAGCCTCTTGGCGCCGCCTATGATGTCTTAGTCTATGTCCGAACTCTTTGTACCGAACTCTATGCATGATCCCTTTTGTAAGATATGCCGACTACTATGTAGTTTCTATCGTCTGCTTTCATTATGCATGTTTCATTATGAATGATTCTTGTCCTTTGCATAATTTCTCAAATGCTTTGAACTACCCTCGTTATATATTAGCAGGATGGTTAGACCACCGGTCGTGGTCGTGGTGGCAACTTCCCACCACCGCTTTGAGTACATGGCTGGTATGATCCAACAACTTGAGATGAATCGCCAGTTCATGGAGAACATGATGGCTCGGTTTCCTCGCCCCAATATGAACCAAAGACCAAACACAACAACTCTGCAGAGGATTTCATACGCCTCAACCCAAGTGTGTACCGCAGCTCAACCCAAATTGGATGTCGATGATCGGCTCCGTGACATCACCTATGAGATGGAGTCTGCTGATGTAGCCCCGCCACTATGTCACTTTTGCTTCCTTCTTCGTGAAGGGACCCGCAGCTCAATGGTGGGACAGCCACAGCGATTCTCGCCGATTGGAACAATCATCACCGCCGGACTTCCAAGTTGCTTTCCATGCCCGCTTCATCCCTCAAGGAGTCATGGACGGAAGAAGCGCGAAGTTCCGCAACCTCACCCAAGGCAACAAGACTGTTGAAGCTTATCGGCGATAGTTCTGGACTTGTCTCGCTATGTCAAGAGGATATTGCAACCGATGCACGCAGACAAGAGAAGTTCCGTGGCGGCCTTCAAGTCGACATCAAGCTCGCACTTCTAGTGCACGACTTTTGCTGATTTCGCCACCTTGGTGAACAAAGCTATCAATGTCGAAACTGGTGCGCAGGAATACTAGAGCTCTAACAAAGCAACCGTGACACGGGCTCATCTTCGCCCGCCCTCGCAGGTTGCAAGATATGGATTCCCAACAAAGCATGTACCAAATTAATGCACTCGCCTCTAAGGCGTAGCTATCTTGCACCTCGTCGCTTACTCCAACTAGGCAGCCAAAGCTTCCAGCTCCACCACCCCAAGCTCCTGCTCCCACCCCCAATAATGGTTTGTGCTTGGTGTGGACAACGAGGCACCGTGCTAGAGAATGCAACCGTAACTGTAATCACCGCCCTTCCAAAGAATCGGCCGTGGAAGCAACCAACCCCGCAACAACAATGCCAAGCCTTATGGTCGAGTTCATGCCAACCACGTTGATCCGAACGAAGCTCAAGACCAGCCTCACATCGTGATGGGTACACTCAGAAATTCAAGATCAGATCTCAGATTATTCGATTCAGAGCATCGCATTCATTCATGTCAAGATTTTGCATACAAGCACGACGTTAAGTGTGAGGAGATGAACTCTTCGTAGTGGTAAAACCCCTTGGGACAATGTCAAACCTCCATGGTTGGCGCCGACGTCCCGTGGAAATCGAAGGGCTGGAATTCTATGCCTCCCCATTATCCTCAAGACGTCTAACATCGACCTCATTTTGGGGATGGATTGGTTGAAAGCGCATCGCTTCAATCGCTTTGTGCCACTAAGACCGCCCATCCGCTACACCCTTCTGATGAAATAATAAGCTACAATGCTCGTCTGGTTCAGGATGCCGAGACAAGGCTCTATGCATTGAATGCATTGAACGCCGCACCCCTCGAGGGCATTGAAAACATTCCTGTTGTTCGCGATTTCCAGGACGTCTTTCCTAAAGAACTTCCGGGGATTCCCCCTGCTAGAGCTGTCGAATTCATCATCGACTTGAAACCAGGCACCACTCCTATAGCCAAGCAACCCTACAAGATGCCGCCGCATGAACTCCTTGAGCTCAAGGAGGAAATCGACAAATCTCTTCGAAGTGGTTTCATTCGCCCAAGTTGCTCTCCTTGGGGAGCACCTTCTCTCTTTGTCAAGAAGAAGGATGGGACAAACCGATTGGTCCAAGACTACCGTCCTATAAACCAAGCTACCATTCGAATAAGTATCCTCTTCCTCGGATAAATGATCCGTATGATCAATCGGCTGGTTCATCAGTGTTCTCTAAACTCGACTTGAGGTTGGGTTACCACCAGATCCGTGTTCGCGAAGAGGATATCCCAAAGACCGCATTCGTGACTCGTTATGGTTCATACGAGTACACCGTCATGTCTTTCGGCTTAACCAATGCTCCCGCCACCTTCTCGCCTCGATGAACTATATATTCATGGATTACCTCGACAAGTTCGTCGTGGTTTATCCGGATGATATCCTCGGTATTTTCTAAGAACGAAGAAGAGCATGTCAACATCTTCGTCTTGTCTTTGGGAAAGCTACGAGAGCATCAACTTTATGCCAAGTTCTCCAAATGTGAATTCTGGCTTCCCGAAGTAACCTATCTTGGGCATGTCATCTCTAAGGATGGTATTGCCGTCAACCCTGAAAGAGTTCAGGCTATTCTCGATTGGACTCCTCCAAAGAACGTTAAGCAAGTCAGAAGTTTTCTCGGTCTCGCCAGCTATTGCCGTCGATTCGCCGAGAACTTCTCCAAGATTGCCAGGCCTCTGACTAACCTGTTGCATAATGGCGTCAAGTTCCAATGGATGATAAATGTCGTGAAAGTTTCCAGCACTCAAAGACAAGTTGACTTCTGCCCAAAGGCTAGCTCCTCGATACTAAGAAGGACTTCACATTTATCGCGACGCTTCCGTCAAGGATTAGGCTGTGTCCTAATGCAAGCGCCAAGAAAGTGGTTGCTTATGCCTCTTGGCAATTGCGCCTCACGAAGAGAACTACCCAGTTCACGACCTCGAACTTGCTGCTGTCATTCATGCGTCAAACAAAGTGGCGACATTACCTACTCGGTAATCGTTGCGAGATCTTCACTGACCACCAAAGTCTGAAGTATCTGTTTACTCAGCCAGACCTGAACCTCCGTCAGCAGAGATGGATGGAGACTGTTGCAGACTTTGATTTGGGTATTTCCTATACCCCAGGCAAGGCTAATGTAATGGCTGATGCCTTGAGCCGCAAGTCTTACTGCAACCACCTTCAGGTTCACAAAGTTCAGCCCTCACTTGTTTAAGAATTGAAAGTCTGAACCTCCATATTGTTCCTCCGTGCACTCGCCCCCCTCCTCCCGAAGTTCCGCAAGATGAATCTCCGTGTTGTTTCCTGTGGTTCCTCTATACCTCGGCTGTCGAACCCGATCTCGTGAGCTCCATCAAGACAATGCAGGGATATGACTCAAGTCTACAAGATTAAGCGAGACCTCAAAGAAGGAAAGCCCTCATTCTTCACTATTGCTGATGATGGCGCCTTGAACTTCAAAGGCCGCCTAGTGGTGACGTGTAAGAAGGAAAACCTGAATATGACTCAGGAGGTTATGAAAGAAGCTCATGATACGCCTCTATGTATCCATCCTGGTAGTACGAAGATGTACCAAGACATTCGTCAGAGATTCTGGTGGTCTAATATGAAGCAAGACATTGCTCGCTATGTTCTTGAAAGTGTGACGCTCTTGCCGTCAGATCAAAGCGTAACATCAAAGGCCTCTTTGGAACTCGCAACCTATCTCTATTCCTGAATGGAAATGGGACCATGTTGAAATGGACTTCGCCACCGGATTTCCCAAGTCGCAGTAAAGGTAATGATGCTATTCTTGTCGTCATTGACCGCTTTCTAAAGTTGCACATTTTCCGGCGGTCAAAGAAACGATCAACGCTAGTCAGCTTGCAACTCTCTATATGTCCGTAATTGTTTCACTTCATGGTATTCCACTGGTTATCGATTCGGACCGTGGCAGCTTATTCACTTCAAGATTACGGGCAAGTTTTCAAGAGGCTATGGGGACTCATTTATCTTTCAAGATCTGCGTTTCATCCGCATGATACAAGGGCAAGTTGAACGTGTCAACCAAGTTCTCAAGACATGCTTCGAGCTTGTGTTATTTCCTTCGCAAGAAATGGGAGGAATCTCTCCCGTATGCTGAGTTCTCTTATAATAATAGCTATCAAGCTAGTCCGAAGATGGCCCCTTCAAAGTGTTATATGGACGAAAGTGCCGAACCCTCTCGAATCGGTCGAAATCGGGAACGCCCACTCTTCGGTCCGGATATTATCCAACATGTCAAGAACAAGTCCGCATTATTCGCGAGAATCTCAAGACTGCTCACCACGTCGAAGAGTAATTATGACCGTCATCATAAAGACATGGTCTATCAACTCGGGCGAAAAGGCCTATCTTCGCGTTACACCAATGAAGGGTGCTCACCGCCGGGATCAAGGGCAAGCTAGCTCCTCGCTATATTGGCCCATTCTCTATTCCGGAAAGGCATGGAAAAGTGGCATATCAATCGAGCTTCCGTCGAACCTTTCTCGTGTTCACGATGTGTTCCACGTGTCACAACTCCGACGCCGCTTCAAGGACCCAATCCGGCAAGTGGACCATGAAGTGCTCGAATTGCAACAGGACCTCTCCTATAAAGAGCATCCGTCCGCATTCTCGACCAAGCTGAACGCCGCACACGCCGGGAAGGCGATCAAGTTCCTCAAGGTCCGGTGGTCGAATCACTCAAGACGAAGCCACACGGGAACGCGAGGATCGTCTTCGTGATGAATACCCTCAAGACTGCTTTCCTTCTACCTCCTAAATCTCGGACGAGATTTCTTGTAGTGGAGGAGATTTGTAACGCCTGGATAATCATGCTACAGTAATCTCACGTTGATGGTGCCACGTCACCTCATCACATCGTAGTTAATCATGGGTTAATTCAAAACTGTTTCGAAATTCAAATTCAAATTTATGATGACAATAAAAGTTTTCAAAAATTTAAAACTAAAAAGTTCGGGGGTTGTCAAATATTACAAAGTTAATTATGGTGCAACAAACCCATTTTTATAAAATGCCTAAATATGTTTAAATGAATTAAAACAGAAAGGTAAATAAATAAAAGAAAATAAAATACAAAAGAGAAAAAAAACTAAACTAGCATGAAAAAAAAAGAAAGAAAGAGAAGCCCCCCCAACTGGGCCAGACGGCCCAGTTGGCCGACCCACTTGGCCCAGCCGGCCCCTCCCTCTGGCCTATAGGGCAAACCCTAGGCCCCCCCGATTCCCCACGCCCCCACTCGCCTCAGACTTCGATTTCGCCTCCCTCCCCGATCCAGGATCGGGCTTCGCCGCCGCCGCCGCCGTCTCACGGACTTGGCGCCCCACCGCCACACGACGCCGCCCCGTCCTCACCTCCTCCCCGACCAGCCACCCAGGGCAACGGCGCCCCTCTCCGCACGCCCGACGCCCCACGTCGCCTCGGATCCGTCCCCGTCCTCCACCTCGCCTCGCCGCCGCCAGGCCTCGTCGCCGCCGAACGCCTCCTCGCCCTCTTCCTCGCCGGTCCTCCTCGACCTCCCCGAGCCCATCGCCGAACCTCGCGAACCCCGTGAGCTTCCCTCGCCCTTTAGGACGCCTCGGTTGCCGCCTCGCTGGCGGTCGACGCTCGGCGCCATCGCCGCGCTGCCGCTGCTGCCGTTTCCGCCCCTTCCTGCTTTCGCGGCTTCGCTGGCCGCCGCGCCTCTCCTTCCGGTCGCCTCGCTTCAACCACGGCGCCCTTCGCCTCGTTTCGCTCCGACGGCCATAGCCGCCGGAACCCCAGCCGCCCGTTCCCCACGTCGCCCTTCGCCGTCTCTGCTGGAGATCCGTGGCGACCCGCTGCCACCGCGACCATCTCGCGCGGTCTCCCGTTCCAATTCCCCTCGCATCCGCCAGTGGCCAGGTTGGCAGCCGGCAGCGCGCCATTCGCGCCTCGGCAGCCTCGTCCGCCTGCGGCGAAGTGCTCGTCGGGTTGGCGCTTGAACTCACCGCCTGTGCCCGCTAGCCCCGCCCGGCCATCGACTAGGGGCCCCGCCCCAAAACGTTTTTAGAAACAAAGGAATTAAAAAATAAAATAAAATAAAATAAATATAGTTAATAAAAATAAAAATGATTTAATAAAATTAATTATTAATTAATTAATTAATTAAGTAATTAGTTAAGTTAATTAATCAGGTTTAATTAATTTAATTAACTAGTAAAGTTTTAACTGTAATTAGATTAACCTAAACCCTAATTAACCTAATTAGAGGATGACAGGTGGGTCCCCCTGGACCCACATGTCAGGTTGACCAGGTCAACGGTCAACGTTGACTGCTGACGTCAGCATGACATCATGCTGATGTCATAAATCCATTTTCGAAGTAATTAAATAATTAATTAAATTTCTGAAATTAATAAAATCTTTAGAAAATCATATCTTTTAATCCGTAACTCGGATTAAAATATTTTCAACATGAAAGTTGCTCTGAACGACGAGACGAATCCGGATACGCAATCCGTTCATCCGCCACACACCCCTAACCTATCGAACTCGCAACTTTCCCCCTCCGGCTCCTTCCGCTCAAAACCCAAACACCGAGGATATTTTCCCGGATGTTTCTTAACCGTACCACCTCATACCACGTTAGGGCACGCCTAGCATCGTTATTTGTCTTGTCATGCATCGATATGCATCTGTTTACATGGTATTCATTGTTTCTTCCCCTCTTCTCTCCGGTAGACTACGAGACCGACTGCTGCTTTGCCAGTTCGACTACGGTGTTGACGACCCCTCTCTCTTGCCGAGCAACCAGGCAAGCCCCCTTGATCACCAGATATCGCCTATTCTACTCTATATCGCTTGCATTAGAGTAGTGTAGCATGTTACTGTTATACCTATCCTGATGCATAGCCTGTCCTTGTTACTACTGTTGTTACCTTTACCTGCAATCCTATATGCTTAGTATAGGATGCTAGTATTTTCATCCGTGGCCCTACATTCTTGTCCGTCTGCCGTGCTATACTATCGGGCCGCGATCACTCGGGAGGTGATCACGGGTATATACTATATACATTATACATGATACATGTGGAGACTAAAGTCGGGTCGGTGGTGGAGCACCCATGAGTGGATCTTGTGGCGGAGCGGCAGGCGAGTTGAGACCGCCTAGGAGAGAGGTGGGCCTAGCCTGCTCGGGCGCTCATGGATACTTAAAACGCTTAACGAGGTCTTGGTATTTGATCCGAGTTGGCTACGAGCCTATACACACTAACCATCTACGCTGGAGTAGTTATGGGTATCCCAGGCCGTGGTATCACCGGCACTTCGTGACGCCAGCCGATCGAGCGGCGCTGCTACCGGATTGCACCGAACGCCACTAGGCTAGGTCTGCTTCGGCCACAGATGCAACGTCTTGAGGTGTGATCAGGCGATGGGCCTGCACCCTGCGGCGCTTAGGTTTAGACCGGCGTCTTGGCCTCTCTGTTGAGCCTAGGTGGGGCTGCGACGTGTTGATCTTCCGCGGCCGGGCATGACCCAGGAAAGTGTGTCCGGCCAAATGGGATCAAGCGTGCTGGGTAAGTTGGTGCAACCCCTGCAGGGAAGTTAATCTATTTGAATAGCCGTGATCTTCGGTAACAGGACGACTTGGAGTTGTACCTTGACCTTATGACAACTAGAACCGGATACTTAATAAAACACAACCTTCCAAGTGCTAGATACAACCGGTGGTCGCCTCTCTCGGGGATACAAGGAGGGATCGTCGGGTAGGATTATTGCTATGTGATGTTACTTGGAGGACTTCAACCTGCCCTCTTCTACTGTTGCAAGACAGGTGACTGAAGCGTAGTCTTCGATAAGACTAGCTATCCCCTCTTATTACGGCATTCGCAATTCAGTCCATCGATATGGCCCTTTACACATATATCCATGCATATGTAGTGTAGCTCCTTGCTTGCAGTACTTTGGATGAGTACTCACGGTTGCCTTGTTCCCCTTTTCCCCTACCTCTACTCGATTGCTGCAACTGCACGATGGAGCCCAGGAGTCAGATGCCATCGTCGATGACGACTACTACATTGGAGGTGCCTACTACTACGTGCAGCCCGGTGACGGCGACTGTGAGTAGTTTAGGAGGATCCTGTGCAGGAGGCCCGCGCCTCTTCGATCTGTATCCCGCTTTGTGCTAGCCATCTTATGGCAACTTGTTTAACTTATATCTGTACTCAGATATTGTTGCTTCCGACTTCGCCTATGATCGAGCACTTGTATTCGAGCCCTCGAGGCCCTGGCTTGTATTATTATGCTTGTATGACTTATTTATGTTTTAGAGTTGTGTTGTGATATCTTCCCGTGAGTCCCTGATCTTAATCGTACACATTTGCGTGCATGATTAGTGTACGATTGAATCGGGGGCGTCACAGTCACACCCAGGCTCCATGCCACTTCTCCTTCGTCGTCGGGACGAGCCTCTCCTCCTACCGCCATTCAGGTACCATCCGCTCCTACAATGCTCACCATGCCCAACAGCTGTTCGGCGAATTCACCGAGCTAATTTTTGTGTCATTATTCTTTGAAGCAATGGTTCCGTTTGTGGGGTAAATATACGAGCACTATGTTGAGTCGTCTGATGAGGAGGACTATAAGGATGAGACAGCGATGATGGAGGCGGTGCTTGCAAACACGGAGCGTGCGGAGGAGTATGTTCTCAATTTTAAGGGATTGATGAAGGGTCATTGAGTGCTCAAGCGCAACCGGGCGCACGACCATTTGACGCTGATGGACAACTACTTTGCCCTCGATGCCCTCATTGCTGACTATTTTCACCGGCGCTTTCGGATGCGCAAAAATGTCTTCAATCGTCTCTACCATTGCGTCCGGCCCTTTGATGACTACTTCATCCTGAAGAAAGACAACTTGGGAAGGATTTGTTTCTCTGGTTACCAGAAGTGCATGGCCGCACCACCGGTGCTTGCATATGGCACGATCGCTGATTCGCGGGACGAGTACATGCGGAAGTTCGAGAGCACATGCAGAGATGCCATGGTCAGGTTTGCAACTTTCGTGGTCTCAGTGTTTGGACCTCAGTACCTGAGAGAATCAACGGTGGCAGACACCGAGAGGCTCTTGGCATTCTCGGAAGCGAAAGGGTGGCCAAGTTTCCTCGTATCACTTGACCGCATGCACTGAAAATGAAAGAACTGCCCAAAAGCTTTGCGAGGGAAATACCAGGGTCATGTTAAAAAGTCCACCATCATTCTTGAAGTACTTGCATCACAAGATCTTTGGATTTGGCACACTTTCTTTGGCATGCTGGATCTCACAATGACATCAATGTGCTGCAGCGATCACCACTGTTTGTTAGGCTAACTGAAGCAAAAGCTCTGTCTCACAATGACATCAATGTGCTGCAACAATCACCATTGTTTGTTAGGCTAACTGAAGCAAAAGCTCATCCTTGCCATTATACCGTCATGGGCATGAGTACAACATGGACTACTTTCTGGTTGACGATTTCTATCCTCCTTAGGGTACCTTTGTGAACACCATCTCTAACCTAGTTGGTCAGAAAAAGTCCGACTTTACCCAAAGACAAGAAGCAACTAGAAAGGATGTTGAGAGGGCTTTTGGAGTTCTGCAGGCACGTTTTGTAGTTGTTTGTGGACCCGCTAAACAATGGGATCCGTAGACCTTGTGGGAAGCGATGAATGTTGTGTGATCATGCACAACATGATCGTGGAGGACGAGGGTGAGGATGCTGTCGCAGGTCTTGAATTTGAGGACATTGTTGATCCTATCAAACTTTTCGACCAAAATACGGCCGCATTTGAAGAGTTGTTCAAATGCATCAGTGGACGGTTAAGAAGGAGACAGTGTTGGAGTGTGATATTTAATTTTTTTCATTAGAACTAACGATGCATTTGAAAATTGGGATAATTAGATTTATGCCCCTAGTTGTGTCCCACTTGTTTGTTTTACCCCTATTTCCCAAAAGTCACCGGTTCTGTCCAAGTCACTTTGCTCCTCTTATGCTTTCGCCCTTTGACCGTTTGACCGTCAGTTCGAAAACTTCGTAACTAATTCATACTAAATCAAAAAATGCAAATAAGATACCAAAATGTTTAGAAAAACATCACCTATATGTGAGTGTCATTTGCATTCATGAAAAAAGTGTTGGAAAGTGCCCATCCGAGTTTTAGCTCTTATGCTAGCACCATGAATAGTAAAATCTAAAAAAGTTCAAAAAAATGGTGGCAAAGAATGAAAAATGTTTTAAGTGCCTGCCAAGTTTCATCACGGAATAACATTCATGGGTGCCGCGACAAAATCAAAAAACAATCAACACTCCAAAATAGATTTTTTTCCACGACTTCCACGAATGCCATTCCCTAATGAAACTTGGCAAGCACTTAGAACATTTGTCGTTCTTTGCCTCCATATTTTTTTTGAATTTTTTTGAATTATTTTAGAGTTTACTATTCATGGTGGTAGCAAAAGAGCTAAAACTCGGATGTGCACTTTCCAACACTTTTTTCATGAATGCAAATGACACTCACATATATGTGATGTTTTTTGAACATTTTGGTATCTTATTTGCATTTTTCTGATTTAGTATGAATTAGTTATGAAGTTTTCAAACTGACGGTCAAACGTCAAAGGGCAAAAGCATAAGAGGAGCAAAGTGACTTGGACAGAACCGGTGACTTTTGGGAATTAGGGGTAAAACAGATGAGTGGGACACAACTAGGGGCATAAATCTAATTATCCCTTGAAAATTTGGACTGTTTTAGACTATATATGCGGCCATTTGAACGTGCGAACTTCAAAACATAGGATCGGATGTATGCGGGTAGTGTTGAATGGTCGGCTCCCGCAACCGTGTCCCAGACCCCTGATGGCTCGTGTCCGCGTCAGTATTTTCCCCGAAGAGGAAGGGATGATGCAGCACATCTACAGTAGGTATTTCTCCCAGTGATGAGATAAAGGTTATCAAACCAGTAGGAGAACCATGCAACACTATGTAAAC
This sequence comes from Aegilops bicornis, assembly GCA_021605145.1. Classification (NCBI taxonomy): domain Eukaryota; kingdom Viridiplantae; phylum Streptophyta; class Magnoliopsida; order Poales; family Poaceae; genus Aegilops; species Aegilops bicornis. The sequence goes on from CM038673.1 coordinate 97,384,140, forward strand.
GGTATCTGCACACAAATAACAAATACTTGCAACCCGACGCGCAAGAGGGGTTGCCAATCTCTCCCGGGTAAAAGATAGATACATTTGTAGTAGGTCGGATAAATAGATCTCACGGAAACGTGAAATAAAATAAATAACAAAAAATTGCAGCAATGTATTTTTGGGTTTTTGGAATAATAGATCCAAAAATTAAAGGAAATATGCCCTAGAGGCAATAATAAAGTTATTATTTATTTCCTTATTTCATGATAAATGTTTATTATTCATGCTAAAATTGTATTAACCGGAAACTTAGTACATGTGTGAATACATAGACAAACAAAGTGTCACTAGTATGCCTCTACTTGACTAGCTCGTTGAATCAAAGATGGTTAAGTTTCCTAGCCATAGACATGAGTTGTCATTTGATTAACTGGATCACATCATTAGAGAATGATGTGATTGACTTGACCCATTCCGTTAGCTTAGCTTAGCACTTGATCATTTAGTATGTTGCTATTGCTTTCTTCATGACTTATACATGTTCCTATGACTATGAGATTATGCAACTCCCGTTTATCGGAGGAACACTTTGTGTGCTACCAAACGTCACAACATAACTGAGTGATTATAAAGGTGCTCTACAGGTGTCTCCGAAGGTACTTGTTGAGTTGGACTATTTCGAGATTAGGATTTGTCAATCCGATTGTCAGAGAGGTATCTTTGGGCCCTCTCGGTAATGCACATCACTATAAGCCTTGCAAGCAATGTGACTAATGAGTTAGTTGCGGGATGATACATTACATAACGAGTAAAGAGACTTGCCGGTAACGAGATTGAACTAGGTATTGAGATACCGACGAACGAATCTCGCAAGTAACATACCGATGACAAAGGGAACAACGATGTTGTTATGCGGTTTGACCGATAAAGATCTTCGTAGGATATGTAGGAGCCAATATGAGCATCCAGGTTTCGCTATTGGTTATTGACCGGAGACGTGTCTCGGTCATGTCTACATAGTTCTCGAACCCGTAGGGTCCGCACGCTTAACGTTCGGTGACGACTTATATTATGAGTTATGTGTTTTTGATGTACCGAAGGTAGTTCGGAGTCCCGGATGAGATCAGGGACATGATGAAGAGTCTCGAAATGGTCGAGATGTAAAGATCGATATATTGGACGGCTATATTCGGACATCGGAAAGGTTCCGAGTGATTCGGGTATTTATCGGAGTATCGGAGAGTTAGGGGAATTCGCCGGGGAGAAGTATTGGGCCTTATTGGGCTATACGGGAAAGAGAGAGGGGCTGCCTAGGGCAGGCCACGTGTCCCCCAAGGCCTAGTCCGAATTGGACTAGGGGGAGGGGCTGCGCCCCCTCCTTCCTTCCCTTCTCTCTTCCCCTTCCTTCTCTCCTACTCGTACTAGGAAAGGAGGAGTCCTACTCCCTATGGGAGTAGGACTCCGCCCTTGGCACACTCTCCTCCTTGGACGGCCGCCTCCCCCTAGCTCCTTTATATATGGGGGCAGGGGGCACCCCAAGACACACAAGTTGATCAGTTGATCTTTTAGCCTTGTGCGGTGCCCCCTCCACCATAATCCACCTCGATCATATCGTAGCGGTGCTTAGGCGAAGCCCTGCGTCGATAGCATCATCATCACCGTCATCACGCCGTCGTGCTGACAAAGCTTTCCTTTGACACTCTGCTGGATCGGAGTTCGTGGGACGTCATCGAGCTAAACCTGTGCAGAACTCGGAGGTGCCGTGCATTCGGTACTTGGATCGGTCGGATCGTGAAGACGTACGACTACATCAACTGCGTTATGCTAATGCTTCCGCTTATGGTCTACGAGGGTACATGGACTCACTCTCCCCGCTCGTTGCTATGCATCACCATGATATTGCGTGTGCGTAGGAATTTTTTGAAATTACTACGTTCCCCAACAGTGGTATCCGAGCCAGGTTTATGCGTAAATGTTATATACACGAGTAGAACACAGGTGAGTTGTGGGCGATACAAGTCATACTGCTTACCAGCATGTCATACTTTGATTGGCGGTATTATTGGATGAAGCGGCCCGGATCGACATTACGCGTACGCTTACGCGAGACTGGTTCTACCGACGTGCTTCGCACATAGGTGGCTGGCGGGTGTCAGTTTCTCCAACTTTAGTTGAAGCAAGTGTGGCTACGCCCGATCCTTGTTGAAGGTTAAAACAACACTAACTTGACGAAATATTGTTGTGGTTTTGATGCGTAGGTAAGAACGGTTCTTGCTCATCCCGTAGCAGCCACGTAAAACTTGCAACAACAAAGTAGAGAACGTCTAACTTGTTTTTGCAGGGCATGTTGTGATGTGATTTGGTCAAGACGTGATGAGATATAAATTGTTGTATGAGATGATCATGTTTTGTTGAAGTTATCGGCAACTGGCAGAAGCCTTATGGTTGTCTCTTTATTGCATAAGATGCAAGCGCCAAATAATTGCTTTACTTTATTGCTATGCGATAGCAATAGTTGCAAGAGCAATAGTAGGCGAGACGACCATGTGACGACACACTGATATAGATCAAGATGATGGAGATCATGGTGTCATGCCGATGACGATGAAGATCATGACGATGCTTTAGAGATGGAGATCAAAGGCACAAGATGATGATGGCCATATCATATCACATATTTTGATTGCATGTGATGTTTATCTTTTATGCATCTTATTTTGCTTAGTTCGGTGGTAGCTTTATAAGACGATCTCTCACTAAATTTCAAGGTATAAGTGTTCTCCCTGAGTATGCACCATTGCGAAAGTTCTTCGTGCTGAGACACAACCTGATGATCGGGTGTGATAAGCTCTACGTTCAAATACAACGGGTGTAAGGCAGTTTTGCACACGCAGAATACTCAGGTTAAACTTGACGAGCCTAGCATATGCAGATATGGCCTCGGAACACTGAGACCGAAAGGTCAAGCATGAATCATATAGTAGATATGATCAACATAGTGATGTACACCATTGAAAACTACTCCATCTCACGTGATGATCAGACATGGTTTAGTTGATTTGGATCACGTGATCACTTAGATGATTAGAGGGATGTCTATCTAAGTGGGAGTTCTTAAGTAATATAATTAAATTGAACTTTAATTTATCATGAACTTAATCCTAATAGTATTTTGCAAATTATGTTGTAGATCAATAGCTCGCGTTATAGCTTCCCTATGTTTTTTATATGTTCCTAGAGAAAACTAAGTTGAAAGATGATAGTAGCAATGATGCGGACTAAGTCCGCGATCTGAGGTTTATCCTCATTGCTGCACAGAAGAATTATGTCTTTGATGCAACGCTAGGTGACAAAACTATTGCAGGAGCAGATGCAGACGTTATGAACGTTTGGCTAGCTCAATATGATGACTACTTGATAGTTTTGTGCACCATTCTTTACGGCTTAGAAGCGGGACTACAAAAATGTTTTTTGAAACGTCACGGAACATATGAGATGTTCCAAGAAATGAAATTGGTATTTCAGACTCATGCCCGTGTCAATAGGTATGAGACCTCTGACAAGTATTTTGCCTAAAAGATGGAGGAGAATTGCTCAACTAGTGAGCATGTGCTCAGAATGTCTGGGTACTACAATCACTTGAATCAAATGGGAGTTAATCTTCCAGATAAGATAGTGATTGATAGAATTCTCTAGTCACCATCACCAAGTTACTGGAACTTTGTGATGAACTATAGTATGCAAGGGATGACGAAAACGATTCCCGAGCTCTTCGTGACGCTGAAATCGATGAAGGTAGAAATCAAGAAAGTAGCATCAAGTGTTGATGATTGATAAGGCCACTAGTTTCAAGAAAAGGGCGAAGGGAAAGAAAGGGAACTTCAAGTAGAATGGGAAGCAAGTTGTCACTCCCGTGAAGAAGCCCAAAGCTATACCAAAGCCTGAGACTGAGTGCTTCTACTGCAAAGGAAATGGTCACTGGAAGCGGAAATGCCCTAAATATTTGGTGGATAAGAAGGATGGCAAAGTGAACAAGGGTATATTTGATATACAAGTTATTGATGTGTACCTTACTAGTGTTTATAGTAGCCCCTGAGTATTTGCTACTTTTTCGGTTGCTAAGATTAGTAACTCGAAATAGGAGTTACAGAATAAACAAAGACTAGTTGAGGGTGTAGTGACGATGTGTGTTGGAAGTGGTTCCAAGATTGATATGATCATCATCGCACACTCCCTATACTTTCGGGATTAGTTTTGAACCTAAATAAATGTTATTTGGCATTTGCGTTGAGCATAAATATGATTTGATCATGTTTATTGCAATACAGTTATTCATTTAAAGTCAGAGAATAATTGTTGTTCTGTTTATATGAATAAAACCTTCGATGGCAATACACCCAATGAAAATAATTTGTTGGATCTTGATCATGGTAATACACATATTCATAATATTGATGCCAAAAGATGCAAAGTTGATAATGATAGTGCAACTTATTTGTGGCACTGCCGTTTGGGTCATATCGGTGTAAAGCGCATGAAGAAACTCTATAAAGATGGACTTTTGGAATAACTTGATTATGAATCATTTGATGTTTGCGAACCGTGCCTTATGGGCAAGATGACTGAAACTCCCTTCTCCGGAACAATGGAATGAGCTAGTGACTTATTGGAAATAATACATACCGATGTATGCGGTCCAATGAATGTTGATGCTCGTGGCGGGTATCGTTATTTTCTGACCTTCACAAGATGATTTGAGCAGATATGAGTATATCTACTTAATGAAACACAAGTCTGAAACATTTGAAAAGTTCAAAGTATTTCAGAGTGAAGTGGAGAATCATCGTAACAAGAAAATAAAGTTTCTACGATCTGATCGTGGAGGAGAATATTTGAGTTACGAGTTTGGCCTTCATTTAGAACAATGTGAAATAGTTTCACAGCTCACGCCTAATTCCTGCTCGTCCTCGAGTAGGTAAATGATAAAAGAAAGAATTTATGAAGTGTGAATGCTAGAAGGTGCACAAGTTTGATCAATGATAATTTCAATCACCTTTTCTAGCATGGTTATATTCCATAATAGTAGTTCATCTCATAAAACTTTTCATAATAAAGTAACAAGCTATTCACATGTGAAAGCATATACCATAAACTTTCTTCAAAACTAGCAAACTTCATTCTTAGTCATCAAACAATTGCAATTCATCTTATTTTCAGGAAGGGTCTATGTCAGAGCTTTGATTTAGCAAACTCCACATACTCAACTATCATATAGTCTCCTACAATTGCTAACACTCACGCAATACTTGTGGTTATGGAGTTTTAATCGGACACTGAGAAAGATAGGGGCTTATAGTGTTGCCTCCAAACGTATTCACCTTTGGGTGATGTCAACAATAATAGTTCATGCTAACGTACATCCAATTGGATATATATATCAGGATCACCCTAACACAAAGTGCTTGCCAAAGGATAAAATGAAAAAAGGAAAGGTGAAGATCACCTTGACTCTTGCATAAAGTAAAAGACATAAAGTAAAAGATAGGCCCTTCATAGAGGGAAGCATGCGCTTTTAGGGTTGGATACACAAAATCTTAATGCGAAAGAACGTCACTTTATATTGCCCCTTGTATATGGACCTTTATCATGCAGTCCGTCGCTTTTATTGCTTCCGTAACAAGATCGTACAAAGCTTATTTTCTCTGCACTAATAAGTCATGCATAATTAGAGAGCAATTTTTATTGCTTGCACCGATGACAACTTACTTGAAGGATCTTACTCAATACATAGGTAGATATGGTGGACTCTCATGGCAAAACTGGGTTTAAGGATATTTGGAAGCACAAGTAGTATCTCTACTTGGTGCTAGGAAGTTTGGCTAGCATGAGGGGGAAAGGCAAGCTCAACATGTTTGAATGATCCATGACAATATACTTTAATTGAGATGTGAGAAAACATAACCCATTACATTGTCTTCCTTGTCCAACATCAACTCTTTAGCATGTCATACTTAATGCGTGCTCACAATTATAAAAGATGTCTATGATAATATATTTATATGTGAAATCTCTCTTCCTTTAATATTCTTTCATGAATTGTTCAAATGACTAATACAATGCTTGCTAACCGTCAATAAATTTACAACCTCCACTTCTTAGATATGAAGTCATTACTCCCCATGGGATAAGCAAATGAAACATATATATAATTTCAGATTTATGACATTCAACTCTTTCATCCATTTACTCATAGGATATAAGTGAAGCACACGAGTAAATGAAAAACTACTCCACCAAGATACAAGTGAAGATCTTTGAGTAGCAAAATAATTATGTAACTATGTGAAGACTCTCTCCCATTAAAAGAATTTCAGATCTTGGTATTGTATTCAAACAGCAAGCAAAGCAAAACAAAATGACATTACAAGGATAGCACAACTCATGTGAAGAAGCAAAAACTTAGGTTCAACTGATACTAACCGTTAGTTGTTGAAGAAGAAAGGTGGGATGCCTACCGGGGCATCCCCAAGCTTAGATGCTTGAGACTTCTTGAAATATTATCTTGGGGTTCCTTGGGCATTCCCAAGCTTGAGCTTTTGTGTCTCCTTAATTCCTTTCATATCACAGTTTCTCTATTTCTCAAAAGCTTCATCCACACCAAACTCAACAAGAACTCGTGAGATAAGTTAGTATAAAACAATGCAAAACCTTATCATTTTCTACTGTAACAAATTACTAACATTATTATTCAACATTGCATACTAAATTTCTCTGCCTATTTAATACTCCTATCCTAAAATAGAATCATTAAACAAGCAAGCATATGCAAACAATGCAAACATAACAGCAATCTGCCAAAATAGTGTAGTCTGTAAAGAATGCAAGGTTCATCATACTTCCGTAACTCCAAAAATTATAAGAAAAATACTATACTGTATAAGATTTATCAGATCTCATTATGCAAAAAGATTCAACATTATATCACTCTCTGACTTCTCTAGGAAAATTTAGCAACAGCGGTAAACTTTCTGTTTTGAAATAGCAACATGTATACTAGCAAAATAAGCATGGTAAAGGCTATCCTTGACATTTTTATTGAAAATAAAGATGCAAAACATTATTATAAATAACAAAAAGGAAATACTAACAAAATAAAATGACGCTCCAAGCAAAAGACATATCATGTGATGAATAAAAATATTGCTCCAAGTAAAGATGAACGAAGACGAAAGAGGGGATGCCTTCCGGGGCATCCCCAAGCTTAGTTGCTTGGTTGTCCTTGAATATTACCTTGGGGTGCCTTGGGAATCCCCAAGCTTAGGCTCTTATCACTCCTTATTCCATAGTCCATCGAATCTTTACCCAAAACTTGAAAACTTCAACCACACGAAACTCAAAACAAAACTCGTAAGCTCCGTTAGTATAAGAAAATAAATCACCACTTTAAGGTACTGTAATGAACTCATTCTTTATTTATATTGGTGTTAAACCTACTGTATTCCAACTTCTCTATGGTTCATACCCGTACATACTAGCCATAGATTCATCAAAATAAGCAAGCAACACAATGAAAACAGAATCTGTCAAAAACAGAACAGTCTGTAGTAATCTGTATCCAACATATACATCTGGAACCCCACAAATTATGAAATAAATTGGTGGACCTGAGGAATTTGTCTATTAATCATCTGCAAAAATAATCAACCTAAAAGCACTCTTCTGTAAAAAATGGCAGCTAATCTCGTGAGTGCAAAAGTTTCTGTTTTTTACAGCAAGATCATATGGACTTCACCCAAGTCTTCCCAAAGGTTCTACTTGGCACTTTATTGAAACAAAATCTATAAAACATGATTACTACAGTAGCATAATCATGTGTACACACAAAAACAGTAAGGGTAAATATTGGGTTGTCTCCGAACAAGCGCTTTTCTTTAATGCCTTTCTAGCTAGGCATGATGATGACAATGATGCTCACATAAAAGACAAGACTTGAAACATAAAGAGAGCATCATGAAGAATATGACTAGCACATTTAAGTCTAACCCACATACTATGCATAGGTATTTTGTGAGCAAACAATTTATGGGAAGAATAATCAACTAGCATAGGAAGGTACAACAAGCATAGCTTCAAAATTTTCAACACATAGAGAGGAAACTTGATATTATTGCCATTCCTACAAGCATATGTTCCTCCCTCATAATAATTTTCAGTAGCATCATGAATGAATTCAACAATATAACCAGCACCTAGCATTCTTTTCATGATCTACTAGCATAGAAATTTTACTACTCTCCACATAAGCAAAATTCTTCTCATGAATAATAGTGGGAGCAAACTCAACAAAATAATTATCATGTGAGGCATAATCCAATTGAAAACTAAAATCATGATGACAAGTTTCATGGTTATTTTTATTCTTTATAGCATACAAGTCATCACAGTAATCATAATATATATCAACTTTGTTCTCATAATCAATTGGAACCTCTTCCGAAGTAGTGGAATCATCACTAAATAAAGTTGACACTCTTCCAAATCCACTTTCATATTCATCACAATAAGATTCAACATCCTCCAAAATAGTGGTATCAATATTACCTAAAGTTGACACTCTTCCATACCCGCTTTCATCTGTATAATCATCATAAATAGGAGGCATGCTTTCATCATAATAAATATTCTCATCAAAACTTTGGGGATAAAAAAATCATATTCATCAGACATAGCTTCCCCAAGCTTGTGGCTTTGCATATCATTAGCATGATGGATATTCAAGGAATTCATACTAATGACATTGCAATCGTGCTCATCATTCAAAGATTTAGTGACAAACATTTTATAGATTTCTTCTTCTAGCACTTGAGCACAATTTTCCTTACCATCATACTCACGAAAGATATTAAAAAGATGAAGCGTATGAGACAAACTAAATTCCCTTTTTTTGTAGTTTTCTTTTATAAAATAAACTAGTGATAAAACAAGAAACTAAAAGACTCGATTGCAAGATATAAATATATACCTTCAAGCACTCACCTCCCCGGCAACGGCGCCAGAAAAGAGCTTGATGTCTACTACACAACCTTCTTCTTGTAGACGTTGTTGGGTCTGCAAGTGCACAGCTTTGTAGGACAGTAGAAAATTTCCCTCAAGTGGATGACCTAAGGTTTATCAATATGTGGGAGGCGTTGGATGAAGATGGTCTCTCTCAAACAAACCTGCAACCAAATAACAAAGAGTCTCTTGTGTCCCCAACACACCCAATACAATGGTAAATTGTATAGGTGCACTAGTTCGGCGAAGAGATGGTGATACAAGTGCAATATGGATAGTAGATAAAGGTATTTGTAATCTGAAATTATAAAAACAGCAAGGTAGCAAGTGATAAAAGTGAGCACAAACGGTATTGCAACGATAGGAAACAAGGCATAGGGTTCATACTTTCACTAGTGCAAGTTCTCTCAACAATAATAACATAGATAGATCATATAACAATCCCTCAACATGCAACAAAGAGTCACTCCAAAGCAACTAATAGCGGAGAACAAACAAAGAGATTATGGTAGGGTATGAAACCACCTCAAAGTTATCCTTTCTATTCTATCTATTCAAGAGTTCGTAGTAAAATAACATGAAGCTATTCTTTCCGCTCAATCTATCATAGAGTTCATACTAGAATAACACCTTAAGACACAAATCAACCAAAACCCTAATGTCACCTAGATACTCCATTGTCACCTCAAGTATCCGTGGTCATGATTATATGATATGCATCACACAATCTCAGATTCATCTATTCAACCAACACAAAGTACTTCAAAGAGTTCCTCAAAGTTTCTACCGGAGTGTCAAGACAAGAACGTGTCCCAACCCCTATGCATAGGTTCATGGGCGGAACCCGCAAGTTGGTCACCAAAACATACATCAAGTGGCACATGATATCTCATTGTCACCACAGATAAGCACGGCAAGACATACATCAAGTGTTCTCGAATCATTAAAGACTCAATCCGACAAGATAACTTCAAAGGGGAAAACTCAATTCATCACAAGAGAGTAGAGGGGGAGAAACATCATAAGATCCAACTATAATAGAAAAGCTCGGGATACATCAAGATCGTGCCATAGAGGGAACACGAGAGAGAACACGAGAGAGAGAGAGATCAAACACATAGCTACTGGTACATACCCTCAGCCTCGAGGGTGAACTACTCCCTCCTCGTCATGGAGAGCGCCGGGATGATGAAGATTGCCACCGGTGAGGGATCCCCCCTCCGGCAGGGTGCTGGAACGGGCTCCCGAGAGGTTTTTGGTGGCTACAGAGGCTTGCGGTGGCGGAACTCCCGATCTATCTTTATATTCGATGTTTTTAGGGTACATAGGCTTATATAGGCGAAAGAAGTCGGTCGGGGGAGCCTCAAGGGGCCCACGAGAGGGTAGGGCGTGCCTAGGGGGGGTGGGAGCGCCCCCTGTCTCGTGGCTTCCTCGATGACCCCCCGGCTTGCACTCCAAGTCTCCTGGATCATAATCTTTCCAAAAATCATGCTGCCGACGGTTTCATTCCGTTTGGACTCCGTTTGATATTCCTTTTCTTCGAAATACCGAAACAGGCAATAAAATAGTAATATGGGCCGAGCCTCCGGTTAATAGGTTAGTCCCAAAAGTAATATAAAAGTGTATAATAAAGCCCGTAATCATTCAAAACAGATAATAAAATAGCATGAATGCTTCATAAATTATAGATACGTTGGAGACGTATCATCGCCACATGGAACACCACAGCGTAATGGTGTGTCCGAATGTCATAACCACACTTTATTGGATATGGTGTGATCTATGATGTCTCTTATCGGTTTACCACTATCGTTTTGGGGTTATGCATTAGAGACAGCTGCATTGACTTTAAATAGGGCACCATCGAAATCCGTTGAGATGACGACTTATGAACTGTGGTTTGGCAAAAAACCAAAGTTGTCGTTTCTTAAAAGTTTGGGGCTATGATGCTTATGTGAAAAGTTTCAACTCGAACCCAGATCGGAGAAGTGCGTCTTCATAGGATACCTAAAGGAAACTGTTGGGTACACCTTCTATCACAGATCCGAAGGCAAGATATTCGTTGCTAAGACTGGATCCTTTCTAGAGAAGAAGTTTCTCTCGAAAGAAGTGAGTGGGAGGAAAGTAGAACTTGATGAGGTAATTATACCTTCTCCCTTATTGGAAAGTAGTTCATCACGGAAATCAGTTCCAGTGATTCTTACACCAATTAGTGAGGACGTTAATGATGATGATCATGAAACTTCAGATCAAGTTGCTACTGAACCTGTAGGTCTTCCAGTGTAAGATCCGCACTAGAGTGGTACGGTAATCCTGTTCTGGAAGTCATGTTACTAGAACATGATGAACCTACGAACTATGAGGAAGCGATGATGAGCCCAGATTCCACAAAATGGCTTGAAGCCATGAAATCTGAGATGGGATCCATGTATGAGAACAAAGTGTGGACTTTGGTTGACTTGCCCTATGATCGGCAAGCCATCGAGAATAAATGGATCTTCAAGAAGAAGACTGACGCTGATGGTGATGTTACTGTCTACAAAGCTCGACTTGTTGCAAAAGGTTTTCGACAAGTTCAAGGGGTTGACTACGATGAGACTTTCTCATCCGTAGCGATGCTTAAGTCTGTCCGAATCATGTTAGCAATTCCCGCATTTTATGATTATGAAATTTGGCAAATGGATGTCAAAACTGCATTCCTGAATGGATTTCTGGAAGAAGAGTTGTATATGATGCAACCAGGAGGTTTTATCGATCCGAAAGGTGCTAACAAAGTGTGATCAAAGCATATGGTTTTATACAAACTTTTGGAAAGGCTTCTATTTACAAGAAAGTGAGTGGGAGCACTACGGCCTTTCTGATAAGTATATGTGAATGACATATTGTTGATCGGGAATGACGTAGAATTTTCTGCAAAGCATAAATGAGTGTTTGAAAGGAGTTTCTCAAAGAAAGACCTCGGTGAAGCTGCTTACACATTGAGCATCAAGATCTATAGAGATAGATCAAGACGCTTGATAAGATTTTTCAATGAGTACATACCTTGATAAGATTTTGAAGTAGTTCAAAATGGAACAGTCAAAAAGGAGTTCTAGCATGTGTTGCAAGGTGTGAAGTTGAGTAAGACTCAAAACCCGACCATGGCAGAAAATAGAAAGAGAATGAAAAGTCATTCCCTATGCCCCAGTCATAGGTTCTATAAACTATGTTGTGTTGTATACCAGTCCTACTGTGTACCTTGCCATAAGTTTGGCAAGGGGGTACAATAGTGATCTAAGAGTAGATCAACGGACAACGGGCAAAATTATCCTTAGTGAATACTAAAGAAATGTTTCTCGGTGATGGGGGTGATAAAGAGTTCGTCATAAAGAGTTACATCGATGCAAGCTTTTACACCGATCCGGATGACTCTAAGTCTCAATCTGGATACATATTGAAAGTGGGAGCGATTAGCTAGAGTAGCTCAATGCAGAGCATTGTAGACGTAGAATATTTGCAAAATACATATGGCTCTGAATGTGGCAGACCCATTGACTAAACTTCTCTGACAAGCAAACCATGATCACACCTTAGTACTCTTTGGGTGTTAATCACATGGCGATGTGAACTAAGATTACTGACTCTAGTAAACCCTTTGAGTGTTGGTCACATAGCGATGTGAACTATGGGTTTTAATCACATGGTGATGTGAACTATTGGTGTTAAATCAAATGGCGATGTGAACTAGATTATTGACTCTAGTGCAAGTGAGAGACTGAAGAAAATATGCCCTAGAGGCAATAATAGAGTTATTATTTATTTCCTTATTTCATGATAAATGTTTATTATTCATGCTAGAATTGTATTAACCGGAAACTTAGTACATGTGTGAATACATAGACAAACAAAGTGTCACTAGTATGCCTCTACTTGACTAGCTCGTTGAATCAAAGATGGTTAAGTTTCCTAGCCATAGACATGAGTTTTCATTTGATTAACGGGATCACATCATTAGAGAATGATGTAATTGACTTGACCCATTCCGTTAGCTTAGCACTTGCTTGTTTAGTATGCTGCTATTGCTTTCTTCATGACTTATACATGTTCCTATGACTATGAGATTATGCAACTCCCGTTTACCGGAGGAACACTTTGTGTGCTACCAAACGTCACAGCATAACTGAGTGATTATAAAGGTGCTCTACAGGTGTCTCCGAAGGTACTTGTTGAGTTGGCCTATTTCGAGATTAGGATTTGTCAATCCGATTGTCGGAGAGGTATCTCTGGGCCCTCTCGGTAATGCACATCACTATAAGCCTTGCAAGCAATGTGACTAATGAGTTAGTTGCGGGATGATACATTACATAACGAGTAAAGAGACTTGCCGGTAACGAGATTGAACTAGGTATTGAGATACCGACGATCGAATCTCGGGCAAGTAACATACCGATGACAAAAGGGAACAACGTATGTTGTTATGCGGTTTGACCGATAAAGATCTTCGTAGAATATGTAGGAGCCAATATGAGCATCCAGGTTCCGCTATTGGTTATTGACTGGAGATGTGTCTCGGCCATGTCTACATAGTTCTCGAACCCATACGGTCCGCACTCTTAACGTTCGGTGACGATTTATATTATGAGTTATGTGTTTTTGATGTACCAAAGGTAGTTCGGAGTCCCGGATGATATCGGGGACATGACGAAGAGTCTCGAAATGGTCGAGACGTAAAGATCGATATATTGGACGACTATATTCGGACATCGGAAAGGTTTCGAGGGATTCAGGTATTTATCGGAGTACCTGAGAGTTACGGGAATTAGCCGGGGAGAAGTATTGGGCCTTATTGGGCCATACGGGAAAGAGAGAGGGGCTGCCTAGGGCAGGCCGCACCCCCCAATGCCTAGTCCGAATTGGACTAGGGGGAGGGGCTGCGCCCCCTCCTTCTTCCCTTCTCTCTTCCTCTTCCCTCTCTCCTACTCGTACAAGGAAAGGAGGAGTCCTACTGCCGGTGGGAGTAGGACTCCCCCCTTGGCGCGCCCTCCTCCTTGGCTGGCCGCCTCCCCCTAGCTCCTTTATATACGAGGCGGGGGGCACCCAAAGACACACAAGTTGATCAGTTGATCTTTTAGCCGTGTGCGGTGCCCCCCTCCACCATAATCCACCTCGATCATATCGTAGCGATGCTTAGGCGAAGCCCTACGTCGGTAGCATCATCATCACCATCATCACGCCGTCGTGCTGAAGAAACTCTCTTTCGACACTCTACTGGGTCGGTGTTCATGGGACGTCATCGAGCTGAACGTGTGCAGAACTCGGAGGTGCCGTGCGTTAGGTACTTGGATCAGTTGGATCGTGAAGATGTACGACTACATCAACCGCGTTGTGCTAACGCTTCCTCTTACGGTCTACGAGGGTACGTGAACTCACTCTCCCCGCTCGTTGCTATGGATCACCATGATCTTGCGTGTGCGTGGGTTTTTTTTTGAAATTACTACGTTCCCCAACAAAAATAAAAGAGGCAAATAATATATCAGAAAGCAAATATGATAAAGAATAGACCCGGGGGCCGTTGATTTCACTAGTGGCTTCTCTCGAGAAAAATAGCATACAGCGGGTAAACAAATTACTATTGTACAATTGATAGAACTTCAAATAATTATGACGATATAAGAGATCAAAACTCAAATAACTTTCATGGATAAAATAGATCTGATCATAAACTGAAAGTTCATCGGATCCCAACAAACACAGCGCAAAAAGAGTTACATCAAAAAGATCTCCAAGAGACCATTGTATTGAGAACCAAAAGAGAGAGAGAGAGAGAAAACCATCTAGCTACTGCCTACGGACCCGTAGTTCTACAATGAACTACTCATGCATCATCAGGCAGACACTAATGAGGATGATGAACCCCTCCGTGATGGTGTCTAGATTGGATCTCGTGGTTCTAGAACTTGCGACGGTTGGAATTGTGTTTTGTCGACTCCCCTAGGGTTTTGGATTTTCAGGGTATTTATAGAGCAAAGAGGCGGTGCGGGAGGCCACCGAGGTGGGCACAACTCATCTGGGCGCGCCTGGGCCCCCAGGCGCGCCCAGGTGGGTTGTGCCCCCCTTGGGGAACCCCTCTGGTACTTCTTCGGCCCAAGTTGTTCCTTCTGGTCCAAAAAAAACTTCAAAATGTTTCGCTGCATTTGGACTCCGTTTGGTATTGATTTTCTACGAAGTAAAATACAAGCAAAAAACAACAACTGGCACTGGGCACTATGTCAATAGGTTAGTCCCAAAAATGATATAAAGTTGCTATAAAATGATTGTAAAATATCCAAGAATAATAATATAACAGCATGGAACAAGCAAAAATTATAGACACGTTGGAGACATATCAACCCCCTGTCGGTAGGGATGGCACCTGTAGGGTTTGGGTACGAGTACAACCACCCCATACCCTCACCCGTCCCATTTGATCTTACCCAACACCCGTACCCATAACTGCTAATGGGTACAATTTTTCCCATATCCTTCACCCCACAGAGTAAATGGGTATCCGCGGGTAAATATACCCACGTTTTAATAACATTAATTTGAGCATCACATAATTATAAACAACATATAATCATAATTTATAAATAACAACACATTAACATCAATGCATACTTATAAACAACAACACATCCTATAAAATTCAACACTTTATGGTAAACAACAACACATCTACTATCCCTATAAAAGCACAAAGTGCAGAGATCCAAAACTTTATGCTACCCATCTAATCACACATATACGGTTTAGATTGGTCACCAAAACAAGTTTGGTCTAAAACAGGTGTTTACCAGCGAAGCTTCCACCCATGCGAGCATCCCACGCACGCACGCCATCTCCATTGTGAACCACCGCACATCCCGTCGGCTGCCCGACACCCGCCCACTCGCCCGTCCGCCGCACGCTCCTGCCCCCGCCGCCCACTCGTCCTCGCCGGCGTGGGGCACTCGCCGCACGCTCCTGCCCCCCATCGCCGCCGCCACCTTCGCCCTGCTCGCCGCTCCGCCCGCCCGCTGTCGCGCCCATGCCCCGCCGCCGCATGCTCCTACCCGGTAGTCGCGACCCCTACCCCGCCCGCTTCGCCCAGCTGCCGGAGACCACCGAACTCGCCTCGCTTGCCCAGCTACCGGAGACCGCCGACATTGCCCCTGCTGCCGGAGGCCGCTGCCCAGTCGTATACCGCCCTCTGCCGGACACCCCCACTGCCCGCGGCCGTCTGCTTCAATACCACTAGGCGCGCCACAAGGTTCTTCACGGGCTGCTCGTCGTCGCGTCTTCGACACGTCATCTCCGGCAAGGTTCGGTTTTCTGTAGTTTCTACTGCAGTTCACACATAGGATAATTAGACGAACACATATTATGTGCTTCTGGATTAAAATTGATGATCTTGTTAACTATAAATGTTTTTGCTATACGGATTCTGTTGCATTTGCAACCATGTGTATTTCGAGACTTCTCTGCGCCTCATTTTTTCTCGTCTACTGTATGTAGTTGGCAAGGTGTAACGCCCAAGACGAAACTCTATCGCGATCTCATGATAAATTTGAGATCATGGCAGAATCCCATTTTGGACCGCTTAGCAAGGTGGCATACAAATACATACAACCGAAGAATAGACAGAATACAAGATCAAGGCATACACTTGCCCCAGAATAGCATAAATATGACAATCATCATACAAATCATCCATAACATATAGATAGAGTCCGACTACAGACAAGATAAACGAGAAAACACCACCTTGCTACAATCCCCTGATAATCTGACTAGGGCCACTACTGATCGTCCGAAAACGAGACGTAGAAACGCCCACGATCCTCGTCAAACTCTCATTGAAGCTCGGTGGCATCTCCTATGTCTGTCTCAGTGGTACCTGCAGCTGTCTTTGTAGTATACTGTGAGCTACGGGGACTCAGCAATCTTATTACCCTCGGTGTCAAAACTAACAAAGCTTAAATGGCATGGAAGGTGAAGTGGTGAGGTTTCGGCAAGCACTAAGCATTTGTATGGTGGCTAACTTACGAGTACAAGAATAAGATGAGAGACTACGCATAACGGTGGCAAACTAGTAATGATCAAGAAGTGATCTTGAACTACTTACATTTGATCATAACCCCACCGTGTTCTCTTTCTGAACTTCGTCGAAAAGAGACGGTTACACACGCGGTTGGTGTATTTTTAGTGAGTTTAGTGTCAAGTTCACTACAACCGGATGTCATAAATTTCCCATCTGCCACATAACCGCGGGCACGGCTCTCGAAAGATTTAACCCTGCAGGGGTGTCCCAACACTACAAGAAATATGTCAACTTGCGACCATCACTATTGGTCGATGAATGGTCGTTGTTTTTCATTTGCAACCTTTTTGTGACAAAAAATAAATCGTTACAAGCTGACCGTCTTTAATGGAAATTAACGACCTTCTCTGTGATATGGTCGTAGAAGGCAACGACCAAAACAAAAGGTCGTTGGTTCAACGACCTTTTGTTTTGGTTGCTGGTTGTCTGCCCAGGCCACGTCGGATCCGACGTGGCAAAATTGCTACCAATTGGATTGGTCGTTGAATAGAATCAGCCCGGTCCGATTAGGTGTCTATATGGGCCCATTAATTCAGCCCATTTATATATATTTTTCCTGAAAATTTTCAATAGCTACATGGGCCTAGCCTAGCAATTCAGCCTTTTTATTTTCTGGACCATGGCCTTTTTGGCTCAACAGTTACTTTTTTTAAAGATGGATCCAATAGTCAGATGGGTCCCAATTGAGTGTGTCCCAATGGTCAGGGTCATATTCTTCATATTTCAATTTTCTAGTAAATAAAAAAAAATATTGAAATTAGAACAAACTGACAACAGAAGTAATCCTTCAAACAGTTCAAACAACCAAATTTGGCACATTACAATCGAACATAGTTCACACCATGTTTATAATCAAACATACTTCACATCAGATTTACAGCCACCAAGAACACAACTAAATATCAAAATATAACTATCTATAAAAGTATAACTAGCTCCAATGAACTAGAACTAAATGCTTCTTCACTTCTTCATCCTGGAGCTTGCGACGAAACATGAGCGAACGCCATCATCTACATGTTATAGAATAAAATGGTTAGGGACAAAATAAAAGAAATCAATGAAACAAAATAGGATTGCACCAAAAATATCACAGGAAGTTCCATATGAGCTAGAATATGGCCAGCTACACTATGCACTGCTCATACATTGATATATGCCTACTAATATCAACATACTGATATAATACAGAGCAGAGGCATGATGCATACCCTAAGCATATACATACAGATGGTAGGTTGAACAAATACATGAAAAAGGCAAATTAAGCAACTCCACATTGGCACATCATGTTATTCAAGATGATGTGCTGCATATGCAAAATAAATCCAGAAACTACAACAGGGAACAGGAAACAGAGCCTCACACGGTTCACTTGTCATGTTTTGTCCGCCATTTTGAGATCGACACACACCAAGCAAACAAACATACCTCAAATTAGAAACTAAGGGCAGTGTCCTAAAATCATTTTACTTTGTATGCAAACCAGAAACCAGTACCACATCACATTACCATAGGATCCTATTATAGGAAAGGTATGGAAATGCAAGCTGGGGTAAGACATTATATCCATACCGCAATCTTATACTTGCTCAACTATGAGAACAGGAGATGCAACTAACATAGGAGAATAGGTCCTATTTTTAACTTGAGGGCTAACGGCATCAGGTTATCATTTATCAAATATACACTGAGTCCATGTTGCGAGTTTGAGGCGCGCGCGCACACACACACACGTTAGCCATTGTTGAAGTAGGAGATCAGAACGGCCAGACCCTGAGACAAAAAATGACAACAACGACATCATGAGCATCAGCTAAACAAACATGAAACAAAACCTAAAGAAATAAGCATCTGCTAGCAAGAGAAATTCTACCAAGATGAGGGCTTGTCAACAAATTGATCATAGATATGAAACTTTGTAATGCTCATGTTTCAACTAATAGGGATTCCATAACTACCAAGACTCAGGCATCTCATCGACAAATAAACTCGAGGTACATTAGCATTAATAAACTTTGACTACAAGCCAGGTGAAATGCTAACATACTCATTTACTACACAAATGTATCAGATTCAGTTCCATGCAAGAGCTGGTTCATGTCTAGAAGAGGAAATGAATGCAATTCTATATAGACAAAAACACATGTTGCAATGTTATACATAGCAAAACTTCAGTATTTGGTAGTACAATGAAAGAGCAATTCAGTTGAGCATTCATGAAGAGGAAAACACAATTATCTTGACTCCATACAAACCCTACGGAAGTAGACTGCTACAAAATAGCCATCCTCGCTGCCTCATACAAACAAAAAGAGAAGCATAACAGAAGTAAAGAAGTATGTATTACTAAGTAAATGTGTAGACAGTGGAGTGGAACATGCATACAAATGTTACTGTATATGATCACAGATTCATATGAGGTGTGCATATAAATTTTACTGGATAGGATCACAGAATCGCACAATCACTAGGCCTACCAATCACTTCAACCCAAACTAAAAATAGCAAAAGCTCCAAGTCCAAATACTAGTAATCTGATGCTACCCTATTCACATTCTTCTGACGATGCCCAGGAGCAGAGGCTGCTCAGGTTGCCGCCGGCGCTCGACGGCAGCAGCTCGTTCAACACCTTCGTCGCCGTCGCTCAGGCGGCCCTGCAAGAAAGCACACATCACGACCATCACACAACCTCCTCAAACTGCCATCTTGTAGGTGAGCCGGGAGGTGACATCGAACATGATGATTGCGCACTGGCCATGGATGCTGAAAAACAGCAGGAGAAAGTAAGAATCCACTGTCAATGCGCACTAACCAAAAAAAATATCAGCACAAGTTTCTTGTTTTTTTAAACGAGAGCACAAGACAAGTTATGAACCATTGTGGTCGATGACCATTCCATCTTATTCGCTTAGCTAGAAATCACAAACTCTTAACAACATACCCTACAATCTAACTCCTATAGTTGCTGCATGTAATCTAGTCAAACTCTCTAAGCTGCTGCAAAGCACTACCTGATGCTTACGGTAATCAGTAGGATCAATGCTCTTGAAGAAGGCCAAACAATTATTTCCCAAGAAGCAGGCAAACAAGATCCAAATGTCATGTAAATACCAATGCACATGGCTCACCCGTTTAAATATCTGAACTTACTAGTATGCAAAATCATGAGTGCAGTAAGTGCTATTCCGAAACCGTGAATCATGAACTTGGGCTATTAGCCTACTTGTTTTTCGCAACTAATGAAAGTGATCAATTGGATAACCAACCAATCTTTAAATTGCAATTAATCTTTAAATGCTATCGAGTAGAGCATATGGAAGATTGTTCTAGTTGGGCTATTAGCCTATTTGTCTCTTATATTTCTCATAATACTAATGTACTCCCTCTGCAAACTAATATAAGATTGTTTAGATCCCTAAAGTAGAACTCTAAACGCTCTTATATTAGTTCACGGAGGGATTAGTAATTTATAAGGTGGCATTTAAAGTGACTAGAAATATCAAATTTTACCTTTTTTATATTTATCTTTTTATGAGCCCCCATAAAATGTTTTAAGAAATAGAAGTGCATTTCTATGTGGTAAAATGATGTGCCTAGTTGCTGAAAAATGATGTTTATTTATGTTCACAGAATGCTTTTGAGGAGTTGGCATCTAGTTCTTATTGAGCTATACAAGGAGGCTAAAATTGAGCACTGCCGTGTAGGTGCACTAGTTCGGCGAAGAGATGGTGATAAAAGTGTAATAGTGATAGTATATATTGATTTTTGTGATAGGAACAATAAAAAATAGCAAGGTAGCAAGTAACAAACCTGAGCACAAACGGTATTGCAATGCTTGAAAATGAGGCCTAGGGTCCGTACTTTCGCTAGTGCAATCTCTCAACAATGCTAATATAATTGGATCATCTAACCATCCTTCAACATGCGCTGAGGAATCACCCCAAAGTTCCTATCTAGAGGAGAACATTAGAAGAAATTGTTTGTAGGGTACGAAACCACCGCGAAGCTATTCTTTCTGATTGATCTATCCAAGAGTTCGTACTAAAATAACACCAAATGATTTCAGATCCATAATACTCAATCCATCACAAAGAACCTCAAAGAGTGCCCCAAGATTTCTACCGGAGAAACAAAGACAAGAACGTGCATCAACCCCTATGCATAGATTACCCCAATGTCACCTCGTGAATTCGCGAGTTGAGTGCCAAAACATACATCAAGTGAATCAATATGATACCCCATTGTCACCATGAGTATTCATTTGCAAGACATATATCAAGTGCTCTCAAATCCATAAAAGTATTCAATCCGATAAAATGAAATCTCAAAGGGAAAACTCAATTCATCACAAGATAGAGAGGGGAAAACACCATATGATCCGACTATATTAACAAAGCCCGCAATACATCAAGATCGTGACATATCAAGAACACGAGAGAGAGAGAGAGAGATAGAGAGAGAGAGAGAGAGAGAGAGAGAGAGAGAGAGATTAAACACATAGCTACTGGTACAAAACCTCAGCCCCGAGGGTGGACTACTCCCTCCTCATCGTGGTGGCCGCCGGGATGATGAAGATGGCCACCAGTGATGATTCCGCCCTCCAGCAAAGTGCCAAAAGGGGTCTAGATTGGTTTTCAGTGCCTACAGAGGCTTGCAGCGGCGGAACTTCTCATCTAGGGTTACCCCAAGGGTTTTTGGAATATTTGGTGATTTATAGGGCAAAGATGGGGTGCGGGAGGTCACCAAGGTGGGCACAACCCACCTGGGCACGCCTGGGCCCCCAGGCGCACCCTGGTGGGTTGTCCCCCCTTGGGGCACCCCTCTGGTACTTCTTAGGCCCAAGTTATTCCTTCTAGGCACCCACTATGGTCGGAGATCTGCGGTCGCTGTTGTCGGGCTCACCGGAGATGGCCGGCTGCCGGCTCGCGTTTTCCATGGAGGTCTCCGCCACCGCACCATCGTTTCCCCATCCCGCCCATGGGTCGAAGGGACCTGAGGGGGGAGAGCTACGGAGCGAGGGAGGGAGGTCACGGTGATGATGGGGTTGGGGGAGACGGTCGCCGGTGGGGGTGTGATTGGGTTTCAGCGGCGGGATTGGAGATGAATCGGGGGTGGGGGTGGAGGAGCTTGAGTGGATTTGCAGCCATGGAGGAGAGGGGAGAGGTGGGTGGTGGGGGCGAGGGGAGAGGTGGGCGGCGAAAGGAAGGGGAGGACGGGGCGGCGGCGGAGGGATCTGGATCAGGGGGAGGAGCGTAGGTAGGGAGAGATCTGGGTCGGCTAGGGTTCACGCGCGCGTGAGAGAGGGGGGGGGGGGCTGCAGTGGGTTGGTTGGACGGACGTATGGATGGATGGATGGATTTGCCATGTCATCGATCCATGCGACAAAGGATTCCACCAATCAGAATTAAGCTTATGTAATTTGTTTTCCCCTTTTGTTTGTCTTATTGTTTTTTACCCTCTTACTTAGGGCAAACATTCAACATATTAACCAGTTATAGTTTGTTAAAATGAATGAATATTGTGCATATGTGTGTATCTTGGGATGAGAAATAGTGTTTATCTAGGGAGTTTTCATTTTCATTGCACAAAAGAGCCATTTTCTATTTTTTGAGTGCCCGAAATGGTTTTCTTTTGAAGAACCTACCAAATCTTTATTTCAAATGACCTCATATTGGAATGTCAAACAACGTTGGCTAAGGAAGTTTTCATTTTCTTTTGACGAAAAAACCATTTTCCATTTTTTGAGTGCCCAAAATGAGTTTTTTTGTGAAGGACCTACGATATATTTGTTGCAAAATTGGACCAAATCATATTTTGAAAATATCAGGACCTATTTAATGCACAAGTGAACAAATGGTTGGGTGTCAAAAGTTTTGATCCACCTCTCGTGAAAAGGACAAATTTCCGTCGATATAGTAGGAAGGGGGTCAAATTTGAACTGCAGTTGTCGTATAGTTTGCTTTTTATTTTTAAAAGTCATTTCTAGGTACATAAGCATCTATTTAATCATATAAACACCAAAAGTTTTCCAACATTCAACCACTAGCGAGAAACGGTCATGCCCCTCGTTTTGATCGCATTTTGAAATGGGCATGAAAAATTCAAAAAAATCAAAAAATTGGAAAACCTTCACATTGTGTCATTATATGTGACCAAGTTGCCAGTAAAAAAATAAACTTGTAATACAACAATTAGATTAAAAAAGTGTTCTCAGAAATGAGCTATCATGTGTGAAGATTTATGGCTTTCAAGTCGAATGATCAGTTTTATGGCCACATTCATGGCATAGTTTGTTCAAATCACCTCAAATTGTGCAAAAGGGTGCATCTTGAAATGTCAAACAATGTTGCCTAAGAGATTTTTCATTTTCTTTGCACGAAAAAACCATTTTCCATTTTTCGAGTGCCCAATATGAGTTTTTTGTGAAGGACCTACCATATATAAGTTGCAAAATTGGAACAAATCAATTTTCTAAAATACTAGGACATATTTGATGCACAATTGACCAAATGGTAGGGTGTCAAAAGTTTTGATCCACCTCTGGTGAAAAAGACTAATTTCCGCTGATTCAGTGGGAAATAGGTCAAATTTGAACTTCATCTGCCTCATAGTTTGCTCTTTATTCTTATAAAAATAATTTCTAGGTACATAAGTATCTATTTAACCAGAGAAACACCAAATGTTTTCCAAGATTCAACCACTGGCTAGGAACGGTCATGCCAGCCGTTTTGACCGCATTTTGAAACGGGCATGAAAAATAATTTTTTTTTGGAAAACCTTCGCGTTGTGTCATTATATGTGACCAAGTTACCAGGAAAGATAATAAACTTGTAATACGGCAATTAATTTAAAAAAGAGTTCTCAGGAATGAGCTATCATGTGTGAAGATTCATGGCTTTCATGCCAAATGATCGGTCTTATCACCACATTCATGGCATAGTTTGTTAAAATGATCCATATTGTGCACAAGGGTGCATCTTGGAATGGCAAAAAATTTACCTAAGGAAGTTTTCGTTTTCTTTGGACGAAAAATACATTTTCCATTTTTGGAGTGCCCAAAATGAGTTTTTTTGTGAAGGACCTACCATATATTTGTTGCAAAATTGTACCAAATCAATTTTCAAAATATTAGGACATATTTAATGCAAAATTTACCAAATGGTTGGGTGTCAAAAGCTTTGATCCACCTCTAGTGAAAAAGCAAATTTCCGCGAATTCAGTAGGAAGAGGGTCAAATTTGAACTGCAACCGCCTTATATGCTCTTTATTTTTTTCCAAAAATCATTTCTATGTACATAAGTATTTATTTAATCAGATAAACACCAAAATTTTTCCAATATTCAACCACTAGCTAGGAACGGTCATGTGTGCCTTTTTGACCGCATTTTGAAATGGGCATGAAAAATTAAAAAAAAATCAAAAAATTGGAAAACCTTCGCATTATGTCATTATATGTAACCAAGTTTCCAGGAAAAATAATAAGTTTGTAATACGGTATTTATTTTTTAAAAGTGTTCTAAAAAATAAGCTATCATGTGTGAAGATTCATGGCTTTCTAGCCAAATGATCAATTTTATGGCCACATTCATGGCATAGTTTGTTCAAATGATCTAATATTGTGCACAAGGGTGCATCTTGGAATGACAAACAATGTTTCCTAAGCAAGTTTTCATTTTCTTTGGATGAAAAATTCATTTTCCATTTTTTGAGTGCACAAAATGAGTTTTTTTGTGAAGGACCTACATATATTTGTTGCAAAATGGGACCAGATCATTTCTGCCGATTCAGTAGGAAGCGGGTCAAATTTGAACTGCAGCTGCCTTATAGTTTGCTCTTTATTTTTTCAAAAAATGATTTCTAGGTACATAATTATCTATTTAATCAGAAATACATGGTTTAGTGGCGAAATACATGGTTTAGTGGCGATACATTGAGGTTTGGACGTTTACCAAGGGCCCCAACTCTAGAGCGCGTAAACTCGCATGCCCGCCGCGTGGTCACCGTGTGACCGTGGCGTTGCCACACATTTTGGGAGGCCTAGGCATGTCTAGTGGGCTGGGCACTCCCCCGGTAGGTGTTAGGAAGAAGAAGGCAATGGAAGAATCTCACGAGGAGACTGAACTAAGCTCGAACATGAATTAGCAGCCAAGTGTTTGATTAGTGGAGGGAAAATGCACATGGCCAATGGGCCTGAGGTTTACCCAAGGATGATCATATACTAAGGGCACCGTCTTGGAAAATTGCAGCTCAAATGGAGGAGCTTAGGTGTCAATTGCTTTGCAAAGTACCACAGTGGACAGAAATATGAATGTTGAAGCTGGACTCAAATGAATGAATGGATTGATCTGGAATTTGGAGGAGGATGATAATTTGAGCATATGAAGGCACTGTAAAAGTTTCATACCATTTGGATAAATAATAATGGTACTTCCTACATAGTGCTCTCCACTGAATAGAAAATTGGGAAAAATGTTGAGGGAAATTGGCTAGATTAAATGAGCTAAAATTTGGTGGGGGGATGTTATATGGGTAGGGTCATGTCCTGGTAAACTTTTAGCAATTATAAATTAACATAAAATATAGTTGCTACACAAACTGAAAATATTATCAGGAGAAAAGATTGGATGGTGAGCTCACTTGGATTGTAAGATGGGGCTCAAATTTTGTGGAGAGCTATGATTTGGGAATATAGAAGATGTGGCAAAATTCAGCCCATTAGGATATGCCTAGCTAGTACTTCCTTCACAACGGTTCTAGCTGAACAGAAACTTTGGAAATTTGCCGAGGAAGATTTACTAGGAAAATGGAGCTAAATTTTTTCATGAGGCAATGATTTGGATAGTAAAGAATGCCTAATTTTTTTGGAAATTTTGGGAATGACAGAAATATGGGCTGCTTCACAACCTAGGGCAAAAAATTGACACATAGGCAAAACTGATGAGGTGGCACCTAGTCACCACAATTTACAAGGCTATTACAATCTATATTAGGCATTATCAGCTAGAAATAAGGCAGCAGACCAGTGCTGTTTGCTTTATGACCATTTCGTGTAAGGAAATTATGACCTTTCTGACCAAAATGGTCGTTATAGTTTAGGACTTGGAGCCCCCCGAACAAGTTTTGACCAATTGTTCTCAAATGGTCGTAGATTTATGACCAAGTCTTCTAGGGTCACTTATAGAAGGTTACAAGTTCACATATTTCTTGTAGTGCAACTTAGTCCTTTATAAAGTCACACAATCCGTGGAGGCAAATCTTCATCTCGGGACACCCCGATAAAACTCGGAATCACGGTGCACAAGACATTTCGACAATGATAAAACAAAACCAGCAAGACCTCCCGGCGTCCGACACCCCGATAGGAGCCGTGCGTATCTCGTCTCAGGCCACGATCGGATGAACACTACGTATGACAACCAAAAACCCAAGTTGATGGGGTGGCACCGCAAGTGGCTCTATTTTGGACCAACACTCATGAGGAGCACTGGCCCGGGTTGTTGATTAAGAATCCTAGGGTTAATTACTCCCTATGCGAACTTTAGTTGTTATTAGGCAAATGGTAAAACCAAAGTTGGGCCTTGCTCGAAGATTTTTATTCATTGCGAACTGCCAAGGGGGGCCCATAAACCCCGACCGTGTTAGGAACGCAAAATCAAGGAACATAACACCGGTATGATGGAAACTAAAGCGGCAAGAGTGGAACAAAACACCAAGCAAAAGGCCAAAGCTTCCACCCTTTACCAAGTATATAGATGCATTAACTAAATAAGAGATATTGTGATATCCCATGATATCTATGTCCCAACATGGAACAACCTGCACTGCACCTGCAACTAGCAACGCTATAAAAGGGGCTGAGCAAGTGGTAACATAGCCAAACAATGGTTTGCTAGGGAGGTAGGGTTAGAGGCTTATCATGGCAATTTAGGAGGCTTGATAAACAAGCGGTAGGTAGCGCGGCATAGAGATATAAACGAAACAACTAGCAAGAAAAGTTAGTAGTGATATCGGGAGTAATGATCATCTTGCCTGAAATGTCCTCAGTGGTATCGAAACCTTGCTCCTCGTGAACGTACTCAAAAGGGTCCTCGAACTCGTCTCCCGGTACTACCCACAAGAAAGAGCAAGCATACAATAAACAAACAAGGCATGGCAATGAACATATTCTACATAAAATTCTATCATGAATGCATATGTAGAATGTTACGAAAGGGGCTACGGTTCTACCGGAATGAGGGATACGCCAACAGGAAGGAATCGATGGAGACAAGAAGGATATAAATATCATCGAAAACAGATGCACGGAGCTCAAACGGTGAGCAAAACAATATGCTATGCAAATCTGTCCATAACAGCAACATGGCAATTTGGATGCAACATTTAAATATGATGCAGAACTCAAACAAGGGACAAATGACATGGCATGATAGTACATAACATCGACTACAAAACATGCTGATTGAAGTATTTCTAAAACTCTTTAGATCATTAGCAAAACAGCATGTCAAACTGACAAGTGATACATATTTCCAGATCTAGTGAAAAACACAGTTCATGGCAGAAAACATATTCATGTTAGCATGTTTAGGGCTAGCAAACTACATGCAACATGAAATTTTCATGGCAACTATGAGCACGGTAGGCTTGTACTAATTGCACTTAGCCAAACTCCCTTACACTACAAGAAATATGTCAACTTGTGACCTTCTGTCAGTGACCCTGGAAGAATTGGTCATAAATCTATGACCATTTGAGACCAATTGGTCAAAAGTTGTTCGGGGGCTCCAAACCCTAAACTATAACGACCATTTTGATCAGAAAGGTCGTAATTTCCTTACGTGAAATGGTTGTAAAGTAAACAACACTGGCCCGCTGCCTGATTTCTAGCTGATAACGACCAATATAGATGGTCATAGCCCTGAAAATTGTGGTGCATTACTATGACTAGGTGCCACCTCATTAGTTTTGCCTATGTGTCATGTCTATGTGTCAATTTTCCCCCTAGGTTGTGAAGCAACCTATATTTCTGTCATTCCCAAAATTCTCCCAAAAATTTGGGCATTCTTTACTATCCAAATCATTGCCTCATGACAATATTCTGCTCCATTTGCGTGGTAAATCTTCCTGGGCAAATTTCCAAAGTTTCTGTTCAGCTAGAACCGTTGTGAAGGAAATACTAGCTAGGCATATCCTAATGAGCTGAATTTTTGCCACATCTTCTATATTCCCAAATCATAGTTCTCCAAAAAAATTGAGCCCCATCTAACAATCCATGTGAGCTCACCATCCAATCTTTGTTTCTGGTAATATTTTCAGTTTATGAAGCAACTATATTTTATGTTAATTTATAATTGCTTAAAATTTACTAGGACATGACCCTACCCCAATAACCTCCCTCCACCAAATTTTAGCTCATTTAATCTAGCCAATTTTCCTAAAGATTTTCCAAATTTTTTGTTCAGTGGAGAGCACTGTGAAAGGAAGTACCATTTTTATTTATCCATACGGTATGAAATTTTTACAGTGCCTTCATATGCCCAAATTATCATCCTTCTCCAAACTTCAGATCAATCCATTCATTCATTTGAGTCCAGCTTCAACATTCACATTTCTGTCTAGTGTGGTACTTTGGAAAGCAAGTGAAACCTAGGCTCCTCCATTTGAGCTGCAAATTTTCCAAAAAAGTGTCCTTAGTAGATGATCATCCTCAGCCAAACCTCAGGCCCATTGGCCATGTGCATTTGCCCTACCACTAATCAAACACTTGGGTGCTAATTCATGTTTAAGCTTAGTTCAGTCTCGTGAGATTCTTCTATTGCCTTCTTCTTCCTAACACCTATGGAGGGAGTGACCAACCCACTAGAGATGCCTAGGCCACCCAGAACGCATGGCAATGCCACGGTCACACGATGGGCATGCGAGTTTACGCGCTCTGGAGTTGGGGGCCTCGGCCACCGTCCAAACCTCAATGTATCGCCACCAAACCATGTGTTTCTGATTAAATAGATACTTATGTACCTATAAACGATTTTTGGAAAAATAAAGAGCAAACTATGAGGCAGCTACAGTTCAAATTTGACCCCCTTCCTTCTGAATCGCGGAAATTTGTCTTTTTCACCAGGGGTGTATAAAAACTTTTGACAACCAACCATTTTGTCAATTGTACATTAAATATGTCATATTATATTATAAAAATGATCTAGTACCATTTTGCAAGAAATATATGGTAGGTCCTTCACAATAAAAAACTCAGTTTGGGCACTCAAAAAATAGAAAATGAATTTTTCGTCCAAAGAAAATGAAAACTTCCTTAGGAAACATTGTTTGCCATTTCAATATGCACCCTTGTGCACAATACAAGATCGTTTGAACAAACTATGCCATGAATGTGGCCATAAGAATTGCCTTATTACAAGTTTATTATTTTTCCTGGTAACTTGGCCACATATAATGACACAATGCGAAGGTTTTCCATTTTTTTTATTTTTTTTGAATTTTTTATGCTCGTTTCAAAATGCGGTCAAAACGGCGGGCATGACCGTTCCTAGCTAGTGGTTGAATCTTGGAAAACTTTTGGTGTTTCTCTGATTAAATAGATACTTATGTACCTATAAATGATTTTTGGAAAAAAAAATAAAGAGCAAAGTATGAGGCAGCTGCAGTTCAAATTTGACCCGCTTCCCGCTGAATCGACGAAAATTTGTCTTTTTCACCAGAGGTGGATCAAATATTTTGACACCCAAACATTTGGTCAATTGTGCATTAAATATGGCCTAGTATTTTATAAAATTAATTTGGTCCAATTTTGCAACAAGTACATGGTAGGTCCTTCACAAAAAAACTCATTTTGGGTACTCGAAAAATGGAAAACTGATTTTTCGCCCAAAGAAAATGAAAACTCCCTTAGGCAACATTGTTTGCCATTTCAAGATGCACCCTTGTGCACAATATGAGATCATTTGAACAAACTATGCCATGAATGTGGCCATAAGATTTATCATTTGTCTTGAAAGCCCTGAATCACTACTACAGGATGTTGCTAACGCGACACTACGATTGGAGACCCTTCGACGAAACTGTGTGCGATGCAATAACCGCTAACAGTGGTGTGAAAAAAACATCAAAAAAGGTGCAAAACATTTGCGATGGCGGAGACATCAAACACAGTTCAGATTTTAGTTACATGTGCGATGTTGGGCATACGGTTGATCCAGCAGAACTGTTTTGCGATGAGGAAGAACAACAGAAACGGGCAGCCATATCAATGTGTGTGCGATATACGGCATGCAGTTCGCTCCGATGAACTGTGTGCTATTAGGGAATGCAACAGAAACGGTCAGCCAGATCAAGGTGTGTGTGATATATGACATAAGGTTCTCTCGGACAAACTGTTTTCGATTAGGCAAGAGAAAGGAAACGGTTCATCTTAATAAGATGTGTGTGATATGCGGCATTTGCGATGAGCCAAAAGAACACAAACGATTCGTGTAAACCAGATATGTGTGATACGCAGCAAACAGCCCACTCGGATGAATTGTTTGCGACGAGAAATTATAACACAGACGGTTACTGTAGTAAGTTCGTGTGCGATTCTGTTCGTATAAAAAACTTTGAAAAATGCAAACTATTTGCTTGCGGTGGCTAGGAGTATCGCACACGATGCGTCTGCGTATACTCGTGCGCAATGATTAGTAAGTTACACATAATGAACGACCGCAAGGGTGATATGCTGATCATGGAGTCCGAGAAGACTGTTGTGAGAAGGCCGCCGGCTCAGCTTTTTAGCCTATATTTTATTATAATTGTATGCATAAGTAGGTCGTGAGTGTTTTGTGCCTTGCCACATGTGGCATTTTAAATTATCCTGAATATGTAAGAAATTATTAACCATTGCCATTGTAAATTTGCCTCAACGGCTAGCAGAGCGCGCAGGGACGCCACGATGATCAACCACGTGGTCAACCTTCTAGCACCCCGTGGGAGACACGACGGCGCATCCACATGACACAATGGTGATATCATGACCGTGTGTGATAGTGGGCACACACGTACACGTACATCCGAGAACAAGGGCCCATGTTTCGGGCTTCTCATGCGTGGCATATGGTTGATCCAATAGAACTGTTTGCGATGAGACATAACAACAGAAACGGGGCTTTGTAGGCCCAGAACCATCAATAAATTTTGACTATGTTTCTCATCACATTGCAGATTACAATGCAATAAGTAATTGCAAATGTGTTCACACCGATCAAACTAATATGTGTTCACACTTAGCACCGGGCTATAAAAACTACCCACTCGAAAATTACTTCACAGTTCCTCTCCTCATCACCCACAAAACTGGTCTTTCCTGTCAAGTCATTCCGCCATGACCGGTAGGAGGAGTTTCGGGTGGGCATATAAGCAGGCAGCAAAGACCAAGGCCACAGAGGCACCAGAGAGGTCCCGCCGCGAAGCGGCATCCGCAACAGAGATGTCCCGGCGCGCCGGGGAGCCTTGGAATGAGCTCTCACGGGCACACGAGGGCTCTCACAAGCGCACTCGCCGCATCAGCAATCACGACGAGCTGGCGTTGCTGAATTCCTTGTCCGACGAAGACGACATTCTCACTGGCCTCATTAAGTAGCAGGAGCTGGTCGACCGCTTGACGAAGCTACTCGAGATCAGCGATGCCTCGATTGACATGGCCATTGGCCTCATCGAGCTACGCATGGGTGACAATGTGAAGCTCCTCAAGGCGCTCGCCAAAAAGGAGGAGGAGGAGGCCGCCGCTTCGAAGATGCTGCATGAGCAGAGTAGTGCCTCGGGGATGACGCTGATAGCGGTCGTCAAGGAACTGATGGGTGACTTGAGGAAGCTCCGGATCGAACACGAGCAGGAGGTGGAGGAATTTGTGGCTGCTTTCAAGCAAAGTCGTGAGGAATTGAAGAAGGAGCTGGAGGATGTCATCGCTCGGTGATCCACCGAAGAGTAGATACAGTAGGGATCCAAATCGTTGTCTGCGATTTGCTTCTTCTCTTGCCCCCGTGTCTTCCGGGCTTTGCCACATGTGGCATTTTAAATTATCCGGAATATGTAAGACAATTATTATCTGCGCCATTGTAAATTTGTCGTCGTACTATCCGTTGCCATTTTTTGTCTTCATATTATCCGTTGCCCTATGTGGCAATTTAAATTAGGTCGGAATACGAGTTGAAAACACGAACAAAGCAAATGTTGCCATGGGTTCACAAGCAAACACCCTCCGTCCGCCCCTAAAAAACCCTCCATCCAGGCGCTTTAGTTACCCCCATTAATGGAGAAGTTATGAGTGAGGTGGGCGGCGGCTGGTGCATGGAGGTCAAAGAGCTCGCTTCCCGGTGAGCATGGGCGGCCTTGCTGCTCGCACGTGTCCCGTCGAGCCCACGAGGTGGACATGATGCACGCGTCGCGTCGAGCCAGCACGGCAGACTGCTCGCACGCGTCCCGTCGAGCTTGGACGGTGGACTTCTCGCGCTCACCCCGTCTAATCAAACAGCTGCACGCACGCCACTGAGTATGGTTAAATTTTTGACACGGTTCATATAATTCAACCGTTTGCGATATTAGCGTGTCAGCTTTTTGTTTCAAAAAGGAATTCGTTGGCTACTAATGTGTGCGCCTCTTCTCAAACTGCATGATATTTTTTTACCGTGGCATATATGTGCCATGTCATGTAACCATGCCAAGTTTCATGTTTTTTTGGTGAGTTGTTGATTTACTAGGATTTAAAAACCAAGATTCTCAATGTTTCAGGACGACGACAAGTTTGTAATTCATTCCCATTCCTTACATGAGACCTAAACATGCACCCAATGACACATGTATGATTTCCCACCCATTTTGCTTCACTGAGCATGTGCTTGTAGTTCAAATTTGAATTATGGACTACATTAAATGTGTAGAAAACTTAATTAGCAATATATACAATGGCCAAACGAACCCTAAACAGTTTCAAATTTTAGCACGACACTCCTGTTATTCTATGTTGCCTGTAGAAAACAAAGTTCAAGGCTTGAAGAGGCAGCGATTATCATTTCGCCCACCCAAACCACGAGGGTTGCAAGAAGATTCGGTTTGTAAGAGGCTTGTAATATAGCTTCGCCCAAATTGGACAATTATATGTACCATGTAGTGACACCCTACCAAGTTTCATGATTTCCTGGTGAGTTTTGGATTTACAGAGATTTATAAACCAAGATTTGCAATGTTTGGGGCCAAGGCAGGACGGCGAGACGGTTGAATTCATTCCCATTCGTTCCATGGGACCTAAACATGAACCCCAAGGACACATGCAGATTTTTTCTAGCCATTTTGGTGCACTGGAGCATGTATTTGTAGTTCTGATTTGAATTATGGACATTAAATTCCTAGAAAACTCAATTAATGAATAAAAAGGGTCAAACGAACCCTGGATATTTTCAAAGTTCAGTGCGAATCTCCCATTGTTTCACGTTGCGTGTAGAAGAAAATACTTGTCTAGAAGAGGGAGCGATTATCGTTTGGCCCACAAGGGGACACGTGTCGCTATCGAAACCACGAGGGTTTGTAATAAATCTTGGCCCAAATTGGCAATGTTTTTACCACGACATATATGTGCCATGACGTGACACCATGCCACCTTTGATGACTTTCTGTGGAGTTTTGGATTTATGGGGATTTAAAAACCGAGATTCCAAATATTTGAGGACGAGCCAGGACGCCGATAAGGTTGTAATTCGTTCCCATTCCTGGCATGGAACCTAAACATGCACCCGAGGACACATGTACAATTTTTCTAGCCATTTTGGTTAACTGGAGCATGTATTTGTAATTCAGATTTGAATTATGAACATTAAATACCCAGGAAACTCAATTAGTGTATAAAAAGGCCAAACAAACCCTGAATAAGTATAAACTAGCTGATACCCCGCGCGTTGGTGCGGGGATTTATAGCACATGGTAGGTGGAGGATTTATGCAGCAACAAATAATGAAACCATAAAAATAGGTTTCTTTGAACTTTTGGAGGAATGATATGAAAAGTAAAAAAAATAGTATATTGGGGAGTACCTTGCATAATTAGAGTGCATCTAACAATCCAGAAAAACATTTAGTGAGATCAAATTTTTTATAACAATAATTCTGTATAATATAATTTGAGCAAGAAACAAAAGGACTTCACACACTAATTTGAGATCCTTTTGTATTAATGCAACCAAATGGGAATTTGTTGCTATTGCGCACCTTGATCCATATTTGAACGAAGAATGACCAAAGGTATGCTAAATGGCATTGTTTCATAGTATAACAACATAAAAACTCCATTTTCGTTACATCTTATTTAACAGGTTGCATGCCAACATAGAACAATTAAATAGAAGGACGTCAGAATGGGCCATGTTTGATCCTCTCTGTGAGGACATCGTTTTAAGCTCAAATTGTCATTAACGTTAGAACAATATAATAGTGATATTCAAACCATAGAAAAGTCTTATTCATTAGTAAGAACTACATTCAGTACTTTGATTGAATATTTGGCACGACATTATTTAATCAGAATCTTACATATCAAGCGAAGCTATATGTTTGTATAGATAATATCCAAGTGCTTATTCCTAGAGAACTGTAAGTACACATGCTTGCTTGAAAACTGAACATCACTTTCTAAGTTTCTATTCTAGCATAGATAAACAATAAAATGATAGTGTAGATAAACAATAAAAGTGAACATCATTTACCAGGAAATGTTTGATTATGAGATATACTGCTTCATATCTAAAGGTTATATGTATGCTTCTTTATATATTTATCCAACATCATGCAGGCCGTCTATTTCAACCGAATATTTGTTAGCAAGCATGTAGTATAGGGCTGTAGGAACCATACATTTATCTTGAATCATAGGGAGAATGCAAGTATGTTCATACGAGCCACTTCATATTCCATATCATTAATGTATGTAGATGATTATGTGTGAAAATAATAAAACCCACAGTAGGGGCATAACATAGATGCCAATCACCACCATTGTATCACTCAGCTCTTGACCAATCCCATGCCATTAACGATGGAATAATACTACCAGGGAACAACATATCTGGAAACGAACTTGAATATGAGCTGATCATGATTCTACAAAATAACCATAGAAAAGCCATACAAATACCAATGAAATCCATACTAAAGTAACCTAGGAGAGATATGAAGATATGCAGGATTGCAGTTGTGCACAGATAATGGTATAGACGATGATTGTAGTTGTTTGTACTAACGGAAAATGAGAGGTAAAGGCTAACTTGACTTGCTGCCATTGAGGTTTTGAGAAGGCCACTCGAGACAGAACAGAGAGTCCTAGTAAGAAAATGCTCTCTGCAACACATAAATCAGAGACTCATTCAGATCTAAGGACATACAAAGGGAGGAGAGCCCATACCTCTCACGGTATTGATGTTGGAGGAGGACGCCAGGGCTGGCAAGTGTGGCTCACCGGGAGGCTGATTCTACGCCGGGGCCCGGAGACTGGGCTAGAGGATCTTGAAATGGCGGCAATCATGGCGCTCCGAGTCAGTAGCAGTACACGGGTCTTTGGTGACGACTGGCCGCGGAGATAGCGGCGGTGCAATATGGAAAGAGGAAGGTAGAGGCAAAGAGAGAGGATCACGACCATCTTCCACTGCAATACAATTAGCACCATCACCACCGCGGATCTGTTGGTGGCTCGTTACTCTTGCGGTGACGATTTTATTCATTAAGGGAACCGCAAGAGATCGGACTTTGGGGCAATAAGTAATCCACCAATGCCTCTGGATTTATTTGCGTAAGTGGGTCGAGGAGACGAAGAGGGAGGAGTAGACGAAAAGACCAATCCTGTGTGCTGTGGATTCGACAACGCCTTGGAGAATAGCGTTGGGAGAGAGTCAAAGATGTTTGGAAACTCAGCGCTGATGTTCCACCTATTAATTGCCGGTTTATTGCGCATAGCTACCGACGGACGCTTGCATGCAAGAATCTAACGATTGGCATCTGTTTTTTTAAACAATGCTAATTAATTATCTGTTGCATGGGATGCTTCGGGGAACAAAAAGATAAATCAAAACACATAATAAGAGGTGGGCTAGTACAGCCCATTCGAGGCAGACGGAAATTTATCGTGCAAGGTGGTGCGAACAAAGGAGAATGACGTGGCTGCATAAGAATGGATGAAAAATCTGTGGGGCATGTAGGATGATGTGGATAGCTTGCATGTCAAGAAAAATAGGATAGTGGGAATGAACTATTTAGGTGTTATAGATTTCAGCATGAATATCATGTCGTTCCATGTTCCCCATAGAAGAAAAAACAAGGCGAAAAGAGGGAGCGACCACGTTTTGCCACAAGGGTAACACGTTTCTCTATCGGAACCAAAAAACTTCCTTGAGAGAAGCTCTGGTTTGTAAGAGGTTTATAATAAAGCTTGGCCCAAATTGGCAATGTTTTTACCACGACATATATGTGCTATGACGTGACACCATGCCATCTTTGATGACTTTCTGGTGAGTTTTGGATTTATGGGGATTTAAAAACCGAGATTCCAAATGTTTGAGGACGAGCCAGGACGCCGGTACGGTTGTACTTCGTTCCCATTCCTGGCATGGGACCTAAACATGCACCCAAGGAAACATGTACAATTTTTCTAGCCATTTTGGTGAACTTGACCATGTATTTGTAGTTCAGATTTGAATTGTGGACATTAAATGCCTAGGAATCTCAATTAGTGTATAAAAAGGCCAAACGAACCCTGAATAAGTTCAAATTTTAGCACGGATATCTTGTCGTTCCATGTTGCTGGTTAAAGAAAATACAAGGCGAAAAGAGGCAGTGATTATCGTTTCCCCCACAAGGGGGACACGTTTCCCTATCGGAACCACGAGGCTTTCTTTGAGAGAAGCTCCGATTTGTAAGAGGCTTGTAATAAAACTTGCGCCAAAATGGACGAAAGAAATTCCTCGACATATATATGCCATGTCGTGACACATGCCAAGTTTCACGATTTTCGGGTGAGTTTTGGATTTACTGGGATTTAAAAACCGAGATTCTTCTCACGAAATGTTTTCAAATAGCACATGATTCACTCGAGAAAGTTGTGTGCCTACCAAATCGTGGCCGATGCCCCCCTCCCCTGCTATGCGCGCGACTTGAGTCGTTTTGTTCTGATTGGCCAGAACCCGAACCCATGGATCGTACGTCTGCACCATTGGATGCTCCCAGATCGAACGACAACCCTCAGCTCTTTCGACAGCACATGCAGTACATAGGTAAGTACTGTGCGCATGCGTCGTGCTAGCTCACACTTCCTTCTCTTCTATGTTTTCTAAACAGGCTACAGTTCTCTCACCGGTTTCCCGCCTCTTCTCCCATCGGTTTCTCGCTACCAGTGTTAGTGCTCATTGACGGCTAGGCAGTGACACACCAGCCATGTAAATATCGCACACAAGTAGGTTCCATAGGGTGACTAGCATGAAACGCCTTAAAGGCAAGGAGGCAATTCCTATCAGCAAGGTGCTGCTTCCCATCCGCTAGCCTAGTCGAATAGAATGCAGAAGTTAAGCATGCTCGGGTGGAGTAGTGCAAAGATGGGTGACCCGATGGGAGGTTGCATATTTCAAGATTCATTTAATTGCCATGACACGGTCATTATAGAGATAAAGAGATAAATATCTCTATAATGACCTGACATGATGATTATATAAACCTTGGGATCCTTGTTTTGCTAATTTGTAGCCTATCTTTTTATAGGTTATTTTTTGCTGTAAAATCACCACGACTGCGCAAGCGCGAGGAAATGGTGCAGGTACTGGCTTAACCGTGTGCGATGCAAGTGCACTGTAAAATCACCATGACTACGCAAGCGCTAGCAAATGGTGGAGATACTGGTTTAACCGTGTGCGATGCAAGTGCGCTGTAAAATCACCACGACTGCGCAAGCTAAAGGTGGGTTAGTTTATTTAGAAATAAGGAAGAACCGTGTGCGATAGACCAGCTAGCTAGAAATATAAAAATAATTACCCGCCTTGAGCATTGCAAAACCGGCGGTTCCGCCACTTTTCCTTATTAACATACACGCATATTCTTATTGGACCGTGCGCGATCTTGGGCACTCCGGCCCCACATCAATTCCTTTACCCAAATTTTAGTAGCCGTCGTACTTCAACCGTCACGCACACTCCTCCAGCACCGACCTTATAGTAAAGTTGCAGTAGCTGAGGCATTTGAACCATCGCCCTCCCTCGTCCACCACCATCTCCACCCACCATTACTAAAATTTTCAGTAGACGCGGCATATCCTCAAACACCACCATCCTCCCCCTCCATAGCCCCCACCCGCCCCCTCCCCCCTTGAACCCTAGCTCGCGGACGCCGCCGGCGCTGCCGCCAACCCATGCGAGTCTGCCCGTTCCTCCTAGCTTAGATAATAAAGTTCAGGTTACCCAACGATTCCCATATCATCGCCCCACTCCCCTGAGTTTTTAGATGAGGCATGCGGTGTCCCTCCCCGCCAGATCCACATCCCATGCTCTAGAATGTCATAGCCTAAGCTCGACCACGTATCCTGGGGAGCCTGACGAGCGTTCGGCCAAGAAGAGGTTTATCATGGGCTCTCCGGCGGATGTTGGCGAGGTGACCGCCGTTCGCCCCAACCTATCGGAAGCCGGCGAAGACATTGACTATGTTGTCATGTCGAAGGCTTCATGTCAGTGGGCTTGCGTATTACTCTATCTCGGGAAAGTTGGCTACGACATCAAGCTCGTGGACAACAATGGCTTCACGCGGGCCATGTCACATGTTATGTGGTCTATCCCCAACCCTCTGGTTCAACCACCATCGATCTCTTCGATGGCCTTGCCGCTGATCTCCTCCGCCAAGCGATCAAGGATTTGCGATCCTTATACGCCATCGAGCCCATTTTGTCATTTCTGAAGGACACGTTCTACGGCGGCGGCTTGGGATCCTCAATTGCCAAGTCAGATCTCATCGACCACGACCACGAGGAGGGCTCCCACAAAGGTTCTTCCAAGGTGAAACAACCCATCTGTGACATCAGAGAGCGCACCATGGGTCTGTGCTCTTCCAACTAGAAGAATCCCATCCATGAAATGTGAGGCAACATCCTACCAGCAAATCTTACCTTTTCTAGCTTGCCAACCCGTACCCTTTGTTGTAGTAGCATTTGCCGTGCGGTGCTATAACTGTGTCGTGTTTAATTATTTTAGTTAGGCAAAAATGTATTATTCAATAGGACTATTTGATGTTTAAGTATGAATTGTCCACTTCAGTTTCACGAATGGCTATATTTGGTTGTTTATAGTGAGTAGATGTCTTGTTTATCTGTGTTTGGTTGTTAGGTTGGTTGTAGTGAGCATTTTTCCAGTTATCGAGCCGATGCCTTGTTTATATGTATTTGGTTGAAGTGAGCATTTGTCGAGTTATCAAGAAGATGCCTTGTTTAATTTGGTTGTTAGGTTGATTTTTTTAGCATTAGTCCAGTTTTCAAGCAGATGCCTTGTTTATCTGTATTTGCTTGTTAGGTTGGTTGTAGTGAGCATTTGTCCAGTGTTCAAGCATATGCCCTATTTATCTATATTTGCTTGTGTAGCGACCCGACCTCAGATGGTCAAGTCTCTGTGCTTCAGTGTCATCCCTGGATCGGTAATGCTGACACACACAGTACTCAAAGGATTTATAACAGAGTAGCAATCACACACTTATTACATCGAATGTCTCAAAAGAGAACTTATTACAATAATATGGCTTAAGGACATCTAATGCGATAACAGCGGAAGGCTTGGAAGATAAAGTGAGTCCATAAACTCCAACGGCATAGCTGAGCTGCACGGCAACGACCTATCGAACCTTACTCCTCGTCTGAAAAGTCTGCAACATAATACGTTGTAGATCAAAAACGGGTCAGCACATGGAACATGCTGGCAATATAACACAGTAGAGCAAGAATAATACTATCACTACATGCAATATTTGGCTGGTGGAAAGCTCTATGGTTATAGTTTTGCGGAAAGCCAATTTTTCCCTACAACAAAGGAATATATTTTATTTTTAACTAACATGGTGGTTGAAACATCATTGAGAAGGTAAACCCCAACTCAATCCCAATTAAGGTAATTAACATCCCAGCAATATTAGTTAAGAGTGTTGGGATACATGTGAATACTCAAGTACTAGATACTCAGAATCGTCCATAACCGGGGACACGGCTAACCATGATTAGATAGTACACTCTGCAGAGGTTTATGACTTTTCCCCACAAGACTCGATCGCCTCCGTTGATTTCTCGCACTACTGTGGTGTTTGAGAAGCGGATGACCGAGACACGCCTTTCGTAAACATTAACTCTCTACTCGGGTAGACCATACCAAACCTACAAAACCCACTACCTGCTGATCTACCTGTTCAAGAGCTTCACGTAACTTACTCAACTATGCTAGAGCCCATAATAGCTTGTGGCTGCACACGGAAGTTTCTAGCATGAATAAACTCGGTTCCCTTTGAGCCTGGGTGGCGGTCCATAGGAAGATCACACGGGTACCCCGGGATTTCCAAAAAAACTGCACAACACTGGGTTCCCAGTGCCTCGATCCACCCAGATGTGTATTCAAGTTGCCACCTTAAGTTGAACCATTAATAAATAATCTCACATCTGTCATGGAATACACTCAAACCCAAACCACGCTCTACGAGCATAGCATGGCAAAGATAAGCATAACGTAGAAGTAACTCCCAAGGGTTTGATAGTAACAGGGCAATAGGTTCTACCTCAACTACTACTTCCCAACCCACAAGTTAATGACATCCTAATCAATGCAATGTTTTAGGATTGGATCTAATGCATAAAAACTGGGTATGAAAGAGTATGATCAAAGTGTTACTTGCCTTGCTGACGATCCGCGAATCCTAGAGACTCGTAGTAACACGCTTCGCACTCCGGGAATTCTATCACAAGCAAACAATAACATACATAAGCAACAGGCAAAGTTGCATAAGAAAAACTCCAACGGAAAGAGGTTGACCAGAAAGTTCAACTTAAGAACTCCGGTTCGCAAAAAGAATCAAACCAAACCGAGCAACGAAACTCAAACGGCGAAAGAAATAAGATCCATTTACTAATCTGAACTAGGGTCAAATTTTACAGAGTCAAAAACTTGTTTGAGTTGGTTATTCGGAAAGTGGGTTTCGATATGAAACTCCAGGCGCTTGAATCGCCTGATTCCGATAAACGAGCGAAAAGTTATACTAGTTCGAACATCGGATCAGAAATCGCGATCAGAAAAATCGCGGAATAAATCCGATAAAAAGAAAAACGACGAACAGTGTAACGAACGAACGTTCGGTAACTGAACCTAACGAAGAACACGCTCGTTAAAAGCGAACGAGCAATAACGCCGCTAAATAAATAAACCGAAGAAATAAACCGATATAAATAAAAAGAACGCAACTAGGGTTTTGGAAAATAAACCGAATGGTCTTTTTTTTAAAAAAACCGGCGGTCTCGGATCCGGCGGATACCTCCGGCGAGAGGTCCG
The DNA here is from genome assembly GCA_021605145.1 of Aegilops bicornis. Classification (NCBI taxonomy): domain Eukaryota; kingdom Viridiplantae; phylum Streptophyta; class Magnoliopsida; order Poales; family Poaceae; genus Aegilops; species Aegilops bicornis. Next base: position 97,425,854 of record CM038673.1, read on the forward strand.
GCGAGGCGGGGCTCCGGCGGGGCGGGGTCGCGTGGGGCGGCGGGCTCGGCTGACGGAGGCGGCGGCGGCGAGAGGCGGCGGCGGCGACTCGGGCGACGGCGGCGGGCTTGGCTCGTGCGCTCGGCCGGGCTCCGGGGCGGCGGTGGTGGTGGTGGTGGCTAGAGGGGGTGGGGGCGGCGGCTTATAAGAGAGGGGGGGCGCTTGGCTTGGAGGAGGGGCCAAGGCGGGGCGGCGGTGGAGTCCGGCTCGGACTCCTCCGAGTCGGTGGCGGCGGCGCGAGGAAAGGCGGTGGCGCGGGGTTGGGCTGGCCTGGCTCGGCTGGGCCCTAGGCCCGTTCGGGCGCGGGTTTTTTTTTATAAATAATTCCGCCGACGAAAAAACTCCTATAAATAAAATAAAAGTCTAAAAATACCAAAATAAATTTTCACCGTCTAAATAAAATATTTAGAACAAAATGAACATTTACTTGGCCCCTAAAATGCAATTTGTAAAACGTGCAAATTTTTCTAGGGCAAATAAAATTCAAAATAAAATGAAATAAAATCCAAATAATGATTTTAACATTTTCCCTCCAATATTTCAATTATTTTGGAGAAGTCATATCATCTCCCCTCATTTATTTTTAATATGAAATATTTTCCGGAGAGAAAATAATAGAAATCAAAAATCCTAGTTCTCAGTATTTGATAAAAATCAAATATGAAAACCGGAAAATCCCCAACTCTCTCCGAGGGTCCTTGAGTTGCTTAGGATTTTCGAGGATTGCGGAACGAAGATGCAATAAAATATGATATGCATAGATGTCCTATGTATAACATTCCAAATTGAAAATTGGGGATGTTACAAACCTACCCCCCTTAAGACGAATCTCGCCCTCGAGATTCGGGTTGGCTAGAAAATAGGTGCGGGTGGTCCTTGCGAATATCATCTTCTCGCTCCTGTGTGGCTTCCTCCTCGGTATGGTGGCTCCAATTGAACTTTGCAAAACTTGATAACCTTGCTGCGAGTGACTCGGCTGTCAAAGTCAAGAATCTTTACTGGCTTCTCCTCATAGGTCAGATTACTATCCAGCTGAATCGCCTCTAGAGGCACTGTATCTCTTAACGGTACATCGCCCATCTCAGCATGACACTTCTTCAGCTGCGATACGTGGAACACATCGTGAACTCCTGACAGTCCTTCAGGTAACTCCAGCTTGTAGGCAACTTCTCCCATCCGTTCCAAAACACGGTACGGTCCTACAAATCTTGGGGCTAGTTTTCCCTTAACTCCAAAACATTTTACTCCCCTCAAGGGTGATACTCGTAGATAGGCTCTGTCTCCAATTTCATAGGTTACTTCCTTGCGTTTGGAATCTGCATAACTCTTCTGCCTGGACTGAGCAATCTTTAATCTGTCTCGGATCAGTTTAACTTTCTCCTCTGCTTCTTTGATCAAATCTGGTCCAAACAACTGACGGTCTCCTACCTCATCCCATATCAGAGGTGTTCTACATTTGCGTCCATACAGAGCTTCAAACGGTGCCATCTTTAAACTGGCCTAGTAGCTGTTGTTGTATGAGAATTCTGCGTAAGGCAAATTTTCATCCCAACTAGAGCCATAATCTAGCGCACAAGCTCTCAACATGTCCTCCAGAATCTGATTTACTCTCTCTGCATCCATCCGTCATGGGTGGAAAGCGATCTTGAACTCCAACTGCACCGAAGGTCCGTGTAGCCGATGCCAAAATTTTGAAGTAAATTGTGTTCCTCTATCTGATACAATGGTCCTCGGAACTCCATGCAGACATACGATCCTGGACATATATATCTTGGCCAACTTTGCACTTGTATAAGTTGTTTTCACTAGGATGAAGTGAGCTACTTTGGTCAAACGGTCCACTACTACACATATTGAGTCATATCCTCCTTTGGTTCTGGGTAATCCGGTGACAAAATTGTCAGGACCCCGATTCCAAGTCACATTGACCTAGCCGGTAACACCTCATATCACTTTGCGGCCTCACGCACGGTATCCCCACGGGTGTCGCCTTACCATGGCCCGGGACCGTTTGCGTATTTTGGCTCACGTATATGATAGTGTCGCTAGCATCCACATGACAGAGAACCCGGGCCGACATGGCTAGTCGTGAATCCAAAGCGGCGCTAACCCATGGAGACAGGCATACATGAATCACATCGAGCATGTCGGTCATCAACGTATGAATTCGGGCTGTAGCACTGGGCTAACAGGACTCCGATATCCCGGGCTGAAAGCTAGGCAGGACTCCGAATATCATCGCGTGACATTTACCCAAAGGGACAGACATAGGAACGAGGTGAAACACATGCCGGGCAGTCAAGTGTCCGAAGCAGTAGTGTTGGGCTAGCAGGACTCCGGTGAACCGGCCTGTAGCGGACTACTATCGCTCAGGAAGCACTAGACTACATTTCCCCATATGAGAGGCTGCCAAGGATAAACAACTAGATTGTCGGATCCCACTCATACCAAGCATTTCAATCATACACACAATATGCCCGATATGAGTACATACAACATGGCATCACAACAAAACTCTACAACTCAAAGTACTTTATTTAAGGGGCCCCGAGGAGCCATACATAACATATCCATACAGATAGGGGTCACATGACCCAACACTCAAGTCATACAAACATACAAGCACATGCGGAAGCAAACTAGTATGAGTACAGACTCTAAAAAGAAAGAAAGCTTGATGAAGCCCTTCTATCTACAGTGGCCCTTCACAAGCCTTGGACCACCACCTGGGTGGCTAGTCACTCGTCAACGTCGAGGTCTACGTAGAACCCATCGGAGGGGTTGGTGTTGTCGTGCAAAACATTAATTAAGAAAACATGAGTACGGGGTACTCAGAAGTCTTACAACAGAAACCTATTATACATGCACATTCTCGTGAAGGTAGTGGAGTTATTGCAGCAAGCCAACTTTGACTCTTGGCTAAGCTATCCCACGTGACACCACTTGAAAAACATTTGTCGCATTACCCAGTCCACTACTCACCAACACAATACTCCACCGAGGATCCTCTCTTGTCAACCCACGAGAGGGCCATCCATGATACTCACACTTATCTTGAGGCTTTTAGTAGTATCCATTTACTTGTCTATGAACTGTATAGGTGACCAAGTAGTCCTTTACATGGACGCCGCTATTGAATAGTTTTATACCCTGCAGGGGTGTACATCTTCATACACGCTCTCCCCACTTATCGCCGCTACACGACGTGTACTCGGCAACCTTCAAGCGGAAGCCCAGCGAGGGTGTCGGCCACAGCCTGACTAAACACACGAGTCCGTAGTCCAGGTTTATCGCCTATTCGGGTTCCATCCGCCGGGAGTCCGGCCGAGGTTTCCACTAACGGCCCTGAACGATGTGAGCAGGGTTCCCGAGACACCAAACGGGTGAATCGGTACACCGTGCCACGTGCCTACCGCAACACAACCCACCCCTAAGGTCAGCGCCATGGCGCCCCCAAAGATGCTACAAACACCAGAAACTAGTTGCAACTCCCGGACAGAGGACAAGAGTGGTTAATAAGCCGAGAGGGTCAATTAAGGATCCCAATGCATAGTAGTAGTTAAATCACACACACAGATCTCAGTGCTTAAGGACGGCTTCAATGAAACAACCCACCATGTACTCCTACATGGCCTCTCATCGATACCTTTACCAAATCGTGTTCAACACTTTCACTCTCGAACCCGACACGACCTTTCACTCCAGTTCATCTTCCCGATGAGCCAGACCTGACACAACTCTAAGAATAGCAAGCATAGCATGGTAGGAATCACAAACATGGCTCAATCAACTCCTACACATACTAGTGGGTTTCATCTAGTTACTGTGGCAATGACAGGTCATGCAAAGGAAGTGGGTTCAACTACCGCAACACACAACAGTTTGAATCGCGTTGTCTTAATGCAGTAAGCAAGAGCAGAAGCAAGAACATGGGTTTGTATCGAAATGATCAATGGGTTGCTTGCCTGATGTAGTGGTAGTAGGATACTGCCCTTCAGACGGATATTCGGGGTTATCCTCGAACGCAGAACCTATCACGAAAGACACACCGAACATAAACAACACATGACAATATGCAACAATATGATGCATGCTATGACATGGCAATATGCATGTGTGTTGGCCTAATGCAAGCTAGAACAGAAGGAATGAACTCATTTGAACCAAAGATTCAAATGTTAGCTCATTTAACATAGCCATAAAGGTGCATTATCTTATTTTGATTAAACCGCAAGGTTAACTTGTTCTGACATGCATGAAACCATTACCAATGGATAGATTGAATTTTTCTGATCCAAATTCATATATAAATCTTTGCATTTGGAGTTACAAATTAATTTCTATGAATTTTTGAAGTTTGCAACAATTTCTGGAATTTCCTATATAAAAATAAATCGAGAAATTAGTTATTGCGTCAGCAGTGCATCAGGGTGACGTCAGGGTCAACGGGGGCGTCCATGTCAACCTGACCAGTGGGTCCTGCATGTCAGTAGCTAATTAGACTAACTAATTTTAATTAAACCTAAACTAGGTTAATTAGCACAGGGGGCCCCACTTGTCATAGAGTCAAGAGAGTCAACCAGGGCCCACCCAGTCAACGTCAATGGGTCAAACATGCCGGCGTTTAGCCGCCGGCGAGGCCAGACACGGCGGTGAGAGTGGGTTAGCACGTTCCGGTGACCAAATGGACGGCGGAGACCATCTACGGGTAGCTGCATGCCGCTGCGTTTGGTGGTGGTGGTTGGGCTGGGGGTGGCTGGAAACGTCGCCGGCGACGAGCTAGGCGGTCGCCGGAGTCGGGTGAAGACGAACCCGAGGATACCGGGCATGGCGAGGTGCATGGAGTAGTGCTACGGGCTTCTGGGAGTGCGGTGAAGTTAGTGGACAAGGTGGCGTGGCCAGTGGTTGGCCGGAGACACGTCGGCGACGAGCTTCGCGGCGACACATGCGCTGATGCTTCGTGCGGTTGCTACGGTGCACGAGAAAGCAAATGGAGAGGATGGGGAGGTTGCTGAGCTCACGGCGGTCACGGAGAAACGGACGGCGCGGTCGGAGACGAGCTGATGCGGTGGCGACGTCGAAGGGGATCTCCGGCGGTGCTCGGTGAAGACGAGGTCGGCGGAGGTGTTGCAGAGCGTGCGAGCGCTCGGGGCTCGGCCTACTCGATGTAGTCGACGACGGCGAGGCGGATGGACAGGGTGGTGCAGCATGGGGTCGACGGAGGGCGCGACTACGTCGGCGTTGCGGCGGCGGGTGCGTTGGCCATGGTGCGGGAGAGCAAGGGAGAGAGGCAGGGGGTGAATGAGGTGTCCACGGGGTCGGGGCGGCGACGTGGAGCTCACCCAGGTGCTCGGTGGCGCGGGCGGCAAGCAGCTGACGCCATGTTGAGCTCACGCTCGTCGGCGTCACCTCTGTGCCTGTGTGGCGACGACGAAGCAGCTGGCTAGCGTGGGCTAGCACAGTGCTGGGTCGGCCAGCTGGGCTGCCTGGTGCACAATCCTTCTCTCTTTTTTTTAATGTCTGTTTTCTATTTTTCTGTAAGTGTTGGGCTTTTCTAAAAATACCTAGGCAACTCCAAAATTCGCCAAACTGCACCTGGTCCTTAGTTGCAATATTTCCAGCATGGAACATTTTAGTTTGGGATTATTTGAGCATTTGAAATATTTTATATAATTTAAATGCCCAAATTCAAATAGCTAAAGATTTAATCCAGTGACCTTAGAGTGACCTAGAAATTTGTGCATCACTTACGACGGTGGTTTAGGACCAAGGCAAAGGTGATGAACATTTTAGAAGGGCATTTCAGGTTCATTGAAAATATTTTTAGTAAACCCTAGTTGGATTCAGAGGAGAAGTCTTGGGGTTCTGTCTTCCCCATTTCAACTTTCCGATGAAAGGTAAACATGATGCAACACTCTAATGCATGGACTAGCTAGGATGTGACAACTCACCCCACTCAAAAGAATCTCGTCCGAGATTTAGGATCCGTCGGAAGAAGGTGGGATACTCAAGTCGAAGACGATCCTCCCTTTCCCAGGTAGCTTCTTGCTCGGAATGGTTTGACCATTGAACCTTGAGAAACTTGATATTCTGACGTCGAGTGGTACTCTCGGCTTGATCAAGGATACGAACGGGATATTCACAATAGGTAAGGTTGTCTTGGAGATCAAGCGTTTCGTGTTCCACTCCACGGATAGGATCCGAGAAGCAACGCCTGAGTTGAGAAACGTGGAAGACATCATGAACTCTGGAAAGATGCGGAGGTAGTTCCAATTGGTAGGCAACTTCTCCTCGTTTGGCAAGAATGCGAAAGGGTCCAATGTAACGAGGAGCCAACTTGCCTTTGATACCGAATCGATGGGTTCCTTCAAAGGAGTAACTGAAGGTAAGCCTTCTCGCCAACTTCATAAGACATAGGCTTATGCTTACGGTCATACTGACTCTTTTGACGAGATTGGGCTGTTTTCAATTTCTCACGAATAACGTGAACCCGCTCTTCTGCTTCCTGGATCATATCTGGGCCAAAGAGTTGTCTTTCCCCGGTTTCTGACCAGTTAAGAGGTATGCCCACATTTCCGTCCCATAGAGAACTTGAAAGGAGCTTTGCCCAAACTAGCTTGGTAACTATTGTTATTAGCAAACTCGGCGAATGGAAGGCATTTCTCCCAATTCATTCCGAAGAGATGATAGAAGCTCAAGCATATCCTCCGAAATTTGATTGACTCGTTCTACTTGACCACTTGATCGAGGATGGAAGGCGGTGCTAAAAGAGAGACGAAGTTCTATAGCATTTTGGAAACTTTCCCAAAATCGAGAGGTGAAGAGACTTCCACGATGTGAGTTAATCTCCAATGGAACACCATGAAGAGACACTATTCGGGAGATGTACAAATCAGCTAGATGGCTAGCGGTTATACTCTCACGAACGGGTAGGAAGTGGGCTACTTTGGAAAGACGATCGACAACAACGAAGATAGCGTTATTCCCTCTCTTGGTCCTGGGAAACCCGGTAATGAAATCCATACCGATTTTATCCCATTTCCATTCAGGAATAGCCAAAGGTTGAAGGGTGCCAGCAGGCCGTTGATGCTCTGCTTTAACTCGACGCACGCACGCCGCAATTAGCAATGTATTGAGCGATTTCTCTTCATCCTAGTCCACCAAAACCTCTGGCGTAGGTCTTGATACATTTTAGTACTACCGGGATGAATGGTGAGAGGGATTCATGAGCTTCCTTAAGGATCAATTGCGCAGCTTGTTGTTTCTTGGGAACCACCAAGCGGTTCTCGAAGAAGACAACACCTCGCTCATCTATGGAGAAACACTTAGCAGCTCCGCTAGCAATGTTCTCCTTGATCCGAGATATACCTCTATCATACCGCTGAGCGGTTATGATTTGATCCGTAAGGTTGGGTTTCGCCACCAGGGTGGAAAGGAATCCTCGAGGAACAATGTGAAGATTAAGCTTACGAAATTCCTCGTGGAGAAGCGGTTGACCTTGTTGTAACATTAGATTGTTACAATAAGATTTACGACTTAGTGCATCAGCCATGACATTGGCTTTGCCTGGGGTGTAAGATATTCCTAAGTCGTAATCTGTAATCAACTCGACCCAACATCTTTGCCTGAGATTCAAATCTGGTTGGGTGAAGATGTATTTCAGACTTTGGTGATCAGTGTAAATTTATAGCGATTACCAAGAAGGTAGTGTCGCCAGGTTTTGAGTGCATGGACCACTGCTGCAAGCTCTAGATCGTGTGTGGGATAGTTATCCTCATGTGGACGCAACTGTCGGGAAGCGTAGGCAATCACATGACGATCTTGCATGAGTACGCAACCTAGTCCTTGTCGCGAGGCGTCCAATAGATAATAAAGTCCTTAGAGAAATCTGGTGGTACAAGTACGGGTGCAGATGTCAGGCGTCTTTTCAGTTCCTGAAAGCTGAACTCGCACTGTGGTGTCCGCTCGAACTTTTTATCTTTCTTGAGGAGTTCGGTTAGAGCCTTAGAAACCTTGGAGAAATTCTCGACGAAGCGGCGGCAATAGCTCGCTAAACCAAGAAAACTCCGAACTTGCTTAACCGCTTGGTGGAGTCGATCAAGGACGGCTTGAACTCGCTTCGGGGTTGACAAAGAATGCCCTTACCAGAGATTACATGGCCTAGATAGGTTACTTGTGGCAACCAAAACTCACACTTAGAGAATTTGGCATAAAGGCGATGCTCTCAAAGTTTCATCAACACTAGCCTTAAATGTTCGGCATGTTCTTCCTCATTCTTGGAGTAGATGAGTATATCATCGAGGTAAACCACGACGAATTTATCCAAATACTCCATGAAGATCGAGTTCATTAACCGAGAGAAGGTGGCTGGAGCGTTGGTTAGACCAAAGGACATGACGGTGTACTCGTATTGGCCATAACGACTTACAAACACTAGTAGAAAAAGGGTCAAACGTGAAGCACATTAGTGCCGGTTTGTATTAGAGCCGGCACAAATGTATACATTAGTGCCGGTTCCAACGGCTAGCCTTTAGCACAGGTTCGTGGCTAACCTTTAGCACCGGTTCGGTACTCTGAACCGTACTAATGAGGGTGGTGGCAGGATGTTGTCGGTGGGCCCCTCCAAAGACCTTTAGTACCGGTTCGTGCCACGAACCGGTACTATAGGTCCTCCTGCATATAAACCCTTCGTCCAGCTCGCCTGTTCTTCCCCCTTTCCCTCTCCTCTCCTCTCTGTTCTTCCTCTTCTCCCTCGAGCTCATCACACATTTTGCCCAAAATTTGTCAAGATTTGAAGGCCCCTATCCATTCAAGTGATCACAAAGGTTAGCAACTTTGTCCTTTCATCTCTCATTGCTAGATTAGCTCTTGCATTGGTTCATATAGTTATTAATTTGTGAGTTTAGTAATTTGGGAGGAAATATATATATGTGCTAGTATTTGATTTATATGCAATTTGAGGTCAAAATAACACTTAGTTTGCATATGTAGGTGTGGTTTACTTAGTGCCTTCTAAATCTCTGTCGTAACCACCGCCGATCGCCTCAAGACCGTCCCGTCGCCGGCACCACCTTGTGGTGAGCCTCTTGTTCATGAAATTTTATATAAAAATTGATGTTTCGTGATTTGGATATATAGTTACTCGTATAATAATTATCTTACCCGTGACGTTGTTTGTTATACATAGTGCCATGGTTTTGATATCCGTCCCGTCGGCCCTCGTCCTTGTTATGATTCGGATGTGGTATATTCTCTTTTAAAACTATTTGTTGCATTTCGTGTTTATGACAAATTATGCCCATCAAGTTGACATAGATATTTTTATCTAGGAGGTATGTGAACCGGAAATTCCAACCGACCCTATTGTCGAGAGGTTAAATTTAGTTGAAAGAGAAAACGAGTACTTGAAAGAAAAATTGAAAAGAATTGAGGGGAGAAGATGGAATTGGAGTTGCATGTTGCCGATGTCGCCGATGATCACAAGATCAAGATGGAGAAAATGCGCTTGAAGATTAGAAAGATTAGAAAATATGCCATCGATAGTGAGGCTTGGTATCATTATGCTTGTTGGATCAATTGTTACCTTAGTTGCGATCTTGATCGCATTTGTTGTTGCATTTAAATGCTTTAGCTAGAGAGTTATTTGTTTGTTGCATTTAAGTGTTGTATGAACTTTATGTATGAACTTGTATTAATTTGGTCTATTCGGTGTTGTGTAATGAAGATGAGCCGGCAATGGATGTACGATGACCGATGCTCTCCCGGTTTGTTGAGGGCGTGCATACTTTTCTCGCTATGGTGAGGCAAACAAGCGGGCGGATGGTTTTATGCCTTGTCCATGTGCTGGCTGTAAGAATAGTCGCAATTACTCTACGCCAAGAACCATTCACGCCCACTGTTTGAGTCCGGTTTCATGCCCCACTATAATGTTTGGACCAAGCACGGAGAAAGAGGGGTTATGATGGAAGACAATGAAGAAGAAGAGGACGACGACAGCTATCCTGGCCATGGGTTCCCTGAATACGATGATACAACAATGGGGAAGAAGCTGAGCCGGTAATGCGGAAGAAGCTGGGCCGGCAATGCGGGAAGAAGCTGAAGAAGAGGCATCGGATGAGCCCGTTGATGATCTAGGTCGGGCCATTGCCGATGCAAAGAGAAAGCTGCAAGTGATTTGGAGAAGAAGAAGTTGCAGCGCATGTTAGAGGATCACAAAAATTGTTGTACCATAATTGCGTGGGTGACAAGAAAAAGCTGGGCACCACACCGGAATTGCTGCAATGGAAGGCGAGAGAATGGTGTATCCGACAAGGGATTTGGAAAGTTCTTGGTAATGATAAAGGATATGCTTCCAAAGGACAACGAATTTCCCGAGAGTACGTACGAAGCAAAGAAGGCTGTCTGCCCTCTAGGGTTAGAGGTGCAGAAGATACATGCATGCCCTAATGATCACATCCTCTACCGCGGTGAGTACGAGGATTTGAACGCTTGCCCGGTATGTGGTGCATTGCGCTATAAGATCAGCCGCGATGAGCATGGTGATGTCGAGGCGGCGCCCAGGAAGAAGATTCCTGCCAAGGTGATGTGGTATTCTCCTATAATACCACGGTTGAAACGTTGTTCCAAAACAAAGAACATGCCAAGGCAATGCGATGGCACGAGAGAAGACCGTAAGAAAGGCGGAAAGTTGAGAGTACCGGTGATGGGTCGTGATGGAGAAAAATCGAAAGAAAGTACGGGAAGGAGTTTGCGAGATGACGCAAGGAGCGTATGGTTTGGTCTAAGCGCAGATGGCATTAATCCTTTTGGGGAGCAGAGCAGCAACCATAGCACCTGGCACTGTGACTCTATGTTTGTATAACCTTCCTCCTTGGTTGTGCATGAAGCGGAAGTTCATTATGATGCGGTGCTCATCCAAGGCCCTAAGCAACCCGGCAACGATATTGATGTGTACCTAAGGCCATTAGTTGAAGAACTCTTACAACTGTGGAATGGAACAGGTGTACGTGCGTGGGATGAGCACATGGGGAAGAATTTGACCTAAAGGCGTTGCTGTTCGTGACCATCAATGATTGGCCTGCTCTCGGTAACCTTTCGTGACAGAAAAACAAGGGATACCACGGATGCACGCCTTGTTTGGATGATACCGACAATATATATTTGAATAGTTGTATGAAGAATGTGTACAGGACATCGCCGATTTCTTCCGAGCAGGCATCCCGTAAGAAAGAAAGGCAAGCATTTCAAAGGTGAGGCGGATCACCGGACGAAGCCTCGCCACCGCATCGGTGCTGATGTACATGATATGGTCAAGGATTTGAAGGTGATATTTGGAAAGGGTCCTGGTGGACAACCTGATCCAAAGGACGCTGACGGACGCGCACCCATGTGGAAGAAGAAATCTATATTTTGGGACCTGCCATATTGGAAAGACCTAGAGGTCCGCTCCGCAATCGACGTGATGCACGTGACGAAGAATCTTTGCGTGACCCTGCTTGGCTTCTTGGGCGTGTATGGGAAGACAAAAGATACACACGAGGCACGGGAGGACCAGCAACGTATGCACGGAGAAGACGGCATATATCGTGGTCATGCAAGCTACGCCTTACCAAAGAAGAGAAGGAAATCTTCTTTGAATGCCTACTCGATATTAAGGTACCGTCGGCTTCTCGTCGAATATAAAGGGAATAATAAACATGGCACGTAAAAAGTTCCGAACCTAAAGTCTCATGACTGCCACGTGATTATGACGCAAGCGCTTCCGGTTGCATTGAGGGGCTTCTACCGAAAAGCGTTCGATTAGCCATTGTGAAGCTATGTGCATTTCTCAATGCAATATCTCAAGGTAATCGCCCAGAAATCATACCAAGGTTCTGAGAATGATTTGGTGCAATGTCTTGTCAGTTTCGAGTTGGTGTTCCCACCATCCTTCTTCAACATCATGACGCACGTCCTAGTTCGCCTATGCGAAGAGATTGCCATTCTGGGTCCTGTATTTCTACACAATATGTTCCCTTTGAGAGGTTCATGGGAGTCTTAAAGAAATATGTTCATAACCGTGCTAGGCCAGAAGGAAGCATCTCCAAGGGCCATCAAAATGAGGAGGTCATTGAGTTTTGTATTGACTTTATTCGACCTTTAGCCGATTGGTGTTCCTGAATCGCGGCATAAGGGCAGATCGGATGGAAAAGGCACGCTAGGAGGGAACAAATAATATGTATGGACGGACATTCTCTCCTTTGAAGCACACTACACAGTTCTACAGAATTCCGCCTTGGTGGCTCCGTATATGGATGAACACAAGAATTTGCTACGCTCCAAACACCGGGCGGTCGATGACTGGATTACACGTGAACAAACCAGGAGTTTCGCCACTGGTTGCGCACATCGCACCATGCATGACACCTCTATTGAAGATGACATGTACTCGCTGTCCCAGTTACCATCTTCGAATATAATGACTTTCAAAGGGTACGAGATAAATGGTAATACATTTTACACGATCGCCCAAGACAAGAAGAGCACCAACCAAAACATTGGTGTCCGCTTTGATGCGAAACCAAGACGGGAAAGGAAACATATTATGGTTATATATAGGCAATATGGGAACTTGACTATAAATCCGTGGTTTAAAGGTCCCTTTGTTTCGGTGCAAATGGGTCAATATGACACGAGGCGGGTAACGGAAGACCCGCGATGCGGAATGACAACAAAGTGGATCTCAACAATCTTGCGTGTATGCAGACGAACCATTCGTCCTAGCCAATGATGTGGCACAGGTTTTCTATGTGAAGGACATGTCTACCAAGCCAAGAAAAAGAAAAGATAAGGAAGCGAATGCATCGCACGATGAGCCAAAGCGGCACATAGTTCTTTACGGGAAGAGAAACATCGTGGGAGTGGATGACAAGATAGACAAGTCAAGATTATGAAAAGTTTGATGAAATTGCTCCATTCACAGTGAATATTGACCCGAGCATCCCGTTAAATGATGAAGATTTTCCATGGTTACGGCGCAAAAGGACACACGCGAAGAAAAAGTTTCACACCCAAAGATCTGGGATGTGATCGGCTTCACTATAATCACTTTCTTCTGTGTTTCACACCCAGAGGGGAATCTCTGTAATAGTTAGGGTAGTTATGTGTTTTGGCATTTGAAACGCGAAGAAATTTTGTGCAAACAAATTCTTTCATGCCTTTACTGATTTTTAAAGTTAAATTATTCACAAACTAGTGATTCACACTAATTTCAAATAATTCAAAATTTAAACTATTCAAATTTGAAAACTACGGGCACTAACAGAAAGTTTGTAATTTTGTGTACCTAAAGCAAAAATATTCACAAAGAAACTCTAAATACACAAAAAAAACAACACAAAAATAAATAAAGAAAAAAAGAAAGCCCGCCTACTAGGCCAGAGCGGCCTGCATACGAATAGAAACCCAACCTGTTGTTGGGCCAGGATGCAGCCCGCAAAGGCCAAGTGGGCCAACAGGCGACAAAGTACACGTAGGCCCAGTAGGCCTGCTTTGGAGAGGAGCTCGAGAGAGCGACCGCACGGGGGTTTATAAACCAGTGCGGTCGCCCCTCGGCTAGCGAGGTGGGACTAAACTTGCCGCACCGCACCTGCGCCAGCGCACACCCTTTAGTACCGGGTGGTGGCACAAACCGGTACTAAAGGGGGGGCCTTTAGTACCGGTTTCTGCCACCACCCGTACTAAAGGGGGTCGCTTCCCACTGCTTGGGCTGGCCAAAACAGACCTTTAGTACCGGTTGGTGGCTCCGACCGGTACTAAAGGTGCCTTCTATATATACAACACTTCGAAAAATTTCATTCTCCCTCAGTTTCTTCCTCTGTTTCCCCATTGAACCGCCCGCCCCAATCGATCGATGCTGTCACCGACCCCGCCGCCGTCGCCGCCCCCGTCCCCGTCGCCGCCCCCGTCCCCGTCCCCGTCGTCGCCCTCGTCTCCGTCGCTGCCCCGGGCCCTTCCCGTCGCGCCGTCCTGCGTCGCCGCCCAGCGTCACGCCCGGCCCGTCGCTGCCCCGGCCGTCGCCTCGCCATCGCCCGTCGCCTGCTGTGAGCTCTCCCCTCTAACCCCTCTCCCTCGCCCCGGCGGCCACCATGGGCCGCCCTCCCGAGCCCATACACACACACACAAGCATGATGAACACACACACATACACGTATATATTTAATTAGTTTAGATTTTGTATGTTTAATTAGTTTAGATTTTTTAGATTATTGTTTTTCACTAGTATATATGTATGAACGCATGTTAGATGGATATAATTAGTGTTTAATTAGTATGGAATTTTTTATATAATGTTGTCTTTCTTTTTTTTAATGGATGTATAGAAATTGTTTTTTATTATTTTAGTGTCAGATGCTTAATTAGTATGAAATAGTATATAGATTTTAGAAATAGTAGAAATGCTATAAATTTTAGTTATCAAAATCCAATCATTAAAAAAATATTATTTTTTGCGGGCATATAGCTAGTATTTGTTATCGATGATGCCCGGCCCGCATCCTCGTCGTCGACCCGTTCGCGACGACGTCCAGCCGACCCATGTCCGGGACTGGGCTCCGCCGGGCTGGCACTGGGAGGTACTGCCTGGAGGGGCGCGCCGCTTGATGAGGAACCCGGCCCAGGGTCCTGTCGTCGACCCTGATCTCGTTTGGTCGCCTTCGCGTGGGCTAGTCTCGGTGCGGAGGGACCCGGCCCCGCCGGAGGAGGTACGTCGCCGTGTCAGGGAGGAGGACGAGCACGTCCATCGCTACATGGTTGCGTTAGAGGGCGGCAGGTTCTCCAATACCTGGCAGTAACTTCTGTGGATCTCACATCAGCTATGATCCTGTGAGGGTTCCTTCTCTTTGGGTGTCCACCGCCCGTGACGCAGGAACCACGAGTGTCCTAGATTCTTCTGTAGTATTCGATCTTTAATTAGCTAGCCAGTGATGTACTATTCAATATTATATATTATTCGAGACGATGTATTCGAGATTGTATCTATTATTCTAGACAAAGTATTCGAGATTATATCTATTATTCGAGACGATGTAATTTGAATACTAAATTGTTTTATATTTCTTTTGAATTAGTTAAATAAAAGCTATGGCGAACAATCTTGACGAGAGAGGGAGAACAGACCATGTTCGATATGATACGCCGGGCCGATGATAATCGAGAATGAAGAAGATTATGACGGCTCGAATTTCTAAACAACACGGAGAGGGTGATATGATATTCGATCGCTGACGACCGAATTGATGAAGTCATGAACTACGATTATGATGATGACGAAGAACATGTTGATCCTGAAACAACAAAAACCGGCGAGGTATATATATTTATATAAGCAGGTTTCGGTGATCATCACATGTTTTAAATGACTTGAAGATATATTAACGAATCAATCTTTTGTTCTTTCAGCCATCCGGTCGAGCAAATCTTCGTGCAAAAGGACTAAACGAGGCCCGAACAAAAGTTGAAGGAGGGCGTAAAGTACAATATCGAGGCGGTCGAGACCTAATGGCGAACCATTAGCGCCTAAGAAGATTGCCGACAAGTTCATTAAATCGGTCACGGAGTTCTTGTGAAGGACCAACTCCGATCTCCCTTCAAGAATGGAGAGAGCCAGCAAAGACAAAGGACAAAAGGCAAAGAGGACGCTGCTCCACGTCCAAATGTTACTTTTGTCGACAAGAATCAAAAGATCTGCTTTGGGATACTCTCATGGAACATTTCACCCTACCAGATCATTTCACGAAGCGAGATGTGCGAGAAAGTCAAGGACGCTGCTCTTAGGAAGATGGCGGTTGCATTCAAGAACCACAAGAATCGTGAATGGGACAAGGACGTCAAGGGAGGAAGGAAGACTCTAGTATTCGAGGGAACACTAGAGAACCAACGTGCTCATTGGGACGATTTCGTGAAATTCAAGGATTCAGAATTAGCTAAGGAACGGTCGAGAATAAACAAGAAGAATGCCGAAAAAGGATAAGTTCCATAAAATTTGGGGCGGTGGCTATCGCGGTTTGCAATGCCTAAGTGGGATAAGTCCGAGAAAGAGATGGAGGATGCAGGTGTCACTCCGGTTACTTAGAGCTGCCCCCAGTGCGGGACTTGGTTCTATGCGCATGGGGGAGTTGGACCCAAGCGAGCAAAGTTTCGACGAAGGCATGTCTCGAACGGAGCCGACGATGCGATACTTGTTGCAATAGAAGAGGCACGATCGGGGTGTTCCAGCCCAACAGAGAGAACGACGAGCTTACGCTGCGTGCTCCGGGAAATCACGAACACGGGAAGAACACGAGGCAAGGGCGCTATTCCGTGGTATGAGGGGTTTTTTGGTGGAACAACGACTACGAGAACCCGTGCGAGAAAGAAGATTGCGGAGGAGAAGAAGAGGAAGATGGAGGAGGAGCAGAGGAAGCGGGACTATGAACGCCTTCAAGGCCTAGAAGCAAGTCAAGCGGAATTGGCGGTCAAATTCCAGCGGCAGCGAGAGCAGATCGACTCACTTAGCCAAAAAGGGGTCTCAAGCTGCAAAGACTAGCGGATGATCCAGCATTGGATAGCACCGCCCCATCCATGCAGAGAAGCAGCATGGGTTCCGCCCCGGACGACGCAATGCTGGGTAGATACCTCGTGGATGACATCACGGAGAACACTAGCTGCGAGCTACACGTCAAAATGAAGAACATATCCATGAAGGTGGCGGACGGAGAAGCTTTTCCGGATTACCCCCAAAGCAACCTACCATTGCATCCCGATTCCAGAGGGCTATGCTCGTGTCATGGTTGACGAGGTGGTGCAGCCATATTCGGGCTAGAGCTTGACATTCCCGGAGGTGAGGACGAGCGCTTTCTGAGACGCCAACCATCGTATCATCCTATGGAAAAAGGATTGCATCATCTTCGAAGGCCACCGACATCGCGTCATCGACTCCTCGTCAAGTCCGCCACCGAGTCAGCGATCTCCCGCTCCGGCAAGTCCACCAAGTCCGGCAAAGTGTCAGCCACTCCTCCTCCAAGTCCGGCAAAGTGTCGGCCGCTCCTCCTCCTCCAAGTCCGCCACATCGCCGACGTCCACTCCTCCTCCAAGTCCGACACAACCTCAGGCCACTCCTCCTCCAAGTCCGGCACATCTTCATGGCCACTCCTCCTCGTCCAACTCAGCCCGTCGGCCGGCGTCTCCGCCGCCTCGGCAATGGCGGAAGAGACACCCCGCAGCTATGGTGCGTGTGATGCGAAGTCAAGGTAGTACAGGAAATGCAGTGAGGCAAGCGATATAAATATGGTCCAAGCCTCACGCCTCTTCCGCAGAGGTCTTATGACAGGTCCAAGGAGGAAATCGCAGCCATATCGAAGTCCGAGGTGGAAGCCCATTTTGCACCGAAACCGCCACCGCCGCCAAGGGAGAAAGTGCCTAAGGAAACGATTGACCACTTCATTCGTATGGCTCAACCACCAGCTCCCAAGCCTGTTGACCACAGACTATGAGCGCCACATCGTGAAGTTAAATCGAGCACGCCTACGTGGGAGGCGAGCTCGGGATCGAGCAAACAAGAAGCAGCTGTCAAAAATGCGGAAAACCATTCCCACTGGGAGAACAAAGGCGTAATCGATCCTCGGCTTGTTGTGCCAACAACACGTGATCTGTGGCGCCCAATATTATTGTGGGCAAACAGTTTACGTTCTGAGGTGGGCAATGTGGTAATAACGGAGGACCATATAATGCAGGCTGAAGTTCTCAAAATCACTGTTGGACAACTCCTCGAAATCGAGCCCATGCCTGTGCTTAGAGAGGATGAAATAAAACGGAAATATGTCCCGGGCCAACTTTGGTCCATCCAGACAAGGTCAAGAACCTCCCAATGAGAATGTATGAATTGCATCAATGGTACATGAACATTACCAAGATTTCCGATCGAGTGTCCTTCATGGTGAATGTCAAGGAGGAGCATTACTTCCATGAGAAAGCTTTGTCCGTTGAGTATTCTCGAACTGTTTCAGTTATACAATCAAGACGCACTCAACAAATCTATAAATGGGTTGCTATTATGCAGACGTGATTTCTTTCTGTAATTTAAGTCTCAAGCTAGCTGTCTTGATCCTTTTGATCAATCATTACCTGTAATTATCCTCACTATATTCTTTTCTGTGGTATTATATGCAGGATGAAGATATATGAAATGAGAAAAGGTGGACGCTTTGGCATCGGATTCATTGACCCAAACACCGTTAATGAATACACATGGCAAATAAATGCACATCATCAAAAGGTCGTAGAGGACAACATGCTAGAGTTTTTGAAGCGCCTCAAATACAATGAAGATATACTACTTCCTTACAACTTCCAAAGGAGTCACCTTTGTCTTGTACTACAAATTCTCTGTTTTTGCCTACTAGCTAGCTACATGTTTTGCTTTACATATGCCCGCTTAATTAAGACATGCAAACGTGTGTGCATGCAGATTTCAATCGGGTCTTGTGTATCATTAAAGTTGACGCGAACAGTTGAAATCTTGGACTCACTACTCAAAGAAAAAACTGACTATAACATCTTGTTTGGGACAGTCAATGGTAATTTCAATCATTATTAACTATATATCTCGGCCTATTTAGTTCGTCATTTTTCATGATATGAACTATATTTAATAACCCCTTTATTCATTTTCTTTGTCGGTGGGCGGGGCTTGGGCAAGGTTCATCGGTATTGACCCGGAGAATGGAAACAAAAGCTTAAATGGTTTCGACCCAAGGTAAGTAATTAAGTAGTACTAGCTAGCTAGCTAGCTGCCATCTCTTTAATTATCATGCTTGATTAATTATTATCTGATCAAATTCCATTCTCGTAAAGACCCTAAAGCAGGTGCAGGGGACTGATCTGTGTGCATTCTGCGTTTGCGAGAACATTCGCATGATGGCGTCCGAAAGGAGCAGATCTCAAAGACAGGAATGGGTACGCTTCTGAGAACACTATTCACAATTTTTTACACCATTATCGATATCTAGTCACACAACTAATACACATGCATATTGATCTCCTTCTTAACAGTTCACAGAGGTGCGGTGAAGCTCGAGAAGCGGAGCGTAGAAGCACTTCAAGAGGAAATACCGGGATTTTGCTCGACCAGGTTATAAATCCGAAGGAGAATACTATTACCGCTACCGCCCCATCGTGCTCTGAAGGCACCAATTAGGCTAATGCCACTGGCTCAAGGCAACATGCATATGTAGGAGAAATTTTATATATCTATACATGTGTGTATGTGTGAATTAATTAATTTGATGGTTTGTGAGACACTGATTATATATATATATATATATTTGCATGATTGGTTCTATTAGAAATTCTATATATATATATATATATATATATATATATATATATATATATATATATATATATGCATAACGTGTACAATGTGTAGTATCGTAAAATACCAGCAAACAAAAAAGAATTAAATTGATAACACAAATTTAATTGAAAAATAAAAAATACAACAAAAACCCACAAACATTTAGTACCGGTTGGTGTTACCAACTTAGTACCGGTTGGTGTTACCAACCGGTACTACAGGGCTACCGGCCCCCGGAGCTGGCTCGTGCCACGTGGTTGCCCTTTAGCACCGGTTCATGCTGAACCGGTACTAAAGGGGGGGGGGCCTTTAGTGACCACACTTTAGTGCCGGTTGTGGAACCGGCACTAAAGGGCCTTACAAACCGGTGCTATTGCCCGGTTCTGCACTAGTGAAAGGCCGTTTTAGGAATGTCCCCGTTCTTGATTTTGATTTGATGGTAGCCCAACCTCAAATCCATCTTGGAAAAGACTGAGGATCCAAATGAGCTGATCATACGGTCGTTGATCCCGGGAGCGGATACTTGTTCTTGATAGTGACCAAATTGACGGTCGGTAGTCTACAACCATCCGATCCGTTCCATCCTTCTTCTTGACGAAGAGGACGGGGCAAGCCCATGGAGAAGAGCTAGGATGGATGAAACCCTTCTGCAAGGAATCATCGAGTTGTTTCTTAAGCTCGGCTAGTTCTAGGGGTGCCATCTTATAAGGTCTTCTAGAGATTGGGACCGTAACAGGAAAAAGATCTATCACCAACTCGACATCCTGTCGGGTGGAACACCTGGCAGTTCCTCTGAAAGACATCCGGAAAGTCACGGACTACCGGGATATCTTCAAGGTCTGGAAGGGGGTTGGCATTTAAAGAGTAAAGCTGACGCTTAGACACTCGGGTCAAAACATTGGCTGTCTTGCCCGAAGGGTGGGTGAGTTGAACAGTTCTAGTAGAGCAATCGATCTTAGCGTAATGGGCTGACATCCAGTCCATACCCAAAATGATGTTTATGTCCGAGGACTTGAGAGCTATTAGTGACGCAAGGAAGACTAATCTGTCGACAAGGATTTCATTTCCATGGCTAATTTTTGAGGTTTGCCACTTAGAACCGTGGGGTTTGAATTACCATGGAGGTGGGCATGTCACAAAATGTGGTGTTGTGCAATCGAGCATAGCTCTCGAAATAAATGAATGAGATGCTCCCGTATCAAAGAGAACGATTCTTGCGGATGGCAATTAACAAGGAGCGTCGAGAAACGACGTTGGGATCCTCATGGGTTTCCTCAGCTGAAACGTAGTTGACGTGGCCACGAGCAGTGGCAGCTGGTTTGGCGTAGAGCACCTTTCCTGCTGGCTTGCCACGGCCAACAGACTTCCCAATTTGGTTGGGGTTGTTCTGGGGACACTCACGGATGTAGTGACCCGTCTCCCCACATTTGAAACAAGTTATCACATTGGGACGTGGAGCAGCATTAGCAGCGGGGCCACCATAGGCCTTGGGCGGTGCATCTTTGTTGGTTGGGGCGAGGCGCCTCAAAGGATGGCCTCGGAGTGAATCTGGGTGGCGAGGCGGTGCTTGGGATCCAGACCGGCGCTTCCGAGATCCAGAGTCAATGAAGAACCAAAGTCACGGAGTGCTTGCGCGAAGCTTCAAAGTCGGTGTCCGGTTTCCAAAGACCGATAGCCTTGTTGACTAACCACGAAAGGAGGGCACTCATGCAGACGAAGATCACGGCGTAGCTCAGGGCTAAGTCCCTTGCAGAACCTTGCCTGCTTCTTGGCGTCGGTGGATACCTCTTCAGGAGCATATCGTGCTAGATTTCCAAACTCACGACTGTAAGCATCCACAATTAGCCTACCCTGGGTGAAATTACAGAATTCTTCCCTCTTATGATCCATGAGACCTTCCGGGATGTGATGCTCACGGAAAGCCGCACTGAACTCAGCCCAGGTAGTGATTTGGCCAACCGGGCGCATAGCCTCGAAATTCTCCCACCAAAGGCTAGCAGGGCCTTCGAGGTGATAGGCAACAAAGGTAACCTTATCAGTTTCGGCCACGTTGGCAGAACGTAGCTTGTGGGTGATGTTGCGAAGCCAGTCATCCGCATCGAGAGGCTCAACGGAATGTTTGAACTTCGGTGGATACAGCTTGACAAAGTCATTGAGGGACACCAGATCGTTCCTCGGTGGCGTGCGGTATTCTGCTCAATCCGCTCCAGCAAACGATTGGTCTCACGCTTGTTTCGTTCTGCCTCCAGCATAACTTCGGCCAGAGAGGGTGGTTGAGGCAGATTTACATTCCTAGCTGCACTGGCTTCACCCTGCTCCGGAGCAGCAGGGTTGTTGCGGGTGTTGACCATCATAGGAAAAACAAGACAATGGTTTAGACAAAGATGGCAAGATCTGGCCAATGAAGTGCGGAATGTAATGGATAACACAGAATGCAGAGATGTTCATCCGAATGACATGGTAATATAGAAACTGCCATATATATACCAACGGTCATACACGCCATTCATAGTTTAGAACAAGCCCGGCTAAAGTACAACTACGAAGAAAGACGTTACATCTCATCGGAAGCATTCCGAACTCCTATACATTATTTTTCTACACTTCTGGAATTGATACACACTAAGTCATATTCCACAGGTCACGCAGGACGGTGGAAATACAACCATTACAATACTAGAGATACTACTACTAACTCAGACGCCTCCGTAGTATTCCTCATAGAAGTCACCTCCATAGCCTGGAAGCTCAACATGGTTATCCGGAAGCAGGCGGTCTGAGGAGCTTGTGGACCATAGGGGCTAGGATGAGGTCTTGGACCAACAAACGGTGGCCTGCGGGGACCACGGGGTGGGGTGATGCCTCCCACGTCACGCCAATCCACAATATCTGGCAGAGCAGATCTCACAGGGTACAGATCCCTAGTATCCATACATCCAGCTTGCACAGCCGGTGCGAACCGAGTCAACGTGGCCCAATGATCGGCGCGAGTGTTGAAAAGCTCTAGCCTCAAGGCCCGATTCTCTCGGTCCTTATCCTCGAGCATCTCAGCAGTGGTGCGAGTAAGTGAGTCCTCATGTGTGGAGTCAGCATAGATAGCCTGGAGGTACCCTTGCGCCCCCGGAAGTGAGGCCGACATATAACGGAAATCGGTGTTCCGAAGTAGGCCAGTCCTGACTCGCATGATGGTCATCATAGAGTAGGTAGCATCCTATACCGCCATCTCAATAGTAACCCCGAGTCCATAAAAACAGTGAAGGGGCTCGGTAGATCCGAGGTAATACGGAAATATCCTGACAGTATAGAGGTACTGGCTTTGGTTAAAGTCTCGGAACTGCTCTTCGACAGTGTATTCGGGATACCAACGGTAACCCGTCTCAATCATTACCCGGACTAGCATAGCCGTATGACCGGGCACATCGATGCACCTGGTCAGGCGAACCACTTGGTTTTGAGAACGAGTGGCCATCTGAAAGCATAGCCACAATGCAAAGACATTAGAATTTCTAGGGAAAATCGGACAACATGATGACTGTAAATGCTCAAGAATAGATTTGAGACATTCAAGATCAGATTGCAAAGCCACTCAACAACATCATATCAAGGTTCCGGTTCAACTGATAACATACTAAAATTAGTAGAAACTGAACTGACGCTGGTAACCAACATTCCTATAAGTTACTACGGATTAGTAACACATGAACCTGATAGAGAGAAGAGAGCCTAGTCCTTAACCCACGTAGAATGAGAAGAGGATGACACGGATCAGAGGGCATAAGGTAAAGGAGTAAAAAGAGCCTTACATCCCTCCCACAATCAATTCCCCTACATATAACTAAAGCATTTCTAGACTCGACATCGACCAGTTTGGCTTAGCGAACCTACAGGCAGTCCGGCTCTGATGCCAACGCTGTCAGGACCCCGATTCCAAGTCACATTGACCTAGCCGGTAACACCTCATATCACTTTGCGGCCTCACGCACGGTATCCCCACGGGTGTCGCCTTACCATGGCCCGGGACCGTTTGCGTATTTTGGCTCACGTATATGATAGTGTCGCTAGCATCCACATGACAGAGAACCCGGGGCGACATGGCTAGTCGTGAATCCAAAGCGGCGCTAACCCATGGAGACAGGCATACATGAATCACATCGAGCATGTCGGTCATCAACGTATGAATTCGGGCTGTAGCACTTGGCTAACAGGACTCCGGTATCCCGGGCTGTAGCAGGCTAGGCAGTACTCCGAATATCATCGCGTGACATTTCCGCGAAGGGACAGACATAGGAACGAAGTGAAACACATGCCGGCGATCAAGTGTCCAAAGCGGTAGTCTTTGGGCTAGCAGGACTCCGGTGAACCGGTCAGAAGCGGACTACTATCGCTCGGGAAGCACTAGACTACATTTCCCCATATGAGAGGCTGCCAAGGATAAACAACTAGATTGTCGGATCCCACTCATACCAAGCATTTCAATCATACACACAATATGCCCGATATGAGTACATACAACATGGCATCACAACAAAACTCTACAACTCAAAGTACTCTATTTAAGAGGCTCAGGAGCCATACATAACATATCCATACAGATAGGGGTCACATGACCCAACACTCAAGTCATACAAACATACAAGCACATGCGGAAGCAAACTAGTCTGAGTACAGGACTCTAAAAAGAAAGAAAGCTTGATGAAGCCCTTCTATCTACAGTGGCCCTTCACAAGCCTTGGACCACCACCTGGGTGGCTAGTCACTCGTCAACGTCGAGGTCTACATAGAACCCATCGGAGGGGTTGGTGTTGTCGTCTGAGAACATTAATTAAGCAAACATGAGTACGGGGGTACTCAGCAAGTCTTACAATGTAAAACCTATTATACATGCACATTCTCAAGAAGGTAGTGGAGTTATTGCAAAGCCAGCTTTGACTCTTGGCTAAGCTATCCTACATGACACCACTTGAAAAACATTTGTCGCATACACGCAGTCCACTACTCACCAACACAATACTCCACCGAGGATCCTCTCTCGTCAACCCACGAGAGAGGGCCATGCTGTGATACTCACACTTATCTTGAGGCTTTTAGTAGTATCCATTTACTTGTCTATGAACTGTATAGGTGACCAAGTAGTCCTTATCATGGACGCTGCTATTCGAATAGTTTTATACCCTGCAGGGTGTACTTCTTCACACACGCTCACCACTTATCGCCGCTACACGACGTGTACACGGCAACCTTCAAGCGGAAGCCCAGCGAGGGTGTCGCCCACGGCCTGACTAAACACACGAGTCCCTAGTCCAGTTTATCGCCTATTCGGGTTCCATCCGCCGGAGTCGGCCGAGGTTTCCACTAACGGCCCTCAACGATGTGAGCAGGATTCCCGAGACACCAAACGGGCGAATCGGTACACCGTGCCACGTGCCTACCGCAACACAACCCACCCCTAAGGTCAGCTATGCGGCCCCCAAAGATGCTACAAACACCAGAAACTACTTGCAACTCCCGGACAGAGGACAAGAGTGGTTAATAAGCCGAGAGGGTCAATTAAGGATCCCAATGCATGGTAGTAGCTGAATCTTAAATCACACACACAGATCTCAGTGCTTAAGGACGACTTCAATGAAACAACCCACCATGTACTCCTACATGGCCTCTCATCAATACCTTTACCAAATCGTGTTCAACACTTTCACTCTCGAACCCGACACGACCTTTCACTCCATTTCATCTTCCCGATGAGCGGACACTGAGACAACTCTAAGCATAGCAAGCATAGCATGGTAGGAATCACAAACATGGCTCAATCAACTCCTACACATACTAGTGGGTTTCATCTAGTTCTTGTGGCAATGACAGGTCATGCAAAGGAAGTGGGTTCAACTACCGCAACACACAGTTTGAATCGCGTTGTCTTAATGCAGTAAGCAAGAGCAGAAGCAAGAACATGGGTTTGTATCGGAATGATCAATGGGTTGCTTGCACGATGTAGTGGTAGTAGGATACGCCTTCGCATTTAATATTCGGGTTATCCTCGAGGCGTAACCTATCACGAAAGACACACCGAACATAAACAACACATGACAATATGCAACAATATGATGCATGCTATGACATGGCAATATGCATGTCTGTTGGCCTAATGCAAGCTAGAACATAAGGGAATGAACTCATTTGAACCAAAGATTCAAATGTTAGCTCATTTAACATAGCCATAAAGGTGCATTATCTTATTTTGATTAAACCGCAAGGTTAACTTGTTCTGACATGCATGAAACCATTACCAATGGATAGATTGAATTTTTCTGATCCAAATTCATATATAAATCTTTGCATTTGGAGTTACAGATTAATTTCTATGAATTTTTGAAGTTTGCAACAATTTCTGGAATTTCCTATATAAAAATAAATCCAGAAATTAGTTATTGCGTTAGCAGTGCGTCAGGGTGACGTCAGTGGTCAACGGGGGCGTCCAGGTCAACCTGACCAGTGGGTCCCGCATGTCAGTAGCTAATTAGACTAACTAATTTTAATTAAACCTAAACTAGGTTAATTAGCAGAGGGGGGCCCCACTTGTCATAGACTCAGGAGAGTCAACCAGGGCCCACCCAGTCAACGTCAACGGGTCAAACACGCCGGCGTTTAGCCGCCGGCGAGGCCAGACGCGGCGGTGAGAGTGGGTTAGCACGTTCCGGTGACCAAATGGACGGCGGAGACCATCTACGGGTAGCTAGGTGCATGGCGTGGCGTTTGGTGGTGGTGGTTGGGCTCGGGGTGGCCGGAAACATCGCCGGCGACGAGCTAGGCGGTCGCCGGAGTCGGGTGAGGACGAAACCGAGGCTACGGGGCACGGCGAGGTGCGTGGAGTAGTGCTACGGGCTTCTGGGAGTGCGGTGAAGTTAGTGGACAAGGTGGCGTGGCCAGTGGTTGGCCGGAGACACGTCGGCGACGAAGCTCGCGGGCGACGCGTGCGGTGATGCTTCGTGCGGTTGCTACGGTGCACGAGAAAGCAAACGGAGAGGATGGGGAGGTTGCTGAGCTCACGGCGGTCGCGGAGAAACGGACGGCGTGGTCGGAGACGAGCTGATGCGGTGGCGACATCGAAGGGGATCTCCGGCGGTGTTGACGAGGTCGACGGAGGTGTTGCAGAGCGTGCGAGCGCTCGGGGCTCGGCCTGCTCGATGTAGCCGACGATGGCGAGGCGGATGGACAGGGTGGTGCAGCACGGGGTCGACGGAGGGCGCGACTACGTCGGCGGTGCGGCGGCGGGTGCGTCGGCCATGGTGCGGGAGAGCGAGGGAGAGAGGCAGGGGTGAATGAGGTGTCCACGGGGTCGGGGCGGCGACGTGGAGCTCACCCAGTGCTTTCGGTGGCGAGGCGGCAAGCGGTGACGCCGTGGCAAGCTCACGCTTCGCTGGCGTCACCTACGTACTGCGTGGCGACGGCAAGCTGGCTGGCGTGGGCCAACACAATCTTTGGGCCGGCCAGTGGCTGCTGGTGGGCTGCTTGACCACGTAAGTCCTTCTCCTTTTTTTAATTTATGTTTTCTATTTTTTTGTAAGTGTTGGGCTTTTCTAAAAATACCTAGGCAACTCCAAAATTCACCAAACTGCACCTGGTCCTTAGTTGGAATATTTCCAGCATGGAACATTTTAGTTTGGGATTATTTGAGCATTTGAAATATTTTATATAATTTAAATGCCCAAATTCAAATAGCTAAAGATTTAATCCGAAAGGACCTTAGAGTGACCTAGAAATTTGTGCATCACTTCTGACAATGGTTTAGGACCAAGGCAAAGGTGATGAACATTTTAGAAGGGCATTTCAGGTTCATTGAAAATATTTTTAGTAAATCCTAGTTGGATTCAGAGGGGTTCTGGGGGTTCTGTCTTCCCCATTTCAACTTTCTGATGAAAGGTAAACATGATGCAACACTCTAATGCATGGACTAGCTAGGATGTGACAAAAATCCATGCCAAGTTTATCCCACTTCCATTCGGGTATCGGCATAGGCTGTAACAGTCCTGCTGGCTTCTGATGCTCTGCCTTCACTCTCTGACATGCATCACATACGGCTACATACTCGGCAATATCCTTCTTCATACCAGTCCACCAGAAATGTTCCTTCAAATCCAAATACATCTTGGTTTTTCCGGGGTGTATCGAGTATGGTGAGTCATGGGCCTCTTGAAGTATTAACTTCCTGATCTCTGGGTTATTGGGCACATAAACTCGGTGCTCAAACCACAAGGTATCGCGCTCATCCTCGCGAAAACCTTTGGCTTTATCTTTGCTCATCTTCTCTTTTATCTCAGCAATCTCTTTGTCCTCCTTCTGAGCTTCTCGAATCTTGTCCAACAATGTAGACTGAACCTCCATTGTCGCAATGAAACCTCGTGGAACAATCTCCAACCGAAGTTCCATGATATCCTCAGCTAACTCCTTCGGCAATCCTTTACTTTCAAGGATGTTGGCATAACTCTTCCGGCTCAAAGCGTCTGCTACGACATTGACCTTTCCTGGATGATAGTGCAGCTTCATATCGTAATCCTTTATAAGTTCCAACCATCTCCTCTGCCTTAGGTTCAACTCCTTCTGCGTGAAAATGTATTTCAAACTCTTATGATCCGTGTACACATCACAACGGTTTCCAATAAGATAGTGTCTCCAAGTCTTCAATGCGTGCACTACTGCTGCTAGCTCCAAATCATGAGTGGCATAGTTTAACTCATGAGGCTTGATTGTCGTGAGGCATACTGAAACAACCTTTCCGTCCTGCATAAGCACACATCCAGTCCCAAGCGTGAGGCGCCACAGTACACTTGGAACTCCTTATGTTTATCCGCAATGTTAGCACCGGGCTGTAGTCAAATGTTTCTTCAACTCACGAAAACTTGCCTCGCAATCTTACGTCCATTTAAACTTAGTATCCTTCTTTAGCAATTCAGTCATTGGCTTAGCAATCTTGGAAAAATTCTCAATGAATCTCTGGTAGTATCCTGCGAGTCCAAGGAAACTGCGGATCTCGCCAACTGAAGTGGGTGCCAACCATTCAATGACTGACTGAACCTTACTGGGATCTACTGCTATACCTTCTCCTGATATAACATGCCCAAGAAATCCAACTTCCTTGAACCAAAACTCGCACTTACTGAATTTGGCGTATAACTGGTGTTCCCTGAGTTTCTCGAGAACCAAATGCAAATGCTCCTTGTGCTCCTCTTCGTTCTTTGAGTATACCATAATATCATCAATAAACACCACAACAAACTTGTCCAAATACTCCATGAACACCTTGTTCATCATGCTCATGAAATAGGCCGGGGCGTTAGTCAGTCCAAACGACATGACCGTATACTCATATAATCCGTAACGCGTGGTGAATGCTGTCTTTGGTATATCCTTCTCTCGAATCTTCAACTGATGATATCCTGATCGTAGATCGGTCTTCGAAAACACCTTAGCTCCTTGCAACTGATCAAACAGATCATTGATCATCGGCAAGGGATACTTGTTCTTTATCGTTACTTCGTTCAAGGCTCGGTAATCAACAACCATCCTCATGGATTTATCCTTCTTCTCGACCAAAAGTACTGGGGCTCCCCAAGGCGATGAACTTCTTCGAATGTAACCTTTCTCCAATAACTCCTTAATCTGCTTCTTAATTTCCTCCAGATCATTTTCGAGCATCCGATAGGGTCTCTTGGATATTGGTCCTGTACCTGGCAATAGCTCTATCAAGAACTCCATGTCTCGATCCGGTGGCATGCCTGGTAACTCCTCTGGGAAAACATCCGGAAAGTCTTTTACTACAGGCACTTCCTCCTTAAAAACTCCCGTGAGGGCGTTCACTTGGCTCCTATTCGACACATGCCTAGATACATACTTAATACTTTTTCCCTCCGGGGTGGTAAGATAAATTGATTTGCTAGCACAGTCAATGCTTCCTCCATACTTCGACATCCAGTCCATACCTAATATCACATCCAATCCTTGCGACTCCAAGATGATTAGGTCAGACAGAAAAACATGTGTGCCAATGGTTAGGGGTATCTGGTTGCACCATCGGCTAGCCATGTACTCTGCTCCAGACGAGCTCACTAAAAGAGGGGTCCTAAGGGTTTGGGTTGGTAACTTAAACTTATCCACAAATCCCCTTGATATGTATGAATGCGATGCACCAGTATCGAAAAGAACAAGAGCGGTAAATGACTTAACCAAAAACTTACCTATTACCACGTCTGGCTGCTCTTCAACTTCCTCCATGTTAACGTGGTTCACTTAACCTTTGTTGAATGGATTAGGCTTCTTCCCAGCGCTCCCATTTTCGTTTCCATTCCTCCCTTCAGAGCAGTCATTGGCATAGTGCCCTGTCTTCCCGCACTTATAGCAAGTGATTTGACTTAGGTCTCTTTTGGCGGGTGTAGATGGGTTAGAGCGGTTCTGATTGTTATTAACTCCGTTCCCATTCCCATTCTTCGCACCATTGTGATTATGCGAACCTCCTCCAGTGTGGTTATGACCTCCATGATTATAAACAAGTCCTCCCGAGTTCGGGGTTAAGCGAGGCTTCTGGTGAGCTCCTGAGTTGTACTTCCCTTGTCCATACTTCCTTTTACGGCTCTCAATTTGCTGCTGCTTTCCTTCAATCATAAGGGCCTTGTCTACCAACTCCTAGTAGTTGTAGAAAGTTGACACCATCAACTGCATACTCATCTCATCATTCAACCCTTCCATAAACTTCTCCTGCTTCGCGGCATCTGTGGCCACATCATCAGGGGCATAGCGTGATAACTTGCTAAACTCATCCACGTACTGGGCCACAGTACGGTTCCCCTGGCGTAAGTTGTGAAACTCACGCTTCTTCATCTACATGACTCCAGTTGAGACATGGGCTGTGCGAAAAGCTTGTTGAAACTAGTCCCAAGTGACATTGGCTATAGGAAAAGTAGCCGTGTAATTCTCCCACCATGCGGCTGCTGGTCCATCCAATTGATGTGCGGCAAAGCGCACCTTCTCAGCATCCGTGCATCCTGCGGTGGTTAACTCCCTTCCAATACGGCGTAGCCAATCATCAGCAACTATTGGCTCGGTGCTACTGGAAAACACCGGCGGTTGTAACCTCAGGAAATGGGGTAAATTGTCCTCTGGCGGCGGGTTGTTGTTGTTGTTGTTGTTGCCCTGGTTCTGAACTAGCAATTGCATCAAGGTATTTTGCTGCTGGATCAACTGGGTGAGCTCCGGTGGAAAAGCAAAACCGGTGTCACGTCTAGGAGGCATCTGGTGGGTTTAGAGGGGAGAGATTAGAATAGAAAGAGGTCTAACGAGAAAACACTACCCATATGCATATGAGACAACACAATCATTTCACTCAATCAATCAAGCACGGGAATACAACGATCTAGGACTATCGCAAAAGTGCTCAACTACTATTAGTTACATGGGGGAATACTACTAATATATGGTGGTCATCTAGAAATTTTGATCGGTGGAAGACTCCATGATGTCGACTCGACTTCATCTTCGTGGTCATCATTACTTGGATCGGAATCGGTGTCGTCGATGATGATGTAGTTATCCGGGCAAGTGGGATCTTCTTCCTCTTCTTCCGGTGGCGATCCTCCCATGAATACTCCGATCTTCTTGACTAAATCGTCGTTCTTCTCCAGTAGTGTCTTTAGTTCTTCCTCGTATCCATCGCGGGTAAACTTGAGTTCTTCCTCCAGCTCGATGATCCTGGTCTTCGCCTTCTTCAACTACATCATGTCTGCGCACATCTGGTTCTCCTGACGTCGAATGTGCTGGTTTAGCTCCTGGATGAAAGCTGCAATGGATCTATCCTTCTTGGTGCTGATTACTTCCCATTGCTCGTCTCGGCGCCCACATACTTGGTAGATGGTGTCCTTAAGCTCCCTGTTGTAGACTTCTCCAATATGTCCCATGGTAATGTGAGCTGCCATACTCTTGCCAAGACTCCAGGTGGGTGCTTCGAAAGAAAACTCTATGGGCTTAGAAGTTGGTGAGAACGTCCTTCCTGGAACTTGTACTTGAATCACCCAACGTTCCTCTTCTGGTAGAGTGGCATTGTACGTCCCGGTGAAGCTTGGTATTCCAATGTTCAAGTACCTAGTGACTTCCTTCAAGTGGCGTCCAAAAGGTGTGTCTTCATCCGGTTGTGCAAACTTGTTCTTCATCTCCGTCATCCTAAAGAGTGGAAAAATGGAGAGGAGTCAGAAATGAGTAGAGAAGAGTGACCTATGGTTTATCTTAGTGGTCGTGTCCTACACTCAACGTGTGCTCTGATACCATCTTGTAGCGACCCGACCTCAGATGGTCAAGTCTACGTAGCTTGATGTCATCCTGGATTGGTAATCTTGACACACACGACTCGAAGGATTTATAACAGAGTAGTAATGACACACTTATTACATCGAATGTCTCAAAAGAGACCTTATTACAATAATATGGCTTAAGGCCATCTAATGCGATAACAGCGGAAGGCTTGGAAGATAAAGTGAGTCCATCAACTCCAACGGCATAGCTGAGCTGCACGCAACGACCTATCGAACCTTACTCCTCGTTCGAAAAGTCTGCAACATAATACGTTGCAGCCCGAAAACGGGTCGACACATGGAATATCTTGGCAATATAACATGATGAGCAAGAATAATACTATCACTACATGCAATATTTGGCTGGTGGAAAGCTCTATGGTTATAGTTTTGCGGAAAGCCAATTTTTCCCTACAACAAAGGAATATATTTATTTTTAACTAACATGGTGGTTGAAACATCATTGAGAAGGTAAACCCCAACTCAATCCCAATTAAGGTAATTAACATCCCAGCAATATTAGTTAAGAATGTTGGGATACATGTGAA
Source organism: Aegilops bicornis (assembly GCA_021605145.1). NCBI lineage: Eukaryota > Viridiplantae > Streptophyta > Magnoliopsida > Poales > Poaceae > Aegilops > Aegilops bicornis. The sequence continues at coordinate 97,458,145 of CM038673.1, forward strand.
TAATCAAGTACTAGATACTCAGAATCGTCCATAACCGGGGACACGGCTAACCATGATTAGATTCTACACTCTGCAGAGGTTTGCGCACTTTCCCCACAAGCCTTGATCGCCTCCGTTGATTTCTCGCACTACAGGGTGTTTGAGAAGTGTATGACCGAGACACAGTCTTTTAGAAACATTAACTCTCTACTCCGGGTAGACCATACCAAACCTACAAAACCCACTACCTGCTGATCTACATGTTCAAGAGCTTCACGTAACTTACTCAACTATGCTAGAGCCCATAATAGCTTGTGGCTACACACGGAAGTTTCTAGCATGAATAAACTCAGTTCCCTTTGAGCCTGGGTGGCGGTCCATAGGAAGATCACACGGGTACCCCGGGATTTCCAAAAAAACCCATACAACACTGGGTTCCCCAGGTGCCTCAATCCACCCAGATGTGTATTCAAGTTGCCACCTTAAGTTGAACCATTAATTAATAATCTCACATCTGTCATGGAATACACTCAAACCCAAACCACGTCTACGAGCATAGCATGGCAGTATAAGCATAACGTAGAAGTAAATCCCAAGGGTTTGATAGTAACAGGACAATAGGTTCTACCTCAACTACTACTTCCCAACCCACAAGTTAATGACATCCTAATCAATGCAATGATTTAGGATTGGATCTAATGCATAAAAACTGGGTATGAAAGAGTATGATCAAAGTGTTACTTGCCTTGCTGACGATCCGCGAATCCTAGAGACTCGTAGTAACACGCTTCGCACTCCGGGAATTCTATCGCAAGCAAACAATAACATACATAAGCAACAGACAAAGTTGCATAAGAAAAACTCCAACTGAAAGAGGTTGACCAGAAAGTTCAACTTAAGAACTCCAGTTCGCAAAAAGAATCAAACCAAACCGAGCAACGAAACTCAAACGGCGAAAGAAATAAGATCCGTTTACTAATCTGAACTAGGGTCAAATTTTACAGAGTCAAAAACTTGTTTGAGTTGGTTATTCAGAAAGAGGGTTTCGAGATGAAACTCCAGGCGCTTGAATCGCTTGATTCCGATAAACGAGCGAAAAGTTATACTAGTTCGAACATCGGATCAGAAATCACGATCAGGAAAATCGCGGAATAAATCCGATAAAAACAAAACGACGAACAGTGTAACGAACGAACGTTCATTAACTGAACCTAAACGAAGAACACATTCGTTAAAACGAAAGAACGAGAGAACGCTCGCTAAATAAATAAACCGATCTAAATAAAGAAAAAATGCAACTAGGGTTTTGGAAAATAAACCGAACGGTCTTTTTAAAAATAAAACTGGCGGTCTCGGATCCGGCGGATACCTTCGGCGAGAGGTCCGGCGAGGCGGGGCTCCGGCGGGGCGGGGTGGCGTGGGCCGGCGGGCTCGGCGACGGGAGGCGGCGGCGGTGATGAGAGGCGGCGGCGGCGACTGAGGCGGCAGCAATGAGGCTCGGCTCGGGCTCCGGCCTGGGTCGGGCTCTAGGGCGGCAGTGGTGGTGGTGGTGGCTAGAGGCGGGGTGGCGTCTTATAAGAGAGGGGGCTTGGCTTGGAGGAGGGGCCAAGGCGGGACGGGCGGTGGAGTCCGGTGGGACTCCTCCAGGTCGGCATGACGACAGCAGCTCAAGGGAAAGCGGTGGCCTTGAGGTTGGGCCGGCTGGCTCGGCAGACCCCTAGGCCCGGTCGGTATGAGGTTTTTTAAATAATTCATGACGGAAAAACTCTTATAAATAAAATAAAAGTCCAAAAATACCAAAATAATTTTTCAGCGTCTAAATAAAATATTTAGAACAAAATGAACATTTACTTGGCCCCTAAAATGCAATTTTTAAAACATGCAAATTTTTCTAGGGCAAATAAAATTCAAAATAAAATCAAATAAAATCCAAATAATGATTTTAACATTTTCCCTCCAATATTTCAATTATTTTGGAGAAGTCATATCATCTCCCCTCATTTATTTTTAATATGAAATATTTCCGGAGAGAAAATAATAGAAATCAAAAATCCTTGTTCTCAGTATTTGATAAAAATCAAATATGAAAACTGGAAAATCCCCAACTCTCTCCGAGGGTCCTTGAGTTGCTTAGGATTTTCGAGGATTGCGGAACGAAGATGCAATAAAATATGATATGCATAGATGTCCTATGTATAACATTCCAAATTGAAAATTTGGGATGTTACAGCTTGTTAGGTTGGTTGCAGTGAGACTCTGTCCAGTTTTGAATGGCATTATTTGGTTGTTATACTGATCATTTGAGTTGCTTAGGACAATGTGTTGTGCATTATGTGCAAGTCGGAACTATGCCGCTCTACTGCATCAATACCAGTTTGAACGGCTATATTTGGTTCCAGTTATGCCTGGTGTAGTTAACACATGCCCTTTATTTTAGTTTTACACATTTATCTAGTGTGATGTTTAAGCATTACCTATGTTGTATTGATTTTCAACAATACCAGTTTTAATTGCTATATTTGATGGCTGTTAAGCCTGCTGTTGGTAACATTGCCTCCATTTTATATATGCTTGAACAACATCCTGAAACCAACACATTCAAGTTATAATTTGGAGATGATGTTGTTTACCTTTGCTATATTTGTTTGATGTTATGGTTGCTGTACTTATCATGCCTTTCTACTACTTATGCAGGACAACAACGGCCACCATTTTCCGCCGAGGTTAGCTTCATCCCTCTGCTTGTACTCCCCCGCCGTTCCATAATGTAGTGCATATAGATCCAGGCCTGGACACTTGTTAGCTTCTAATGTTGACTTGTTGCTTGTAGGTACATATGCCCTTGGCAAGGATCCACGCATCGACCCTTTTTGCGTATGGGGCAATGAGATATTCATGAACAAGCATCAAGTGAGAAAACTGATAAGGATTATTAGAAAAAAGATATGAATGGTGGCAAGCAAATTATTTGTTTATGCTCTATCCAACACAATAGTGAGCTGTAGGATGGTACCTACAAACTCTGGAGCCTTCTCTTTTCATTGCCCATAATGAGTTGTTAGACAACAATGTCCGAATCTTTTTTGTTCGCAGTGGTTCCCGAAGCATTTCACTCAAGATTACCTCGCAAAGTACATGATCGGTGGACAAGCAATGAAGATTAAAGTATTTCATCCAGACTACAATGATCATTGATAAATTGTAATGAAGACAGTGAAGGATGGATGGGCAGCCACCGCAAGGGGTTGGCCTAGAGTTGTGCGCGCATTACGCATGGAGGAGGGCACAATATGGGCAATCCTCTTCAGCTTATCCAGCAACCAGAATGTCTTTCACCTCTCTCTTTACAATCTTTCATACAACTGTGCTTCATAATTCTTTACTTGGTGCTTCTGTAGTTCTTCAGTATATGTACCTGTGCATTGAATTATGCATTCATGGTTGAACCTATGTTTGTGATCCAGCAACCAGACAGTGAAGGATGTTGCTATGACTTTGCTATGCTTAATGCTTGTCACTAGGGCCCGAGTGCCATGATTTCAGATCTGAACCTATTATGTTTTCATGAATATATGTGTGTTCTTGATCCTATCTTGCAAGTCTATAGTCACCTATTATGTGTTATGATCCGACAACCCCAAGTGACAATAATCGGGATACTTCTGGTGATGACCGTAGTTTGAGGAGTTCATGTATTCACTATGTGTTAATGCTTTGGTCCGGTTCTCTATTAAAAGGAGGCCTTAATATCCCTTAGTTTCCACTAGGACCCCGCTGCCACGGGAGGGTAGGACAAAAGATGTCATGCAACTTCTTCTCCATAAGCACGTATGACTATTTACGGAATTGTAACATCCCAAAATTCTAAATTTTGGAATGTTATAATAAATAGATAGTTTTGATTGATTGTTTGATTGATTGACTGAAAGTGAGTGAATTCGAAACTTTTTGAAAGTTAAATGAGAGGGAATAAAAGGACTTTCCCAAACTTTCATTTTGCTTTTATGATCTTGAGAATTCAAATTCTTTTCATCACAAAACCCTCGAGAGAAGATGACATGACTTCTTCCATTTATTTAAATGACAAGGGGCGTTGAAAATATTTGAATTTCATTTGAGAATATTTCCAATTCTGAAACTTTATGCAACTCAATGATTTTCACGAGAGAAGATAAAATGACTTCTTCAAAACATATGAAATATGAGTTGGGAGTTCCAAAGAATTAAATTTGAAGTCCTTTTGGAAATTATTTTCAATTTGGAGTTATTTGGGTTTTAATCAAATTATTTTTCTCAAAAAATAAAATACATGGAAAATAGGGTAACATGATTCCCTACAACAGAAAATTGGAGAGGAATAAATTTGAATTCATTTTGGTATTTTTAAAATGATTTTTATTGGATTTTATTAGAGCTGAAGCACTCTTTGCTTTATTTAAATTTGTGTGTATATTATTTAATGCTATAATAATGTCCATGTTGTAGAAAATCTTTTTCTGCAAATTTTGGTATATTATATGCCTATATAAAAGTTTTAGTCATTTTGTTTTTTCTTTATTTTAGTTCTCTGAAAATTTTGTTTAAAAAAAATCCGCAGCGCCTTGGGCCAAAGGCCCAAGCCGCCACTTGCCACCGGCCGGCCAAGGCCAACACCATCGCGCGCACCAAGGGAAGCCAGGGAGCCGCCGTTCCTTTTCCTAATACTAGTAGGACTCTTTTCCTACTTCCGTTTACTCCGTATCTGTTTCTAGATCTTTTCCCTCTTGTTTCCTAATCCTAGTCTATTTCTTGTCCCCTACCCCAAGCAAAACCCTCCCCTCCCCAATATAAATACCCAAGCACCCCCCTCTAACACATCAAATCAACACCTCTCCTCTCCTCTCCTCTCCTCACCACCATCCTTGCGCAGCCCTCGCCCTTGCCGCCCTACGCCTTGCCTCCCCCTTGCCGCCGCCCCCACCATGCCGCCGCCACGCCCGCCGCCGCTTGAGCCCCTCGCCTCTTAGAGGTACTAGCCCCACGCCGCGTCACCTTTTCTTTTCCGTTCCGATTTCCGTTCCGGTTTTCTAGATCGGTTTTTCGTTTCGGTTTTCTTTCCGAAACCCTAGATCGGTTTTTCTTCACCGGTTAGTCCCTGATTTTCAAACGACTATAACTTTTTACTCGTTAATCCAAATCCAACGAAACCAACGCCCACATCTTCGTTATGATCCCCTCTATCCAGTAATCCAACTCAAACATGTTTTTGAAAGTTTAAAATTTGAATTAGATCAGATTTGAATTTGAAGTTTGTTTGATCATAACTTGAGATCCGTAACTCCGATTTAGTTGATTCTTTTTGCGAATCGAAGCTCGTGACCTGAACTTTCGGATAAGGCCAAATTCACATAATTTTGGTATTGTTAGAAATTGTTTTATGTTGCAAGAGTTATTTGCTTGGTTTTGATGTTTTCCAAATTGTTTTCTTCGATCTGTCCGATCTTTTGAGTGATTGCTTATGTGTGGTTACTATTGATTGCTTACGATAGATTGACCGGAGTGTGACGAGTAGAACTATCAAGAGTTTTGAGTGTGAATCATCTTTATCAACATTGCAGGCAAGTAACACTTTGATCATACTCCCTCATACCCAGTTTTTATGCATTAGATCTATTCCTCAAACACTTGCATGATTAGGATCTAATTAAATTGTGGGATGGGAAGTAGTTTGAGGTAGTACCTATTACATGTTTTATTATCAAACCCTTGGGAGTTACTTCTACAATTGCTTATTATGCCATGCTATGCTTGTAGACGTGGATTGGGTTTGAGTGAATATCCATGACAGATGTGAGATTGATAATTAATGGTTTATCTAAGGTGGCAACTTAAACACACATCTGGGTGGATTGAGGCACCTGGTTACTCCAGGACTTGCCTGTCTAGGCACCTGGGTTTCCAGGACTTGCCTGTATTTTTTTGGACCGCCACCCAGGCTCAAAGGGATCAGGAGATTATTCAAAATAGAAACTTCCATGTGCAGCCACAAGCCATTATGGGCTCTGGCATAGTTGACTAAGTCGTGCGAACTCTTATAATGGTGGACTAGCAGATGTAGGGGATGTAGGTGTACCGGTCCACCCATCGTAAGGTGCTAAGCGCTTACGAAGACTATGTCTCGGTCATCCGTCTCTCAAACACCATGTAGTGCGAGAAACCAAGCGGAGGCGATCGAGTCTTGTGGGGAAAAGTGGCCAAACCTCTGCAGAGTGTATAAACTAATCATGATTAGCCGTGTCCCCGGTTATGGACATCTTGAGTATCTAGTTCTTGGATTATCCTGTTGATCTCATCACGTTACTTAATATAATTTGTTTGGGTTTTAATGAGTACTTTTAATTGGGATTGAGGATGCTGTCAACCATTCTCAATGTTCAACAACCACCATGATAGTTAAATAAATTTATTCCTTTGCAGTAGGGAAAAATTGGCTTTATGCAAAACTGTAACCGTAGAGCTTTCCACCAGCCATATATGCATGTAGTATAGCTTATTCTTTCATTACTCTCTATGTGTTACATTGCCAGCATATTCCATGTGTTGACCCGTTTTCGGGCTGCAACGTTTTATGTTGCAGACTTTTCAGACGACGAGTAAGTGATATGTTAGGGTTACAATTTCCTATACTCAACTTTGCCGTTGGTGTTGATGGGAATCCACAACCTTGTTGCTTCCGCTATATTTTGGATCGAGGTAATAGTATTTACGTTACTTTATACATGTGATTTACCTCTGTTATAAATCCTTCGAGTACTGTGTGTGTCAGCATACCGATCCGGGGATGACACGAAAGCACAGAGACTTGATCCATTCGGGTCGGGTCGCTACAGGAATACATGCCTACATTACATTGATGAATTGGAGCTAGTTCTATATCACCCTATGTTATAACTATTGCATGAGGAATCGCATCCGTCACAATTATCCATCACTGATCCATTGCCTACGAGCTTTTCACATATTGTTCTTCGCTTATTTACTTTTTTGTTGCTACTATTACAACTACTACAAAAACCCAAAAACATTTATCTTTTCTGTTGCTACTGTTACCATTACTATCATACCACTTTTGCTACTAAATACTTTGCTGCAGATACTAAGTTATCCAGGTGTGGTTGAATTGACAACTCAACTGCTAATACTCAAGAATATTCTTTGGCTCCCCTTGTGTCGAATCAATAAATTTGGGTTGAATACTCTACCCTCGAAAGCTGTTGCGATCCCCTGTACTTGTGGGTTATCAAGACTAATTTCTGGCGCCGTTGCCGGGGAGCATAGCTCTATTCATTGAGTCACTTGGGATTTATATCTGTTGATCACTATGAAGAACTTGAAAGACGCTAAGACCAAGATTTTGCCCTCAACTACGAGGGGAGGTAAGGAACTGCCATCTAGCTCGCATAGCTTTATTCATTGAGTCACTTGGGATTTATATCTGTTGATCACTATGAAGAACTTGAAAGACGCTAAGACCAAGATTTTGCCCTCAACTACGAGGGGAGGTAAGGAACTGCCATCTAGCTATGCACTAGATTCTCCTTCCGTTATTAGTAAGCTTGCGACACCTAAACCTGCTACTGCTATGAATTCTGATATGTCGCATGTTATCGATGATGCCACTTCTGCTTTGCATGATACTTATGATGAAACTACTTCTGTGCGTGATACTACTTTGCCATTAGGTGAATTTCTTGATGAACAACTTGGTAGAGTTAGGGGAAATGAAAATGTTGAAGAACCTATTATTGATGATAGTGATGATGAACGTTCCCCCAATGATTATGTTTTACCTGTTGTTCCTAAGGGTTATTTTATGAACAAAGAAGCTGCTGAAGCTATTCTTGCTTGCAATGATAGAAATGATCTTAAGAAATTATTAGCTAAATGGAAGAAGCAGTCTCTTAATGCTAGAATGAAACCCGATCCTACTTTTGCTACTTCACCTATCTGTGTTAGTGATAAGGATTATGAATTCTCTGTTGATCCTGATATTATTACTTTAGTTGAATCTGATCCTTTTTATGGCCTTGAATGCAAAAGCTATGCGGCACATCTTACCAAGTTGAATGACATAGCCACCCTATTTACTCATGATGAGAAGTCTCGCTATTTATATATCCTTAAGATATTTCCGTTCTCATTAAAGGGTGATGCTAAGACTTGGTATAATTCTCTTGCTCATGGTTGTGTGAGTAGTCCCCAGGATATGATTTATTACTTCTCAGCTAAATATTTCCCTGCTCATAAGAAACAAGCTGCCTTGCGGGAAATATATAATTTTGTGCAAACCAAAGAAGAGAGTCTCCCACAAGCTTGGGGGAGGCTTCTCGATTGCTTTATGCTTTGCCTGATCATCATCTTAAGAAAAATGAAATACTTGATATCTTTTATAATGGACTAACCGATGCTTCCAAGGACCACTTGGGTAGTTGTGCTGGTTGTGTTTTCAGGGAAAGAACAGTCGACGAAGCTGAAATATTATTGACTAATACGTTGACTAATGAAAATAATTGGGCTCTTCCCGAGCCAGTTCCTGAAGTAATTCCTGAACCAATTGAGCCAACTCCTGAGCCTATTCCTAAACCCACTCCGAAGAAGAGAGGTGTTTTATTCCTCGATCTGAAGATATGCAAGAGGCAAAGAAATCAATGAAAGAAAAAGGTATTAAAGCTGAAGATGTTAAGAATTTACCTCCTATTGAAGAAATACATGGTGCGAATATACCGCTTTGAAGAACTACATTGTCTTGATAACCCGATACAGGGTAGTAAAGGTAAATTCTCTCTATAGATATGATAAAGTTGAAGTACCCTCTACTAAATTTCATAGCCCATGCTTAGATGAATTTGATGACTTTATGGCTAGACAAGAAAGTTTTAATGCTTATGTTGGTAGAGAGTTAAAGAATAATGCTTTTGAGATAGGACGCGTACGTGATAATCTGGCTAGAGTTAAAGATGAACTTCACCGCGTTAGCAAATATGCTTCTATGGTTGCTACTCAAGCTGAGCAAGTATTCAAAGATCAAAACAATTTTCTTGATGAATTGAATAATAAAAATGACTTTGCTGTTAGAGTGGCTACTAGAACTGGTAGAATGACTCAGGAACCTTTGTATCCTGAAGGCCACCCTAAGAGAATCGAGCAAGATTCTCAGAGAGATAATCTAGATTTTCCTAGTTCTTCTAAGAAGAAGAAGAAAAAGAAGAATCACTACAAGAAACTTGTTAATCCATGACGGATTTGCGATGACAAATTCAGAAACTGTCATGGACAGTCGGTACAGCCCCCGCAAGCTCGCCTAAGCCCACTAGAGCCCGCCCAACCGTTCCTCATATAAAAAGCTAGACCTAACACACACTCTCCTCGGCCTCCTCTTTTCTCCCTCCTCCACACATCCCCTCCCGATTCCCCATCGCCGCCACCCACCACCTCTTCCCATACCTCCTCCGCCGCTGACCCTTCCCCTACCGTCCCCTCACCTCACAGCTCCGGCAGGTGTCAGATCCGCGTGATTCCCCAGTCATACGCCCCTCTCGCAAACCAACTCTCTCTCTCTCCCTTGCGATCCCTCGCTACGCGACTAGTGCACGCCGATTCCGGCGACTTCCGCCACCATGGCCTGCCAAGCAAAGCTAGTCTCTGACCCCTCCGTCCTCCAGTCCGACTGGATTTGCTGCTCCCGGTCTCTAGCGCTCGGCCACGACTTCTAGCCCGTGGCTAGGGTTTCGGCTGCAGCATCGCGTCCATTGCTGGCGCGTCTCCGGCGGCTCCTCTCCGTTGTACAACGCACCCAATCGCGCCCTCTCCGCCTGCTGGATGTGCGCTCGCGCACGTTGGGCTGGACGGCGGCGACGCCGATCTCCTCTGCCGCGTCTCCGGCGCGGCCGTGCATCCTGTGGCAACCTCCTACCGCGCGATGGTGGTGGCTGACATGCACTTCAACAACTGCATCACCAACAAACCTCTTTAGTGAGCACTTGTACCTCTGCCTCCCCCTCTATTGCATCTGATTTTATTTTACCTGTTGTTCCAGGTTAGTCAAGTTTTGAAACTGATGTATTCGTGAACAAAATATTGAAGTTATTTACATGTTGATAATTGGTTATCAAGCAAAGGTACATTCAGAAAATGATAGTGGTTGTTGGAAGAAGAAGTTGGTTCATTTACTGCTGCAGTAAAAAAGTGGAACAACTGATTTTGTACGTATACTAAATTTACTTGCATGCTTATTTTATAGGTGTTTCCTGCATACCGAGGGGTATGCCCGATCTCTCTTCTAAGGCCATGAAATATTTCCAGGTAGCTTCTCTTGATAAGGTCAATGACTTGCGTACTGTACTGCTATAGATCTTTTCTTTCATAATGAGTTATGTGCATGCTCTGTTTCCTCAAGTCAAGATTTGATCAGGGAAGCTACTCAGTATTTTTGTTGTACATATGCATGTCCCATAAATTATGAAGTTAGTATAACATGACAATGAGGTTGCATCATAAGTCTGAAACCAAGGTTCTTCTATCCACATAATGATCTCCTCACAAAAAACAAAACCATTTATAAACTGAATTTTTGAACATACGAACACCCATGGAGAAGCTCATTTATAAAGCATCCATTTGTGAATGAATTTCTGAAATATTACCATCTGCAATGGATATGATAGTGGTAGAACAATTGTGCTGATCGACAAATGTTTAAGGTTTTATTTTCCCGTTGCAATGCACAGAAATATGTCCTAGTTAATACAAAGGATGGCCAGGTTTCTGATGTTAGTTCATTAATTTCAAACAATAAATATATACTTGTTACTTTATCCATGACAAACTTCTAGTACATCGTGAAGGAAGGGAAAGTACTGTGCGGCTATCCATTGTACATTGTTGCTTCTTTGCTCAGTTAGTATGCATTTGAATAAATTCTTTAAGAATTCAGTTAGTAAATATTTAGACATTTGGGAAGGCATAGTACTTTAAAAATTCAGTTCAGTTGAGACAACATTTGCATTTTAGTAATAGTGAAAGGAAACTGCGCAACCAATTGTCACACTAATATCTTTGCTTTGCACATTATAGAATGCACATCTCCAACCTGATGGATGCCGATGCCGCCGTTCTCAAGCAGAACAGTGTGATCTTGATACCCTTCCATTCTTCCTATTGTCTTATTCTTGATGTGAATTATTCAGGCAGTAGATTTTGAGTTGTTCAAGGTGTGATCTGTTGTGAGCTTCAAGGTGTGGATTATTGTGTGGTTCCTGTAAAATTATAATTGCACGGATATTGCTGTGTGCATAAAATCTGCGTTGGACCATGCCCCCGATATCATGCATTCCGTCAGTACACTACTTGACTTGCAATCTCCTGGTGTTCATGGGTTCCGATTCTGCTTATATCTTGTTAACCATTAAGTAATTGCTTAAGCCATGAAATAATTGAAGTTTGTAGTTCTTATGCAAGCATGTGAATGTTTGCTACATATGCTGAAGGCTTTCAATTCCTACTGCTATCACCTTGTTTACAAATATACTAATTCATTTCATTATTGTTTGATGTTATAAATAATAGTCTCTCAATACTGGTCAAGTGGGAAATCCCTAGTCCTGAGCATAAATAATTGCCATGTGTTGTTTTTAGAGTACTTTTCCTTATGTTCATTTATTGCAGAGACAATAATCTGGAAATAGCATGTATAAAATTTCAAGTGCCGATACTACAATATAAAAATTTGAAACAGTTTAGGCTCAAAGTATGAACTCTAAACTTGATTGGACAGAAATAATTGTGTACCTTGTATCCCACCTCATATTGAAGTGTGGGTAGAGATTACTATGTACCTTGTATGCCATGAAGGCTAATCAATAAATGGTTGAATTCATGCAATTTTTCTTCCAACATATGTTACTGTTCACAATTCGTGGGTGTGGTTAATCTAGATGTGAAGGTTATGGTCTGAAAGCATTAGAGTAAATCTGAACCATTAAGTTCATCTTCGTACTAAAGGGCTTAGCTGAAGTTCTCTGATCTGTAAAGAATTATACTGTTAGCATAATAAGATCACTAAGTGGATCACTTAATTGCCTACCATGGTCTTGCATCTTGAGTGTTTTTATTTTAAATGCAAGAAGCAAGTTTATTGATAGAAATTATCTTTAATTGATGAAGAAAGAATGCCTCCAGTATTACTATTTTCAGGTTCAGGCTGTTATAACTTATTCTTCTTTTGTATGTGGTTTGGATTCTATGCAGGTTTGGCTGTTAGTATGTGTTACTGGAGATTGAAGTTCTTTCTAGCTGCGTGGAAGCAGATTTGCAGTGTTGGAGAATAAAATCAGCTACTAGTGCATTTTTTATGGATGTCATGTTACTCGAAATTACAAAAATAATAATCTTATAGTTCTATCTAGATGTTCTTGTGATGTTTCGATATAAGCTTAGTTTTTTTTTGAAATCACATTAAGATTGGTGTATATCTGTATTGGTATGTGAACAAATGTTATTTTTTTAATGAATACAATTTGGTTGTTGTATATTGCGCTCTATCAAGAAAACAGACTGGATGAAAAAGGGGCTTATGGGTTTGATTAAATAAACAGGCTAATGGACAGGACCAAAATAAATTATTGGGCCAAAATCCTAATTTAGTGATGTGCCATGTTGGCCTCCACGTCAGATCCACGTAGACGCCATGTTAGGTCTGTGATGCTTCGAGGTCAACTAAATCGGTGACGGTTTGTTTTGTCACATCCTAGTTTGGGCCGGGCGGGCCTGGTGCTAATCCATGACGGCCGAGTACTGCCATGGAAGGTACGGTAGCAAATTATGACGCGATATACATGACGAATTTTGAATCCGTCATCCATGGGCACGCATGACAGTATTTGGTCGATCTGTGACGGACAAGGATCGTCATGTATTAACAAGTTTCTTGTAGTGAATGATAGGACTTTGCAAACTTCTAGTGAACCTATTGTAGACACACCTGAGAATCCCAATGATATTTCTATTTCTGATGCTGAAACGCAATCAGGTGATGAACATGAACCTAGTAATAATGTTAATGATAATGTTCATGTAGATGCTCAACCTAGTAATGACAATGATGTAGAGATTGAACCTACTGTTGATCTTGATAACCCACAATCAAAGAATCAAAGTTATGATAAGAGAGATTTTATTGCTAGGAAGCACGGTAAAGAAAGAGAACCATGGGCTCAGAAACCCATGCCCTTTCCTCCTAAACTATCCAAGTCAAAGGATGATGAGGATTTTGAGCGCTTTGCTGAAATGATTAGACCTATTTTCTTACGTATGCGCTTAACTGATATGCTTAAAATAAATCCTTATGCTAAATACATGAAGGGTATCATCACAAATAAAAGAAAGATACCGGAAGCTGAAATTTCCACTATGCTTGCCAATTACACTTTTAAGGGTGGAATACCAAAGAAACTTGGAGATCCGGGTGTTCCAACTATACCATGCTCCATTAAAAGAAATTATGTTAGAACTGCTTTATGTGATCTTGGAGCCGGTGTTAGTGTTATGCCTCTCTCTTTATATCGTAGACTTGAATTGAATAAGTTGACACCTATTGAAATATCTTTGCAAATGGTGATAAATCAACTGCTATAATTGCCGGTATTTGTGAGGATGTGCTGTTGTGGTTGCAAATGTCACTATCTTAACGGACTTTGTTATTCTTGATATTCCGAGGCGATAGTATGTCTATTATCCTTGGTAGACCTTTTCTTAATACTGCAGGGGCTGTTATTGATTACAACAAAGGCAATGTCACTTTTCATGTTAATGGCAATGAGCATATGGTACACTTTCCGAGGAAACAATCTCAAGTTCATAGCATCAATTCTATTGAAAAAGTTCCAACTATTATTTTTCGAGGTTTTGAATTTCCTCTCCTAACTGTCAAGAAAAAGTATGATATTCTTATTGTTGGGGATTTTCATATCCCCGTTGAGGTAACTTAGTGTCATTTGAAACTTCTCTGGTTCCGTGTTGTTCGGAATGAGTTTGTTAACAAGACTTGATCAACCTTGTTAGCGGATTTATTTTGATGACCACGAGATGGATGAAACTAGAAGGCACAACCTTCTGTACCCTCTTTTTACTTTCTGTTATTTAGAATAAATAAAGAAAAAAATAGTATTATCTATGCATTTTCTGATTTATCCGTGCAATAAAAAATAGTCCGAAAATAAAAGTGCTCCAAATGCCCTGCAAATCTAGTATGATTTTTTTGGAATATTTGAGGATTTTAGGCACTGAAAACACTGCAGAAGGGGCAAGCACCAGGCCACGAGAGAGGAGGGCGCGCCCCCCCTGTAGGGTGCGCCCCCTGTCTCGTGGGCCCCTAGTGGCTCCCCTCCACTTATGCCAGCACCCATACACTCCATCTTCTACCCGAAAAAATCCCCATCTAGCTCAAGCACGAGTTCTAGCTCGTTTTGCTGCGATTTTCGATCTCTTAGCTCAAAGCTCCATACACAAAACTGCTTTGGGAGATTGTTGCTTGGTATGTGACTCCTCCATTGGTCCAATTAGTTTTTGTTCTAGTGCTTTATTCATTGCAAATCCTTGCTGTCTTGGTGACCCTGTTCTTGAGCTTGCATGTTAAATTTTTGAGGTCCCAAGTAATTTTAATGCATGATATGGGCTCTAGGAACTTGTAGGAGTAGTTGCTATCAATCTTGTTTAGTTTTATGCACTTTTGTTTTGAAGTTACTAAAATTTCAGAAATTTTCAGAAAATGTTGATTAAACTTTTGAGGGGCTCTTCTAGCCAAAGTTCCTAGGAAAAACAAGCTAAAGAGAAGGAAAAAGTCAAGTATAATCTTCCTCGCTTAGCGGAAGTGCGGTCATGTGAATGGCCATGTGATGATTTCTTGAAGGAAGCCGGAATTCATGAAGACTTTTATGCTTTAATCGAGACTGCAGGCCTCACCAGTTTCATGAACGACCGAATCGATCAGTATCTCTTACTCACCAATACTTTCGTGCAAAACTCTTATTATTATCCTAAGAAGTCACGCCTGAAGTGTCATTTTATTTATATGACGATTTCAAAGAAATGTCTTTACGTCATTTTTGCACGGTATGTAGGATACCTTATGAGGGAGAACTAGAGGAACCCCATCATGAAGATGTGGCTAGCTTTGTTAATACTATTGTTGTAGAAGATCCAAAGAAGGGTTCCGAAGCAAAAGTCTCTAGCATACACTTTCCTGTTTTACGCTACTTTACCATATTTTCTAGTAGATGCTTGATTGGTCGTGGGAATAGTGGAAACTTGAGTGTTCCTGATATTATCATGCTTCAACGTGCTTTGCTGGGAGACGATAGTTTTCATATGGGTGCCGTTGTTGCTAAACGGCTAGCCCTTAATCGTACAAAAGGCCCCATATTTGGAGGTATCTATGATGCACGTCTTGTTAGAAATTTTCAGATACCCATTAGGCACCATGAGGAAAAGGAGACTAAATTGCCTCTTCACATTCTAGATTACAAAAGCATGGTAGCACTTAAGTTTATTGTTGATAACGAAGATAGGATGCTCTTGCATAAACTTAGATTCAGTAAGAAACACTTTGAGATTATTATCTTGCCTGCACCTCTGTTGTTTGATTTGCTTGCAGAAAAATTTCTTGTCACACCGGAGGCGGTAAACAATCATCGAGCTCAAGCTTTTACTCCAGAACCTGAACCGGAACCTGAGCTGGACCCCTATCGTGCATCATCTGTCCAGTGGGATCCGGAGATGACCAACCAGTGGTATCCTGATTACACTTCTCATTACACCGGAGAGTGTAGCGGTGGTCCTTGGTATTAGACCAACTTAGGCCAAAAGCCTAAGCTTGGGGGAGTACGTATTTCTCACCGACTTTACATTCATGTTCACACCCTAGTCGTCGGTGCTCATACTCTTTCATTGTATTATCCACGCTAGTTTAAATTTCCTTTTCTAGTCTTCTTCTTGTGTGTTTGATAAACCTTAAAAAACCAAAAAATTAGTTAGTTTAATTTCCTTGCTTGTAGTAGAAATTAAAATGAAAGCCCAAAAAGATTTCTAGTTCTTCTTTTACTTGTTGGGAGCTTTCCCGTGTAAATAGTTTTATTTTCTTTTCTTTCCTTTGGGGGTCGAGAAGACCATATTGAAATTGCTTAGTGGCTCTCATATGCATGATTGTTTATATTTAGAGCCCATATTACTTGTCTTCTCTCTTGAGTTGAATGCTTGCAGATGCCAGCTTAGTCCAATGCACGTGCACTCCTATTATTATACACTTCGCTCGGTCGTGCAGGTGAAAGGCAATAATGATGATATATGATGGACTTATTGGGACGAGAAAAGCTGGTATGAACTCGACCTCTCTTGTTTTTGTAAATATGATGATTCATCGTTCCTGAGTCAGCTATTATGAAGTAAACATATTTGCAATGACATTTAGAGATTATAGTTACTTGTGCCATGCTTGATTAGCTATGAGTTATAATGGTTTACCTTGCATGCCAACATGCTATTAGAATGATTATGATGTGATATGATGGGACGGTATCCTCCTTTGAATGAATTGAGTGACTCGACTTGGCACATGTTCACGCATGTAGTTGAATCAAATCAACATAGCCTTCACGATATTTATGTTCATGGTGGATTATATCCTACTCATGCTTGTATCCCGTATGAATTAATTTTAATGCATGCTTTCGACTGTTGTCGCTCTCTCAGTTGGTCGCTTCCCAGTCTTTTGCTAGCCTTCACCTGTACTAAGCGGGAATACTACTTGTGCATCCAAACTCCTTAAACCCCAAAGTTGTTCCATATGAGTCCACTATACCTTCCTATATGCGGTATCTACCTCCCGTTCCAAGTAAATTTGTATGTGCCAAACTCCAAACCTTCAAATGAAATTCTGTTTTGTAAGCTCGAGCAGCTCATGTTACAACTAGTGTTGCCTATATCTTCCATGTTGTGTGTGTTATTCTCAGAGGAGTGGACTCCGCTCCTCATTCACGAGAAAGGGCTGGTAACCGGGATGCCCAGTCCCATGATCCATAAAGATCAAAGCAAATCAAAATAATTAAACAAAACTCCCCAGTGCATTTGTATGTTGGAGGCACTCGTTGTTTCGAGCAAGCCATGGATTGATGCTTGTTGGTGGTTGGGGGAGTATAAACATTTACCATTCTATTTGGGAACTGCCTATAATGCATGGAGTATGGAAGATACAGTCATCTCTTAGGTGTTGCGTTGACATCAAAAGTATGCCGCTCAAAATGTTATTCTCTCTATTTTAAAATCGAGCCCTGGCACCTCTACAAATCCCCGCTTCCCTCTGTGAAGGGCCTATCTATTTACTTTTATGTTGAGTCATCACCCTTCTTATTAAAAGCACCCGCTGGAGAGCACACTGTCATTTGCATTCATTATTATTGGTTTATATTGGTTATGACTTATTGGATCTCTTTTACCATGAATTACAATGTTTAGTGGGTCCTTGATCTTTAAAGGTGCTCTACATTTATGTTTTGCGGTCTCAGAAAGGGCTAGCGAGATACCATTTTGTTATATCATGTTATGATTATTTTGAGAAAGTGTTGTCATCCGAGTTTTATTATTATGGCTCGCTAGCAGATTATGCTATTGATATGAGTAATTGTGAGACCTTAGTGTTATTGTGAGTATGGTTAGTTCGTAATATTTGCTGAAACTTGAATGCTGGCTTTTCATGTTTACAACAACAAGAGCAAACAGAGTTTGTAAAAGTTTTTCTTTTTCACTTTCACTTTATCAACTGAATTGCTTGAGGACAAGCAAAGGTTTAAGCTTGGGGGAGTTGATACGTCTCCAACGTATCTACTTTTCCAAACAATTTTGCCCTTGTTTTGGACTCTAACTTGCATGATTTGAATGAAACTAACCCGGACTGACGCTGTTTCAGCAGAACTACCATGATGTTGTTTTATGTGTAGAAAAGAAAAGTTCTCGGAATGACCTGCAAATCCATGCAGGGACTTTTCAGAATTAATAAGAACTTTTGGCGAAAGAATCAGGGCCAGGGGGCCCAAGGCATGTCCACGAGATAGGGGGGCGCGCTCCCCCTAGGGCGCGCCCCCATATCTCGTGGGCCCCTCGGACCTCCTCCGACATCAACTCCAACTCCATATATACCGTCTTGCGGAGAAAAAAATCAGAGAGAAAGTTTCATCGCGTTTTACGATACGGAGCCGCCGCCAAGCCCTAATCTCTCTCGGGAAGGCTGATCTGGAGTCCGTTCGGGGCTCCGGAGAGGGGGATTCGTCGCCGTCGTCATCATCAACCATCCTCCATCACCAATTTCATGATGCTCACCGCCGTGTGCGAGTAATTCCATCGTAGGCTTCTTTGGACGGTGATGGGTTGGATGAGATTTACCATGTAATCAAGTTAGTTTTGTTAGGGTTTGATCCTAGTATCCACTATGTTACGAGATTGATGTTGCTATGACTTTGCTATGCTTAATGCTTGTCACTAGGGCCCGAGTGCCATGATTTCAGATCTGAACCTATTATGTTTTCATGAATATATGTGTGTTCTTGATCCTATCTTGCAAGTCTATAGTCACCTATTATGTGTTATGATCAGACAACCCCAAGTGACAATAATCGGGATACTTCCGGTGATGATCGTAGTTTGAGGAGTTCATGTATTCACTATGTGTTAATGCTTTGGTCCGGTTCTCTATTAAAAGGAGGCCTTAATATCCCTTAGTTTCCACTAGGACCCGCTGCCACGGGAGGGTAGGACAAAAGATGTCATGCAAGTTCTTTTCCATAAGCACGTATGACTATTTACGGAATACATGCTTACATTACATTGATGAATTGGAGCTAGTTCTATATCACCCTATGTTATAACTATTGCATGAGGAATCGCATTCGGCATAATTATCCATCACTGATCCATTGCCTATGAGCTTTTCACGTATTGTTCTTCGCTTATTTACTTTTCTGTTGCTACTGTTACAACTACTACAAAACCCAAAAACATTTATCTTTTCTGTTGCTACTGTTACCATTACTATCATACCACTTTTGCTACTAAATACTTTGCTGCAGATACTAAGTTATCCAGGTGTGGTTGAATTGACAACTCAACTGCTAATACTCAAGAATATTCTTTGGCTCCCCTTGTGTCGAATCAATAAATTTGGGTTGAATACTCTACCCTCGAAAGTTGTTGCGATCCCCTATACTTGTGGGTTATCACACACATAGTCATCCAAGAAAAAACGTGTGCGATTAACAACAGCATCGCACATAGTTCTTTCTTATTAAATGTTTGCGATAGTCACCTTATCACACATGCTTCAAAATTGTAGACTATTTGTGATGTTGTGCGCATGGCAAACGTTTGGTACTTCTTGGATTAACTGTGTGAGATGTACATACTAACGGAAACGTATTCCTTGGATGGACTGTGTGGAATGTACATACGAACATAACGTTTAGCGGGGACTCACTGTGTGGGATGTACTTACGACCGAAAATGATTTCACCTGTATAATTGTATTTTTTTAGCTCTACTATATGTATAACCGTATTTGAGCGCTCGCCGGTCGCACACGACCTCATTTTGCCGAGCGTCTATGCCAGGAGGGCATATCTCCGACGGTTTCTGGGTCATGTGGGAAGGACCCCCCTATCGCAGTCACTCACTTGACGATGGTTCCGAACGCCATCGTGAAAAGGGGTTAAAACCCGTTTGTATAGCACCGACGCGTACGAGTGGATCTTCACACATGATAGCTCATTTCTGAGAACACTTTTTAAAAAGAATTGCCTTATTACAAGTTTATTATTTTTCCTGGTAACTTGGTGACATCACTGGTACGTGTCAGTGCTATACAAACGGTTTTTAACCCCTTTCCGCAATGGCATTTGGAAACGTCGCCTAGTGAGTGACGGCGATAGGGAGGTCCTTCCCACACGGCCCAGAAACCGTCGGGGATAGGGACCCTACAGTACTCCTATTCGTTTGTGCTCGCATTGCCATCGCAATCGGTATTCTGTGGTGCTACGTTTACGATGTGCGACCCATCACAAACGGTTCACTATTATAGAGCATGTATGATAAGCATACAATCACACACATTCGCTTTTCCCAAACTGTATGCGATAACTAATTAAGAAGATTAGCTAATCGTCATACGAGTGTCGGACAGGGTTACGAAACATCAGACCGTCGTAACATCGTCGTACACGTTGACTATCGCACACGCTATTCTATGGTGCAACGTGTACGATGCATACTTCATCAGAAACAATTCATGGTTGTGAATCGTGTACGATAAGGCAACTAACACAAACGTTTAGTTTGCCCGCACCGTTTGTGATATTGTCTGACATCGCACATGCTTTGAGAACGACAACTGTGTGCATGCTTGAAAATGTTTCCTCTCTGTGAACCGTCTTGGATTATGGTGTATATCGCAAAAGTTTGTGTTTTACCAACTGTGTGTGCGGTAACGACTTGGAGAGCGTAATTTCACCATAATTTAATTGTTGCTATTTCAAATTGTATCGGATTTGAATTTGAATGTATGCTATAGCTTTATTCATATCCATCAGGTTCAAACAACCAATATGCATGATTCGATTCATAGGTACATATGTTCAAGAATTACATAAGAACCAAATAAAGAATGATGAACCACAGTTGTATACTTGTACTATTAAAGACGGTAAAGAAAGAGGCGAAATACATTCTCGTTGCTGAACAAGGTGAAGTGGAATGCCCATATTGTTCCCTCCTCCATGCAGAAGGCACGCATGACTCTAGTCCAACCCCTTGTGATGGCCGACCACCCATCCTTCACGGTCTTCATGAAAACATCTAGATAATCATCGTGTTCTGGTAAAAATACTTTAACCTTTGCATGCCCACCAATCATGTAGTTTGAGAGGTAATCTTGAGTAAACTGCTTTGGCAACCACTGCAAAGAAAAAAGATTCAGACATTGTCATCTAACATAACTCATTATGGGCAGTAAAAACAAGGCTGCAGAGTTCTTACTTACCATCCTGTAGTTTGCTGTTGTCTTGGATAAAGTGTAAACAAATAGTTTAATTGCCATCTTTGGACCCATTTTACTAAAAATCTTTATCCGCTTCCTCACTTGATGCTGGTTCATCGACATCTCATTGCTCCATACGCAGAAAGGGTCGAAGCGCGGATCTTTACCAATGACATATGTACCTAAAAGCACCAAGTTAATATTAGAAGCTAAACAACAATTGCACAATGATGTAGTACAACACTCTTTTATAATATCTTATAACATCCAATATACTCACATGTTAGATGAATTAACATCTTATATTATGGGCCAGAAGGAGTTTAGTGCATTCTTACAAATTATCGGCTGATTAACTGCTGATGTATCCATGGGCTACAGTTAGTTTGAGCTAGTTCGGGCTCAAATAGCTCTAAAGTATATCTAAACATGAGGGCTAGTTTGAGCTAGTTGCATCTATAACCCACCCAAGAAAACTATCCAACTCCAAAGGTGCTAATTGAAGCTAGTTCTCCTAGTGCATTTATTGTCAATCTAACCGTGCCATCCAAACAACTCTTATGATGGAGTTAGTTCAGGGTTAGTCATGAGCTAGAAACTAACTCTAACCTCTAGCTAAGTTGAGCATCCAAACAAGGTTGTGTTGTTGTTGTTGTTGTTGCTGCTGCTCTTCTATGTATATCTAGACATCATCAGAACATTAATGTAACACTCTTCCTTGTTGCTATGTAGCCTAGCATTGCATGCTTAGACATTAAGTACAGTGCTTGTTGCTATGTAGCCTCAGATATATTACATATGGCCCTAGTTAACCTAACGATAAATGGGTTGCAGATATATTCAGCTAAAAGTCCCATTCACCGATTATTCCTTTATCAGCCCCCGGCCTATATGGTACCAGCTACCGATATCCTTAGCAGTGAGCATATATAAGCCATGGGATGAAACTAACCTCGATGGAAAACAATAGTCGTTCCCAAAATTTTCCTGTGTAGGTACATCGAGAAGCATGTTAAGCACAACAGGCTAAACATCAACCAAAATTATCCATGGCAGACAAAATAATCTCCAAAAGAGAGCTTCAGTGTGCAGGTTTAAGCACGCTAGTAAAGGAAAACAAGTGGAAAGGTGTGTTAACTGCAACATGCCTAACATTTAACAACAAGCAAACATAGTCATTGAAACCGGTATTGTGCCGGCCTAAGTACACTGGTTATTGTTAAAAAATGGAAAGGCGTGTTAACTACAAGATGCAACAACCAAATGTAGCATTCATAGTGGTATTGTTGAAACTGGTACTGATGAAATTGAACTGCACAGTTCATACTTGGACATATAGAACATCACGTTGTGAATGACTGGAATAAACAAGACATACTACGAACAACCAAAGATAGTATTTGAAACTGGACATACGCTAACTACAAACAACCGAACAATCAAAAAACTTTAAAAGAGGCATATGCTAGCTATAACAGGTTTAACAACAAGCAAATATATGCATTCCTATCAGTATGTTTAAAACTGGATTGATGAAATGTATTGCACAGTAAATAATCGCACATATAGAGCATCACATTGTGAACAACTGAAATAAACAAGGCATACTGCAAACAACCTGATATAGCAATTAAAACTGGACACATTCTCACTACACTACAAAAGGGACTCGACAAAACAAATCATGGGTTTCCCCCTGTGAAGAGGCACGGAAAAACAAATCATGGGTTTCCTCACTTGTCACAGATGGGCTTGTTCCCGTGGGAAGAGCACGGACCCTGTATGCGCTCCATGTTGTTGCAGATGGGCTCTTCCCCTTGGAAGAGCATGGCTGTAGGGTGTCCTCCCTGATGTCGCAGACGGGCGCTTTCCCCTTGGAAGAGTAGATGGGCTCTTTCCCCTTGGAAGAGCCGGGGAGGGTGCCCTCCTCGTGGTCAACGTCGATGAGGTCTGACTTGGAAGCTGTGGATCCCAAGCTAGCGTCGCAGAACGTGTCCTTCAGAAATTATAAAAGTGGCTCAATGGCGATGTAGGATGACAAATTGTTCACAGCGAGCTAGAGGAGATCAGCGGCGGGGCCATGGATGAGATCGACGGCGGTGAACCCGAGGGGTTGGGGGTGGGCCACTTAACCTGTGACATAGCCCGCCTCAGGTCGTCGCTGTTGATGACCTCGATATCACAGCTGGCGGCCGAGACATGCCTGCATACTCTAGCCCGCTGCTTGAGTACCTGCCGCCAGTAATGGTCGTCAGCTTCCTCGGCAACGTCGTGAAAAGAGACCATGATACACCTATTTTCGGTCAGTCGCTCCTCGAGCTCCACGGGAAGCGTTGCCAGGCTTAGGCTGCTACGCTCTGGAGTGGGGGATTGGGATGGGGATGGGGATCTATGGGAAAGGGGGCGTTTGGCAGGCGTCATCTAAGAAACTCAGGGCAGCCTGGGTATGGAGATCGGTGGGTAAGCTACACGGGCAAACCGGCAGATGTTGACAATGGAGGCCTTGCGGCGGTGGGGGGGGGACCTTGCTAGAGTTTGGAGCGAGGGAGGGTGTGTGTGTGTGTGTGCGCGCGCGCGCTCACCCGAGGAGGTTTTGGTGCGTGTGTGTGTGTGTGAGTGTGTGGAGGGGGGCGGGGGGTGTTTGAGGAAATGACGCGGGAACTGAAAATTTTACTACGCGGGAGTCAAAAGCGGGAGTGAAATGCCGGGGCTATTGAAAATTTTGATGATGGTCCATCGCACATGTTCCAGAGATAACAGCCATGTGTTACGAAACAGAAAAACCCTCGAGCCGGGCAGATACTTTCGAGGGATGCAGGCGGGATTGGGAACAAGAAATAGCACACATGGTCGAAACATAATAATCGTGCGTTATCAAACGAAAAAAGCTACATGCGGGTAGATATTTTTGAGAGGGGAAGCCTCATGGAGCCCAATGCACACGGTTAGTTTGAGTGAACCATGTCTATTGCGTCTGCCGACTTGTCTAATGTTCCAAAATTTGGCGAAAAATGACACGGGAGAGGGTCAGAGCACGAACACACTTGCATGTGGACCAAATTTATGTATGAAAAGGTGGTTTGCTTTTCAAATACCAAATGCAACTTCGATGTGGCACCTATCTCGCAAAGCGCACGGTATTGCTTGCCCCCCTTGTGTTGGCATGAAGGGAATCCTAAGCTACGAATGCATGCCCCCTCCCCCCCAACCGAGGTTCACCTAGAAAAGTGCAAAGTAGCTAGCAGCCCCCCTCCCTCGTGTCGGCACGAAGGGAATCCTAAGCTATGAATGCCTGCCCCACCCCAACCGAGGTTCAACTAGCAAAGTGCGAAGTAGCTAGCAGCCACCCCCCTCGTGTCGGCACGAAGGGTATCCTAAGCTATGAATGCATGCCCCCCAACTGAGTTTCACCTAGCAAAGTGTGAAGTAGCTAGCAGCCCCCCTCGTGTCGCCACGAAGGGAATCCTAAGCTATGAATGCATGCCCCCCCCCCCAATCGAGGTTCACCTAGCAAAGTGTGAAGTATGTAGCAGCCCCCCCCCCCCACACACACACACACACTTTCAGTCGCACGGGCCAGAGAGGCATATCTCACCAAGATGGATCGTAAAATGGACCAAGAATAATCCACCTTGGTCGTACAACCTCTCTCTTGTTGTTGGTCAAAGTGATGGCCATCCATGCGACCCCGAAGATGGGCTAGCTCGCCAATAATCACGCAAGTAGCTAGTCCCCGAAGACAACCACTCCATGCGTGTGGCCCAAACATATGTATGGAGAGGTGTGTTTTGAGTAACAATGGAACAACTTTGATGTGGCACCGTGATTTCGAACTAGAAATCCCCACACCGAGTGAGGGTTAGGTTGACAATGCATATGTATGTTACACCACACTTCAAGCCAACGACGGGAAATCATGCATGAATGCATGCTTGCATAGTATATGCGCTCAAACTTAATTAGGTCCAAATCTCACCATGACCTATACTACGATAACACGAACCAAATGAAGAATCCGCCATGGTAACCTATCTTGTTGCCGGTCAAGATGACATGGATGTCCACGTGGGCCCATGAATATATAGGCTTGTCGCCGATAACCATGAGAGGGAGTGTACCGTTCGAAGGCAACCACTACATGCATATGTATGGAGGTGATGCGTGCATGCATGTTTGAATACCATTTCACAACATTGACGTGGCTTGTGCTTCAAAAATCGTACACTAGCTCCCCACACAGAGCGAGATCGGTTCATGACGTGTCTTTGTACTAGCCACTTCGACTCGATGGGAGGGATTCATGCGTACACATACATGTGTGTGTGTGCTCATATCATGCATGTCATCCCAGAGCATGACATATATATATATATATATATATATATATATATATATATATATATATATATATATATATATATATATATATAATAATCCCCTCCTAAGTCAAATTAACCTCTCTTGTTGTTAGGCAAAAACTAGTGATGGACCAAGCGGGCCCACAGATGGAAAGCATCGATATCGCTAATAACCGCTTAAGTGGGTGCGAGAGGACAACCACCACCGCTTTGCATGTGGGCCAAACATATATATGTTGAATACCCAGAACGCACAACTTTGATGTGCCACATTCCTCAAAAACCGTAAATCATCCACCCACACAGAGCGAGGTTCATGAAGCGTACTACATATGATGGTCCCCTTCCCCCCTCTTCACCGCATACTATATGCTCCTGCCGTAATATGTACAACCCAAAAGAATCCTCACCGATGGTGAAATTAATTAACCTCTCCACATGTAGGTCAAAGTGATGCATGCATGCATCGAAGATGGCCTCGTGGGCCCATAGATGGAAGCATCACACGTGAGTGTCCTAGCTAGGATAACCACCGCGTGCATGCATATGGCCCAAAGAGGTGTTGTGTGATGTTTGAATAGCCAATTTCACAATTTTGATGTGGCACGTGCCTCGGAAGCCGAAAAGTCCCGACACTGAGTGAGGTGTACTTGTTCACGGACGCGTACGTATAGTATATATGCTAGTCCCCTCCCACCTCTTCAACGCGTACTATATACCACCATAACACAAACAAAAAGATTCTACCTTGCTGGTCAAATTAACCACACTGCGGGCTGTTCGTCAAAGTGATGGACGATGACCTCGCGGGCCCACAGAAAGCGTCACACGCGAGTATCAAGTGTCGTGTAGGACAACCATTGACTGCATGTGGCCAAAACATGTATGTATGAAAGGGATGTGTAATGTTCTAAATAACGAATTCACGACTCTGATGTGGCACCGGCCTGCCTAACAAAATGGCCAACCCACATGGTGGCTCACAACTGAAGTGTACTATGAGCCACCCGCCACCCCTAGACGCACACACCCACACACGCACCGTGAATCCACTGCAACTACGATGCTTGTCAATTTAATTATCCCACGGTGAACATATGTTACCAAAGGAGGGACGTTTTAATTTTGAAAAAATCACAGAGATCCTTAAGACGTTTTAGTACATTAATTGATTGATTTTCTACGGGTATAATGTGCAAAAATCAAATTGGAGCTACATGCACACGTGACAGTGCACCTAAATGGATTGCAAAAACACATGTGTCTCACTTGGTGCATGTTTACTCCCCGTGCAACAAATTTCAAACATTGAAAATCTTGATTTTTAAATTCTAGACCATCCAAAACTTATTTGAAGTTCATGAAACTTATCATGTTGTCATATGGACACCAATACAAAGTGGCATTGTACTTTTTTTTCAAATTTGAGACCAGTTTTGATGTAATCTTTATCTAATTACAAACGGGAGATTATTAATAATTGGGAACCAATATCCCAAATGGATTATTTATTGGAACCGTGAGCGTTAGGCCAACAATGGATACGTGCCATCCTTCGGTTAAGCAATAAAGCGGCAGCATTAATCAAATAGAAAAACAATATACGGGTCACGCGTGCGAGCAGGCGTGAGTTGACGGGACGCATGCGAGTAGTCCACCGCGCAGACAGACTGGGAGGCGTGCATGCAGGTGTGTGATTGACGGAGGCGTGCTCGCTGCGCAGTGTCATCAAGAGGCATGCGAGTAGCTGTGTGAAACTTTGGTAGGCATGCCAGCTGTCCGGTGCGCATGCTCACCAGGAGGCGAGCCATCGGTTTGACCGCCGCCCATCTCTCTCCCACAACTCCCACTACTCCATATTAATGGTGCGCCCTGAGCGGCCGCACCCGCCATCCTCGCCACACACACAATCCTCTCTCTCCGCTTGCATCCTCGATGCCGCTCTCAGTCCTCAAAGCCGTCAGTGTATGAGGATGTCACCCAAGCGCCCCATCAGAGGGAGTGGCGACGCTGGGGCTGCTAAAGCACCGGAGCATGGCGTGGAGATGGAGACAGAGGTTGCCGTCACCGCCAGCAAGTTATCACTGCACCCTGACATCGTCGAGCTTCCACAGCCGGAGGCGGAGTTCCACACCGACTCTGGTGACAACCCCGGCGACGACTCCGACGACGACGGAAAGCTGGTTAGTCATCTATACCCATTTATGTGTCAAATAGATCATAGGGTTTCTCTGGTTACTCCTGCCTCCCCCTTTTTCGAATAGAAATCCTATGGTTATGTTCTCCCAATCCATGAAATCTGAGTAAGTTTCGTTAGATCCGTGTAGTGTATTGATTGTTCGAATGGTACAAGTGATAAGTGATTAGTTGTTTCATCTGTGCAAATGATTTCTGCTAGTAATCTGACTAGGGTTAGTGTTCGTGCTAATAATTCCTAGCCAGGACTTGACAATTGATTTTGAATGACCTACATATGTTTGTGCCATTATTTTCTTCAAGATTGGTCTGCGTACATAGGCAGTATTAGCAAAAATTGAACCATAATTTCTGGATATGTATAAATAAATAGCCATAAATTCCTAATCCTACTTCACGGCATGTAATCATTGATTTGATGCCAATTTTTTTTACTATTTGTATAGGTGTTGCCTGACGATGTGCACAGTGAGGATGAAGATGGCCAGAGGAGGTACAAGAGGCAAATCCAGAGGGAGCTTTATGCGGGAAAGCATAACAGGCGTATTAGGACCTGGAACGGCGGCTATCGATGCCCATTTTGCAACCACAAGCTTCATGACGCATACTAAGTGTTCTGGTGCATGCAAGAGGATGGTCTGTTGGCA
Source organism: Aegilops bicornis (assembly GCA_021605145.1). NCBI lineage: Eukaryota > Viridiplantae > Streptophyta > Magnoliopsida > Poales > Poaceae > Aegilops > Aegilops bicornis. Next base: position 97,486,434 of record CM038673.1, read on the forward strand.
CCTTCAAGCAGAAGTATTCTCGCAGGGTGGCGCACGGCGCGTACGCCGAGTACCTGGAGAAGCTTCAAGATCGTTCGGCATGTGAGATGAGATGTGGGATCAAACTATGTACGCTTGAGTATGCTTAATGGCGGTTAAACTATGTACTTATGGTTGAACTATGCTTGTGTACGTGTACGCTTATTATCTATGTCTGAGTATGTTTAATCTATGATTACTTATGTCTAACCGTGGGATATGGATGCAATCAGTTCGGTTGATAGAATCTACCTCCGTCTTGGTTTATTGGTCCCCTTTGTACTTTGTGTTAAATTTTGACCAAAGTTTTAACTGACAAAATGTTAGTGCAGGTAGCAAAAATTATATCGTTGGATGGGTATTTGAGCATACTGTTCAATGATGTAATTTTTGGTGACATGCATAAACATTTCTTAGTTAAATATTTGGTCAAAATTTGGTAAAAATTACAAAGGGGGCCAATAAACCAGGACGGAGGTAGTACGTCAATCACACACGGTTCCCAAAATTGGAACCGTGTGCAATGACTTTCATTTTACCTGTTGTGTCAATCACACATGGTTGGCTCTAGCCAACCGTCACCTCCAAAATTCTTTGTGGGACAGAAAACCCTCACCACACGATTTAAAAAAGAAAAAAGAAAACCCTCACCATCCCCACGTCACAAAAACCCCACCCCGCACGCCACCCCCTCCGGTCCCCATTCATACATGCACAAGCCCCTCCACGTCAATGCATGGCACCGCCTATCGCAGTGGTAAACACTTAGCTCGACGCCTACCGCCACCGCTAGGCTGCCGGCAAAGCCCACCGCATTTAGCCACTTCCGCTTTCCGCCGGCTATCGCCATCGACTTTCTTGATGCTGCTCGCGATCGACCCAACACCGCTCGGTTGGGGAATCTGCCGTACTGAGGGTTCTTTCTCATGGACAACAAGGTAACTAATTTAATGAGATATTATCTCATCTCTTATTCCACTTCATATGCCTCCTTTAATCACCCGGCCAAAATCGTCGCGAATTCATTTTTATTCGAGCTGATTTGACGGTTTTCTTCCGTTCATAGAGTGTACAGTGCGCGGACACATCAGGACCTTACGGCCTCCGCCAGACATTCCATCTCACCGTACCAGATGACTTGAGGATGCGCGCGTTATGTTCAATCTCACCCTAAGTCGGCTGGCATGGCCTACTTTTCTGAACATATTCTAAATATTACTACATTTGGATAAAAGGTGGCACATGCACCATATACGTCAAAGGGGATTTTTTCCCTCTCTTCTTTCTACATTAGGAAAATTAATGATGTATTGTTCTTTCAATTACTCTCATATTTCCATGACATCATGTTTACCCTATCTGTTTAATTATAAATTTTTTTACTTCGGTTTATTTGTTGCAGTTCTTTCAATTTGGGCCCATATTTGCATGTTACCATATTTTCTTTAACAATCCTACCATTTTCTGTAGCGCGTCCCTTGCTATGCAACGGAATCTGTAGTGCACAATCGTTCCCTTTACATGGATTTATAATCATTGCTACTGTAAGACTTGATGAACGTGGTGACTCCTATTTAGCTTTTGGAAAGAAATTTCTAAGTTTTATGAACTGAAACATGGCACTATAATTGCACTGCACATAAAAAGGCCTGGTCATGAGTGTTGGGGAACGTAGTAATTTCAAAAAATTTCCTACGCACACGCAAGATCATGGTGATGGCATAGCAACGAGAGGGGAGAGTGTATGTCCACGTACCCTCGTAGACCGTAAGCGGAAGCGTTATAACAACACGGTTGATGTAGTAAATGCGTCTTCACGATCCGACCGATCCAAGTACCGAACGCACGGCACCTCCGAAGTTGACACGCTCATTTCGATGGCGATCCCGGGCTCCGATCCGAAAGCGTCGGGGATGAGTTCCGTCGACATGACGGCGTGGTAGCGATGATGATGCTCCACCGGCAGGGCTTCGCCTAAGCTCCGCGACGATATGACTTTACCGGCGCAGGGCTTCGCCTAAGCTCATAGCGATATGACCAAGTGGAATATGGTGGAGGGGCACCGACACGGCTAAGGAGCGATCCGTAGATCAACTTGTGTGTCATGGGGTGCCCCTGCCCTCAGATATAAAGGAGCAAGGGGGTGCGGCCAGCCCTAGGAGGAGGCGGAGGAGTCCCTACTCCCAGGGAGTAGGACTCCCTTTCCTAGTTGGATTAGGACTTGGGGGAGGGAAGAGGAAGAGGCGCCGCCCCTCTCCTTGTCCTATTCGGACTAGGGGAGGGGCACGCCTGCCTGCCGGCCGCCTCCTCTTCTCCCTTATGGCCCATCAAGGCCCATTGACCCCCGGGAGGGTTCCGTAACCGGTGTTCCTAAAATCCGATTTCACCGGAACCTTTCCAAGTCCAAACATAGGCTTCCAATATATCAATCTTTATGTCTCGACCATTTCGAGACTCCTCGTCATGTCCGTGATCACATCTGGGACTCCGAACAAACTTCGGTACATCAAAACTTATAAACTCATAATAAACTATCATCGTAACGTTAAGCGTGCGGACCCTTCGGGTTCGAGAACTATGTAGACATGACCTAGAACTATTCTCGGTCAATAACCAATAGTGGAACCTGGATGTTCATATTGGTTCCTACATTTTCTACGAAGATCTTTATCGGTCAAACCGCATACGGTATGTTACTTGCCGAGATTCGATCGTCGGTATCCAATACCTAGTTCAATCTAGATTACGGCAAGTCTCTTTACTCGTTCCGTAATACCTCATTTCATAACTAACTCATTAGTTACAATGCTTGCAAGGCTTAGGTGATGAGTATTACTGAGAAGGCCCAGAGATACCTCTCCGACAATCGGAGTGACAAAACCTAATCTTGAATTATGCCAACTCAACATATACTTTTGGAGACACAGTAGAGTACCTTTATAATCACCCGATTCGTTGTGACGTTTGGTAGCACACAAAGTGTTCCTCCCAGAAGCGGGAGTTGCATAATCTCATAGTTGCAGGAACTTTGTATAAGTCATGAAGAAAGCAATAGCAACATACTAAGCGATCAAGTGCTAAGCTAACGTAATGGGTCAAGTCAATCACATCATTCTCCTAATGATGTGATCCAGATTAATCAAATGACAACTCATGTCTATGGATAGGAAACATAACCATCTTGATTAACGAGCTAGTCAAGTAGAGGCATACTAGTGACATCTTGTTTGTTTATGTATTCACACATGTATTATGTTTCCGGTTAATACAATTCTAGCATGAATAATAAACATTTATCATGATATAAGGAAATAGATAATAACTTTATTATTGCCTCTAGGGCATATTTCCTTGATCTCCCACTTGCACTAGAGTCAATAATCTAGATTACAGTAATGATTCTTACACCCATGGAGTCTTGGTGCTGATCATGTTTTGCTTCGTGAGAGAGGCTTAGTCAGCAGATGCGCAACATTCAGATCCGTATGTATCTTGCAAATCTCTATGTCTCCCACTTGGACTTGGTCCCGAATGGAATTGAAGCGTCTCTTGATGTGCTTGGTCCTCTTGTGAATTCTGGATTCCTTTGCCAAGGCAATTGCACGATATTATCACGAGAAGATCTTCATTGGTCCGGATGCACTAGGTATGACACCTAGATCGGAAATGAACTCTTTCATCCAGACTCCTTCATTTGCTGCTTCCGAAGCAACTATGTACTCCGCTTCACATGTAGATCCCGCCATGACGCTTTGTTTAGAACTGCACCAACTGACAGCTCCACCGTTTCATAAAAATACGTATCCGGTTTGCGATTTAGAATCGTCCGGATCAGTGTCAAAGCTTGCATCGACGTAACCCTTTACGACTAGCTCTTTGTCACCTCCATATACGAGAAACATATCCTTAGTCCTTTTCGGGTATTTCGGGATGTTCTTGACCGCTGTCCGATGATCCACTCTGGATTACTTTGGTACCTTCTGCCAAGCTTATTGCTAAGGATACGTCAGTCACAGTACACAACATTGCATACATGATAGAGCCTATGGCTGAAGCATAGGGAACATCTTTCATTTTCTCTCTATCTTACATTGTGGTCGGGCATTGAGTCGACTCAATTTCACACCTTATGTCTGGTAAAAATCCTTTCTTTGCACGAACCATTTTGAACTTCTTCAAAACCTTATCAAGGTATGTGCTTTGTGAAAGTCCAATTAAGCGTCTTGATCTATCTCTATAGATCTTGATGCCCAATATGTAAGCAGCTTCACCGAGGTCCTTCATTGAAAAACTTTTATTCAAGTATCCTTTTATGCTATCCAGAAATTCTATATCATTTCCAATTAACAATATGTCGTCCACATATAATATTAGAAATGCTTCTGAGCTCCCACTCACTTTATTGTAAATCTGAGGCTTCTCCAAAAGTCGTATAAAACCATATGCTTTGGTCACACTATCAAAGCGTTTATTCCAACTCCGAGAGGCTTGCACCAAACCATAGATTGATCGTTGGAGCTTGACACTTTGTTAGCTCCTTTAGGATCGACAAAACCTTCCGGTTGCATCATATACAACTCTTCTTCCGTAAATCCATTCAGAAATGCAGTTTTGACATCCATCCGCCATATTTCATAATCATAAAATGCGGCGATTGCTAACATGATTCGGACAGACTTAAGCATCGCTTCTGGTGAGAAGGTCTCATCGTAGTCAACCTGCTTGAACTTGTCGAAAACCTTTTGCAACAAGTTGAGCTTTATGTGATAACATTACCGTCGGCGTCGGTCTTCTTCTTAAAAATCCATTTATTCTCTATTGCTTGCCGATCATCAGGCAAGTCAACCAAAGTCCATACTTTGTTCTCATACATGGATCCCATCTCAGATTTCATGGCTTCAAGCCATCTTACGGAATCTGGGCTCACCATCGCTTCTTCATAGTTCGTAGGTTCACCATGATCTAGTAGCATGACTTCCAGAACAGGATTACCGTACCACTGCAGTGCGGATTTTATTCTGGTTGATCTCTGAAGTTCGGTGACAACTTGATCTGAAGTTTCATGATCATTATCATTAACTTCCTCGCTAAGCTGGTGCGGTGTCACGAAACCGATTTACGTGATGAACTACTTTCCAATAAGGGAGCTGATGCTGTTACCTCATCAAGTTCTACTTTCCTCCCACTCACTTCTTTCGAGAAACTCCTTCTCTAGAAAGGATCCATTCTTAACAACGAATGTCTTGCCTTCGGATCTGTGATAGAAGGTATACCCAATTGTCTCCTTTGGGTATCCTATGAAGACACATTTCGATTTGGGTTCAAGCTTATCAGGTTGAAGCTTTTTCACATAAGCATCGCAACCCCAAACTTTCGAAGCGACAACTTTGGTTTCTTGCCAAACCATAGTTCATAAGGTGTCGTCTCAACGGATTTTGATGGTGTCCTATTTAACGTGAATGCGGCCGTCTCTAAAGCATAACCCCAAAAGCGATAGCGGTAATCGGAAATAGACATCATAGATCGCACCATATCTAGTAAAGAAATCACGATTCTGACGTTCGGACACACCATTACGCTGTGGTGTTCCCGGTGGCGTGAGTTGCGAAACTATTCCGCATTGCTTCAAATGTAGACCAAACTCGTAACTCAAATATTCTCCTCCACGATCAAATCGTAGAAACTTTATTTTCTTGTTACGATGATTTCCAACTTCAGTCTGAAATTCTTTGAACTTTTCAAATGTTTCAGATTTATGCTTCATTAAGTAGATATACCCGTATCTGCTTAAATCATCTGTGAATGTGAGAAAATAACGATATCTGCCACGAGCTTCAACATTCATCAGACCACATACATCTGTATGTATGATTTCCAACAAATCCGTTGCTCTCTCCATACAACCGGAGAACGGTGTTTAAGTCATCTTGCCCATGAGACACGGTTCGCAAGTACCAAGTGATTCATAATCAAGTGATTCCAAAAGTCCATCTGCATGGAGTTTCTTCATGCGTTTTACACCGATATGACCTAAGCGGCGATTGCCACAAATAAGTTGCACTATCATTATCAACTCTGCATCTTTTGGCTTCGACATTATGAATATGTGTATCACTACTGTCGAGATTCAACAAGAATAGACCACTCCTCAAGGGTGCATGACCATAAAAGATATTACTCATATAAATAGAACAACCATTATTCTCTAATTTAAATGAATAACCGTCTCGCATTAAACAAGATCCAGATATAATGTTCATGCTCAACGCTGGCACCAAATAACAATTATTTAGGTCTAAAACTAATCCGAAGGTAGATGTAGAGGTAGCGTGCGACCGCGATCACATTGACTTTGGAACAGTTTCCCACGCGCATCGTCACCTCGTCCTTTGCCGATTGCTCGCTTATTCCGTAGTCCTTGTTTGAGTTGCAAATATTAGCGAACCCGATATCAAATACCGGTGCTACTACGAGCTCTAGTAAGGTACACATCAATAACATGTATATCACATATACCTTTGTTCACCTTGCCATCCTTCTTATCCGCCAAATACTTGGGGCAGTTCCGCTTCCAAAGTGTCGATGCTTGCGGTAAAACACTCGATTTAGGGCTTAGGTCCAGACTTGGGTTTCTTCTCTTGAGCAGCAACTTTCTTGTTGTTCTTTTTTGAAGTTCCCTTTCTTCTTCCCTTTGCCCTTTTTCTTGAAACTAGTGGTCTTGTTGACCATCACACTTGATGCTCTTTCTTGATTTCTACCTCCGCGGCTTTTAGCATTGCGAAGAGCTCAGGAATTGTCTTAGTCATCCCTTGCATATTATAGTTCATCACGAAGCTCTTGTAGCTTGGTGGCAGTGATTGGAGAATTACATCAATGACACTATCATCCGGAAGATTAACTCCCGGTTGAATCAAGTGATTATTATACCCGGACATTTTGAGTATGTGCTCCTTGTGAACTATTCTCCTCCATCTTGCAACTATAGAACTTATTGGAGACTTCATATCTCTCAATCCGGGCATTTGCTTGAAATATTAACTTCAACTCCTGGAACATCTCATATGCTCCATGACGCGTTCAAAAGCGTCGTTGAAGACCCGGTTCTAAGCCGTAAAGCATGGCACCTTGAACTATGGAGTAGTCATCAGCTTTGCTCGCCAGGACGTTCACAACTTCGGGCGTTGCTCTGCTGAAGAGCCTTGCACCCAATGGTGCTTCGGGGACGTAATTCTTACGTGTAGCAATGAGGATAATCCTCAAATTACGGACCCAGTCCGTGTAATTGCTACCATCATCTTTCAACTTTGCTTTCTCAAGAAACGCATTAAAATTCAACGGAACAACAGACGAGCCATCTATCTGATGAAACATAGACAAGCAAAATACTATCGGTACTAAGTTCATGATAAATTTAAGTTCAATTAATCATATTAAAAAACTCCCACTTAGGCGGACATCTCTCTAGTCATCTAAGTGATTACGTGATCCAAATCAACTAAACCATAACCGATCATCACGTGAGATGGAGTAGTTTTCAATGGTGAACATCACTATGTTGATCATATCTACTATATGATTCACGCTTCGACCTTTCGGTCTCCGTGTTTCGAGGCCATATCTGCATATGCTAGGCTCGTCAAGTTTAACCTGAGTATTCTGCGTGTGCAAAACTGGCTTGCACCCGTTGTAGATGGACGTAGAGCTTATCACACCCGATCATCACGTGGTGTCTGGGCACTACAAACTTTTAGCAACGGTGCATACTCAGGGAGAACACTTCTTGATAATTTTTAGTGAGTGATCATCTTATAATGCTACCGTCAATCAAAGCAAGATAAGATGCATAAAGGATAAACATCACATGCAATCAATATAAGTGATATGATATGGCCATCATCATCTTGTGCTGTTGATCTCCATCTCCGAAGCACCGTCATGATCACCATTGTCACCGGCGCGACACCTTGATCTCCATCGTACCATCGTTGTCGTCTCGCCAACTATTGCTTCTACGACTATCGCTACTGCTTAGTGATAAAGTAAAGCAATTACATGGCTTTTGCATTTCATACAATAAATCGACAACCATATGGCTCCTGCCAGTTGACGTTAACTTCGGTTACAAAACATGATCATCTCATACAATAAAATATAGCATCACGTCTTGACCATATCACATCACAACATGCCCTGCAAAAACAAGTTAGACGTCCTCTACTTTGTTGTTGCAAGTTTTACGTGGCTGCTACGGGCTGAGCAAGAACCGTTCTTAGCTACGCATCAAAACCACAACGATAGTTTGTCAAGTTGGTGCTGTTTTAACCTTCGCAAGGACCGGGCGAAGCCACACTCGGTTCAACTAAAGTGAGAGAAACAGACACCCGCCGGTCACCTTTAAGCAACAAGTGCTCAAGCGGTGAAACCGGGTCTCGCGTAAGCGTCTGGCGTAATGTCGGTCCGGGCCGCTTCATCTCACAATACCGCTGAACCAAAATATGACATGCTTTGGTAAGCGGTATGACTTATATCGACCACAACTCCCTTGAGTTCTTCTCTTGCATATGACATCAACGAATAAAACCTGGCTCGGATGCCACTGTTGGGGAACATAGTAATTTCAAAAAATTTCCTACGCACACGCAAGATCATGGTGATGGCATAGCAACGAGAGGGGAGAGTGTATGTCCACGTACCCTCGTAGACCGTAAGCGGAAGCGTTATAACAACGCGGTTGATGTAGTCAGACGTCTTCACGATCCGACCGATCCAAGTACCGAACGCATGGCACCTCCGAGTTCAAGACACGTTCAGCTCGATGGCGATCCCCGGCTCCGATCCAAAGAAAGCGTCGGGGATGAGTTCCGGCCAAGACGACGGCGCAGTGACGATGATGATGCTCCACCGACGCAGGGCTTCGCCTAAGCTCCGCGACGATATGACTTTACCGGCGCAGGGCTTCGCCTAAGCTCTGCAACGATATGACCGAAGTGGAATATGGTGGAGGGGGGCACCGCACATGGCTAAGGAACGATCCGTAGATCAACTTGTGTGTCATGGGGTGTCCCCTTGCCCCCGTATATAAAGGAGCAAGGGGGGTGCGGCCAGCCCTAGGAGGAGGCGCGCCGGAGGAGTCCTACTCCCACCGGGAGTAGGACTCCCCCCCCCTTTCCTAGTTGGATTAGGACTTGGGGGGAGGGAAGAGGAAGGGCGCCGCCCCTCTCCTTGTCCTATTCGGACTAGGGGAGGCGCGCCTGCCCTGGCCGGCCCTCCTCTTCTCCCTTATGGCCCATCAAGTCCGATTGACCCCCCCGGGAGGGTTCCGGTAACCCCCCGGTGTTCCGGTAAAATCCCGATTTCACCCGGAACCTTTCCAAAGTCCAAACATAGGCTTCCAATATATCAATCTTTATGTCTCGACCATTTAGAGACTCCTCGTCATGTCCGTGATCACATCCGGGACTCCGAACAAACTTCGGTACATCAAAACTTATAAACTCATAATAAACTGTCATCGTAACGTTAAGCGTGCGGACCCTTCGGGTTCGAGAACTATGTAGACATGACCTAGAACTATTCTCGGTCAATAACCAATAGTGGAACCTGGATGTTCATATTGGTTCCTACATTTTCTCTGAAGATCTTTATCGGTCAAACCGCATAACAACATCGTTGTTCCCTTTGTCATCGGTATGTTACTTGCCCGAGATTCGATCGTCGGTATCCAATACCTAGTTCAATCTGCTACGGCAAGTCTCTTTACTCGCTCTGTAATACATCATTTCATAACTAACTCATTAGTTACAATGCTTGCAAGGCTTAGGTGATGAGTATTACCGAGAAGGCCCAGAGATACCTCTCCGAGCAATCGGAGTGACAAAACCTAATCTTGAATTATGCCAACTCAACATATACTTTTGGAGACACACAGTAGAGTACCTTTATAATCACCCGATTACGTTGTGATGTTTGGTAGCACACAAAGTGTTCCTCTGGTAAACGGAGTTGCATAATCTCATAGTTGCGTGAACTTTGTATAAGTCATGAAGAAAGCAATAGCAACATACTAACCGATCAAGTGCTAAGCTAACGTAATGGGTCAAGTCAATCACATCATTCTCCTAATGATGTGATCCCGTTAATCAAATGACAACTCATGTCTATGGTTAGGAAACATAACCATCTTCGATTAACGAGCTAGTCAAGTAGAGGCATACTAGTGACATACTGTTTGTTTATGTATTCACACATGTATTATGTTTCCGGTTAATACAATTCTAGCATGAATAATAAACATTTATCATGATATAAGGAAATAGATAATAACTTTATTATTGCCTCTAGGGCATATTTCCTTCAATGAGATATATGGTAACTTCCCCGACGATATCATCCGTCCAGACTTTGTTCGAAGTAAGTTTCCTTTTCAACTATCGGCATGTTGACTTACCCAGCAATATCAAATGAATTGTGTAGTATTTAAGCAACCAACTATTATTCCCTTTCTTACTATATTCCTACCTAATAACTTCTAGTTACCAATACACTTTTCTATTGCCCTGTTTTAACTAAATATTCCCTGTTCTCCCATTTCTATCAGAAAGCGACGCTGACAATGAAACTCCGGAGGTGGAGAACGGGTCTGTCGACAAGTTGAGGTGGAGCAAGCTAGAACCGCAAGCGACTCCAGCAGGCCTAGACTTCATCAGCAGCCTCCACGATGATATGTTGACAGTCATCATCTCCCTCTCCCCAATCAAATATGGGGCGCGGACAACCGTCCTTTCCCGATGGTGGCGCCCCCTATGGAACTCCAGCCCTCTTGACCTCATCGACACCCGCGAGCTCTGCCATGGCTATCGCAAAAGCTTGGGTGCATTCTCCAAGATCATCGGCAGTCACCTTGGCCCAACCAGAGGCCTTAGAATGGGCAAGTTCCATTCCAACGGCAGGACCGAGCCAAGCTTGACGACTAGTTCCGATCCCCTGCCCTAGATCAGCTCGAGGGGCTCAATTTTGATGATGGGCGTATGCAGTCGTTGCCAACGTCCGCACTTTGCCTCGCGCCCACGCTGCGCGTCGCCAAGTTCAGGAACTGCCATTGCCCCCCCCCCTTAATGATGCACCCGCTCTTATTCTACGATGACTGAAGCACCTCGAGCTCGCCGTAAATACGCCTCTCAAGCGGTGACATGGAGCGCTGCCCGTGGTCATCTTGCACTCGAGTACCTTTGTCTTCAGGCGATCAATGGGTTGAGTACCTTCGACATCACCTCCGTGACTCTCCGGACTATTTATGTGTGTTGCTGGTGCGGCAAGAAGACATCACAAGATGTGTACCACGGTATGGTCATTGAGGACACACCTGCACTTGAAAGATTACTTGTAGTTGATCAATAAGGTCCAACAAGAATTAGTGTGAATACTGCGCCGAAATTGACAGTGGTGGGCTACTTGTCTGACAAATACTGCGAACTTGTTATTGGATCCACACCCGTTCAGGTACAACAGCCGCCTTCTACCTCTCCTTCTACAAATTAACATTATTTATAATTTTGAAGATGTTTGTTCGTCTGTCATTCAGAAAATGATTCCGACAAGATTGACCCCGAAATTGCACATAATGAAGGTCTTGGCACTAGAATCTATCGGCCCCAACCTGGAGCAAGTTGTCAGTTTCCTGAGATGCTTTCCATGCCTAGAGAAGCTATATATCGAGGTGATGTTCCTTTCTTGTTAAATGTTAACCATAAGGGAGTTCAATTTGTAACACCTTTTTCCAAGTGACAATGTACTATGATTTCTGAAAGGATTCTTTTGGAGGATTTCAGTACATACATGCCCCCCCCCCATATTGGTTGCTTGATCCATATGGTTACAATCAATAAGCATTTCACCTTTGGATTCATATGTACTTGTTTTCTTAGGGAACTTTTCATCCACTCCAACCTCTTGTGAAGAATGCTACATTTTTCTAGAATGTAATCAAATGCCCATGTTAATCATGTTAGATCGAATATGGCATGTTAGTGCATTTTACAAATCCTGCAAACCAAATAGGCCTATAGTAATGTTCAAAACTGCATGTAGGCACTAACATGTTTTCTTCTTTTGCAGATAAGATTAGGCCCAGTGGTGGATAATGTGATACAATATAGGAATCACGTCGAATGCCTAGATCTGCATCTCTCAAAAATTACTTTGAACTCCTACCGAGGGACCTTACCGGAGATTATATTCGCCAGGTTCTTTGTTCTTAGAGCAAGGGTGCTGAAGGAAATGAGGTTTGCCCTACATTTATTTCACAAAAATTAATGGTTTGTCGATCAGCGTCGGCGCCTGTGGCAGAATGGAATAGGCTACAAAAATGCTGAATTTCATTTTGGAACTTTGGATGACAGAGTAATCGGAAGTCATCGTGTCCACCCCATACATGACTTCTCAGTGGCTGACCCCATTGCAAAAATTGTGAGGTTTCGAAACCAGACTTAGAAGTGGTAATATTAGTTTGAACCCTCTAATATCCACGTTCAGCGGATCAGCGCGAGTGCCTGCAGCTGATGAGCTGAATTTCATTGTAATCTTCGAATTTGAGCCATATAACTCTGGAATTAAACCTTGTAATATTTCAAGCTTTTGTGGTACAATCATTGAACTGGCATCGTATGAGACTCATATATTGGTAGAAATATTTTGACCTTAATATGCAATGGTTTTAGATTTTATTAACCATTCACGAATTTATTTTCCTTGTCGATCTCACAGCACATGATCTGTATAGCTAACTCAACTGCGATCTTCGACATTATTACACACAGTTGGTTTCTTCCATCGTGTGCCCTATGGAGCGCAGAATTAATTATCGCACTGGAGTGTCCATCATCACCCTTCTGTGTAACTTTGACCTCTTCACCCACGGGTAAACTTATGACCGAAGTCATTCCACACACTTTGTTTTTACAAAGCTTTTTGCCAATACAGGCACATGATTTGTCCCTCTTCTAGCCAACGCATGGCCAAACTAGCCGGACGAGAAGCTTGCGCGATAAATAGTGCGGTAGCGCGGGAACAGGCTCACCGATGATACATTTGGCGCCTCTTCGTGCCCACGCGTGCGGTGGGGTGTTGTCAAGCGTGCACTAGAATCCTCTGCTATGAACGCCGTGACAAGACATGACAATTACAGGCCAGCCGGCCCCCATTTATTACAGCGGCCATTTAACCCTTGTGTCTCTTCAGCCTCTCGATCGCGCCCCACCATTGCAAGAAGCACACCCACCACAAGAAATTCTTAGATGGTATCCTGCGCGGATCCAATGGTGCTCCGAGCGGCTGCCGACGACGAGCAGCAGTTCACCATGCGTGTCATGGTGGACACCCATAGAAGGTTTATGGAACTCTCGGTGGTGTACACCAATGACCCGGTCTAGGTGGAGCACTCCATCCACATCATGGAGCTGTTGCTTGCTGAGGAGAAGGACAAGGTGGTCGGGTTCGACCTCGAGTACACCCACGCTTGTGTCGGGTCTCAACCCAAGGTCGTCGTCGCCCAGATGTGCGTGCGCCAGCACGTCCTCGTCTACCACTACTGCCTGGCCACAAGGCCTTGCGAGCATTTCGCCGGGTTTGTCAACAACCCCCACTACATGTTCGCTACGGTGGACATCACCAACGATGTAAAGGCGCTTGAGAATTCGGGCATCGCCTGCCAGAATCTTGTCGACATCCACGGCCAATACAAGATCTATGGCAGCAAGGAGCATGAGAAGGACTCACTGGTTCATCTCGCGGAGGCCATCATCGACCCCTACTACAGAGACATGAAGGATTCGTGCAAAAAGGACAAGCATGCCTGGCACTCGTCCTGGATGGAGAAACTCGAGAAAGCTCACGTCGTGTACGCGGCCAAGGATGCGTACACGAGCTACGACATGTACAGGCGAATCATTGACATGAGGAAGTGCCTCCTTCCCCAAAATGGCAAGCGTCGTCGCAACAATAAGTAGATGATTAGATCCTCATTTCTCCTACTTTAGTATGCATGTAATTGCTTACTTTGGTGTGTGGAAATGTTATGTGTGTAGTTACTTGTGTAATTGTATGCTTAATTTGGTTATGCAGTGCTGTATTTTTAAGTATATATGTTGATGCTCTGTAGACAGAGCATAGATGTTGTGTGGACAAAGAAAATCACATCGCACATGGACTAAACAATGGAACCCATCGATGATGTTTTCATCAGTCAGTCACAATTGTATACCAGCAATCGCTTGCTCATAACACAAACGGCTTGTTAGCAGTAATCGTCTGTGTTGTTATCGGTCTTCGCACACGTTTCTGATTACAGAACTGTTTGCCTCGTATCACACACATCTTGTTAATTTGAACCATTTCTGTTCTGTTGTCTCAACGCAAAAAGTTCATCCGAGTGAACGCATGTCGTATATCGCACACACCTTGATCTGGTTGACCGTTTCTTTTGTGTTGCCTAATCACAAGCAGTTCATCCGAGTGAACTGTATGCTGTATATCACACACACCTTCATCTGGCAGCCCGTTTCTTTTGTTCCTCCTCATCGCAAACAGTTAATTGAACTGAACCATATGCCCTGCATCGCACATGCAACTAAAATCTGAATCATGTTTGATGCATCCTCCATCACAAACGGTTTGCACCTTTTTTGACGGTTATTTTACACCACCGTTTGCGATTATTACATCGCACACAGTTTCGTCTAAGGGTCTCTGATCATAGTGTCGCGTTAGCAGCATCCTCCAGTAGTGCATATAATGACACAATGCGAAGGTTTTCCATTTTTTGATTTTTTTGAAGTTTTTATGTCCGTTTCAAAATACGGTCAAAATGGCGGGCATGACCGTTCCTAGCTAGTGCATGAATTTTGAAAAAAATTGGTGTTTTTCTGATTAAATAAAACTTTTGTACCTAAAATTGATTTTTGGAAAAAATCATGAGCAAACTATGTGACGGCTGCAGTTCAAATTTGCCCCGCTTCTCGCTGAATTGACAAAAACCCATTTAAATGACCAAAAATAGGTAGAAAGATCAGAAATGCATGAAAACTGGTGATCATCCGTAAAATATGGTATAATTTAAGTGAAAATTTTAGTGGTGCCCTTTTGCAAAATATTTTTGATAGCTGCTTCACAAAATCCCCCTATTTTTAACACTTAGAATCTATTTTAAATCACATATGTTCTGAACAAATCAGGACTCTTCCCACGGATCACCCCACTCTAGCTAATCTGAGCTGTCCACACACAAAAGATCTAACGTCTGTCACTCACCTCTCTGCAACACGACCCAAACCCTAGTAGCCCGCGGCACACGCTCGACCCCCTTTGTCCTTGCACGCGCCGCCACCTCTTTGTCTTCCTCTCCCTGATCTAGATCGAAGACGGCGGCTCCTGCCGATGGGCTCCCACCGCATTGCTCTCCTGCCGATGGGCTCCCACCGCATCGGTCTCCCGCCGTCCACCCCACCACATCGTCTCCCACCATCCACCCACACCGGCCGTTTCACTCTCTCTCTCACCCAATCCAGACCCCGATCCACGGCGGCGCCGCCAACATCTCGGGCCCCTCCAATCCCACCCCTCCCTTCTGACCCCAAGGCAGTCGTCCAAGGCCTATGGCGGCAAGGGCGGCGCCTACTACGAGCAGAGTTCCACGGAGGTGCCCGCTTGTCGCCAGGAGGAGATCGAGGATGCCATGGCTACGTGCTAGACTACGGCCGCGTGCAGGAGTTTCTCCACGAGCACATCCCCCGCTACTTCAACTGCAGCATCGTCCTCCTCGACCACAACTACTGCGCCCATGTCTCCGGCTTCGGCACCTCCAAGGTCGACCACCACTACAGCAACGTCCTCCTCGACCACATCGACTGTCGGTGGACACGCAGCGGCCGCCGGGATAGCACAACCAACTCAGCAGCGAGGTGAGGTAGGTAATCAGTCATCCCTTCACCCCCGCTCTCTTCCTTCCAATCCTGCCAAGTAATTTGGATTCCGTTCTTGGTTCTGTTCCATGAACGGTCGGACTGATGGATGAATCAACCCACCCACGGTAGTAGAGTTTTATCATCATCCAAACGAGATGTGATGCGCCTGACCGCGTTCATGACATCTGATCCTACTCTTCTTGCCTCCCCATCATCCTAAGCTTTAGTTTTCCTCTACAGCAAAGTTAAACAACAACAGGTAGGGAGGCACTAACTGTTCATGCATCCGGCCTCCTCCTAGTGCTCTCTCTATTTCCCCACCCACATGCCACCAATCCAATCTTCTTCCTTTCTTGGTTTTTGTATAACCACAAAGTGTTGATCAACAAGCAATTATTCCTTCCCAATGTAAAGAAATATTTCTTTACGGAGGGAGTACTAGGTACAATCGCAAGACCAGTGCAGGCAACTCAATCTTAGTTTCCAAGCAAAAACAAAGCAACTTTCACCTTTGGCTTCTTGCAGCTGCAGCTACGTATTACTTGTGATTTGCTTGCGAATGTCAATGCTTGTTCTCTCATACTAATCATATTTGTCTACCATGTATTCGGATTAAATGATTGGTTCTCTCAAATTCGGGGTATGTGTCATGGATGCAGTCCTGCTGGTCTATGTTAAGCTGGGACAATCCATCCATTTATAGCTTTTTATATTTTATTACAGTGAAAATGGCAGCACTAGCCGTAGTAGCATTAGGCTTTAGGTTGCTTCTTAGTGGAGTTATCAATGGCTGACATGTTTTGATATACTCAATCCTGCAATTTCTCTTACCGATTTTCATCTTGACCCATTGTTTTGGTCAGTGATTTGTGTTACCCTCGCCGCTGCTCTGCTCTGTACATACACACCTAGGACTCTTATCTGTATTACCGATTTTCAGCTCGACCCACTGTTTTATTAAGTGGATGCCATGCAAACAACTAACTTTCTCTTGTCCATGTAGATGGAGTAGGTGGATGAGCAGTAGCAAATGAGCCTGATGGTGAAGAAGCACCTGATGACCAGAACTTGTTCAAGAGCTCTCTTGTCCTGCCAAAACAAGGTATTGATGTCACCCTTATAGAAAAATGTTCATATATGTTCCTGCATGATGCGTGTGTGCATGTTGGATGGTCACATTCTAGTGTAGTAGCTAGCTAGTAAGCTTGTTTTTCTACTGGATGATTGAATGTCATCTCAGTTTGTACCTCATGTAGCTCACCGCCTAAAATTGCCACTGTTTGGCTAGTGCTTCCCTTCTTGGTTGGCTAAACATATCAGTTTGTTTGATTTGGAGCATTAGACGCTCTCCATCTACGACCGAGACCCCATGCCTAAGTTGTTGATTGCCTAAATTTTATTCATTGTCTCCACAATATATTCAGTAGCATTTAGCATAAGCTGTTGATTGCCTAATTTGTAGGTAAAGATACCGTTGGCATATATTATCAGCATCATTTTTTCATAAACAAAACAAAAAATGTTGATTTAGGTCCAGATTGGTGTCTGCACAATTTAGCCATTCTGTTTCACGTGTCCCTAGTTTAGGTGTGTGTTCAAGCAAAAAAGGTGGGCATTGATGTTGTTATTGTGTCCCAGAGCCTCGAGTGAAGGGCAAGGATGCAATGCTTGCCGTTCTCATACTGCTCCAAAGAGTAACCGTGGCCTTCTCATGGACAGTATGATGGCTTGTGTAGGTAATTAGTATTATGTCCATGTTGTTGTTGGCTAGATGGTAATGGCTCATTATAATGCACACACACGAGTGTATCATGTAACAATTGGCAAAGTCACCAGAATATATACACATTAAATCTATTGTTCTATTTTATCATTGTGCTGCATATGTTTCTAACTCCACTATTTCTGTTTTTCTTTACCACCTTATCCAACATTGTAGATTCTTGTATTGATGCATGCCAAATATGAATATGATCTTGCATTAAGCTTTAGCTGGCTATTAATTATGTTGTGCTAGCTGCTGACTAACCATGGCCTGCGGCGGCTCGGTGTTTCTTTTGGGCGCAGGTGACTTCTACACGAAGTTGTACAACTAGGTGTTTCTTTAGGGTGTGTCCAGCACGTGTTCAAGTTCACTTGCGATGGGACTTTGCCTCGTAGATGTTTGTGGTAATATACATTTATGTATTCCAGATCATTTACATTAACAATGATATATTTCTATAATAGTGAAGAAATACCTTCTTGAGTTTTATATGAAACTGTACTGCTAATTGAGGGGCAACATCACTGGAGTTAGCCATTCTTGACTTTCATGAATTTGATATGAAAAAAATTTGATTCAGAAATCTTGATGCTTATTCATTTAACCTGATGGTCTTATATTGTTATGTGTTGCACGCGCCAAACGCGTCCAGAGTCTTCTTTCCTCCAGCAGCCACTGATCTACAACTAGACATTGAAGTTCCCTATAACTAAAATGGTAGGATGCACAAATTTATAAGTCAGGTTTGTTTAGTTTAGGTATTCTGGATGAAGCATGGCAAGTATATTTTATTAATCTCTAGTAATAATTTAGGATAATCTCAAGTACATTCATTCATGCGACATTTTTCAAGTATAAAACTAGCTTGTCTGCAACATAAAGCTGATTGTGGTGCTAAATGATGTTTGTTTTCCATCTTTTGGCTTCATTGATGAATGTTTGATTCTCATCTTCGTGCAGAGTTCAGTCCGAGCCAAGTTTACCTATACTCGGTCAGCTCGGGTAGCTCGCTAGCCCAGCCGTAGTTGTTTTTGCCCATTTGTGTTGTTGATTTAGTAGCATCCTCTGCCTTCTTTTACGTAGCAGTAGAGCACCACTCTTACTCTGCACTTCTCTCAAGATTCTGCTACAATTACAAATTTACAAAGCATTCATGCATGAGCAGTTCATGTGTTGGTTGTCCATGAGATCAGGAATAGTTTGAAGAAATGAGTCGTAAGGTCTTGCTGGAACTCATTGATGCAGCAGAACTCATTTGGATGCAATATCATGCTTGCTCTTTTGAAATCGATAATGATTCTCTGAATATTTGTTCTATTGCCATTGTGGATTAGCTTCTGCTCCTCAAATGTATTGACAAGTTGCATCCCTTGACTCCATAGATTAGTGGAATTATCATGAGTAGTATACAACCTCAGATGTCCGATTGTATACAAACTGCACCTCGAAATTGATATGTTCCAGGCTGTGTCTTTGATTGTTAATGTTTATTCACTAAAAACTCTTCTATCTGTGATAAGTGAAACTAGAAGAATTTGTCCCATGTAAAATTCTGTAATCCCTATTAGGTGAAACTTGAGCATTACAAAGTTTCATTTCTAAGTTCAGTTTGTGGGTAAGCCATCCTCCTCCTGTTTCTGGATTTATCGTGCATACACAACACTTCATGAAAATAAACTACATGCGATATACTCAAATAACACTAGGGTCTGGGACTATTTTATGGTGTTGTGGATATACTTTGTGATTTACATTTACTGGCACTCTGGTGTCATATTATGGTCTAATATATTTGTTTTGATTCTTTCTCTGTTGCCAAGAAAGTGGTGAGGAGATGTTGATGATGCCTACTTTCTTGGCTGCTATAGTGATGCATGCACCGTTGAAGCAAGCACACATGCAAGGCTGGCCCCATGTATCTTCCTTGGCTACGAACCTCATCTACAGGTACAACAAATGCCCCACCTCTCTGTCGTTTTGCTCCTCTTCTCCTTGCATCCGAGAAAATTGGTGCTTAATATGCTATCGATTTATAGTGTCTGTTCGTTAACACCAAGTCTAAACTGTTGCTTTGATTTTTCCTGTTACTTAGGGTAGCAGTATGACTAGGACAAGCTACAAGCTCCCAGTGCGTCTAATCCAGGGTGTGCTAGGGCCAACCTGTTACGGAAGATGACCATGCTCACGAGCCCCTCTGGATCAAAATAGGTATTCATTTCTGCCTCTTTTTGGATTCACTCATATTTTGCCTCGTGAATTGATGGATTTGTCCTATGGTACTGTAATTGTAAAGTCTGGTCCTCATTTACTTTCTGTAATTGATTGCCTCTGTCTAAATTTCAAATGCATGCTAGCTAAGGCTTTATCAAGCCCTTGGTGTTGATTGAGCGTTTGCTCCTATAATGTTCATGAAGTCCATTGTTATATACCTCTCATTGTAGGATGGCAACTTGTGGCAGCTGGAGCATGTCCCGTAAGAGAGAGCAATGAAATCCATCACTACAAAAAAAGACACATCCGTGACATTTTGGGCCAAATGAAATTTTTTTCTGTCATACTTATGACACTTCTATGACGATAATTGTGACAAAACCCGGTATCATCATAGTTGTGGTGGGCTCCTACTTCTATGACAAAAAATCATGACAGAAAATGGGCTTTTCGTCTGGCGAGGCGGTGAGACGCAATGCATCACATTCTTTGGGCCGTCCATGACGGAAAAACCGTGGTAGAAGCGAGGGCGAGGAAAATTTCGGGAGTTCTTGTTACGGTGGGTGGTCGGGGCCGAAGCGATGTGCTTTCTCTCACGTGACGTCTGCTGCGGTGTGCGAGGCGTTATCAGAATCGAACCCGAGCGAGGCGTCGCTTAATCGAACTCCGAGCGATCGTGACCGCAGTTACTGCATCAAACCGAAAGCGATCGGCGATTCTTCGCCATCACGCTAATCGATGCCGATCGATGCCGCCTCTGGATGAACAAAGGAGCGCAGGGGGGTTTGGATGAACAAAGTGAGCATTGCGGGGGGTGGATGAACAGTGAGTGGTGGGAGTGGATGAATCGGACCCAGGCGTTGCCTCTGGGTGAACAGGACCCCGATCGATCGAGCCGGTTGGGGCTGGATGAACAGGACCCCGTGGAGGGCTGGATGAACAGGACGACACCGTGGAGGGCTGGATGAGCGATGAAGCGGTGGAGGGGTGGATGAACAAGAGCCCGTGGAGGGGTGATTGAACAGGAGCCCGTGGAGAGGGGTGGTTGAACAAGATGGTGGAGAAGGCGATGGGCGGCTCGATGAACAGGAGCCCGTGGATGAACAGTCGCAGGTGGAGGCTGGAGGAGGTCGACGGTGGATGAACGGTAGCCCGTGGAGGCTGGAGGAGGTCGACGGTGGAGATGAACAATATCCTGTGGAGTCCTGTTTTGCGGTACTCCACACCCCTCCCGATGAACAGGACCCCCGTTTCGACCATAGCGCTCCAACACAAGTCCGTTTTGTCCGTTTTGCGGTACGGCACACCCCTCCCGATCAACAGGACCCTCGTTTCGACCGTAGGGAGGTCCGCTTCTCTGCTTTTGTACGCTGCACCCCTCCGATCAACAGGATCCCGTTTCGAACATGGCCGGTCGAACACAAGGCCGTTTCCTCCGTTCTGCGGTACGCCAGGCCTCGTTTCCATCGCCTGTTCCATCCAAGTCGGTTGGCTCCCACGCGTTCCGTTGCCTCCTGATGAACACGACGCATTTCGTTGCCTCCCCATGAACACGACGCATTCCGTTGGCACCCCATGAACACGACGACGACACTGTTTCTCCGTTCCGACCTAGCCATGTACACGAGCCCTGGCCGTACGTATGCGCGAGTAGGCGTTCAAGACCCCGCCCGTATGTACGTACGTGGCCATATTTTCTTTCTTGCACCCTAGTCGTTGTAAGTACGTGTACATGCTACGTGCGCGCCTCTACATCCACAAGTATGTACGTACACGTTCGCGACCAGAATGACAACGCTATGTACGCTTTGACCAGGTGGGTCCCGACTGTCAGGCACTTCCTTGTGTGCGAAGATGTAGATGGTGGGTCCTAGCAGTCAGGGGGCGAAACATTTTTTTGCGAAATACGGTGTCCCATCCGGTGGGTCCCCGCTGTCAGGTGGAGGAATAATTATTTTGCGCGTAATAAGGAGGCACTTCCTTGCGGCTGCCGTGGACCCAGTTGTCAGCCTCTCCACGTACAATACTCTTCCGATGGAAGTCGGTCGTTGACCACATTGATCACGCTGCGCCGAGAGCACCACGGCGGTGGACGATGGCGAGGCCTAGGAAGGGGACGACACAGAGCCGGGGATGACGCAGTGGTGGATGCCCACGCGAAGAGGAGTACGAGGGTTCAATGGTTCGGCTGTGGTGTGAGGCTGCCGTCGCCGCAGAATAACAGGGGTGTGGGTGAGTAGAGGGATGGTGTTGGTGTCAAAACCAGCGGATCTCGGGTAGGAGGTCCCGAACTGTGCGTCTAGGCGGATGGTAACAGGAGACAAGGGACACGATGTTTTTACTCAGAATCGGGCCCTCTCGATGGAGGTAAAACCCTACTCCTACTTGATTAATATTGATGATATGGGTAGTACAAGAGTAGATCTACCACGAGATGAGAGAGGCTAAACCCTAGAAGCTAGCATATGGTATGATTGTTGTTCGTCCTACGGATTAAAACCCTTCGGTTTATATAGACACCGAATAGGGTTAGGATTACACAGAGTCGGTTACAATGGTAGGAGTTCTAAATATCCAGATCGCCAAGCTTGCCTTCCACGCCAAGGAAAGTCCCATCCGGACACGGGACGAAGTCTTCAATCTTGTATCTTCATAGTCCAGAGTCCGCCAACGTTGATAGTTTGGCTATCCGGACACCCCTAATCCGGGACTCCTCAAGAGCCCCGAACCGGGCTTCAATGACGATGAGTCCCACAGAGATTGTCTTCGGCATTGCGAGTCGGGTTCTTCTCCAAATTCCATATACTTGTCGAATAGTGTCCGGCTTCTGATAAATGCTGCACCCCTTGGCTTCTACGCCCAATAATGGCCATCTTCCACGTGTAGAATGAATGTGAAAAGTCAGGGTATCTTTACATTTACCCCCGTTGCTGTGCAAATAAGCCGTCTATAAAAGAGACGGGGATCCAGATCCGGATCGCACCATCCTCCCCTCGCGCTCCCAGCCCACAGCCCGGAGATTGGGGGAGATGCTCAGTCCCGCACAGCGAATTGGTGGTGCTCCAAACCAAGGGATTCCTTCCCCCGACCTTCCTGGTTCCGGTGCGTTCCGGACTCGCCACTTATAAGGGCGGAAGCGAGCGGAGAGCGCCCCGATCCCTCTAAGGGAGAGCGGGTATGCTTCGCCTCTTACTTAATGAGAGGACTCGGATTTCCAATCCATCCGCTTTCTCCGGGGCTTCGGAGTTCTACGGCCTCCACCGCACAACCTTACGCGCCTCCATCTTCCATATAGCGGGCTTTGTGGCCCTTTGCGAAGCTGTTTACGGGCGTTGAAGCCCATTTCGCTCTGTGGAAGAGATTGTTACGCCTTGTGCCTCGCTCTCACGAGGGGTCAATATATCAAGTCGGCGGAGCCAATTATGGCGCATCGCCGGACCGGATACCTATCCGGAACCCCAAAGAAGGCGTCCCAAGACCCGACCCTCGGAATGGTTTTACATGGAGGACGCCCCATTGCCGGATCTGTTCGGATCGGCCTTCCAGAGTTTAGCAACGCCTCCGAAGAAGCGCCTAAGCCGGGCGCCCGCAGAGCCCCCAGAGGAAAATGACCGGATGTCCTTTACTTGATGAGCTGAATAAGATTGTCGGTTTCATGCCGGATTGACCATGATTGGAGTCATGGCAATCTGCATTATGAGGGGAGTTCACCGCCCAATATAGGGGCCACCCCATGTGGGATTTCAACGGGAGGATGATGCCACCCGCCATGGCCGCAAAGGGCTGTGGATTGGTCACCGAAATGGTGAAGACCTTGTCCGCCATGTACAAAGGGGAAGAGGAGGATTTTCTCCGCCAATCCATCGAGCGGGTTTTCTTGAATAATCCTCGAAGTTGGGTAAGCGAATATCTTTGTGGCCCGTCCGATCCATGTTCCCGTGGTTAAATATCTCATTTCATGGTTTACGCAGACAGAACTCCGTCGGGCCATGGAGAAGATACACAGCCCTACCAAGACAACCAGAGGATCCGAACGGTCCTCGATCCGGCCTCCAAAGAGGACTCGGATATAAAGGTGGAGCTGATCGACGGGTGTTCTATCAACTTAGCATCGATAATGCTTTGGTTGTCATTACTACCGACTACCTCGGACTATTTCCGCCTCCTGTAACCGTGATCAAGTCCGGATACCATGACCCACCCGTGCTTTTACTTCTAATAACCGCCAGATTTGATGGTGTTTCGCAGGGGGTGCCTTCAGAACGGGAAGCCGAGCCTGCCATGGCCGTCCAACAAGGGGCAGCTCGGCCCAGCAGGCGGAAAAGAAGTGTGGTACGACTCGAGACGTCGCCGCAACGGTATGATGTGCCATCGTGTTCTAAGGAGAGGTTCCTGGGAGGCACACTGACGCTCGTGGTTTTTTCAGGAAAAAGAGCGCTCGCCGGACTGAGTCCGGAGAAGTTGCCAATCGGACCTCCGCCAGCCAGGCTCAAAAGCCGAGTCCTAAGGGGGTACAAACACGAGGCGTCGTCGGATGCTCCTCCAACGGAGGATGCCGGCTGCATCGTCCGCCACCAAGTCGGAGGTGGAGAGCGCCATGAATCATAGGCGCCACGGATCGTTTCTACGTGACGCATGTTTCTCCCAAGAGGCGTTGGACGCCTTTAATTCGGAGAAGCGCACCTCCGTGCCGCCCAAGATGGCCTAGCTGAGCTAATGAGCAAAGTATGTGAAAGACATATGGGTAAGGAATTTTGACAGTTATATACGCCAGTAGCCCCCGAGACTTAAAGTAGTTAGGATAACTGATTTAAGGATCATTTGGAATGCAGGTTCTTACCGAAAAGAATACCCGTTTGTCTCTGGAGCTTAAAGAGTGCAAGGCCCAACTTGAGGCCACATCAGCGCGACCGGGAAGCCATGAAGACTCCCTTCAAGTAGTTTCGCAAGAACTGACGCAGCGTAATCGACATTAATAAAGTGTAGATAGCGCCGGATGGATCCGGCAAGCAACAGCCTCTGCGCCAACTAAAGGTCGTCGAGAGCGTGCTTACGAGGGTGCGGCAGAGAAAAATAACCTCCAAGATGCCAACACCCAACCGGGTGAGGAACTAAAGGATGTTCGTGCCCGGTTGTGCGACCAGAAGGAGAATCGACGGCTTCGTCGCGGCATTTTCAAGAAGTGCTTAAACGAACTTTGAAAGAGTTCGGCGTGGAAGGCGACTAACATAAACATGTATGTAGGTTTGCTCACTGTGTCGCCCCGAGGAGGAGATGCCTAGTTCTTCGGGTGATCTTCTTCCCGAATCGGCTACCGCATTTAACGAAGTTCGGCAGGTGATGAAAGGCGTCGCCTGTGCCTTGTGGCCATCTATCTCCCTACCCGAACGCAGTGGGAGCCGGGCAGAGCGGCTTCAAGGAGCACGGGCGGCGCTTCCGACTATGGAAGATATCGGCTGCCGTCAAGGCGCCAGGAGGCACAGGCCATGGTAAAGACGCGGTACACGAAGACTGACCCAAACCACATGGCCGAGGTCGGACCTGTGGGGCCTGATGGGAAGGAGATCCCTGTAAGCTTAGTGTACAGCCAAGTAGAATTGGCTGCCAAGTATTCCCAGCAAGTTTGTAAATTAGACAACCTATTAGATGGCATTGAGGAGGAATACAATCAGTCGAGTTGACTATGTAATTTAATATGACATGAAAAATGTCTTCTAGCCGGATTGTAGATCGTTTGTCATAGCGGACCTTTTCGCCGACCTCGGGACCCAATAGTCCGGAGTGTGTCCGAATACCCTCGCGGTTATGTAAGAACCGGGCATGCATGGAGATAAGGCGAGGGGTCATTATTGATGTATCGGACAAGTGCCCAACTAGTTATGTTATATTACATGGATAGTAAGAAACATCTTCCGTGGAGAATAGTTCCGTTAAGGGTTCCTTTTCTCGGGAGGCATGCCCTAAAGTGCATGTCCAAACTACTAAGAAAGGTAAAATCATCACGGGGCAGGATGGATAAATAGTTTAAAAATCATCTTTCAGTTCACCGACCGAATATTCCACGAAGAACGCTAGCTTTCGGCTTCACCTACCGAGGTACACATCCGGTTGACTGGGCAAGAATAATCGCAGAGGTGCTCCCTTTACCGCCTAGCCGAACAATCGGGAACGAGGGGTAAGCACAGAGCCAGCAACCCAGCTTGGCCAAAACTTAAGTCATATCAATGCATATAATGGTGAGTAAAAGGTACATGCGGAAGTTTGACACATGTGTTGGGCATAAAGCTCAGATAAATAAGCTTCATAAAGAAGCCCTGTGTATAATGAGCGCTGGTGGCGCGTCAAGTATGTGCAAACAAAGCTAAGCGAGCCTCTAAAGGCTTCAAGAAGAAGGAGGAGGAAGGAGACAAATAAAAGACCGCTAAAGTATAAATTTGGGACGGAGGAAGGAGACGAACCCAGAGTCCGGCGCTAGGCGTAGAATCTTCGTAGACGGGCTGCGTTCCATGGGTTTGGCTCGAGTCGGTTATCCGATGCGTTTCGCAGAAGGTATGCCCCGCCGGTCAGGACCTGGTTGATGATGAAGGGACCTTCCCATTTGGGCTTGAGTTTGTTCTTTTTCTTGTCCGGCAGGCGTAGAACTAGTTCGCCAATGTTGTAAGCTTTGGCCCGTACTTCTCTGCTTTGATATCTTCGAGCCTCGCTTTGTTGATAAAATGCGAACGAAGCTTTTGCCACGTCGCGCTCCTCCTCCAAGGCGCCTAGACTGTCTCCGCGATCGAAGTTCGCTTCTCTTTCTTCATACATGCGCATGCGAGGTGAGTCATGAATTATGTCACAGGCAAGATCGCCTCTGCGCTGTACACCATAAAAAATGGTGTGAATCCGGTAGTGCGATTCGGCGTGGTCCGCAGCCCCCAGAGTACGGAGTCGAGCTCCTCTACCCAGTGCGTGTTAGATTCCTTACGGGACCGCACTAGTCTGGGTTTAATGCCGCTCATGTTTAGACCGTTTGCCCGCTCGACTTGACAATTAGTTTGACGGTGATAGACTGAGGCGTAATCGAGCTTGATGCCCATGTTTTTGCACCATAGTTTGACCTCATCGGCTGTGAAGTTGGTGCCGTTATCAGTGATGATAATGTGGGGGACGCCATAACGGTGAACTACCCCTGATATGAAGTCTATCACCGGTCCGGATTCGGCCGTTTTAACAGGCTTGGCCTCTATCCATTTGGTGAATTTATCCACCATGACCAATAGGTATTTTTGCTTGTGGGTTCCTCCCTTAAGGGGTCCAACCATGTCAAGCCCCCTGCACCGCGAATGGCTGTGTGATGGGTATAGTTTTGAGGGCGGTGGGTGGCATGTGGCTTTGGTTAGCAAAAGTCGGCAACCGACGCATCGTTGGACCAAATCTCGAGCATCTACCCGGGTCGCCGGCCAATAAAATCATGTACGGAAGGCCTTGTTTACAAGGGCCCGGGCTGCGTGGTGCCCACCCAGTCCGGCATGAATTTCTACCAGGAGGTTTCGCCCTTCCTCTTCGGAGATACACCTTTGAAGGACTCCTGTTGTGCTCTTCTTATAGAGCTCTCCCTCATGGACTTTATAGACTTTGGATCGCTGTACTATGCAGCGAGCCTCGTTTTGGTCTTCTGGGAGTTCCTGCCTAGTTAGGTCGGCTCGGAAGGGCTCCGGCCCACGGGCAATGACCGCCATTATTTCGTATGAGGGTGTTATCTCGCTGGCGAGCCTCCGATTGTGTCGAGAGTGTTCGGTGTCGCAAAGGCGGTTGGGTCTGGATTGATATTTCCGCACTCTTCCCATAGTACGGATGGCTTGAACAGCCGTTCCAGGAAGATGTTGGGCGGACGACATCGCTTTTGCGCCGATGCGTGCTAACACGTCCGCCACCTGGTTGTTATCCGGGCTATATGATGAAATTCGAGCCCTTGAACTGCGGCCGACATTTTTAGGACCGCGTTGCGGTACGCTGCCATTTTCGGATCTTTGGCGTCAAAGTCTCCGTTTATTTGAGATATCGCGATGTTTGAATCCCCGCGCACCTCTAGGCGTTTAATGCCCTGGAGACTGCCATCTGGAGGCTGCAGAAGGGCCTCGTATTCGGCTGTGTTGTTGGAGTCCGTGTACATTATCTGAAGGATGTATTGGACTGTGTCCCCGGTTGGGGACGTCAGGACGACGCCAAATTTCAGTGCCGACCAAAATTTTGGAGCCGTCGAAGTGCATGATCCAATTGGAATATGCGTCGTACTCTTTAGGGAGTTCGGCGGTCCATTCGCAACGAAATCGGCCAGCACTTGTGACTTAATAGCTCGTCGTGGCTTATAGGTTATGTCGAATGGGAGGAGCTCGATGGCCCATTTGGCAATTCGGCCCGTCGCGTCGCGGTTGTTTATAATGTCGTTAAGAGGTACTTTGGAGGCTACTATGATTGAACACTCTTGAAAGTAGTGTCGCAGCTTCCGGGATGCCATGAACACCGCGTATGCTATCTTTCGATAATGTGGGTACCTGGACTTGCATGGAGTTAGGACAGTGGACACATAGTAAACTGGTTTTTGAAGAGGGAACTGTGGTCCGTCTGCTTCTCGCTCGACGACGAGCACCGCGCTAACAACTTGATGTGTTGCGGCGATATATAATAGCATTGGTTCACCCATGTTGGGCGCCAGACCGGATTTGTTGCCAATATGGCTTTTATTTCTTTGAGTCCGGCCAGGACGGCATCCGTCCCACTCGAAGTGTTCGGCGTCGGAGGAGGCGGTAAAGGGTAACGCCTTTTCTCCCCAACGGGAAATAAAGCGGCTTAGAGCCGCTACGCATCCAGTTAATTTTTGTATTTGTTTGAGGTCTTTTGGAATATCCGGTTGTGACAGAGCTCGGATCTTGGCTGGGTTTGCTTCAATTCCTCTACCAGACACAATGAAGCCCAAGAGCTTTCCTACCGGAACAATCAAGACGCATTTTTCCGGATTGAGCTTAATGTCATATTTTCGGAGATTGTCGAATGTGAGTCTCAAGTCGCCTACTAGAGTTTCGACATGCTTGGATTTAACGACCACGTCATCTACATATGCCTCCACCGCTTTTGTCGATCCGGTTTGCCGGACATGTACGAATCATATACCGATATGTTGCGCCGGCGTTTTTGAGCCCAAAGGGCATTGTGTTGAAGCGGAATGGGCCGTATGGAGTGATGAATGCCGTTGTGGCTTGGTCTGGCTCCGCCATCTTAATTTGGTCGTAGCCGGAGTATGCGTCGAGGAAGCACAATGAATCGTGTCCTCGGGCGCCAATAATTTGATCAATGCGAGGGAGGAAGGGATCCTTTGGGCAAGCCTTATTAAGGTCTTTGAAATCAACACATAGGCGCCAGGATTTGTCCTTCTTTGGTACCATCACCAGATTTGCTAGCCAGTCCGGATGTTTTATATCTCCGATGAATCCGGCTTCCGGAAGTTTGGCTAGCTCCTCTCCATGGCCTGCCTCTTGGGTTCGAAAACGCCAAGAGCACCTTGCTTGATCGGCTTAAATCCTTTTAGGATATTTAGGCTGTGCTCGTCACCGATGTGGGATTCTGGCATGTCCGAAGGGTGCCAGCAAAATGTCCCGCTTTTCTCATAGAAATTCTTGTAGTGCTGGCGTCTACATCGGGGTTTAATTGTGCCCCAATGGAAGCCGCTTTTGCGGTGGTCCGCTGGGTGGACTTGGAAGTTGACTATTTCATTCGCTGGTTTAAAAGAGGTGGACTTGGATCTTTTATCAAGTATCACATCGTCCCTATTCACCGTGGAGCACATCGCAGTGAGTTCCTCGGCCGCTAGGGCTTCGGATAGTGCCTCGAGGGCTAGTGTGGCTGTCTTGTTTTCGGCGCGGAGTGCTATGTTCGGATCACTAGCGAGAGTGATGATTCTGTTAGGTCCGGGCATTTTAAGCTTCATGTACCCATAATGGGGTATAGCTTGAAAAATTGTGAATGCCTCTCGCCCTAATAGAGCGTGATATCCGTTGCTGAACGGGGCCACTTGAAATGTGACCTCCTCGGACTGTAATTGTCCGGTGAGCCGAACACTACGTCCAATGTGATTTTTCCTGCAAAGCATGCTTCCGGCTAGGGATTATTCCTCTGAAGGTTGTGCTTCTTCGCTCAATGCGGCTCCAGTCTATTTCCATTTTTCGGAGGGTTTCCTCATAGATGAGGTTTAACTACCGCCGCCATCCATGAGTACCTTAGTAAGGCGTAAAGCCGTCCACTATCTGACCGAGGACAAATGCGGCCGGTGCTCGGGCTGTTCGAATTTGGGTTCATCAACGGCATTAAAGGTAATAGCCGTGTCACTCCATGGATGTATTGTTGCTACTTGGTAGACTTCGCAAGGTTATGGAGTGTTCGCTTCGCATGTTATTTGATGCAAAAGTCTCAAGACTGTTGATACCGCATCGGGTACTTGTTGGGCTGGGATTACGAAGCTAGAAGCTCTTCGCCACTTTTGGCCACTCGCCGTAGTATCCAACATGCTCAAGGCTATGAGTTGGAGTGGCGCCCTCTGTATATGAATTTTGCAGGTCCGTTGAGCCATCCCTCCAAAGACGGTTCCATGCCCTTTAGGGGTTTTTGTTTTTGGTATCTAACCTGTGGTAGGTGATGATGCACCCTTTTATTTCGGACTAGGGCTGTGTTCGGGGCCGGATTATCCCAAAATTTACTTTCGGTTTTCCAAGCACTCTCCAACGCACAATACTTTTGTACTATGGTCACCAAGTCAGCAAAGCATGTAATTTCACGATGACTTATGGTGTTTAGGATTCCTTCGTCCGTGCAATTATTGCAGAAGGGTGAGATTGCGTCCTCCTCTCGGCAGTCCTTTATCCTGTCCATAACCGGGAGGAATCGCCCAAGAATGATGTCTTGCTTCCATGGGCTCTTGCCGAATTCGGGATAGATCGCTAATGTTTGGTGGGCGGTGGAACTAGATCCTAACCCGTCCAATCTAAGACTCAGGGCCGAGAAGTTTCGAACTTGGAAGTTTGGGTTTTGGATGTTATCCAATGAATCCAACCCGCCGCCGACTTTAAGTTCAGGATTTGATCGACATCCGCCCCTCCACGGGAATCCGGCATGGAGGGTCGGGAATCCGGACGTAGCTAGTCCTTAAGATAGAAGAAGAGTCGCCAGATTGTTCCTCTACCACAAGAACATGGTGGGTAGCCTGGGGAGAGTTAATCTCTCTCAGATCGGTTTTAGGCCCGATCTGATCATAGTCAGTGGCGACTCCCAGGGCGGCGATGCGATCCAAGAGCTCTTTCACGGAGGAGAGCACGATCGGATCTAGCTGCTCGGCAAGTTCCGAGTTAACACGAAGATTGATTTCGATGACCCGAGAAGTCATCATCGGCGCGGCGGCCGAACTGGTGGTCATAAGGAAACCACCTAGCTGAAGAGTCTGGCCGGCGGCCAAGGCTCCTTTGGCGATAATGTCGTCTTTAAAGACGGGATTAGGCATCCTTCCTGACGGTGATGGCACAGAGGAACTCTCAATGAAAGCACCAATGTCGGTGTCAAAACCGGCGGATCTCGGGTAGGGGGTCCCGAACTGTGCATCTAGGCGGATGGTAACAGGAGACAAGGGACACGATGTTTTACCTGTGTTCGGGCCCTCTCGATGGAGGTAAAACCCTACTCCTGCTTGATTAATATTGATGATATGGGTAGTACAAGAGTAGATCTACCACGAGATCAGAGAGGCTAAACCCTAGAAGCTAGCCTATGGTATGATTGTTGTTCGTCCTACGGACTAAAACCCTTCGGTTTAAATAGACACCGAATAGGGTTAGGATTACACAGAGTCGGTTACAATGGTAGGATATCTACATATCCGTATCACTAAGCTTGCCTTCCACGCCAAGGAAAGTCCCATCCGGACACGGGACGAAGTCTTCAATCTTGTATCTTCATAGTCCAGGAGTCCGGCCAACGGTGATAGTTCGGCTATCCGGACACCCCCTAATCCGGACTCCCTCAGATGGCCTGGCCAGCAGTGGGAGTAGTAGGGGGTGGTGAGGCCTCCGCGGCATCACAGCCGGCCACGGGAGGCAGGAGCATGTGGCACGACCGGTGCTGCTTTGGGCGGATGGAGCACGAAGACCAGAGGTTGAAGAAGCACTACGGCCGTTGGATGGACATAGTACGGTTACTGGAGCTAGAATCATTCATATTGACTAAGTTCACAAAGCCCTCCGTCCCCGTCAACCTAGTAGGCCCACAAGTCAGTCTCCCACCAAGGTGAGTCCCAGCTAGCAGGGGGAGTATTCATTTTTTTTATGCGTAATAAGGAGGCATTGCCGGTGGGTCCGAGTTGACAGCGGGGGGAACATTTTTTTCATGAAATACAGAGGCCCTTCCGGTGGGTTCCAGCTATCAGGTGGAGGAATCATTATTTTGCGCATAATAAGGAGGCATTTCCCTGTGTTGGCCCCTACTGTCAGCCTCTTCCGATGGCTGTTGTTTGTTGACCATGTTGACCTCGCCGCACCGAGAGCACAAACGCGGTGGACGAGGGCGAGGCCTAGGAAGAGAACCACCCGGAGCCAGCGAAGCCACCGCAGCGGAAGCCCACACTGAGGGGAGTACGAGCGCTGACTGGTCGGCTGCGGGGTGAGGCTGACGTCACCGGAAAATAATAGGATGTGTGGGTGGTTAGAGGGATGATTCGGCGGCAAAGACAGCCAACACGGGAGGAGGGAGCAGGCAGTCACCGGCGCTGGTTTGGGCGGCAGGAGCGGAAGATCAGAGATTGAAGAAGCACGGCGGCCGTTGGGTGGACATCCAACACCATCCTTTGTGTGTTGATTAAGTTGACAAAGCCTCATGCAGCGTAAAAAAAAAAATTAGGACAGCGTCATCGTCAACCTAGTAGGCCCAGAAGTCAGCCTCCCAATCTTTGGAAAACAGCATACAACCCATTAGCCATTATTTTCAATAATTTACAACCAATTTGCTAATTCTTAAGGATATTTGAAGCCCATATTCTTTTTATTAGCACTACAGACCATATATTCTGGGCACTGCTAAAAAATTCAACGAAATTTTGCATATTTCGATGGGGTCCGAACTCTTTTAATCATGAAATTTCGAGTCACGTTAAAAATAATTTTCAAAAAATTATATCAAAATAAAATACAAAAAACAATTCTCCGCAAAAAAAGAATGAAATTTAGAATCTTAACTAGCAATATGCCCGTTCGTTGCACGGAACATGAAGATGCATTTGTATGAGTAGTTTATCTTGTGGGAGAAAAGATGATATTTTAATGTAATTGCCAGTTGGCTTTGGTTTTTATCTATAATATCTATACTACTATACTATATAGTGTACGAGTTTCGAATAGGAGCGGAAAATCAATCCTAACCATTTATGTCCTAGATCCAACAGCTGAAAATAGTGGGATTCGCAGTGAACAGTGCATGGTTGTTGCATCCATCATGTTCTAGAATGAACCGCCTGATACTTCTGAAGAGATGTGGCCCAAATTAATTCCTCTTTGGGCCAGACATGTTGTAGCTTGAGGTTGGCAACGAGTTGAGCCTAAAAACTGGTTTTGAGGGAGAAACATAAAGTAAAGTTAAATTCATTTTTAATTATTTTCTTTATTAACTTTTTTTGCAGGATTCTTTATTAAAAAATTGTGGGGATTGCATATATTAATTCATACATTCTTTATAATAAATTTATTTCAGCATCTATAAATCAAGAATTTTTTTCTTTGAATCAATCAGTAAGTCTATGTTTTCCCTACCAAAACTCGCCCCATAAAGTTAAAACGTGCATTGCACGTGCATATATACTAGTACTATAGTGTACGAGTTTTGAATAGGAGAAGACAATCAATCCTAACCATTTATGTCCTAGATCCAACTGCTGAAAATGGTGGGACTCACAGTGAACAGTGCATGGTTGTTGCATCCATCATGTTCTAGAATGAACCGCCTGATACTTCTCAAGATATGTGGCCCAAACTGATTCCTCTTTGGGCTAGACATGTTGTAGCTTGAGGTTGGCGACGAGTTGAGCCTAAAAATGGTTTTGAGGGAGAAACATAAAGTAAAGTTAAATTCATTTTTAATTCTTTTCTTGATTAACATTTTTTGCAGGATTCTTTATTAACAAATTGTGGGGATTGCATATATTAATTCGTACTTTCTTTATAATAAATTTATTTCAGCATCTATAAATCAAGAATTTTTTGCTTTGAATCAATTAGTAAGTCTATGTTTTTCCCTACCAAAACTCACCCCATAATGTTAAAACGTGCATTGCACGTGCATACATACTAGTAAGAGTAGAGAGTAGAGAAATCCTGAAAAAAATGATATTTTAATGTAATTGCCGGTTGGCTTTGGTTTAAAAATTTACAGCCCATTTCTTACAACTTATAGCCCATTTTTCAGGGGAAGCTCATTTCTTACAACTTACATCCCTCCTCGTCTTGAAAGATTTGGAGCCCAACAGGGCCGAGAAAAGCAAGTAGGCCTCAGTTTTGGTATTTTCCAAAAAAAGAACTGGGCTAGCGAATTTGAGAAAGAAAAAATATATCAACTGGGCACGTCATGTGCTTAATAAAAGCGTAAGCTTGGGCTAGACAGTAACAGCCCTCATACAACAAGGCAGCTTGAGCTCCATCTCTCAAACTAAAACAAGCGAGCGAAATGCCGAGTCCCCGTGTTATCCGCTCGTTGTGTAATTTTCTCGTTTATTGACTACATTGACAATGGCGTGGGACCTACTCCCTCCGTTCCTAAATATTTGTCTTTCTAGAGGTTTCAACAAGTGACTATATACGGAGCAAGATGAGTGAATCTACACTCTCAAATATGTCTGTATACATCCGTATGTGTAGTCAATTTGAAATCTCTAAAAAGACAAATATTTAGGAACGGAGGGAGTAGTTGTCAAACAATTAGGAGGAAGTATTTTTTTGGCTTGTAATAACGAGGCACCTGCTTGCAAAATGCAATGACCCTGGTGGGTCCCTACTGTCAGCCTCTACACGTACAGTCATCTCCTGATTCCTCTTGGTTGTTGACCATGTTGACAACGCCAGACGGTGGCGGGCACAGCGAGTGAACCAAGGCGGAGAACGACAATGCTACGTCTCGAGCTTGTGTTGGATTTCCCCGAAGAGGAGAGGATGATGCAGCACAGTATCGTAAGTATTTCCCTCAGTTTTTGAGAACCAAGGTATCAATCCAGTAGGAGACCACGCACAAGTACCTCATAGCTGCACAAAACGATAGCTACTCGCAACCAACGCTTAGGGGTTGTCAATCCCTTCACGGTCACTTACGAGGGTGAGATCTGATAGAGATAATATTTTTGGTATTTTTGGTATAAAGATGCAAAGTAAAAAGTAAAAAGCAACGCAAGTAAATAAAGTGATGGAGATTGATATGATGAGAATAGACCCGGGGCCATACGTTTCACTAGTGGCTTCTCTCAAGAGCATAAGTATTCTACTTGGGTGAACAAATTACTATTAAGCAATTGATGTAATTGAGCATAGTTATGAGGTTATCCAGCAATGATCATGTATATAGGCATCACGTCTGTGACAAGTAGATCAAACGATTCTGCATCTACTACTATTACTCCACTCATCGACCGCTATCCAGCATGCATCTAGAGTATTAAGTTAAAAACAGAGTAACGCCTTAAGCAAGATGACATGATGTAGAGGAATAAATTCCTGCAATATGATAAATACCCCATCTTGTTATCCTCGATGGCAACAATACAATACGTGCCTTGCAACCCTTTCACACCGGGTAAGGTCACCGCAAGATTGAACCCAAAGCTAAGCACTTCTCCCATTGCAAGAACTACCAATCTAGTTGGCCAAACCAAAAGGATAATTCGAAGAGACTTGCAAAGATAACTTAATCATACATAAAACAATTCAGAGAAGAATCAAATATTTTCCATAGATAAGTTGGATCATAAACCCACAATTCATCGATCTCAACAAACACACCGCAAAAAGAAGATTACATCGAATAGATCTCCACGAGAGAGGGGGAGAACATTGTATTGAGATCCAAAAAGAGAGAAGAAGCCATCTAGCAACTAACTATGGAACCGAAGGTCTAAAGTAAACTACTCACACTTCATCGGAGGGGCTATGGTGATGATGTAGAAGCCCTCCATGGTAGATGCCCTCCCATGAACTCCTAACAGGCCCCAAGATGGGATCTCGTGGATACATGAAGTTATGGCGGTGGAATTAGGTTTTTGGCCCGTCCCCGATCTGTTGAAGTGCGTAGGTATATATAGGAGGAAGGAGTATGTCGGTGGAGCGTCGGGGCCCACAAGGAGGGGCGCGCCCACCTCGTGACCGCCTCTGGCACTTCTTGGAGTAGCGCCCAAGTCTCCCGGATCACGCTCGGTGAGAAGATCACGCTCAAGGTTTCATTCCGTTTGGACTCCGTTTGATATTCCGTTTCTTCGAAACACTGAAATAGGCAAAAAAAAACAGCATTTCTGGGCTGGGCCTCCGGTTAATAGGTTAGTGCCAAAAATATTATAAAAGTGGAAAATAAAGCCCATTATAGTCCAAAACAATAGATATAGTAGCATGGAGCAATCAAAAATTATAGATACGTTGGAGAGGTATCAGGCATCCCTAAGCTTAATTCCCGCTCGTCTCTAGTAGGTAAATGATAAAAAAGAATTTTTGATGCGGAGTGATACTTTGGCATAATTTCAATGTAAATCTTCTTAATTGTGATATGAATATTCAGATCCGAAAGATTCAAGACAAAAGTTCATATTTACATAAAAATAATAATACTTCAAGCACGCTAATCAAAATAATTATGTCATCTCAAAATAACATGGTCAAAGAAAATTAAAAGTTAGGCTATGCTTCATTTTCGTCACACAAAGATGTTCCCAACTTCTATACCCCCGATGACAAGCCAAGCAATTGTTTCAT
Source organism: Aegilops bicornis (assembly GCA_021605145.1). Lineage (NCBI taxonomy): Eukaryota > Viridiplantae > Streptophyta > Magnoliopsida > Poales > Poaceae > Aegilops > Aegilops bicornis. Next base: position 97,523,399 of record CM038673.1, read on the forward strand.
ACTTAAATAATCTGAAACTTTTTCAACCTTCACGCAATACATGAGCGTGAGCCATGGGATATAGCACTATGGGTGGAATAGAATATAATGATGGGGATTGTGTGGAGAAGACAAAAAAGGAGAAAGTCTCACATTGACGAGGATAATCAACGGGCTATGGAGATGCCCATCAATTGATGTCAACATGAGGAGTAGGGATTGCCATGCAACGGATGCACTAGAGCTATGAATGCTCAACAAAAGAAAACTAGTGGGTGTGCATCCAACTTGCTTGCTCATGAAGACCTAGGGCATTTGAGGAAGCCCATCGTAGGAATATACAAGCCAAGTTCTATAATGAAAAATTCCCACTAGTATGAAAAAGACAACTTATGAGACTCACTATATGAAAAACATGGTGCTACTTTGAAGAACAATATATGAGACTCACTACATGAAGAACGAGGTGCTACTTTGAAGCACAAAATATGAGACTCACTACATGAAGAACATGGTGCTACTTTGAAGCACAATTGTGGAAAAAGAGATAGTAGCATTGCCCTTTTATTTTCTTTTTTCTTTTTTTGGGCCTTTCTTTTTTTGGCCTTTCTCTTTTTTTTATTTGGGCAATGCTCTAATAATGATGATCATCACACTTCTATTGATTACAACATGAGGATTACAACTCGAAACTAGAACAAGGTATGACTCTATATGAATGCCTCCGGCGGTGTACCGGGATGGTGCAATGAATCAAGAGTGACATGCATGAAAAATAATGCATGGTGGCTTTGCCACAAATACGATGTCAACTACATGATCATGCAATGGCAATATGACAAAAGTAATGTATGTCATAATAATGATGAACTGAACGGTGGAAAGTTTCATGGCAATATATCTCGGAATGGATATGGAAATGCCATAATAGCTCGGTATGGTGGCTGGGTTGAGGAAGATATAGGGAGGTTTTTGTGTGATAGAGCGATCGTATCACGGAGTTTGGATGACCTTTGGCGAAGTTTGCGCCAACTCTCAATGTGAGAAAGGGCAATGCACCTGCATCAAGAGGCTAGCAATGGCGGAAAGGTAAAAGTGTGTATAATCCATGGACTCAACATTATTCAAAAGAACTCATATACTTATTGCAAAAATTTAGAAGTCATAAAAATCAAGTACTACGCAAGCATACTCCTAGGGGGATAGATTGGTAGGAAAAGACCATCGCCGTCCCCGACCGCCACTCATAAGGATGCACAAGCCAGTACACTTCATGCTTCAAATTTGTTACAGAACTTTAACCATACGTGCATGCTACGGATTTACCAACTTCAACACAAGTATTTCTCAAATTCACAACTACTCAACTAGCATGACTTTGATATTATTACCTCCATATCTCAAAACAATTATCAAGCATCAAACTTATCTTAGTATTCAACGCACTCAAAAGAAAGTTTCACATATCTTGAACACCAAGTATATTAACATTAAGCAAATTACCATGCTATTAAAGACTCTCAAAATAATCTAAGTGAAGCATGAGAGATAAAGTTTCTTTAAAACAAATCCACCACCGTGCTTTAAAAGATCTAAGTGAAGTACTAGAGCAAAAAATTATCACGCTCAAAAAGATATAAATGAAGCACAATGAGCAACTATCAAGCTCAAAAGATATAAGTGAAACACATAGAGTATTCTATCAAATTCCAATTCATGTATGGCTCTCTCAAAAGGTGTGTACAGCAAGGATGATTGTGGTAAACTAACAAGCAAAGACTCAAATAATACAAGACGCTCCAAGCAAAACACATATCATGTTGGTGAATAAAAATATAGCTCCAAGTATATTAGCGATGGAAGTGGACGAAAGAGGGGATGCCTTCCGGGGCATCCCCTAGCTTTGAATTTTTGGTGTCCTTGGATTATATTGGGGGTGCCATGGGCATCCCCAAGCTTAGGCTCTTGCCACTCCTTGTTCCATAATCCATCAAAAGAATTCACCCAAAACTTGAAAACTTCACAACACAAAACTCAATAGAAATCTCGTGAGCTCCGTTAGAGAAAGAAAACAAAAGACTACTTTAAGGTACTGTAATTAACTCATTCTTTATTTATATTGGTGTTAAACCTACTGTATTCCAACTTCTCTATGGTTTATAAACTAATTTACTAGCCATAGATTCATCAAAATAAGCAAACAACACACGAAAAACAGAATCTGTCAAAAACAGAATAAATTCTACCAAAATTAGAAGACCTGGGAAATTTGTTTATTGATCAGCAGAAATTGGAATCAGTATTTTATCACGTTCTGGTGATTTTTAACAATTCGGGCACTGAGCACAAAGATTCTGGAAATTACAGCAAGATCAAATAACTATCATCCAAGAAGATCCAACAGGTCCAACTTGGCACAAACACTAATTAAAAGATAAAACCACATCTAAACAGAGGCTAGATGGATTATTTATTCCTAACCAGAACCAAAAACAAAAACACAAAATAAAATTGGGTTGCCTCCCAACAAGCGCTATCGCTTAACGCCCCTAGCTAGGCATAAAAGCAAGGATAGATCTAGGTATTGCCATCTTTGGTAGGCAATTCTTTAATGAGGCACCTTCCTCCTTTAGAATTTTCTTTCTTTCTAGTAACTATCAAACTTTTAGGCACAAGATTGAAAAATTCATTCGTGGCAAATGGTTCCTTAATGATAGTAAAAAGATCGGGATGAATACTTATAGATTTAAGATCCGCATTTTCCTTACTAGATGATTCACCCTTATTTTTAGGAACATACATAAGCTTGGAAATTTTAGTGGGAGGACTAGGAGTATTCTTTACGGAAGAAAAAGCGGTTCCCAAGTTGGTAATGATACCCTCAAGTTTATCGATTCGAGTAGAGTCTAGATTTATTTTCTCATTAACCATGGGTTCCTTCTCCTTAATATTTTTCAAAGTCATTCCTACCTTAGATCCATATTGAGTAATTTGATTATGGATATTTTTATCTAGATTTTCAATGGATTCAATGGTAGCAAATTTGTTTTCAATAATTTCAAGCCTTTGCATAACATGCTCCAAAGTTAACATAGTGCCATTAACCAAAAGAGGAGGTGAGCCAAATAAATCTATTAAAGCATTATAAGAATCAAAAGTATGGCTACCCAAGAAATTTCCTCCGGTAATGGTATCAAGGATATATCTATACCAAGTATTAGCACCTACATAAAAATTACGAAGAAGAACTGAAGTAGATTGCTTCCTGGTAGATCTATTTTGAGCATTGCAAATTCTATACCAAGCATCTTTTAGATTTTCTCCCTCCCTTTGCTTAAAATTTAGAACTTCATTCTCCGGAGATAGCGGAGAAGATATGAGACTAGTCATGGCGACAAGCAAGCGAACTAACACACGAGCAAACCAAAGGCAAAGGAAAAAGGAGGAGGAGATTGGGAAAGAGAGGGCGAATAAAACGACAAGGGTGAAGAGGGGGAGAGGAAAACGAGAGGCAAATGGAAAATAATGTAATGCGAGAGATAGGGATTGTGATGGGTACTTGGTATGTTGACTTTTGCGTAAGCCTCCCAAGACAGCGCCGTAAATCCTTCTTGCTACGTCTCGAGCTTGCGTTGGATTTCCCGAAGAGGAGAGGATGGTGCAGCACAAGAGCATAAGTATTTCCCTCAGTTTTTGAAAACCAAGGTATCAATCCAGTAGGAGACCACGCGCAAGTCCCTCGTACCTGCACAAAACGATAGCTACTCGCAACCAACGCTTAGGGGTTGTCAATCCCTTCATGGTCACTTACGAGGGTGAGATATGATAGAGATAATATTTTTGGTATAAAAATGCAAAGTAAAAAGTAAAAGCAAAGCAAGTAAATAAAGTGATGGAGATTGATATGATGAGAATAGACCCGGGGGCCATAGGTTTCACTAGTGGCTTCTCTCAAGAGCATGAGTATTCTACGGTGGGTGAACAAATTACTCATAAGCAATTGATGTAATTGAGCATAGTTATGAGGTTATCTAGGTAATGATCATGTATATAGGCATCACGTCCGTGACAAGTAGACCGACACGATTCTGCATCTACTACTATTACTCCACTCATCGACCGCTATCCAACATGCATCTGGAGTATTAAGTTAAAAACAGAGTAACGCCTTAAGCAAGATGACATGATGTAGAGGAATAAATTCATGCAATATGATATATACCACATTTTGTTATCCTCGATGGCAACAATACAATACATGCCTTGCAACCCTTTCTGTCACTAGGTAAGGTCACCGCAAGATTGAACCCAAAGCTAAGCACTTCTCCCATTGCAAGAACTACCAATCTAGTTGGCCAAACCAAACGGATAATTCGAAGAGACTTGCAAAGATAACTTAATCATACATAAAAGAATTCAGAGAAGAATCAAATATTTTAGATAGATAAGTTGGATCATAAACCCACAATTCATCGATCTCAACAAACACACCGCAAAAAGAAGATTACATCGAATAGATCTCCACAAGAGAGGGGGAGAACATTGTATTGAGATCCAAAAAGAGAGAAGAAGCCATCTAGCTACTAACTATGGACCAAGGTCTGAAGTAAACTACTCACACTTCATCGGAGGGGCTATGGTGATGATGTAGAAGCCCTCCGTGATAGATGCCTCTCCCAAGTGAGCTCCTAACAGGCCCCAAGATGGGATCTCGTGGATACAGGAAGTTACGGTGGTGGAATTAGGTTTTTGGCTCCATCCCCGATCTGTTGGGGGTACGTAGGTATATATAAGACGAAGGAGTACGTCGGTGGAGCGTCAGGGGGCCCATGAGGTAGGGGGGCGTGCCCAGGGGGGAGGGCGCGCCCCCACCCTCGTGACTGCCTCTGGCACTTCTTGGAGTAGGGTCCAAGTCTCGTGGATCACGTTCGGTGAGAAGATCACGTTTCCGAAGGTTTCATTCCGTTTGGACTCCGTTTGATATTCCGTTTCTTCGAAACACTGAAATAGGCAAAAAACAGCAATTCTGGGCTGGGCCTCCGGTTAATAGGTTACTCCCAAAAATAATATAAAGTGGAAAATAAAGCCCATTATAGTCCAAAACAATAGATAAAGTAGCATGGAGCAATCAAAAATTATAGATACGTTGGAGACGATCGTATAACAAGGCCTCAGACGGAACGAACAGCAATGTACCGTGGAAGATCTTGGCCGGTGTAGTGGCAGGTGGAGGGGAGTACGAGGGCAACGACATGCAAGTCAAGCATACAAATGGTACAAAAAGCCCAAGGATTAATTGTTCATCGAATTTTTAGACAAAACCCATATTGAACATGACAGTAACATCTAACCCAACCACTCTTTTTTGCAGTCACAAACAAATGGATCGGTCTGATCCATAAAATCAACATCCTGTGCAAAAAAATTTATTCCAGGATGACTAGTTGTAAATAGAAGCCGAGCACGTTTACAAGCCCATTTGTCCACCCGAAACTTCTTTTTTTGCTGTTCAACATGTCCGTCCGTGAGAAATCTCTTGTTGCAAAAATTAAGCCTCATGGATAATGGTAACCTCGCATTCAACAGGAAGAATGTGACAAAGCTTCTGTTTGCCTGGTTGGATGCATATCGTCCCATCATTATTGTCCTCAAATGAATGTCATGAGAATTGAGAAAATCCTTATGCTTATTACGCCACTGATTGGTTATATGTTTTTCTTCGTGTGGTTCTGCCTAAGTAGACATGAAGATTGAAAACAGTTAAGGTCTGAAAAAAAGAGTATGTCGAAAGAACGACAACTGAACAGTTAATTCTAGTACAATATATATGGGTTTTCAATGTGCATGAAATCATCACCTCTATATATAAATTCTCCAGAGATCGAAAGCATCGCAGCAAACAAATAATTATGTCCAGATCAAAACTATACATTCTGATATATATGATCTTGACAGAATCCAAAGAAGATTGATAGGCTATCAATGGACGAACTCTTCATTGAGCATATAACATAATATTAGTACCCAAAGTGTACTCCAAGATGATATAAAACTTATGCGCACAAATGAAAAATGCAGCATATGATTACAAATGTGTAGATGATAATATACGATACCTGAAAAAGTGAGGAGCCAAACACCAAGACCTTGTGATTATTAAACGGGTCACGAATTACAGCCAAGGTCTCCAGTTTGGGCGCAGAGATGACAGGTATTTGTGAAGGTGTATAACAATTATGAAGGAGCAACCTTTCAAGTGAAGGGCATCTTCGATGATGAGTCGCTGTCCTTTAAAACAAATTCCAATGCTTTTAAGGTGAGACGACTTTATTTGGAGACAATCGATACCGATTTCTATTCCCAAAACAATCAAGAAGCGCCCAGTAAGGGCAACTGGAGTGGATGATGCTATGCACTGAGGCCTCCGACAGATAAACCAACACAAGCGAAAGTTTTTTTAGCAGTGGGAGTCGAAGCATTCGTACCAGATCATCTGGTAGATGGCACCGGGCAAAGGTGGCGGCGTGGAGAGAGGAGGAAAACCGCGAGATGGAAAACGATGGTGTGGGAACGAATTCTTGGTCTGTTCGTGGTATGAAACCTTTGTAGTAATGGTACAACTCAAACTGCTGGAGTTTTCCGAATTCAGGGGATGTCAGCAAAGCGTCCACCTTGCCGGGTATGGACAGCAGGTAGCATGTCGGGATGCAGAGGCATTGAACGGGGCCCTGCTGGTGAGAAGAGACGATGGCTCTGAGGAGATCAAATTCAGGAAGGATGATATCCGACGACAATGAGATTGAGGGGCGGTGCGCCATAGAGGGTGCCACCGAGTTGAGAGGACTTGTGCGGCAGCAATCCTTGGTGGGGAGAAGCGAGATGATATCCTCAAGGATGACCTCCGGAGATCGGCGCGGTCCACCGGAGATTCTACCGGTTCCTCAGATCCGGGTGGGGGGGGGGGGCTCACCGCTTCTCCCCACCCTACCTGGTGCGGGATCTACAACTGGCGTCGCCGCTGGCTCGAGCCTCATCTTCTTGGCACCGGGGTCAGCCGACTCCATTTTCCTTGTGGGCGTCGTGCCGAGCTCACGTGTTTGAGCAGAGTAGCCAGAGACGAGCCTAGTGGCAGTGCGAGTGGGGAAGAAGGAGGGTTGGGGATTTCTGTAGGAGTGGAAGAAGAGGAGCCGACGTTTCAGACGCAGTGAGGAAGAAGGTGAGCGGGTTTTCCGGACGAGTGAGGAAGATTGGGGAGCGGGGAATTTGGGGAGGAGAGACGGAAGCGGAGAGCGAGCTGTTCGTGCACTAACTACTCGCTTTCCCAAGAACCGCTCTCTTATTTTGCGTTGTCGCATTGAGCCGGGCGCATGGACTTGGCCGACTGCCATGCATGCAGGATGCATGTGCCCGCCACCATCGCATGCTACCGGGTTTGTTCTAGGCCTATTTAATAGGGTGGTTATGGAGTAAATTAAGGAGATTTATTTTCTATGTGTGCATCCACCAAATTAGAGGATGCGGTACTGGATGCAGACACTCACATTAAAGTAAGCTTCAGAAGATACGGTATGCATACTAACATTCAGAAGAACAAAAGTTCAGCATGTCTATGCATCTCAATGATTCACCATACTATAACCAATACAAAGCTGTGAGAAGGTGTGGAAATAAAGAAAATCGGTCGATGCTTCTCTGAGCAAATGGTCTCCCTGGCACGCATTAATTTCCTGGGCATGCTTGTTTCTTCTCAATGTTGCGAGCACTTTGAGCATGTTGGCAACTCCACAGCTAGCTAGCAGCCTCATCTTGCAATTGATGCTGACACATTTGCAGCAAACACATGAGGCAATAGAGATGACTCAACATGAGTCCAGACAGTGCCTTCCCTGAAATCATATTCATTGTCCTGAATCTGAAAAGATTGGAAAACAGTAGCTATACTTAAATGGTGTTGCAAAACAGTAGCACATATCAATAGCTTGGCATGACAAAACACGATCATCTGGACGAAGGGGATACTGACCTGCCTGAGGAAGATTATATATAATTTCATAAGTCCTTGGTTGATTTCCACCTTCTACCGCACCGCTTGTTTGCTCCTCCACACATGACAGGATCGCTCCAGACCGCATTCAGCAAGTCAATGTATGAATAAGCTAATTCCATCGCGGCGGTGGTCATTGTACCTAGTTACGAATGTAGGAATACCGAGCACCATGAGGTTAGCTGACAGCTGGTAGATGCAGCCATATAAATTTTGTGCGGTGCTACCAAAATTGAGGTTTGTATCCCTTCCCGTTATGAGAGTTCTTCTTGAAGTTGGTAGAATGTGACGGCTTGTTCTTTGCATCAAACTTGCCTTTCCCCTGAGATTTGTTCTTACTGTTTTGGGGCTGGTTGGGCTAGAAGTTCTTCTCGTGTACCATGTGGGCATTAGAAGCTCCCTTGGCGATCCGAGCACTGTGTCTTTTGCTCTCGCCTTCTCCTCAAAATCAAGAGTGCTAATGAGATCCAAAACAGAAAACTCATGTCTCTTGTTTTTCAGAGAAATAGCAAAATCATTCCACGAAGGCGGAAGCTTGGCAATGATGGTCCCAACAAAAAAAATTTCTCGCAACAAACACTTAAAGTACTCAAGTTCCTTAGAGAGTGAATGTATCTAATGAGTCTGCTGCACAACAGAGCGCTCATCAGTCATCTTGTAGTCACAGAATTGCTCCATGACGCATAACTGGTTAAAGACCCGAGGGCCCAAACGTGGCCTCGAAGCAACTCCACATGTCTTTGCCGCTGTCAAACGACATATATGAATCCACAATGGAATCATCAAGAACACTCAGCAGGGCGGCTTTGAAGAGGGTATCTGTCGGTGTACAAAAAGAGGGGTACACTTTTTGTACCCCTATAACTGTGCACGGGTAGTCTGAGCCACGGGCAGCACCGCACTGAGCAAGGCAAGGGAGGTGAGCCAAGGTAAGGTCGAAGCTCGAAAGGAGCGTAACGACGCCAAGACCAAGACCACAAAGAGCAATGGGGATTTGCGGACTCCCGGCAAGATCCTTGCCGGGAGGCGGTTTTAGCAAGCCCGCAAGACCCTTGCCGTGGCAGCTCCGCCAAGAAACCTAGGGAGCGAGTCACCTTGAGTCCACTGCCCCATGGGGCAAGGATTCGGGAGACATCCCCGTGATGGTATGCAGATCTTTGTGAAGACATTCAAGATCAGATACACACTATAGAAGATGACGACCCTTGGCGGGATCCCAGCCAAGGAGGACCACAAGGCCCCCGGCAAGAGCCTTGCCGGGGATGACAAAGAAGCGCCACGGCAAGACCCTTGTCGGGGCCCCCAAGACCCTTGCCGGGCTACGGCGAGGCCCTTGCCAAGAACACCCGTAGGGCCACCATCGTGCCCACGCCAAATCAGACTTCCACCACCGTCAGATGTACCGCCGACCCAACCAGTTGGGCAGGCACCTGCGTGGCGGCAAGCGGATCTTCGTGGAGACCCACCACTGCGCCACCTTAGCTGCCTGCCTGCCTACATGGCACCGCGGGCACCGCTGGCCAGGGTGCGTGTCGACACGAAAGGAAGCGGCGATGGACGAGACAGGGCTCTCCCCCGCCCCCGATAAAGCAAGGACACCTAAGCAAGACGCATTTAAGGTGCCTTGTCATGTAATGAGAGGGATAAACTCGCATCATTGTACCCTTTCCACCTCCTGTGTGCCACTGTGGCAACCCTTTCCCTATAAAAGGAGGTCCCAGGCGACCAGGAGGAGGATTCGGCTTTTTGGAGCTCCTCACGCCCCATTGCTAGTTCAAGAACACAGATAAACAAACCACCAAAGCAGGAGTAGGGTTTTACGCATCCTCGCGGCCCGAACCTGGATAAAGAAACCGTGTGCTATCTGTTTGATCCGCTCTTCTCACGACCCCGCGCCCCGCGACCGTAGTAGGGATTCTTGTGATCCCATAGGTGTCATTCCCACCGACATCTTTGGCGGGCCAGGTAGGGGGCGCAATTGTGAGAATCAGCTTTAGCAGTTAGTTCGACGCTTCTTCATCGTCATGGTGCCCAAGAAGAAGATGACGGTGGCGGTTGGCCCGTCGGAAGCCGGACATCCCGTCCCGACGCGGGCGAGCAGCGGACCGGGCCGCAGAAGGACCCGGGCGCCGTCATGAACACCAACACCGCCCCAAAGAGCCAAAGTTTGGGAGGCGGCGATGTTCGTGCGCCTGGTAACGGGCCGCACGCCGCCAAATCCAAAGACGGAGCCAGGCCCTCCGCGGGTGGCGCGGGGCCTTTCAAGATCACTACCACCCTGCCCGAAGGCGACGCGAGGGCTTCTAAGACTCACGCCGGCCGACGGGCGCGCTCCTCTCAAGCGGCACGTGATTTAACGGCGAACACGCCGAGGACCCCGGGCGCCGCTGCGGGAAAGAGCCCCAGCGCCACTCCCGGATTTAGAAGACCTGCCCGCCCGCCGAGGCGCCGGTGAAGATGGCATGCGACCGCTGGTCGTGATAGAGCTCCTTCCGACATGGTCAAGTCGGCTGCCGCGTCCGCGTGCAGTTTCGCTGCCACCAACGCCGCCAGCAGAAGCCCTGGCGCGCGCGCACAGTTGCTCCTCGATTTTCCTCCCACTACGGGGAAACTCGGCGAATGGAAAGCCACTATCCGAAGCCTTGTTGCGGTGGCCAACAAAGACGAACCGAGTCCGGAGGAGCCCCCGGGTCGACACTCCGACGGAGTCCCGCGCACCAGTGGCAGGAAAGCCGGCGGCGCCGCGACCACGGTGCACTCGCCTCTTCCTCGCCCGGTACCGCGGACGCTAGCCCGTCGCGACGTTACGGGCGATGAAATCTCCATATCATCGTCCGACCCGCGGGCCCACTGTGACCAGCGCCAAGTTTTTTGGCAACGAGAACATGAAGACGCTCGAACCACTATCGACCACCGGGCGCGAGCGCCACCAATCGGGACAGCGAAAGGTGGCTCGCTGTGAGCCACCCTAAGACCGGAGAGTTTCGGAGGCCTACCTTACGAGGTAGGCTGTCCGGCTTTTACCTGTTAGCTGAGGCAGTTCCAGTGGCCCACTCACCGCACCTTCAAACCAGACGTGGGTGAAAAGTACGGCGGCAAGACCCACCCGTCCAAGTTCCTCAGCATCTACACCATCGCGATGCAGGCTGCCGGAGCCCGCGATGATATGGTGCTCGCGAATTACTTTCCGTTGGCTCTTAAACCCAACACCATGTCATGGTTGATGCACTTGCCGGTAGACTCTATTTCCTCCTGGTCGGATTTGTGCCATGAGTTCATGGGCGCCTTTACTGGAGGCCACCAAGCTCATGGCCAAGCAAGCGACCTGCACGTCATTCCCGTAAGGGAGGCGAGAGTCTCCGCAAGTATATACAGAGGTTCACCGGATACAAGACAATATCCCCGATGTTCACCCCGCCGCCATCATCGCTGCGTTCCATCAGACGTGCGTAATCGCAAGATGCGCCAAGAGCCGGCAATGAACAAGGTGAAAGATGTAGCGTAACTCTATGTTCTTGCCGGCAGATGTGCCCGAGCTGAAGAGGGAAGGAAGTACCCGGCGAAGATGCCGGCGTGGAAACCGACTCTTTAGATGAGGATGCTGCCGCCCCGGCGAAGAAAAGCCGGCGCCGCAACAGGAAGCGCAAAGGTAAATCCGTGCTTGCCGTCGAGGGATCTAATGACGCCGGCTCCGCCAAGAAAACCAAGGCAGATGACCTGTGCAAGGAAGTTGCCAGATGTGTCGCCACGCCGGCCTTGGCAGCTGCAGAGAAGCCAGGAAACTCCGACAAGCGATACTGCAAGATCCATCGCACCAAAGGCCATGCTCTCCAAGACTGCCGACAGGTTGAGCTCCTCGCTAAGAAGCAGAGGGCTGAGTATGAGAGCGGGACAAGGAGAAGGGCCCAGACGGTGCTGAGGGGTCCGGCAAGAAGCGTGACGGCAAGGCGGGCCATCGCGGCAAGGATAAACAATGAGAGGCCGCCGGGCCGTGATGTAAAGCCGTAAGACGACGATCACGAAGAGGACGCATTTAATCCGCGACCAAGGGTTTCAGAAGCTACAGAGGCCATGTAAGGCCGACGGCGGCGCCGCTGCATACCTCTCACCGCCGCTTAAACAAAGGGTGCGAGATTACAGTGGCAGAGCTGCTGCTTGATGCCCAAAGGTCATCAAGTGGTCCAAAGACACCTATCATTTTTGACAATGAGGATCACCCTGATCGCACTACTGCGGTCGGGTGCTTGACGTTGTTGGTTTCGCCAACAATACGCAACCTCAAGGTGACGAGGATGCTAGTCGATGGCGGGGCCGGTCTGAACTTGATCTCGCCTGCCGTGATCGAGAAACTGCAGATTCCTGATGGAGACCTCGAAGAGACGGGCATGTTTCATGGGGTCAACCCGGAAGAAGCTAACCTAAGGGAAAAGTCACGCTGCCCGTGACTTTTTGGAAGCGAATTTGAACTACAGGACGGAGAGGATTGTGTTTGATGTTGCCGAGATCCCTTGCCCTACAACGGGATCCTTGGCCGCCCAAATACCGCTGGCCAAGTTCATGGCGGCGCCACACTACGCCTACAACACCTCGAAGATGCCAGACCTATGATGATCATCACCATCCCTCTCGATAAGAAAGATGCGCCGACCAACTATACCAAAGAAGGGCAAAGAATGCCGCCACTAGGGCACTTGCTCCCGCCACTGGGACCCCGGAGGGAAGAAGAAGAAGACCGGTGAGACCTCGGACACCCACTCCGCAAGCGCACCTCTTGGAGAGTGTAGCGCTGCCGTCGAGGACGTGCAGAGAGCTCCACCGCGGAAACAAGAAGCCTGTGGCCATACCGCCGGAACCAAGAAGGTTTCACAATGAGGACGGCACGGAGGAGCTTTACCATAAGCTCCACCCTTGACGACAAATAGGAAGACGCGCCATCACCTTCCCTGTGGGCGAATGTCGATGTGTTTGCATGGCAAGCTTCCGACATCCCCGTGTTCCTGTGGAGGTGATTGAGCACCACCTTGCTGTCTGCCCTCATGTGCAGCCCGTCAAGCAGAAGGTCAGGAGGCAAGCTTTGGAATGACAAGAGTTCATCACAGAAGAGATCCGGAAACTAGAAGCAGTGGGTTTGGTAAGAGGAGTGCTCCATCCAGCGTGGCTGGCCAATCCGGTCATAGTGCGCAAGGCAAATGGGAAGTGGAGACTGTGTATTGATTACAGAGATATCAATAAGGCTTGCCCTAAAGACCCCTTCCCGTTGCCGCACATCGACCAGATTGTTGACTTCACAGCTGGGTGTGATCTGTTGTCATTCCTCGACGCCTACTCCGGCTACCATCAGATCTTCATGACAAGAGAAGACGAAGAGAAAACAGCATTCATCACCCCATGCGGTACGTATTGTTTCACGCAGATGCCTTTCGGGTTGAAGAGTGCTGGTTCAACGTTTGCAAGGGCGGTCCAGATTGGTTTTGAACCCCAGCTCCATAGAAATATGGAAGCTTATATGGATAACATAGTGGTCAAAACCAAGGACAGGGCAACCCTCATACCAGATTTGCAAGAAACATTTGCAAACCTGCACAAGATCAATCTCAAGTTGAACCTCGAGAAGTGCGTCTTTGGCGCCCGTCCGCAAGCCTCTCGGGTTCTTGGTGTCACAGCGTGGGATAGAGGCCAATCCGGACAAAATCAAAGCTATAGAGCAGATTGAAGCACCCAAGCGAATCAAGGATGTGCGTCGGCTTTACGTTGCGTCGCCGCCACGGGCAGGTTCATTTCCGTGTTCGCTGAAGCGCCTTCCCTTTTTCAAGATCCTGAAAAAGGCGGGCCCGATGGAGTGGACGCTGAAGCCAAAGCAGCATTGCAAGGTTTGAAGAAGTACCTCTCCTCAGCGCCAATACTAGTTGCGCTTAGGCCACAGAGCCGTTGTCGCTATACCTGCCGGCAACGGACCAGGTGGTCAGCGCCGCACTAGTGGCGCAGAGAGAGGTTGACGACGAGGTAATGACAGCGGCAGAGCCCGACACCACCAATGCAGAGACGACACAGCCAGTTGAAGTGCCGCCGAAGAAGAAAATGATGCAGCACCCGGTCTACTTTGTTAGTTCCCTCCTGCAGGGGGCTCGATCAAGGTACTCCGGCGTGCAGAAACTGCTCTTCGGCCTTCTTATGGCCTCGAGGAAGCTGCATCACTACTTCCAGGCACACGAGATCACTGTCATCACTCGCTTCCCTCTGCAACGGATATTGCACAATCCGGATGCAACGGGAAGAATTGTGGAATGGGCACTGGAGCTGTCCAGCTTTGGCCTCAAGTTTGAAAGTACTTCGACGATTCAGAGCCGAGTCCTAGCGGAGTTCATTGCAGAATGGACCGCAACGCCTGACGAAGAAGCCCAAGAGATTGCTCTCCCGACAAGGAGGCAAGTTGTGATTGGATCATGTACTTTGATGGAGCTTTCTCCTTGCAAGGCGCCGGGCTGGCATATCGCTTGTCGCGCCAAATGGAGAGCACCTCAAGTACGTGATCCAGATGCACTTCCCCAGGGAGGTGTCAACAAACAATACGGCAGAGTACGAAGGGCTGCTTGCCGGTCTTAGGATCGTGGCAGACCTCGGAATCAAGAAACTCATCATCAGGGGAGACTCGCAGCTTGTCGTCAAGCAAGTCAACAAGGATTACCAGAGCCCGTTGATGAAGGCCTACGTCGATGAAGTGAGAAAGCTGGAAGATCGTTTCGACGGTATATTAGGCTGAACACGTTCCTCGAGCGGAGAACGATATCGCCGATTACTGTCAAAATGCTGCCCTCAAGCTACCCGTGGAACCAGTACCTTTGTGCTTCATTTAACTCAGCCATCCGTTGATCCATCAACAGAGCAGAATAAGAGGAGGAAATCAGGGCCCGCAAGTACTTTCCCGCCGAAGCTCCCGGAGCCGCCGGCAAGGATGTTGCCGGGATACCGAGCCCGCCACGGACGATCGCCCGGCGGAGCGCCAAGCTCTTGACGCCGAGACAGCCGCTCCTATAGCGGAGGAAATGCCTTTAGTCTCGCCACGAGCCCTGTGCTCCAACAGGCACAAAGATACCGTCCGATTCCTCCAAACTGGGGAACTTCCTGAGGAGCAGGAAGAAGTAGAAAAAGTAGCCCGTCACTCTACCATGTACCAGTTCGTCGATGACGTCCTGCACAGAAAGAGGCCGAACGGTGTGAAATTGAAGTGTATCCCTTGAGAGGAAGGACTGGAGCTGTTGGCGGAGATACACGGAGGCATATGTGGATCCCACATTGGGTCAAGGGCCCTTGCCGCCAAGGCGTTTCGGGAAGGCTGCTTCTGGCCCACCGCCCGCCAGGATGCGACGACACTAGTCACCGTGTGAAGCGTGTCGGCCCATTCAAAGAAGCTTCATCACCTAGCTCAAGCCCTTCAAACCATTGCTCTCTCCGGCCCTTCTCGTCTGGGAGGCTCGACATATCGGGCCCTTTCCCCGTGTTGTTTGGGGCTTTGAGTACTTGTACGCTGTAATCGACAAGTTCACAAAGTGGCCGGAGGTGGAGGCAAGTGAGGAAGGTTACAATCGGCCACCGTCAAGTTCTTTCAAGGGACTAGTGTGTCGTTTTACGCATCTAACAGGGTTATCACCGACAACGGCACACAGTTCACAAGCCGCACCTTCATGCAATATACCCAAGACCTCGGCAAAGAAAGTCTATTTCGCCTGCTGCCCACCCGCTGAGCAATGGTCAAGCCGAGAGGGCAAATGCTGAAGCATCATGCGAGGCTTAAGGACCAAGCCCTTTGACAGGCTGCACAAGAGTGGAAGGCGCTGGATTGATGAGTTGCCGGGCGGTTCTTTGGTCGATCAGACGATGCCAAATCGAGCCACCGCCGCACACCTTTTGCCCTAGTATACGGGCGTAAGCAGTTCTCCCCATCGAACTCATATACGGGTCACCTCGAGTGCTCGCTATGACGAAGCTTGAGCAAGAGCAAGCTGCGGCAAGATGACGCAATGCTCCTTGAGGAAGATCGCCTTCGGGCGGTTGTGAGCGCAGCATGCTACCAAAGAAGCCTTGCGCCGCTACCATAGCCGCAGGGTTCATGCCCGAAGCCTTGAGGAAGGCGACCTTGTCCTTCGGCTGCTCAATTGGCCAAGAATTCCAACAAGTTGACGCCTAAAGTGGGAAGGCCCTTATCGGGTAATACGAGTCGGCAGCCCGGCGCAATCCGCCGAGATCAAGATGCCGTTCGGTGAGTAACTCCTGGAACATTGAGCATCTTCGCAAGTTTTACCCATGAGGCGCGGTTGCCGGGCCCCCCGGCAAGCCACCTTTTGTACAAGCATTGCCGATGATGCATGTGACCCTTTGTACAAAGCCAGGCGCAGACCCTGAGCATAAATAAATGAAGCGCGGGCGCCCTAAGTTATAGCATGCATGCTAGGTCGAGTCTCGTCCTTGGTTAGGGTTGATAGTGCTTAGCGGCGACTAACCCCTAGCTTAGAGGTTGAGTGTGCGTCCCTTTGCCGTTCTTTTGTCTTCTTTGGTTCGCAGGACTCACAGATATCCTTGCCGGATCACTTGAGGACGAAAAAGAGAAGAGGGATAGACCGGCATCTAGACCCCGGCAAGCCAGTATTGCCGGGGGCTGCAAGTGCAAAGATTCACCCACGGCAAACCAGAGTTGCCGGGGGCTACAGTTTCAGATAAGTTCTTCATCCCTTATCATGCATTCCCTTATGGACTGAGGTATGTGAAACCTCGTTTTTTCCTAAAAGCTACCGTGCTCCCCTAAAACTCTAGGCCCTAGGGCTCGTTCCTGGGGCCAGGTTTGGTCATAGTCGCGGCAGCAAAAGGATGAAACGAGGAGCCTGAACCCACCTCATCCCTGCCTCCGCCAAAAGCGTGAGAAAGGTCGAGCGAAGTGGGAAGACGGCAGGGCGTGTTGCCGGGCAAGGAAATGTTTATCTTAGAGATATCAAGGATTTACTCCTTGTCGTGGGTTCTACCCGCTAACAAATGACCCGGCAAGCATCCCTTTTTCATTAAAAACATTCCACTCAGGTACAGCCCATGGGGAATGGAAAACATGAATGATGGGATTACAAATTTTAAATTCAGTCAAGGCCCAAAGGCTTACAAGCTAAAAAGAGATAAGGTGCTCAGAACCCTTTCTTGTCCCTCTCCTTAGGAGGCAGATCAAGGAGGCGAAAAGGGCAGAAGGCGCCACGCTGAACCACGGTGGCGGAGACACCAAGAGAACATCTCGGTGGCCATCCGAAGGCTGGATGGTGATGGCGGCGCCGGAAGCAGAGCTCGAAGACGAGGCGGCAGGACGTCAGCACGTGTCGAAGGCGTCGGTGCCCGCGTACTCCAACTTGATGGCCTTGCGCCATCCCTCTTCCTCTTCCACAGCCTCCCAACGCCAGCCACCCAAGGAGACGACCCCGAGAAGTTCAAGGAGCCGGCGACACGGATGATGGGGTCGCCGGTGCCGCACGGAACGGCGCCCGACACCTAGTCGGACCCGTCATCCTGCCGCCCGCTACCCTCGTCGTCGCTGCCGCTGTCCTCCTCGCCACTCCCGCTCGAGGAGGAGTCTTCGCTATCAGAAGAGCTCTCCACGCAGCACCTTGCCCGGGTCCCGAAGAGCCCGAAGACCTTGACGGAGAGGAGGCCGCCCTCCATCAGCTTGAAATGGAGAGCGAGCCCCTCCGTCAAGCTGTGGATATGAGCGAACGTCTTCCATCCCCGACGAAGATACATCACGTGAGGGGCTGGGAAGTCGACGCGAACTCGCGTACCGCTGATCCCACAGCCCCTCATGTGCAGCCGCAATGACTCCGGCGGATCCAGGTCCATCTCCAGCGCGAATGGAGTCGGGAGA
Source organism: Aegilops bicornis (assembly GCA_021605145.1). NCBI lineage: Eukaryota > Viridiplantae > Streptophyta > Magnoliopsida > Poales > Poaceae > Aegilops > Aegilops bicornis. The sequence goes on from CM038673.1 coordinate 97,541,314, forward strand.
CGAAGGCGACGGCGAGGCGGCCGGCGCAGCCTAATGAAGAACTCACAAGGGTCATCCCCAACATGGCCCTCCATGGGGGGAGGAACTACTGGCGGAGGCGAGGCCGGCGTGCCGCCCCGTCCTCCTCTTCCCCGAAAGGCTGCTCGCCCCACGGCCTCGCTTCTCTCCCCTTCCTCGCATGGCTGGCTCTGCCACCGCAGTGTAGGAGAAGGAAGGACGCGTTCGAGTGCCGACCTCGCCGCCACCGCTGAAGAGCTAGGATTCCTCTCTCCATGGCGGATGGAGGGGGAGCAGGTCAAGGAAGGAGGAGATGGAAGAATGCGGACGCCAACCCCCTCCTGCTCTTTATAAAGGAACGGGGTGGGGCTCGCCGCCTGCTCAGCCAATCAAGACGCGGAAGGCGAAGGGAACTGGGACCAGCCCGCTGCCCCAGCCCGCGACGGCCCGGTTTCCCGCCTCCACCGTTCGCCGCCCCAAGCGCGTGAGAACCACGTGGCAGGCATGAAGGACCAAGGCGACGGGTGAGGCGACCTCTCCCCACCCCGTGATCGTGGGGAGTGGACGCCTTGAAGACCATGCCTCGGCCTGCTCAAGAATCGCCGCGCCCACGCCCCCCGCTTATGGGGAAGGCGCGAACCGCCTTTACTACGACGTGACGCATGCGCCAGAGAAGCTCAGCCCCACGCATGCCGCCCACGTTATGCACGCCCCCACGCCGAGCCACGCTGGGAGGCATGGGAAGCACAAAGGCACGAAGAGACTTACCGCGTAAAACCACCCCGCCTGCTCACAAGATTTTTGGCCTAGCCCAACGACGCGACAGGCGCTTACGTGGCCTGTGCCAAGGGGATCCTGTCGGTAGTACAAAAAGAGGGGTACACTTTTGTACCCCTATAACTGCATGCATGGGCCTCGAGCCACGGGCACCACCGCAGACCGAAAGCAAGGCAAGGGAGGTGAGCTAAGGTAAGGTCGAAGCTCGAAAGGAGCAAAACGACGCCAAGACCAAGACCACAAAGAGCAATCGGGACGAAGCGGACTCCCCCGGCAAGATCCTTGCCGGCAAGCGGTTTTAGCAAGCCCGGCAAGACCCTTGCCGTGGCAGCTCGCCCCACACCTACGGAGCGAGTCACCCTTGCGTCCACTGCCCCCATGGGGCAAGGATTCGGGAGACATCCCCGTGATGGTATGCGGATCTATGTGAAGACATTCAAGATCAGATACACACTATAGAAGATGACGACCCTTGGCGGGATCCCAGCCAAGGAGGACCACAAGGCCCCCGGCAAGAGCCTTGCCGGGGATGACAAAGAAGCGCCACAGCAAGACCCTTGTCGGGCCCCGCAAGACTCCTTGCCGGGCCCCAAGACCCTTTGTCGGGCTACGGCGAGGCCCTTGCCAAGAACACCCGTAGGGCCACCATCAGGCCCACGCCAATCAGACTTCCACCACTCCAGATGTAGCTGCCGACCCAACCAGTTGGGCAGGCACTGCGTGGCAAGCGGATCTTCGTGGAGACCCACCATCGCGCCACCTCACCACCTGCTTGCCTACATGGCACCGCTGGCACCGCTGGCTGTATGCGTGTCGACACGAAAGGAAGCGGCGACAGACGAGACAGGGCTCTCCCCCTCCCCTGATAAAGCAAGGACACCTAAGCGAGACGCATTTAAGGCGCCTTGTCATGTAATGCGAGGGATAAACTCGCATCATCAGCATTCTTTCCACCTCCTGTGCCACCGTGGCAACCCCTTTCCCTATAAAAGGAGGCCCCAGGCGACCAGGAGGAGGGTTCGCTTTTGGAGCTCCTCACGCCCCATTGCTAGTTCAAGAACACGTATAAACAAACCACCAAAGCAGGAGTAGGGTTTTACGATCCTCGCGGCCTGAACTCGGATAAAGAAACCGTGGTGCTATCTGCTTGATCCGCTTCTTCACGACCCCGCCGCCGCAACCGTAGTAGGGATTCTTGTGATCCCATAGGTGTCGCTCCCACCGACAAGATCCATGTTACGAAAAGCTTCCTGCTGTAGGATTAAGATCGCCCTCAGCTTACCCTTAGTGGCGCCATAACAAGACATGATCTGAAACCAACATATCGCTTCTTGTGCGCCACCTTTTATATTGCACCCCCTTAAAAGTAGGCGGCTTCAAAAGCGCAGCAAAACCACTCGGAGTAAATTGCCTGTAATCAGGTTTTTGGATTGGATTGTTGAATATATGAGCAATTTAGTATGAGATTTAATCTGAATCAGCAGTAAATAGATCATGACGACAATTGCAAACATCAAAATAATGATGCGGACTAAACCAGGAGGACAGAATCACATACTCTACAGCGGGAGCAAAACCGATGTGGTTGATGTCATCACTCATGTCGTTGATGAAGAGGTTACCGAGGTCGGGGAAGAAGGCTATCGTTGAGGAAGTCATCGCTGGCAGCAACATGTGAGCGCGTGCTCCCAAAAACTCGATCGCCTCTCTCCATGTGATCACGAAAGGCGGAGTTCGGACGACTGTTGTCCCTTCTCCCGGTGCACGCCGGAAGGAGGGCTAGAGAAGAATTGCGTGGCGGCGCTAAGATCTAGAATGGTGTGAAACCATATGATACAGCGGCGGCTATGGTATAATAGTAGGCCTTTGGCCCCCAAACCCCACGTCCAAGTCAATAATAGCTCAAAAAAGTCAATAATAGCCCCACCAAGGTTTGTCTCGAAAAAACCCGGAGTAATTAAGGCGTCCGTTAGTCCCTTTAGTATAAATACTATATCATTAATAATGGCCCCACCTTTTGTCTCACAAAGTATGTTGGAGTACAACCGGCTACACGTTTACAATCCGCTTCTCTTCTCTCTCCTCTTCTCTCTCCTACAACTAAGCACAAATAGTATATTTAAATCCTTATAGCCTGCTTATGTCATCTAATTGTAGTACTTGCTCTAAAGTTACTCTCCACTGTGTAGTCTGAAATGCCGGGCGTGCAGCGGGCGGTGCCCTCGGTCGGCGTGCCGCTTCAACGGCGGAAGCAGTGAGAGGTTACGTCGCCCTGACTTGCCATCAATGTGGAGCGGCGGGCTCAGCCGGCGCCTGGCGGCAAGCGCGCGGGGGAGGGGGAGGGGTTTTTGTTGGGCCAAGAAGGTGAGAAGCCAACTTGGGATCGGACCGGACGGGGAAATATCATGTGCTCCCGTAATCTGCATATGGCACTAGTCTATGTGACTACTCCCTCCTTTTCGATTTATAGAGATGTTTAGAGTAACATAGTAATATGTTACAGTATAAGTTACTCCCCACTATGACCAGCCTTGGCCTCTCCCAGTGCTCCACCATGTATAGCTGCTAAGCATGCCACATAGGCATAAAATATGATGTGGCACCAATAAGTTAAGCACCTATGCATTGAAGACTTGAGTTACTAATCATTTAATGCACTTAGCACCTCATCTAAGAGCACGGTTAATAGTATAGCCAGCTGATGACTATAAGCCAGTGCCATGTCATCTACAGCCCATCTTATAGTCAACATGTACAATAGTAGATCAAAAGAGTGTACTACTTTTTTATTATGTGGCCCACCTTTCATTCTCACAAAGTGCCTAGGAGCACGTGCTAGAGCTGGCTCTTCACGTAGAGCCCGATTACCTTCACTCTCCTCTTGTCTTTCCTCCAACTAAGCAGAAATATAATAGTTTATTCCTTATAGCCCGCTGAATCAACTCTATTGTACTTGCTCTAAGCACATCTAAGCACTTACTAGCACCCCCTTGACCGTGGACCTTGACGGTGTACGTCACCTTGTGTCTCATAATTTTCCTCGTCATCATCTGAGTCCTAGAAGATCTCACCCACATCATCATTAGCATGTAGCCGCCTTGATAGACAACGTGCGCAGAAGGAGTAGAGGCGACTAGGGACACACCACCACCACGTCATGGGCACTCCATATGTGCTCGTGTGCGTGCAGCGTGCGTGTTTTTCCATCGGTGCTAGCTCTAAGGCCGAGGCTGCAGTCGTCTTCGTCTCTGACTAGTAGTTGAGCAACGACGGCAAAGAGGTGTTGCAAGGGATGTGTAGGCGCCGTTGCATGCGAGCTTCGCCGTAGCACGACGAACCAGACGTCGCCACGGATGGCGCACGCCTCCATGCAGCCGAGTGTGTGCGCATGCTTGTGTTATTCACGTGCATTATGCGGCCGAGCGTGTGTGCATGCACGTGTTGTGTACGTGCGTTGTGTGCTCCATGCTGTGCTCGTATGTGCATGAGTTGGATCGGATGGAGTTAGTGCATTGGCTTGTGTACATGCGTGGTTGCATGCATCCTGTACATGCGTGGCTTGTTGCGTGGTTATCAATAATTCAATATAAACTACTCCCTCCGTTCCTAAATATAAGTCTTTCTAGCCATTTAAAATAGACTATAACATACGGATGTATGTAGACATATTTTAGAGTGTAGATTCACTCATTTTGTTTTGTATGTAGTCCTAATTGAAATCTCTAAAAAGACTTATATTTGGGAACGGAGGGAGTATAAAACATCTTCAACTTAGCATCCTGATATAGAAAAGTTCATGTTCTTTTATTTGTTTATAGGTGGGCAGGCAGCAAAAAATAGGGGAAAGCGCGCAAGGTTCCTTGCAGACGCTCCACCGCGAGGTTCCTTGCTCCTTCTCGGTCGTCGGGAATCTATGCTCTTCAACTTTTTTCTTTTACATGAGCTTTGTTCATCCTTTTTCCAACATGCGAGACATCTAGCATCAAGGTGCACATGTCACGCAAGAAAATGGAGATAATCAGATAAGCAATGTGTAAGTGAGTCGTGCACTTCGATGGCACCTACGCAATATTTTTTTCTCCTCGATGGCACATGAATACTACACGTACTCAACGGCGGAGCACGGGATGGTAGCAATGACATGGTCAGCCCTTTTATGGAGAGAGTACGTACTAAATAACTTTGATGTGTCCCGTCAACTCGCAGAACGACGAGAAGCTTGATTACGCCTTCTCCCTCGCCAATGCGTGCTCGGTGGATTGCAGCATGAGGAGAAACTTTTGCTTACAAGCAGTGGACGTGCAGCAGTTCATTTGGTGTCAGATTGCCAGAAGTACTACTGTAGAACTATCGACTTCCGGAAGAGGCGAAGAGCCAAGCGCAAAAGTCACCTACTAACCTTACACTAGGCGTAGTGGGAGTAACATAAGTAGGGGTACCTCCTTTTTTTTGTTCTAGAAACAACCACACGCTAATATCTTATTTTTTTGAAAAACTCCACCCATATATTGATCAAATAACAATAGTCTTACAATTGTTCATTACATAATTAGCCATGCAGGGCGGAACAGAATTACACAGAATACCATCGGACATGGTATCAAAACTAAATTTTTCTATCTCATGCGCCGCCTTGGTTGCCTGCCTATCAATCTTAACAATCTTGAGATCAACAATAAACTTGGAGGCGGTGATCGCTTCCATTTTTAGATCCACATAAAGAGACCTGTCAATAGTTTCTTTCACAAGGAAAGATGCAGCAAAGGAGCAGTCAGTTTCCAAGATAATTGGTTTGTGAAGAGAAATACCAATGTACAGCCCGGCGAGGCACGCACGAAGTTCCGCCTCCTCCACTCCGGAGCACATTCGAATAAAATCCCAAGAAGACACCAGGACTTCTCCCATATGATTCCTAGCGACAACCCCAACGGTAGCAGATCTCAAGCTCTCCACAAAACTAGCATCAACATTTATCTTAATATACTCCCGCTCTGGAGGCTTCCAAACAGCACGATCATTTTCTTTTTGTGGACTAAGATTCTCCCCATTCCCCATCACCTCCTTCCTTTTGGTGCTTTGGTCCACTTGCACACACGAATATCGAGGTGCTGGTTATGTAGAACAAATTTCCTGGAGTCTGTGCTCAACCCTCCTCTATCTCTCCTCAGCTAGCCAGCGGACGCGTGGAGCCCATCATCTGTTTGCTCACATGTGGTCCCGCATGTCAGTGAAAATGCAAGAGGACCCACTGAACCTGCACATCTTTCACCTCGACGTGCTGGTGATGAAAAAAAAATCCAATAAAGATCTTCGGTGGCCGCTTTAGGAGTTAGTCAAGAGTAGTAAGATTCTATTTACATTTTAACCCAAGATGCACATCACGTGGCTTCAACTACCACTCTATTTTCTTGCATGACATGACCTGGATGCTGGATGTCGCACGTGTCGGCAAAAGGAGGAAGAACCAGACCAAATCTTCGGTCGTGCTCTCAGATTAGACTTGTTGTGCTAACTTCAAATTTTTATTGTGTACTCTCTCCGTTCCAAAATACTTGACATCCATTTGTCCAAAAATGGATGTACCTATATACTAAAACATGTCTAGATAGGTCTATATTTTGACAAATAGAAGGCATGTACTATTGTGGAACGGAGGGAGTAGAATGGATGCAAGTTTTGGTATTGGGAAGAAGAGTACATCGATATATTGATAGAGCGCAATTTAGTAGATGTTCTAGCACTTTTAGCTAGCATAGAGGCTAGAGATGAGACTAGTGCACTTGTTGATACTCCTACTAGAGGCTAGAAATGAGACTAGGATGCGAGGAAGTAACGTCTACTTCTTTACACTCGAAGAAAAAAGAAGCACGCAAGATTGAGCCTCCGCAGATCAACAATCAATGCATCGAGAAGGCACTAATCCAACTTACAGGAGCAGTTATGGAAGTTGGATATCTTCTAGTAGTAGTAAAATGTATTCTTGTGGTTCTTGTTTTCTTTGGTCTTTCTTTTCTAGTCAAAATTATCATTGGAGTTCGTGCAAAACGGAGGTCCCTTTGGGGTCGTGCGTTGGAGTTGGCCTTACAAGTGGGACCGCAGTTGAGGAAACCAACTATTGGCAAACCCCCACCTCGCCCGCCGCGCGATGGCTGAAGTTAGAGAAACGACGAGGTTGAAGAGATTGCTCTAGCACGGACTCCAAGAAATATGGTGTCAGATGGATGTCGTGGCCGGTGTCGTGGTGCCGCACTCACGGACGTGAATGCTTGTTCTGGCCCATGCCACCCTACTACTCCTACTACTTATATAGTACTCCTACTAGTAGTATCGAGGATTCGAGGTGCTGGTTACGTACAGCGAACACATTAACATAATGCTACAGTAAAAACACCCGCCCGACGCGCGAAGCATGTGAAGCTAGTACAAATAGTGTACTACTATTGTTGATTGGCCTAATCCGATAACCTGTTGCAATGTACGTACAATTATGTATTCGGAAAATATTTTTGTGCCTCGTCGCACCACTCACTCAGAGAAGCGACTCGAAAGCCATTCATAAATTTAGTAAGTTTATCACCGGCATATCATTTTATTACATACAACAGGTCATCAACCCATATCGACAACGAGGATACATTATAAATACTAAAGTTTTCATCACACAACAAATAACAAGCAACAAAATACCCGCAAAAAAAAGCAATGAAATGAACTTCAACTCAACCAATCCTCAGCGAAGAGTCGGTGGACGGTTGCCAGTTTGCCATGGTACACGAAGAGGCGCCCCGGCCTACACGTCCGTTCGGAAATACTAGTACTAGAAAAGGACTCGTCGTCGTCTCACTGATATGTTGGAACGAGACCACATGTCAACGAAATATGATGTGTAATTTCTTGTGCAAAATGCGATCTGGCCGCGTTGGCCCGAGGTGCCGCATTAGTTTTTGTTTTTTAAGTTTGCCGCATTAGTTATCGACCTTTATTTTTTTTAACATGCAATCTGAATGGATAGCTCATGTGGTCATCACAGGTGAGCGGATATAGTGATGGCTGATTCGCCCGAGAAACTTATTACTGTGGGAATATGGGATTACCAGTGGATACAAGGAACAGAGAAATGATGGTTGCTTCGTCCGAGCAACTTACTGTGGCGAAGGTGGGGCTCTATGATTTGACTGCTCACTAGTCATTACTACTGCGGCGCAACGACCGGGGTGAATCTTTCCCCGAAGTTGTGTTGTGCACTCAATATTGCTGCATGGCAGGTGGAGCCGGATGAAGGATGTCCAACATGTCGGCGAAACGAAGTTGAATTGTTTCTGGCATTGCTATCAATCCTTCAGGATTTTTTATTTGTATGCATAATATTAATGAAATTGTACTGTGATGCTATGAAGGTTTCAACTTTGGTTCCCGCAGAAAAAAAAAGGTTTCAAGTTAGGATTCATGTGTCTTGCCTCGAGATTATCTCGTTACAACATTCCATCAAATACAAATGAAACTACCATGGCTAATGCATCTCAATGGTTCGCAGATAAGCGCCAACATTCACATCACAACTGAAGACAAAGTTGTGAGAAGGTGTACAAATAAAGGAAAAAATATAACTGATCGATGCTGTTCGTAGGCATGGCTCCATTTCCTTGGCACAATGTTCATTGCTTGGCAGCTAGTTTCACCCAGCTCTGTAGCCAAAAAAGAGGTGTATGAAAGACACCACAATCCGATCATTTTGTGCAGCTCCACTGAAATCGAGCGGACCATCCCTCGCTTGCAAAGATATCCAACAAGGTGATTACAATAATAGTGGCACTAGATGATGAAACATAACACACATAAATAGAAGCCGATCACCTCTACGATCTCTCTTTAGGACTAACTTCTTGTTGGAGAAGATTAGGCACGAAGTTGGATGAGGAGGATAGCAAAACCAATCTCCGTTTCTGCAGTCCCACAGAAATGTAAAAATGTTGCCCGTGTAACATTTTGGCGGAACTGCACAAAACACTCTTTAGAAAAAAGTGATTTGTGCAGTTCACCAAAAGGTCGCAATAGCAATGAGGTGAAAATGGATAGCCCTGTTTGCAAAAGGATGTCGAAAGGAAACAATTACTGCCCAATAACACGAGTTGAAGACACATACGCCGACAAAAAAGAAGAATGTTCCATGTAATAAGGGAAAGATAGCACATGGTGGTTTATTAAAAATGGTTTTAGGACGAGATTGCAAGATGGAAAGTACGGCGGCCGAGATACAATTTAAGCAAACAACTAAAGAAGATCCACATGCAGCAACGTGGGAAGATGGGCAGTGGAGCAAGGCCGAAGGTAGCTGTACCTGAGGGTCGTCGGGATGTTACTGGGAGGGCACCGGTGGCCGGGATCTGCCCATACTGCGGCAGCGTGCAAGTGGCGAAGGCCCTACCGTGCCGGAGCTTGGTCAGAGAGAACAGCGGGTACCGCAGATCGGGACGTGCTGCCTCAACGCCGTCGAATGAAGAGACGATGGGCATCCTCCCTTTCCGCCGGCGGACGGGATGCTGCCGGATTACTGACCAACGCTGAGTGAGAGAGAGGCCACGATCGCCTTGTGTGAGATGGTGTGACGAGAGACAAACCCATTTTTCCATTTTCCCCACGGCAACCGTTTTATATTCTATACGTGCCATTGAGGAATATATAACTTTATTTAATGCTGACGGGTCGAGTCGAACTTTGTTCCGTCTAGGCATGGTACCTGATGACCCACAAGTGTAGGGGATCTATCGTAGTCCTTTCGATAAGTAAGAGTGTCGAACCCAACGAGGAGCAGAAGGAAATGATAAGCGGTTTTTAGTAAGGTTTTCTCTGCAAGCACTGAAATTGGAGGTGATAGATAGTTTTGTGATAAGATAAATAGTAACGAGCAAAAAGTAAATAAAGTGCAGCAAGGTGGCCCAATCCTTTATGTAGCAAAGGATAAGCCTGGACAATTCTGTAATGAGTAAGGAGCTCCCGAGGACACATTGGGAATTATCGTCAAGCTAGTTTCATCACGTTCGTAAGATTCGCGTTCGGTACTTTGATAATTTGATATGTGGGTGGACCGACACTTGGGTACTTCCCTAACTTGGACAAGCATCCCACTTATGACTAACCCCTATTGCAAGCATCCACAACTACAAAAAGGAGTATTAAGGTAAACCTAACCACAACATTAAACATATGGGTCCATATCAACCTCTAACGAAGCAACGCATAAACTAGGGTTTAAGCTTCGTCACTCTAGCAACCCATCATCTACTTATTACTTCCCTATGCCTTCCTCTAGGCCCAAATAATGGTGAAGTGTCATGTAGTCGACGCTCACATAACACCACTAGAGGAAAGACAACATACATCTCATCAAAATATCGAATCTAATACCAAATTCAAATGACTACTAATAGCAAGACTTCACCCATGTCCTCGTGAACAAACGTAACTACTCACAAAGCATATTCATGTTCATAATCAGAGGAGTAATAATATGCATAAAGGATCTGAACATATGATCTTCCACCAAGTAAACCAATTAGTATCAACTACAAGGAGTAATCAACACTACTAGCAACCCACATGTACCAATTTGTGGTTTTGATACAAGATTGGATACAAGAGATGAACTAGGGTTTGGAGATGAGATGGTGCTGGTGAAGATGTTGATGGAGATTGACCACCTCCCGATGAGAGGATCGTTGGTGATGACGTTGGTGATGATTTCCCCCTCCCGGAGGGAAGTGTCCCCGGCAGAACAGCTCCGCCAGAGCCCTAGATTGATTCCGCCAAGGTTCCGCCTCGTGGAGGTGGAGTTTCGTCCCATAAGCTTGCCCACGATTTTTCGAGGGAAAGTGTGATGATATAGCAGAAGATGGACGCCGGAGGCACACCAGGGGGCCCAGGAGATAGGGAGCCACGCCCTATAGGGGGGGCCCTGTCTCCTGGACAAGGTGTGGGCCCCCTGGCCTATTTCTTTCGCTCATAAATTCTTAATAAATCCAAAAAGTTGTTTCATGGTGTTTCAGGACTTTTGGACTTGTGCAGAATAGGTTTCCAGTGTTTGCTCCTTTTCCAGCCAGAATTCCAAATTTAAGCATTCCCCTCTTCATGGTAAACCTTGTAAAGTAAGAGAGAATAGCCATAAGTGTTGAGATATAATGTGTAATAACAGCCCATAATGCAATAAATATTGATATAAAAGCATGATGCAAAATGGACGTATCAACTCCCCCAAGCTTAGACCTCGCTTGTCCTCAAGCGGAAGCCGAAATCGAAAAATATGTCCGCATGTTTAGAGATAGAGGTGTCGATAAAAATAAAATACAGACATGAGGGCATCATGATCATTCTAATTACAACAACATATATAGATTTTGTCATATGATTTCCTATGCTCAAGTAATAAGCAATTAACAATGTCAAGTATGGTTCATAAACTTCATTGGAACTAACAAACTATAATCTCAGTCATTGAAGCAATTGCAATTTATCGTAACATCAGAAAGAATCAATAATAGAGCTTTTCAACAAGCTCACATACTCAACTATCTCGTAGTCTCCTATAATTGTTAACACTCATGCAATACTTGTGGTTATAGAGTTTCCACCGGACACTGAGAAAGATAGGGGATTATTGTGTTGCCTCTCAACGTATTCACCTTTAGGTGATGTCAACAATAATAGCCTATGCCAACTTACATCCAATTGGATATATGTATCATGATCTTTCAAACACGAGGAGCTCGCCAAAGGATAAAATGAAAAAGGGAAATGTGAAGATCACCTTGACTCAAGCATAAAGTAAAAACATAAAGTAAAAGATAGGCCCTTCGCAAAGGGAAGCAGAGATTGTCATGCGCATTTAGGGTTGATGCACAAAATCTTAGTGCAAAAGAACGTCACTTTATATTGCCCCTTGTATTTGGAACTTTATTATGCAATCCGTCGCTTTTATTACTTCCACAACAAGTTCGTACAAAGCTTATTTTCTCTGCACTAATAAGTCATACATATTTAGAGAGCAATTTTTATTGCTTGCACCGATGACAACTTACTTGAAGGATCTTACTCAATCCATAGGTAGGTATGGTGGACTCTCATGGCAAAACTAGGTTTGAGGATATTTGGAAGCACAAGTAGTATCTCTACTTGGTGCAAGGAATTGACTAGCAAGAGGGGGAAAGGCAAGCTCAACATGTTTGGAAGGTCAATGACAATATACTTTAACTGAGATGTCGGAAAACATAAACCATTACATTGTCTTCCTTGTCCAACATCAACTCTTTTAGCATGTCATACTTAATGAGTGCTTCATAATCATAAAAGATGTCCAAGATAATATATTTATATGTGAACCCCTCTTTCCTTATCACTTCCTATTAATTGCAACGATGACCAAGGCTACGTTCATCAACTATCAACAATTTTTATGCCCCATACTTTCTATGTGTGAAGTTATCACTATCCATAAGATCAATATGAACTCTTTTGTTCTTTCTACTTTCCCAAGATCATAGCAACATAGCAAACTCCTTGACTCAACACTAATCTTTATTATAGATAGCACACAGACTCGCTTACATAAAGAGATCACAATGCAAAACTCAAAACTACTTGATATCAAAACATCAATCTACTAGATCAAGATACTACTAAAAGGATCGAACTAAATAAAGCGGTAAAGATAAGAGTGTGATGGTGATACGATACCGGGGCACCTCCCCCAAGCTTGGCAGTTGCCAAGGGGAGTGCCCATACCCATGTGATTATTTCTTCGGAGGTGGTGAAGTAGGAGTTGTTGATGATGTCGGCTTGGCGTCCATCTTCCAAGGCATAGGCTCTCCATCATAAAAGGATGATCGAGTCTCCGGGATCCTTAAATCTGCAGCCAAACTCATTCGCTTGAATCTATATTCATACTCATAGTTCTGGTTTTGAAGGTCATAAATCTGGGCTTGGAGGTGCTCGATTTTCTCTTGAAGCTTGAAGATGGTCTCCCCGATAACTTTGGCATCCAGCTTGTGGTTGTTGGTGAACTCCGTGATCATCATCTGGTTGGCGTTGAGTCCACGCTCCACCATCCCTTGACACTTGAAAACTTCTTGCTCCATGGCTTCGAGCTTTGTCTCCATGCTCCCGGTACACCTTGGTCCCTCCACATCGCGGATCTGCAGCACCCCCTCACGCATCTCAATGGTTTGAGGGTGATGCAGCACCTCCGCGAGATAGGGGTTGATAACCCTCTCGAAAAACTTGTCCATGGGAGTGCTTGGAGACGACATGATGCTCTAGATCTGAAACAGAAACAGCTCAAAACGAAAACAGAGGATATTTGCGTGATACGGTGGTCAAAACCTTCGGGAGTATATATAATGAATTTTTACCGACCAAAATACGTAACATACAAGAAAACAGAGTCCGGGAGGCACACTAGGTGCCCACGAGACAGGGGGCGCGCCCTACTGGGGGGGGGGGCACGGCCTCCTATCTCGTGGGAGCCTCGTGTCCCTTTCGGACTACTTCTTTCTTCCTAAAATTCTTAAATAATCCAAAACTGATAAAAATTGCCATTAGAGTTGTTTTGGAGTCGGTTTACTTCCCGCACTAATGCACTCTATGCCTTTTCGAGTCCGGAACGCTCGAAAGTGTGTCTTATGTATTCCTCGGGGTTATGGTTTCAATAATATTAGTTTCAACATTGATAGGATTACCTGAAATATAATGTTTAATTCTTTGACCGTTTACCACCCTCAGATTTGTGCCTTCGAAGTTGTTGATTTTTATAGCACCAGAACGATAGACCTCCTCGATAACGTAGGGACCCTCCCATTTTGAGAGAAGTTTTCCTGCAAAAAATCTTAAACGAGAGTTGAATAATAACACACAATCTCCTACGTTAAACTCACGCTTTTGTATCCTCTTATCATGCCAGCGTTTGACTTTTTCTTTTAAAAGCTTGGCATTCTCATATGCTTGAGTTCTCCATTCATCAAGTGAGCTAATATCAAACAACCTCTTCTCACCGGCAAGTTTGAAGTCATAATTGAGCTCTTTAATAGCCCAATATGCTTTATGTTCAAGTTCAAGAGGTAAATGACATGCTTTTCCATAAACCATCTTATATGGAGACATACCCATAGGATTTTTGTATGCAGTTCTATAGGCCCATAATGCATCATCAAGTTTTTTGGACCAATTCTTTCTAGATATATTCACGCCTTTTGCAAAATTAATTTGAGCTATCTATTGCTCAACTCTACTTGACCACTAGATCATGGGTGATAAGGAGATGCAATTCTATGATTGACATCATACTTAGCAAGCATCTTACGGAAAGCACCATGAATAAAGTGTGAACCACCATCGGTCATAAGATATCTAGGGACTCCGAACCTCGTAAAAATAACTTCTTTAAGCATTTTAATAGAAGTGTTATGATCAGCACTACTAGTTGGAATAGCTTCTACCCACTTAGTAACGTAATCAACAGCAACTAAAATATGTGTATAACCATTAGAGGCAGGAAAAGGTCCCATATAATCAAAGCCCCAAACATCAAACGGTTCAATAACAAGAGAATAACTCATAGGCATTTCTTGACGTCTACTATTGTTACCTATTCTTTGACATTCATCACAAGATAAGACAAACTTATGAGCATCTTTGAAGAGAGTAGGCCAATAAAAACCAGATTGTAGTACCTTGTGTCCAGTTCTATCTCCAGCGTGGTGTCCTCCATAAGATTCAGAGTGACACTTACGTAGGATTTGTTCCTGTTCATGCTCAGGCACACAATGTCTAATAATACCATCTACTCCTTCTTTATAAAGGTGTGGATCATCCCATAAGTAATGTCTTAAATCATAAAAGAATTTTTTCTTTTGCTGGTGTGTGAAACTAGGTGGTATAAATTTAGCAACAATGTAATTAGCATAATGAGCATACCAAGGAGCAGTACGAGAAGCATTGACAACCGCTAATTGTTCATCAGGAAAACTATCATTAATAGGCAGTGGGTCATCAAGAACATTCTCTAACCTAGACAAATTGTCTGCAACGAGGTTCTCAGCTCCCTTTCTATCAATAATATGCAAGTAAAATTCTTGGAGCAAGAGAACCCATCTAATGAGTCTAGGCTTAGCATCTTTCTTTTCCATAAGATATTTAATAGCAGCATGATCAGTGTGAATAGTAACTTTGGAATCAACAATATAAGGTCTAAACTTATCACATGCAAACACAACTGCTAAGAACTCTTTTTCAGTAGTAGCATAATTTCTCTGAGCAGAATCAAGAGTCTTACTAGCATACTGGATAACATTCAATTTCTTATCGACTCTTTGCCCTAAAACAGCACCTACAACATAATCACTAGCATTGCACATAATTTCAAAAGGTAAATTCCAATCAGGTGGCTGAACAATAGGTGCTGTGATCAAAGCTTTCTTAAGTGTTTCAAATGCTTCTACACAATCATCATCAAAGACAAAAGGAATATCTTTTTGCAATAAATTAGTCAGAGGCCTAGAGATTTTAGAAAAGTCCTTAATGAACATCCTATAAAAGTCGGCATGACCAAGGAAACTTCTTATACCTTTTATGTCCTTGGGACATGGCATCTTTTCAATAGCATCAACTTTAGCTTTATCAACTTCAATACCTCTCTCGGAGATCTTGTGCCCCAAGACAATGCCTTCATTAACCATAAAATGACACTTTTCCCAATTCAGATTTAGACCGGTGTCTTCGCATCTCCGCAAAACTCGATCAAGGTTGCTCAAACAATCATCAAAAGAGGATCCATAGACGGAGAAGTCATCCATGAATACCTCACAAATCTTTTCACAAAAATCAGAGAATATAGCCATCATGCATCTTTGAAAGGTAGCAGGTGCATTACATAAACCGAAAGGCATACATCTATAAGCAAAAGTACCAAAAGGGCAAGTAAAAGTAGTTTTTGATTGATCTCCTGTTGACACAGGTATTTGAGAGAAGCCAGAATAACCATCTAGAAAGCAAAAATGTGTGTGTTTGGATAGCCTTTCTAGCATTTGATCAATAAAAGGTAAAGGGTACTGATCTTTCTTAGTAGCTTTATTTAACTTACGGAAATCAATTACCATCCTATAGCCTGTAATAATTCTTTGCGGGATCAATTCTTCTTTATCATTAGGACCAACGGTAATACCTACCTTTTTAGGGACACAATGGACATGGCTTACCCATTCACTATCAGCAACGAGATAAATAATACCTACCTCAAGGAGTATTAGAATCTCCTTTCTTACCACTTCCTTCATTTTAGGATTTAATCGTCCTTGAGGATCTCTAACTGGTTTGGCATCTTTCTCCACTGAAATTTTGTGTTGACATAATGTGGGACTAATGCCCTTAAGATCATCCAGAGTATATCCAATAGCAGCTCGGTGCTTCTTCAGAGTTTTCAATAATCTTTCTTCTTCTTTCTCTGAAAGGTTAGCAATAATAATAACAAGATATATTTCTTTTTCATCAAGATAAGCATACTTGAGATTATCAGGTAAGGGTTTGAGTTCAAACACGGGATCACCCTTGGGTGGAGGGGGATCCCCAAGAATTTCAACGGGAAGGTTATGTTTTAGCATAGGTTCTTGTTTAAGGAACACTTCATCTATTTCTTCCCTTTCCTTCATAAACATATCGTTTTCATGGTCTAACAAATATTGTTCTAACGGATCAGTTGGAGGAACAGCAATGGAAGTGAGACCAATAATTTCATCCTTACTAGGTGGTTCCCTTTCACGAGGTTGTCTACTAAACTTAGCGAAATTAAACTCGTAAGACATACCATCTATGCCAACAGTGACAATATTCTTTTCACAATTAATCTTAGCACTAGCAGTATTCAAGAAGGGTCTACCAAAAATAATGGGACCAAAATCATCTTGTGGGGAACCAAGAACAAGAAAATCAGCAGGGTATTTAATCTTCCCACACAAGACTTCAACATCTCTAACAATCCCAATAGGTTTAATGGTGTCCCTATTAGCAAGCTTAATAGTAACATCAATGTCTTCTAATTCAACAGGTGCAATATCGCATAATTTCCTTTATAAAGATCATAAGGTATCGCATTAGCACTAGCACCGATATCACATAAGCCATGATAACAATGATCTCCTATTTTAACAGAAATAACAAAGGCGTGCCAACAGGTCTCACGTGTCTTAGTATCGGGTCTAGCAATATTAGCAGCTTTCACCCAAGAAAGAGATAACATGCCCATCTAAGTCGTCATCCAAGAGATCTTTAATCATAGCAATACCAGGTTCAACATTAATTTGCTCAGGAGGTGTATAGGTCCTAGTATTACTCTTACGAACAACAGTCGAAGCTTTAACATCATCTTTTATCCTAACAGGAAAAGGAGGTTTTTCAACATAAGCAGTAGGAATAATAGGATCATTATATGTAATAGTCTTTTCTTTGACTGTAATAGGTGCAACTACTTTCACTTCAACTGGAGGGTTATATTTAAACCACTTCTCTTTAGGGAGATCAACGTGAGTAGCAAAAGTTTCACAAAAAGTAGCTACTATCTCAGAGTCAAGTCCATACTTAGAGCTAAATCCACGGAAAGCATCGGTATCCATAAAAGATTTAACACAATCGAACTTAGGTGTCATACGACTCCTTACCATCGTCGGAACCCCAATCTTCAGAGTTGTGTTTAATTCTTTCCAATAAGTCCCATTTGAAATCAATAGTCTTCAAAGATATAGGAACCAAAGACAGAAGTATCAAGCAGGTTGCGATTATCAAGAGAAAGCCGAGCATAAAAATTCTGAATAATCATTTCCCGTGAGAGCTCATGATTGGGGCATGAATATAACATTGAATTAAGCCTCCCCCAAGCTAGAGCAATGCTTTCTCCTTCGCGAGGCCAGAAATTATATATGTAATTACGATCACGATGAACAAGATGCATAGGGTAGAACTTCCGTGAAATTCCAACTTCGCTTATAATTCCAAAATCTCGTATCATCACATAGCCTATACCATGTCATTGCATCTC
The DNA here is from genome assembly GCA_021605145.1 of Aegilops bicornis. Taxonomy (NCBI): domain Eukaryota; kingdom Viridiplantae; phylum Streptophyta; class Magnoliopsida; order Poales; family Poaceae; genus Aegilops; species Aegilops bicornis. The sequence goes on from CM038673.1 coordinate 97,559,162, forward strand.
CCTTCAAAGATAAAGGGAATACCTTCCTTTTGACAACATCATCGGGGATACCTGCAAGCTTAAATAATCCACAAACTTCATCCACAAAGATAAGGTGTAAGTCGGGATGCAATGTTCCGTCTCCTGCAAAAGGATTAGCTAGCAGTTTTTCTATCATACCCGAAGGAATCTCAAAGTGAATATTTTCATAAGGTTCAGTAGGTTGAGGAGCATCTCTTTGCTCTTCGGGTTGGGGTAAAGATACCCCAAACAAGCCCCTCAAAGGATTAGTTTCCAAAGTGACAAGTAACAGAAAATTTCAGCACACTATATAAATGTTTCTTTCCCAAGTTCCACTCACCAAAAGCGCTACACTCCCCGGCAACGGCGCCAGAAAAGAGTCTTGATGACTGTCGGATTTCGGGTTCCGGCAGACCCTCTAGGTTCGAACTCTAGGGTGCACGCGGAAATCGCACCTCCAACCTACCTACCTCTCGTCGCCTCGCACGGATCTAAACTACGCAAAGAAAAACACAAGGGACACGAGGGTTTATACTGGTTCAGGCCACCATTGTGGTGTAAAACCCTACTCCAGTTTGTGGTGTGGTGGATTGCCTCAGGGGCTGACGATGAACAATACAAGGAAGAACTGCCTCGCGAGGGGCTGTTCTTGAGCTGGTGCGATGAACTGCTTGGGTGAGTTCAGTCGCCTCTCTCTCTCTCTCTCTCTCTCTCTCTCTCTCTCTCTCTCTGGTTGATCTCTCTATTGTCCCTCTGCTTTGTGGTGGCTAGTCCTATTTATAGAGTGAGGCCCTGGTCCTCTTCCCAAATATCGAGCGGGAAGGGCGCCAACAATTGGCCATTTTGAAGGGGAACATCTAGTACACTTATCCTGACTAAAGTCGGTCCTCGGCTGCCAAAGACTCTGACGGTGACGTCGGCTTGGGCTCCACGATGACCTCCTTCCTGTCGTTCTGCTGGTCTTGGTCTTGTTACACGAAAATGGTTGCCTTTGCTTGATACTCTTTCCTGTGCTTGCTCCCTTTGCACCGAAGAGGAAACAAGGACTCTGCGCAGGCCGGTGCCCGCCCGGCCTCGGTCGTCATGGCTTGCGTCATGGACACCTCGTGACGTACCTCGCCTTGATCTCTCCGCCTCCTCGCGAGCCAGCCTGATGAGGCCGTGCCTGAGGAGGCTTTCTGTCGTCCGTCCCGCGACGCTTGGCCCCTCGCGAGGGTCTTGAGCTTGTGTTGATGAAGATGGGCCGTACCGGGCCACTCCTTGAGCCACGCCGCAGGCCGCAGGCCGGCAAGTCTGGGTACCCCCATTCCCAGAACGCCGATAGTAGCCCCCGGGCCCAAGGTGTGCCTGGACATGCCTTAGCAGGGAAGCGAATTCGCAAGTGCGAAGCGCCGCGGGCCCTAACAGCCTGCGGCCTTGGGCGCTGCATGGCGGTTGATTGGGTGTGGGTGTCTGCGCTTCCCACGACGCCTCGGCGACCGCACGACTTGATAAGTCCCTGCATGCAGAGATATGAGTCATGATTACCTGCGATCGTGGTGCTCGGCGGTTGGCCTTCTCCGGCTATAAATACGGGACTACGCGAGCCCCTTCAGTCCGTCCCTTCCTGCTACTCCCTTTCTTCTTCTAGGTTGCCTGCCGTCCCCATGGCTCCGAAGAGATTCTCGGCCGCGGAGAAAGGAAAGGCCCGCCAGGAAGGGCCTGACTCGCCCCCCCCCCCCCCGACCAAGCGTGGTCACGGTCGCCCTCGCAAGCATCCCGCGGTCCCCATGGTGACTTCCCGCGGCCATGGAGGCGGTGCCCTGAGAGGTGGCGAGCGCCCGGCTGCCGAGGGGAGGCATGCCGTGACCGCGCGGCCTCCCAGGCCGCGCTTTCGCTCAGCGGAGGTGCTGCCGGAGTTCGTCGTGTGGTCGGCGGACCCGACCAGCACCTGGCTCCAGCTTCCCCATTTCTTCGTAGGTGAACTGCCGGCCAGTGCCCGGTGCAGCTTCTGGCTCCAGCAAGACGGTTGCTGCAGTAGGGCCTTGTGGGCTTCGCTGGAGGTCTCTGCCTCTGGGAGCGCGGCCCTGACCCGCGGTTGGCAGACGTTTGCCCGCGCGCGCGGCCTGGGCCAGCGATGCACCCTGCACTTCAAGTTTGATGGCGACGCCACCCTCTCCGTGAGGGTGTTTGGGGAAGATGGTCGCCGCACTGGATGCTGCCCCGAAGACGATGATCGCGGCCGCCTGCCCAGCCCCGGTACCGACCAGGATGAAGACGACGACAGGCGGACAGGCGGCGGTGCTCGAGGTTCGCCAAGCTTCGGTGTCTCCCCATCGGACAGCAGCTCCTCCAGCGGTGGTTGCGGCCAGCCCCCTCGTCGTCGCGCTCGCCTGGGAGAGGGCGTCGGGTCGGCCAGGCACCGTGCCTCGGTGAAGCGGGAGGCGGAATCCAGCTGAGCTCCGGAGGCAGCACGAGCCCCTGCCGAGAGTCGATGCCGGGCAAGTCGCACCCATTTTCCATTTCCTTCTTTCTTGCGCAAAAAGGGATGTAGTCTGGTGCCCCAAGGGGGCGTATTGAACTGTTGCTATTTAATTGGTGCGCTGTTTCTACTGTTCCTGCACTCCGTTTTCGTTCTCGTGTTTATGCGTGGAAATCACTTAACTTGGGGGGGGGGGGGAAGCTCGCTGTGGTCCTCGGCTTCCGAGGCAAGGGCCTCGTCGTGCGCCTTGTATCCTGCAGGGGTTAGTCAGCTAGGGTAGCCTCCAGCCCTGGTAGCGGGGGCAACCAACCTAATGGGTACGATCGCGTCGCGATGCCCGTGGGGCTCGGACTGGGAGGGGTGCTCCCGCAGTAGGCTCGGACAGGGAAGTTCCAAATCACCGGGGCAGAAAACACTCGCGAGGGTGCCCGCGTTCCTCCCTCGTGAGACTTTATGCGAAAGAAAAACGAATCGAATAAGTGAAACGGACGAAAGGTTGCGAGCTCGAAATGGTAACAGCTTCAGTAAAACTTCAAATAGAAACGGACAAGCCAACTACAGAAAGCAAATGAAAGAAGCCGCGTCCGGCACCTAATCTAGTCTTCGACGTCTTCTCACCAGCGCGGAGCTAAGTGCTGCCACTGGGCGTGGGCGGGAGCCCCCGAGGCCCAAGGGCGGCACTCCGGCGACTCCGGGGTGTGTAAAGCCCCACTCATTATTACGTGAGAGTGTCACGGGGGGCGAGCTTCACAGGCGTTTGCCTTCTTCACAGGCACCGGGCCTTTTCCAAAACACGGCAGCTTCACAGGCATTCGCCTTCTTCACAGGCACCGGGCCTTTTCGAAAAGGTGACAGCTTCACAGGCATTCGCCTTCTTCACAGGCACCGGGCCTTTTCCAAAATGCGACAACTTCACAAGCATTCGCCTTCTTCACAGGCACCGGGCCTTTTCCAAAACGCAGTGGCTTCACAAGCATGCGCCTTCTTCACAGGCACCGGGCCTTTTCCAAAACGCAGCGGCTTCACAGGCATTCGCCTTCTTCACAGGCACCGGGCCTTTTCCAAAACGCAGCGGGTTCACAGGCGTTCGCCTTCTTCACAAGCACCAGGCCTTTTTAGGGGTAAAACATTCGGAGATGCTGGATGTTCCACGCGTTCTGGACGGGCACCCCGTCCTGGGTCTCCAAGCGCGCGGAGCCGGGCCTGGAAACATGAACAACCTTGAACGGGCCCTCCCACATGGGAGAGAGCTTATGCAGTCCCTCCCTGGAGAGAACCCGTCTGAGCACGAGGTCCCCTACCTCAAGAGTCCTGGGGAGAATGTTGTGGCAGTGATATCGCTGGAATGCTTGTTGGTACCTTGCTGCTCGTAGCGCGGCCTCTCGTCGATTCTCCTCCCCCAGCACGAGGTCCGTCCCCCGCATGGCATCCTGCAGCGCTTCGTCGAACGCCAGGACCCGTGCGGAACGACGTCTGACCTCGTGAGGGAGAACTGCTTCCGCGCCATAAACCAGGAAGAACGGGGTCTCGCCAGTCGGCTTGGTCGCGGTCGTGCGAATGGACCACAGCACAGACTGAAGCTCATCGTACCAGCCCCTGCCGCAGGCTTCCAGCTTCTTCTTGAAGGTTCTGGTTTTGAGGCCCCTCAGGACCTCTGCGTTGGCTCGCTCGGCCTGACAGTTGCTCCGCGGGTGTGCTACCGAAGCGTAGCATATCTGCGTTCCAAGGTTAGCACAAGTATGTTTTGAAGAGGTTATCGTGAATCGCGAACCATTGTCGGTGATGATGCGGTTCGGCACCCCGAACCGGCTCACGATGCCCTTGATGAACTTGACCGCGGAACCTGCGGGGATGGTGCGGACAGCTTCCACTTCAGCCCACTTGGTGAATTTGTCCACGGCGACATAGAGGTAGCGATAGCCTCCCGGCGGCCGAGGGAACGAGCCCAGGATATCCAGCCCCCAGACTGCGAACGGCCATGAGAGGGGTATAGTTTGCAGACCTCCCGCCGGCTGATGGATCTGCTTGGCCTGGAATTGGCAGGCCTCGCAAGCTTTCACCAGTTCCACGGCATCATTGAGTGTCGTGGGCCAATAGAACCTGCTGCGGAACGACTTGCCAACGAGGGTCCGTGATGACGAATGGTGCCCACAGTCTCCATCGTGTATATCGGCCAGCAGCTCCTTCCCTTGCTCCCTGGAAATGCAACGTAGGGACACATCATTCGGCCGTCTCCGGTAGAGCTCTCCATCCTTGATGTAGTACGCTGTGGCCTGCCGCGCCACACGCTCCGCTTCCTCCTCCCTTTCCGGCAAGGTCCCTTGTGTCAGGTAACTCCTGAGCTCTGTGATACAGCACCCCTCCTGAGGCTCCAGCGCCAGGAGCAGACGCGCTTCTGAGGCCGGGCCGCAGACCGGGGCTCCCGTGGCAGGTGGTTGGGGGAGCTCTTCCCGAGGCTGCACCGTGCTTGACAGTGATGGCGTCGCCGATGGCTTGAAGAGCCGCTCCTCGAAGACGCCAGGTTCCTGAGGTAGTCGCCTGGATGCCCTTTTGGCGATGTCATCAGCCTCTTGATTGGTGCCGCGAGGCACATGCTGCAACTCCAGTCCCCAGAACTGCTTCTCCATCCTGCGGACCTCCGCGAGGTAGGCTTCCATGTGCTCGTCCCTCGGCTCGTATACCTTGTTGGAGAAGTTAACGAGGAGTTGTGAATCACCCTTCACGGTGAGGCGCTTCACTCCTAGGTCGACTGCGGCTTTCAGGCCTGCTATCAGGCCTTCGTATTCTTCTATGTTGTTGGAGACCTTTTCTCCGTTCTAGAAACAGAGTTGCACGGCGTAGTAGAGCTTGTCTTGAGTGGTAGATAAGAGCACTGCCAGCCTCGCTGCCAGCCGGGAGAACGCCTGTCAAGTACATGACCCGACTGTCCGGTGCCTCGCTTCCCGGGGAGAGGGATCGATCCTCTTCTGCCTTGAGGCCTGGCGCCTCCGTCCATTCCGCCACGAAGTCCGCTAGCGCGGCCCACTTGATGACTCTGGTTGTGCTGAATTCTAGCTGAAACGCTTGCATCTCGATGTTCCACTCAGCGACTCTTCCAGCCGAGTTGGGGCTCCTGAGCACCCTTTCCAAGGGGTAAGTTGAGACGACCTTGATGGGATGGCCCTGAAAATAGTGTCGTAGCTTGCGCGAGGCTACCAGTAGCGCGAGGAGGAGTTTCTGGGGCATGGGGTACCGCGCCCTCGCGTCCCACAACATCGTGCTGACGAAGTACACAGGGTGTTTGATGAGGTTGGGAGTGCTGGTGCTGCTAGCGTCCTCCGGAGGCCGGGGCGCCTCCTGTGATAGTGGAGCCCCCAGCGGCTGGTCGCCTGGGGGAGGGGCCTCTCCTGTTTCGAGTGCGCTTCCCTGCGGTGGCTGATCCTTCTCGGCTGTGGTCGTGGTCTCTGTGAGGCTCCTTTGACCCCGCTTCGCTTCGACCCGGGCGGCTGCCGCGGCTTTGGTACAACGCCCCTCCCTAACTGCCACCAGGGCTGCGCTGGCAGAGTAGGGGGTGGCTGCGAGGTAGAGCACCAGGGGCTCTTTAGGGCGCGGAGCCACCATTACCGGAGTGCTGGTTAAGTATCTTTTAAGATCTTGGAACGCCTTGTCGGCCTCTTCAGTCCATTCAAAGGGGCCCTTTTTCTTTATCAGCATGAAGAAGGGCAGCGCTCATTCCCCCAACTTGGAGATGAAGCGTCCTAGTGCGGTCACGCGCCCGGTGAGCTTCTACATCTCTCTGAGGGTCTTTGGCGGGCTCATGTCCTCGACTGCTTTGACCTTTTCTGGGTTTGCCTCGATGCCCCGGTGGGACACGAGGAAGCCCAGGAGCTTGCCCGAGGGGACTCCAACTACACACTTCTCCGAGTTGAGCCGCAGGTCCACTTTGCTGAGGCTCGCGAAGGTTTCCTCCAAGTCTTGTATCAGGGTTTTTGCCTCTCGAGACTTCACCACAATGTCATCAACATAAGCCTCAGCGTTCCTCCTGACTTGCTGACCCAAAGCGATGTGCATCAGCCACTGAAAGGTCGCACCTGCATTGCGCAGCCCGAACGGCATGCATGTGTAGCAGTATACTCCACACGGGGTCAGGAAAGCCGTCTTCTCCACGTCTTCTATCGCCATCTTGATCTGGTGATAGCCAGAGAAGGCATCCAGGAAACATAACAGGTCGCATTCGGCGGTGGAGTCGACGATCTGCTCGATACGAGGGAGCGGGAATGGATCCTGCGGGCAGGCCTTGTTGAGGTTGGTGAAGTCGACGCACATGCGTTCCTTCTCCCCTTTCTTTGGCACGACAACTGGGTTCGCCAACCAATCTGGGTAGCGGACCTCGCGAATGACCCCTGCCGCCTCTAGCTTGCGGGTCTCTTGGATGATGAAAGCCTGCTTCTCAGCGGACTGCCGTCTTGCTTCCTGCTTCACGGGGCGCACGTTGGGGCATACGTTGAGGTGGTGCTCAATTATGCTTCTCGGAACTCCTTCCAGCTGATCGGGTCCCCATGCGAACACCTTCCTGTTCGCGCGCAGGAACCTTACCAGGCCACCTCCTGCTCGGGCTCGAGGTTGGAGCCTATGGTGAAGGTGGCATTAGTGGATCCGTCCTCGTCGACCTGTACCTGCTTGGTTTCTGCCTTGTCTTGGGTGAATAGTTGGTTCTTCTTGGCCGGTGCAGCCCCCTTGGGCTCAGGGGCGTCTGAGTCGGTGGGCTGCGCCGCCGCCGCAGTCTTGAAGGCGAGCTTGAGCACCTGCAACGCGTCCCCGGTGTCTCCGGATATGGTGAGGACGCCGCTGCTCCCGGGCATCTTCATGAGGTTGTACGCTGGATGAGTCGCGGCCATGAATTGGGCTAGTGCTGGGTAGCCAAGGATGGTGTTGTATGGGAGGCCGATTGGGGCGATGTCGAAGTAAACTAGCTCCATGCGGAAGTTGTCGTAGGTGCCGAAGGTCACCGGAAGACGGATCTGCCCCAGGGAGCCGGTGGAACCGCCTCCGACGCCCAAGAAGGGCCTGCTGGGTTGAAGCCGGTCCGGCGGTACATGGAGGAGGCTGAAGGCTTCAACCGAGAGCACGCTGAGGCCTACGCCACCATTGATGAGAGTCCTGGTGACGGCCACCTGGCAGATGGTGGGGGTGCACAGCATTGGGAGTGCGCCCGAGCAGGCTGAGATGGAAGGGTGATCATCTGAGCTGAAGGCCAGACCGGCCTTGGGCGCCGACTGACCTGGAGAAGCCCCGTGCTGCGCGGAAGCGGCACCGATCTGGCGGACGAACGGCTTGATGTGGCGGCCTGAAGGTGGCGCCTGCGAGCCGCCCAGGAGAGCCGCGACGACTGGGGGTGCCAGTGCAGCGTGCTGAGCGAGGAATAGGCCGCGCAGCTCCCCCCAAGAGGCCACGGAAGCCGTTGGCAGGTGGAGCAGCACATGCGCGGGATGCCGGTGAGGGCCATGCGAAACCAGTTACCCATGACCCTGTCGTCGCCCCCGGCTTCGAGGACGGCCTCCTCGTACGTCAGCAGGAAGGCCAGCAGATCGGTCGTGCCGTTGTAGCGCGGTGGCATCTCCGGCTTGAACTTGTTCGGCCAGTGCACCTGCCGCAAGGCGGGGGACAAGGCTCGAGCCCTCGCCTCGTGGCTGCACCGGCGACCGGAGCGGGCGGCGCCTTGCCCATCATGGAGGCGAATTGCGATGTTGACGGACAGCGGGAAGGTGGAAGGGCAAGCTCCGGTGCACCCCTACCTGGCGCGCCAAATGTCGGATTTCGGGTTCCGGCAGACCCTCTAGGTTCGAACTCCGGGGTGCACGCGGAAATCGCACGTCCAACCTACCTACGTCTCGTCGCCTCGCACGGATCTAAACTACGCAAAGAACAACACAAGGGACATGAGGGTTTATACTGGTTCAGGCCACCACTGTGGTGTAAAACCCTACTCCAGTTTGTGGTGTGGTGGATTGCCTCAAGGGCTGACGATGAACAATACAAGGAAGAACTGCCTCGCGAGGGGCTGTTCTTGAGCTGGTGCGATGAACTGCTTGGGTGAGTTTAATCACCTCTCTCTCTCTCTCTCTCTCTCTCTCTGGTTGATCTCTCTAATGTCCCTCTGCTTTGTGGTGGCTAGTCCTATTTATAGAGCGAGGCCCTGGTCCTCTTCCCAAATATCAAGCGGGAAGGGCGCCAACAATTGGCCATTTTGAAGGGGAACATCTAGTACACTTATCCTGACTAAAGTCGGTCCTCGCCTGCCAAAGACTCTGACGGTGACGCCGGCTTGGGCTCCACGATGACCTCCTTCCTGCCGTTCTGCTGGTCTTGGTCTTGTTACACCAAAATGGTTGCCTTTGCTTGATACTCTTGCCTGCGCTTGCTCTCTTTGCACCCAAGAGGAAACAAGGACTCAGCAGAGGCCGGCGCCCGCCTGGCGCCCGCCCGACCTCGGTCGTCATGGCTTGCGTCATGGACATCTCGTGAGGTACCCCGCCTTGATCTCTCCGCCTCCTCGCGAGCCAGCCTGATGAGGCCGTTCCTGAGGAGGCTTTCTGTCGTCCGTCCCGCGAGGCTTGGCCCCTCGCGAGGGTCTTGAGCTTGTGTTGATGAAAATGGGCCGTACTGGGCCACTCCTTGAGCCACGTCGCAGGTTGCAGGCAGGCAAGTCTGGGTACCCCCGTTCCCAGAACGCCGACAATGACCCACAAGTGTAGGGGATCTATCGTAGTCCTTTCGATAAGTAAGAGTGTCGAACCCAACGAGGAGCAGAAGGAAATGATAAGCAGTTTTCAGTAAGGTTTTCTCTGCAAGCACTGAAACTGTAGGTGATAGATAGTTATGTGATAAGATAAATAGTAACGAGCAAAAAGTAAATAAAGTAAATAAAGTGTAGCAAGGTGGCCCAATACTTTATGTAGCAAAGGATAAGCCTGAACAATTCTAATAATGAGAAAGGAGCTCCCGAGGATACATTGGGAATTATCGTCAAGCTAGTTTCATCACGTTCGTATGATTCGCGTTCGGTACTTTGATAATTTGATATGTGGGTGGACCGACACTTGGGTACTGCCCTAACTTGGACAAGCATCCCACTTATGATTAACCCCTATTTCAAGCATCCCATAACTACAAAAAGGAGTATTAAGGTAAACCTAACCACAGCATTAAACATATGGGTCCATATCAACCCCTAACGAAGCAACGCATAAACTAGGGTTTAAGCTTCTGACACTCTAGCAACCCATCATCTACTTATTACTTCCCTATGCCTTCCTCTAGGCCCAAATAATGGTGAAGTGTCATGTAGTCGACGTTCACATAACACCACTAGAGGAAAGACAACATACATCTCATCAAAATATCGAACGAATACCAAATTCAAATGACTACTAATAGCAAGACTTCACCCATGTCCTCAGGAACAAACATAACTACTCACAAAGCATATTCATGTTCATAATCAGAGGAGTAATAATATGCATAAAGGATCTGAACATATGATCTTCCACCAAGTAAACCAATTAGTATCAACTACAAGGAGTAATCAACACTACTAGCAACCCACATGTACCAATTTGTGGTTTTGATACAAGATTGGATACAAGAGATGAACTAGGGTTTGGAGATGAGATGGTGCTGGTGAAGATGTTGATGGAGATTGTCCCCCTCCCGATGAGAGGATCGTTGGTGATGATTTCCCGCTCCCAAAGGGAAGTGTCCCCGGCAGAACAGCTCCGCTCCTAGATTGATTCCGCCAAGGTTCCGCCTCGTGGCGACGGAGTTTCGTCCCGTAAGCTTGCCCACGATTTTTTCCAGGGAAAGTGTGATGATATAGCAGAAGATGTTGCCGGAGGCCCACCAGGGGGCCCAGGAGATAGGGGCCGCGCCATATAGGGGGGGCGCCCCCTGTCTCCTGTATAAGGTGTGGGCCCCCTGGCCTATTTCTTTCGCTCATAAATTCGTAATAAATCCAAAAAGTTGTTTCGTGGAGTTTCAGGACTTTTGGAGTTGTGCAGAATAGGTTTCCAACGTTTGCTCCTTTTCCAGAATTCCAGCCGGCATTCCCCCTCTTCATGGTAAACCTTGTAAAATAAGAGAGAATAGCCATAAGTGTTGAGATATAATGTGTAATAATAGCCCATAATGCAATAAATATTGATATAAAAGCATGATGCAAAATGGACGTATCAGTACCCGACTCTCCTTCGAGTAAACAACCGCTACACGCGTCAAATTATCACGTGGGCTGCCTTTTCGTACAGAAACGAACTCCACCGTGTACCCGCGCGGGTGTGGCCGGGAACAAGACGTGAGTACGTGCGTCCTGCGTGCACTTCTTCTTTAGGTGCAGGTACGTACGTGGGTGGGTGTGAGGGAGATGGTTTGTGCGAAACAGAGGCAATGTGTTGATGATATCTCAAACACAAAAACGTAACATATGCAATGTGTGTGAAATGGAGTCATGGACGTGAGATATCGATAGAATTGAAAACAGGGATGAAGTGTGTGGCTGCGCGATCGATAAAGAGTGCCATCGAATTTGTGTTTGCCCACGTCAAAGATACAAGGCGGCTGGCCTACTGGAATTTGAGAGGGCAGAGGTGCAATTTTTCTCTGTGGCATGGATACCTACCTACAATGTTCGACTATCGGTGTGTGTGTGGGGTGTTGGAAATATGCCCTAGAGGCAATAATAAAATGATTATTATTATATTTCCTTGTTCATGATAATTGTCTATTATTCATGCTATAATTGTGTTATCCGGAAATCGTAATACATGTGTGAATAAATAGGCCACAACATGTCCCTAGTAAGCCTCTAGTTGACTAGCTCGTTGATCAACAGATAGTCATGGTTTCCTGACTATGGACATTGGATGTCGTTGATAACGGGATCACATCATTAGGAGAATGATGTGATGGACAAGACCCAATCCTAAGCATAGCACAAGATCGTGTAGTTCGTTTGCTAGAGCTTTTCCAATGTCAAGTATTATTTCCTTAGACCATGAGATCGTGTAACTCCCGGATACCGTAGGAGTGCTTTGGGTGTACCAAACATCACGACGTAAATGGGTGACTATAAAGGTATACTACGGGTATCCCCGAAAGTATCTGTTGGGTTGACACGGATCGAGACTGGGATTTGTCACTCCGTATGACGGAGAGGTATCTCTGGGCCCACTCGGTAATGCATCATCATGATGAGCTCAATGTGACCAAGTGTTTGGTAACGGGATCATGCATTATGGTACGAGTAAAGTGACTTGCCGGTTACGAGATTGAACGAGGTATTGGGATACCGATGATCGAATCTCGGGCAAGTAACGTACCGATTGACAAAGGGAATTGTATACGGGATTACTTGAATCCTCGACATCGTGGTTCATCCGATGAGATCATCGAGGAATATGTGGGAGCCAACATGGGTATCCAGATCCCGCTGTTGGTTATTGACCGGAGAGCTGTCTCGGTCATGTCTGCATAATTCCCGAACCCGTAGGGTCTACACACTTAAGGTTCGGTGATGCTAGGGTTGTAGAGATATTAGTATGCGGAAACCCGAAAGTTGTTCGGAGTCCCGGATGAGATCCCGGACGTCACGAGGAGTTCCGGAATGGTCCGGAGGTAAAGAATTCTATATAGGAAGTCCAGTTTCGGCCACCGGGAAAGTTTCGGGGGTCACCGGTATTGTACCGGGACCACCGAAAGGGTCCCGGGGTCCACCTGGTGGGGCCACCTATCCCAGAGGGCCACTGTTGGGGAACGTAGTAATTTCAAAAAATTTCCTACGCACACGCGAGATCATGGTGATGGCATAGCAACGAGAGGGGAGAGTATTGTCCACGCATCGTGAGACCGTGAAGCGGAAGCGCGTTATGACAACGCGGTTGATGTAGTCAGACGTCTTCACGATCCGACCGATCCAAGTACCGAACGACGGCACCTCCAGTTCAGCACACGTTCAGCTCGATGGCGATCCCGGGCTCCGATCCAGCAAAGCGTCGGGGATGAGTTCCGTCAAGACGACGGCGTGGTGACGATGATGATGCTCCACCGGGCGCAGGGCTTCGCCTTAAGCTCATGACGATATGACCGAGGTGGAATACGGTGGAGGGGGCACCGCACTGCAGCTAAGGAACGGTCCTTAGATCAACTTGTGTGTCCATGGGGTGCCCCCTACCCCCGGATAAAAAGGAGTGGAGGAGGGGAGGGCCGGCCCTCTCTATGGCGCGCCCTAGGGGAGTCCTACTCCCACCGGGAGTAGGATTCCTCCTTTCCTAGTCCAACTAGGAACCCTTCCATGTAGTAGGAGTAGGTGAGAAGGAAAGGGAAGAGAGAAGGAGAAGGAAGGAAGGGTGCGCCTCCCTAGTCCAATTCGGACTAGTCCAAGGGGAGGTGCGGCCACTCTTTTGGCCCTTTCTCTCCTTTCCCGTATGGCCCAAAGAGGCCCAATACGAATTCCCGTAACTCTCCGGTACTCCCAAAAATACCCGAATAACTCGGAACCTTTTCGAACTCCGAATATAGTCGTCCAATATATCGATCTTTACGTCTCCACCATTTCGAGACTCCTCGTCATGTCCCCGATCTCATCCGGGACTCCGAACTCCTTCGGTACATCAAAACTATAAACTCATAATATAAGCATCATCGTAACGTTAAGCGTGCGGACCCTACGGGTTCGAGAACTATGTAGACATGACCTAGAACTATTCTCGGTCAATAACCAATAGCGGAACCTGGATGCCCATATTGGTTCCTACATATTCTACGAAGATCTTTATCGGTCAAACCGCATAACGACATACGTTGTTCCCTTTGTCATCTGTTACTTGCCCGAGATTCGATCGTCGGTATCCAATACCTAGTTCAATCTCGTTATCGCAAGTCTCTTTACTCGTTACGTAATGCATCATTCCATAACTAACTCATTAGCTACATTGCTTGCAAGGCTTATAGTGATGTGCATTACCGAGAGGGCCCAGAGATACCTCTCCGACAATCGGAGTGACAAAACCTAATCTCGAAATACGCCAACCCAACATGTACCTTTGGAGACACCTTTAGTACTCCTTTATAATCACCCAGTTACGTTGTGACGTTTGGTAGCACCAAAGTGTTCCTCCGTAAACGGAGTTGCATAATCTCATAGTTACGGGAACATGTATAGGTCATGAAGAAAGCAATAGCAATATACTAAACGATCAAGTGCTAGGCTAACGGAATGGGTCATGTCAATCACATCATTCTCCTAATGATGTGATCCCATTAATCAAATGACAACACATGTCTATGGTTAGGAAATATAACCATCTTTGATTAATGAGCTGGTCAAGTAGAGGCATACTAGTGACTATATGTTTGTCTATGTATTCACACATGTATTATGTTTCCGGTTAATACAATTCTAGCATGAATAATAAACATTTATCATGATATAAGGAAATAAATAATAACTTTATTATTGCCTCTAGGGCATATTTCCTTCAGTCTCCCACTTGCACTAGAGTCAATAATCTAGTTCACATCGCCATGTGATTTAACATCAATATTCATATCTGTATATGATTAACACCCATAGTTCACATCGTCATGTGACCAATACCCAAAGGGTTTACTAGAGTCAATAATCTAGTTCACATCGCTATGTGATTAAAACCCAAAGAGTACTAAGGTATGATCATGTTTTGCTCGTGAGAGAAGCTTAGTCAAAGGGTCTGTCACATTCAGAGCCGTATGTATTTTGCAAATATTCTATGTCTACAATGCTCTGCACGGAGCTACTCTAGCTAATTGCTCCCACTTTCAATATGTATCCAGATTGAGACTTAGAGTCATCTGGATCGGTGTAAAAGCTAGCACCTATGTAACTCTTTACAATGGGCTCTTTTATCACCTCCATAATCGAGAAATATTTCCTTAGTCCTCACTAAGGATGTTCTTGACCAATGTCCAGTGATCTACTCCTAGATCACTATTGTACTCCCTTGCCAAATTCAGAGCAAGGTATACAATAGGTCCGGTACATAGCATAGCATACTTTATAGAACCTATGGTGAGGCATAGGGAATGACTTTCATTCTCTTTTCTATTTTCTTCCATGGTCGGGATTTGAGTCTTACTCAATTTCCCACCTTTGCAACACCCGCAAGAACTTTTCTTTGACTGTTCCATTTTGAACTACTTCAAAATCTTGACAAGGTATGTACTTATTGAAAAAACTTATCAAGCGTCTTGATCTATCTCAATAGATCTTGATGCTCAATATGTAAGCAGCTTCACTGAGGTCTTTCTTTTAAAAAACTCCTTTCAAATACTCCTTTATGCTTTGCAGAATAATTCTACATTATTTCCGATCAACAATATGTCATTCACATATACTTATCAGAAATGCTGTAGTGCTCCCACTCACTTTCTTGTAAATACAGGCTTCTCCAAAAGTGCATATAAAACCATATGCTTTGATCACACTATCAAAGCGTTTATTCCAACTCGAGATGCTTGCACCAGTCCATAGATGGATCATTTGAAGCTTGCACATTTTGTTAGCTCCTTTAGGATTGACAAAACCTTACGGTTGCATCATATACAACTCTTCTTTAATAAATCCATTAAAGAATGTAGTTTTGACATCCATTTGCCAGATTTCATAAAATGTGGCAATTGCTAACATGATTCGGACAGACTTAAGCATCGTTACGAGTGAGAAAATCTCATCGTATTCAACACCTTGAACTTGTCGAAAACCTTTTGCAACAAGTCGAGCTTTGTATATAGTAACACTACTATCAGTGTCCGTCTTCCTCTTGAAGATCCATTTATTTAACTTGACTTGCTGATCATCGAGCAGGTCAACCAAAGTCCACACTTTGTTCTTATATATGGATCCTATCTCAGATTTTATGGCCTCAAGCCATTTCGCATGGAATCTGGGCTCATCATCGCTTCCTCATAGTTCGCAGGTTCATCATGGTCTAGTAACATGACTTCTAGAATAGGATTACCGTACCACTTTGGTGTGGATCGTACTCTGGTAGACCTACGAGGTTCGGTAGTAACTTGATCTGAAGTTTCATGATCATCATCATTAACTTCCTCACTAATTGGTGTAGGAATCACTGGAACTGATTTCTGTGATGAACTACTTTCCAAGGGAGAAGGTACAATTACCTCATCAAGTTCTACTTTCCTCCCACTCACTTCTTTCGAGAGAAACTTCTTCTCTAGAAAGGATCCATCTTAGCAACGAATAACTTGCCTTCGGATCTGTGATAGAAGGTGTACCCAATAGTTACCTTTGGGTATTCTATGAAGACGCACTTCTTTGATTTGGGTTCGAGCTTATCAGGTGAAAACTTTTTCACATAAGCATCACAACTCCAAACTTTAAGAAACGACAGCTTAGGTTTATTGCTAAACCATAGTTCATACGGTGTCATCTCAACGGATTTAGATGGTGCCCTATTAAATGTGAATGCAGCTGTCTCTAATGCATAACCCCAAAACGATAATGGTAAATCAATAAGAGACATCATAGATCGCACCATATCCAATAAAGTGCTTGATTCTGACGTCCGGACACACCATAACGTTGTGGTGTTCCAGGTGGCGTGAGCTATGAAACTATTCCACATTGTTTTAATTGAAGACCAAACTCGTAACTCAAATATTCGTCTCTGTGATCAGATCGCAGAAACTTTATTTTCTTGTTACGATGATTTTTCCACTTCACTCTGAAATTCTTTGAACCTTTCAATTATTTCAGACTTATGTTTCATCAAGTAGATATACCCATATCTGCTCAAATCATCTTGTGAAGGTCAGAAAATAATGATACTTGCCGCGAGCATCAACACTCATTGGATCGCATACATCGGTATGTATTATTTCCAATAAGTCAGTAGCTTGTTCCATTGTTCCAGAGAACGGAGTTTTAGGCATCTCGCCCAAAGGCACGGTTCGTGAGCATCAAATGATTCATAACCAAGTGATTCCAAAAAACCCATCAGCATGGAGTTTCTTCATGCGCTTTACACCGATATGACCCAAACAGCAGTGCCACAAATAAGTTGCACTATCATTATTAACTTTGCATCTTTTGGCATCAATATTATGAATATGTGTATCACTACGATCGAGATCCAACAAACTATTTTCATTGGGTGTATGACCATTGAAGGTTTTATTCATTTAAACAGAACAACAATTATTCTCGATTTTAAATAAATAACTGTATTGCAATAAACATGATCAAATCATATTCATGCTCAACGCATAAACGCCAAATAACATTTATTTAGGTTTAACACTAATCCCGAAAGTATAGGGAGTGTGCGATGATGATCATATCAATCTTGGAACTACTTCCAACACTCATCGTCACTTCCCCTTCAACTAGTCTTTGTTTATTCTGTGACTCCTGTTTCGAGTTACTAATCTTAGCAACCGAACAAGTATCAAATACTCAGGGGCTACTATAAACACTAGTAAAGCACACATCAAACACATGTATATCAAATATACCCTTGTTCACTTTGCCATCCTTCTTATCCACCAAATATTCAGGGTATTTCCGTTTCCAGTGACCATTTCCTTTGCAGTGTAAGCACTCAGTTTCAGGCTTTGGTTTAGCTTTGGGCTTCTTCGTGGGGGTGACAACTTGCTTGTCATTCTACTTGAAGTTCCCCTTTCTTTCCCTTTGCCCTTTTCTTGAAACTGGTGGTCTTGTCAATCATCAACACTTGATGCTCTTTCTTGATTTCTACCTTCGTCGATTTCAATCATCACGAAGAGCTCGGGAATCGTTTTCGTTATCCCTTGCATACTATAGTTCATCACGAAGTTCTAGTAACTTAGTGATGGTGACAAGAGAATTCTGTCAATCACTATCTTATCTGGAAGATTAACTCCCACTTGATTCAAGCGATTGAAGTACCCAGACAATCTGAGAACATGCTCACTAGTTGAGCGATTCTCCTCCATCTTTTAGCTATAGAACTTGTTGGAGACTTCATATCTCTCAACTCGGGTATTAGCTTGAAATATTAACTTCAATTCCTGGAACATCTCATATGGTCCATGACGTTCAAAACGTCTTTGAAGTCCCGATTCTAAGCCGTTAAGCATGGTGCACTAAACTATCAAGTAGTCATCATATTGAGCTAGCCAAACGTTCATAACGTATGCATCTACTCCTGCAATAGGTCTGTCACCTAGCGGTGTATTAAGGACATAATTCTTTTGTGCAGCAATGATGATAAACCTCAGATCACGGATCCAATCCGCAACATTGCTACTAACATTTTCAATACAATTTTCTCTAGGAACACATATAAAAACATAGGGAAGCAAAAAACATAGGGAAGCAACAACGCGAGCTATTGATCTACAACATAATTTGCAAAATACTACCAGGACTAAGTTCATGATAAATTTAAGTTCAATTAATCATATTACTTAAGAACTCCCACTTAGATAGACATCTCTCTAATCCTCTAAGTGATTACGTGATCCATATCAACTACACCATGTCCGATCGTCACGTGAGATGGAGTAGTTTCAACGGTGAACATCAATATGTTGATCATATCTACTATATGATTCACGCTCGACCTTTCGGTCTCCGTGTTCCGAGGCCATATCTGTTATATGCTAGGCTCGTCAAGTTTAACCTGAGTATTCCGCGTGCGCAACTGTTTTGCACCCGTTGTATTTGAATATAGAGCCTATCACACCCGATCATCACGTGATGTCTCAGCACGAAGAACTTTCGCAACGATGCATACTCAGGGAGAACACTTCTTGATAATTTTTAGTGAGAGATCATCTTAACATGCTACCGTCAATCAAAGCAAGATAAGATGCATAAAGGATAAACATCACATGCAATCAATATAAGTGATATGATATGGCCATCATCATCTTGTGCTTGTGATCTCCATCTCAAGCACCGTCGTGATCACCATCATCACCGGTAGCGACACCTTGATCTCCATCGTAGCATCGTTGTCGTCGCCAACTATTGCTTCTACGACTATCGCTACCGCTTAGTGATAAAGTAAAGCAATTACAGGGAGTTTGAATTTCATAAAATAATGCGAAAAACATATTGCTCATGCCTTTTGGCGATAACTTGGTTACAAAACATGATCATCTCATAAAATAAAATATAGCATCACGTCTTGACCATATCACATCACAACATGCCCTGCAAAAACAAGTTAGACGTCCTCTACTTTGTTGTTGCAAGTTTTACGTGGCTGCTACGGGCTGAGCAAGAACCGTTCTTACCTACGCATCAAAACCACAACGATAGTTTGTCAAGTTGCTGCTGTTTTAACCTTCGCAAGGACCGGGCGTAGCCACACTCGGTTCAACTAAAGTGAGAGAGACAGACACCCGCCGGTCACCTTTAAGCAACGAGTGCTCGAAGCGCTGAAACCAGTCTCGCGTAAGCGTACGCGTAATGTCGGTCCGGGCCGCTTCATCTCACAATACCGATGAACCAAAGTATGACATGCTGGTAAGCAGTATGACTTATATCGCCCACAACTCACTTGTGTTCTACTCGTGCATATGACATCAACGCATAAAACCATGCTCGGATGCCCTTTGTTGGGGAACGTAGTAATTTCAAAAAATTCCTACGCACACGCGAGATCATGGTGATGGCATAGCAACGAGAGGAGAGTATTGTCCACGTACCCTCGTGAGACCGTGAAGCGGAAGCGTTATGACAACGCGGTTGATGTAGTCGTGCGTCTTCACGATCCGACCGATCCAAGTACCGAACGACGGCACCTCCGAAGTTCAAGACACGTTCAGCTCGATGACGATCCCCGGACTCCGATCCAGCAAAGCGTCGGGGATGAGTTCCGTCAGCACGACGGCGTGGTGACGATGATGATGCTCCACCGGCGCAGGGCTTCGCCTAAGCTCCGCGACGATATGACCGAGGTGGAATATGGTGGAGGGGGGCACCGCACACGGCTAAGGAACGATCCGTAGATCAACTTGTGTGTCCATGGGGTGCCCCCTGCCCCGTATATAAAGGAGTGGAGGAGGGAGGCCGGCCCTCTCTATGGCGGCGCCTAGGGGAGTCCTACTCCCACCGGAGTAGGATTCCTCCTTTCCTAGTCCAACTAGGAACCCTTCTATGTAGTAGGAGTAGGAGAGAAGGAAAGGGAAGAGAGAAGGAGAAGGAAGGAAGGGCGCCCCCCTCCTAGTCCAATTCGGACTAGTCCAAGGGAGGGTGCGGCCACTCTTTGGCCCTTTCTCTCCTTTCCCATATGGCCCAAAGAGGCCCAATACGAATTCCCGTAACTCTCCGGTACTCCCAAAAATACCCGAATCACTCGGAACCTTTCCGAACTCGGAATATAGTCGTCCAATATATCGATCTTTACGTCTCGACCATTTCGAGACTCATCGTCATGTCCCCGATCTCATCCGGGACTCCGAACTCCTTCGGTACATCAAAAACCATAAACTCATAATATAACTGTCATCGTAACGTTAAGCGTGCGGACCCTACGGGTTCGAGAACTATGTAGACATGACCTAGAACTATTCTTGGTCAATAACCAATAGCGGAACCTGGATGCCCATATTGGTTCCTACATATTCTACTAAGATCTTTATCGGTCAAACCGCATAACGACATACGTTGTTCCCTTTGTCATCGGTATGTTACTTGCCCGAGATTCGATCGTCGGTATCCAATACCTAGTTCAATCTTGTTACCGGCAAGTCTCTTTACTCGTTACGTAATGCATCATTCCATAACTAACTCATTAGCTACATTGCTTGCAAGGCTTATAGTGATGTGCATTACCGAGAGGGCTCAGAGATACCTCTCCGACAATCGGAGTGACAAAACCTAATCTCGAAATACGCCAACCCAACATGTACCTTTGGAGACACCTTTAGTACTCCTTTATAATCACCCGATTACGTTGTGACGTTTGGTAGCACCAAAGTGTTCCTCCGGTAAACGGAGTTGCATAATCTCATAGTTACAGGAACATGTATAGGTCATGAAGAAAGCAATAGCAATATACTAAGCGATCAAGTGCTAGGCTAACGGAATGGGTCATGTCAATCACATCATTCTCCTAATGATGTGATCCCATTAATCAAATGACAACACATGTCTATGGTTAGGAAACATAACCATCTTTGATTAATGAGCTAGTCAAGTAGAGGCATACTAGTGACTATATGTTTGTCTATGTATTCACACATGTATTATGTTTCCGGTTAATACAATTCTAGCATGAATAATAAACATTTATCATGATATAAGGAAATAAATAATAACTTTATTATTGCCTCTAGGGCATATTTCCTTCAGCCACGTGGGATGGAAGGGGAAGGGAACCAGGCCCTGGTGGGCTGGTGCACCCCCCCTTGGGCCTCCCCTGCACCTAGGGTTGGAAACCCTAGGGGTGGGGGGGCGCCCACTTGACTTGGGGGGCAAGTCCCCCCCTAGGCCGCCGCCCCCCTTGGAGATGGGATCTCCAGGGCCGGCGCACCCCCTAGGCCCCCTATATAAAGAGGGGGGAGGGAGGGCAGCCGCACCCTAGTCCCTGGCGCCTCCCTCTCCCCCCGTACCACCTCTCCCTCTCGTAGAGCTTGGTGAAGCCCTGCCAAGATCGCCGCTGCTTCCACCACCATGCCGTCGTGCTGCTGGATCTCCATCAACCTCTCCTTCCCCCTTGCTGGATCCAGAAGGAGGAGACGTCTTCCCCAACCGTACGTGTGTTGAACACGGAGGTGCTGTCCGTTCGGCGCTAGGATCATCGGTGATTTGGATCACGGCAATCACGACTCCCTCAACCCCGTTCTCTTGAACGCTTCTGCTCGCGATCTACAAGGGTATGTAGATGCACTCCTCTCTCTCATTTCTAGATGAACTCCATAGATTGATCTTGGTGAAGCGTAGAAAATTTTTATTTTCTCCAACGTTCCCCAACATGGGGGGGGGGGGGGGCAGAGGCCGATCGACTAGTATATGTGTGGGGAAGGAGAGAGACCTAGCTATGTATTGAGGGAGATCGATCGACATCCATGGATATGTGTAGCAGAGGAATAAGGTTGGGAAAAAGACAAAGGTATAGCATCGGAGGGTTGGTGGTGGAGTGGCGTCTCACAAATGGTGGGAGAGGCCTGCTAGACAAATGGAGGGTATGAGTGCAATATTAATAAGAGAGGGCGGGGGATGTCTGTGTGTCTATAGACGTGCGTGTGAGAGACGGGTCGGGAGGTATTCAAGGATGATGAGGGGAGAAGATATGGTTGTGGTAAGCATACGTAACTACATAGGAAGATCAATCGTCGTGTGTCTGAGAAAGGGAGAGACATAACTAGCGAGGTAAGTGTATCAGTGCTTGGTGAAAACGAATTATAGTCGACCTGGCTATATGTAGGGAGATCAGTTCATATACACGCCTGCATGTGTTATAAGCAAATAAGGTCCGGAGAGACAGACAAGGGGAGAGGGTGCGGCTAGGAGGTGGTGCGAGAGGCCTATCATGTCGAGGGGGGAGGAGTGTGCGAGTATGTGATCAATGAAAAGAGGGGCGGGAGTGTGCACCTGCGTGGAATCGTATTGGACATAGGGGGGCATGGACGGTGAGAAGAGAAGAGGGGAAGTATATATGTATTTGTTGTAGGCACACTTGGGTAGAGAGGTATATCGACCGGTGTGTGCCGTAAAGAAGGAGCCGGGGGCCTACACACACCGTGGGTGGACGACCTAAAGATAAATAATGAACATGCGCGATGGAGGGGACGCTAAGGGTGGGTGAGAGGGGGGGCGGGCGTGTGCATGCACGATAGAAAGTTAGCGCTAGCTAGCTACAAATAGAAGAGGATCGTGAAGGTGTAAAAGACGAACAAAGATCATAATTCATTATAAAAAAGTGGATACGGATACTTGAAGAAGATATCATAATGTAGAACATTGATTATAATTTGGGCTAATGTGTGGCTTTTTCAACTCAGGTCTAAATACTTGTCATAATGCAGGGGGCGGGGCACTATACTTTGTGTGATAAACACGGTGTACGTATGGAACATGGTTTAGATTATGAATATATAGTTAGTACATCAAATGTACTATTATTTGGAATCAACATCAAGTGTATTCAAAAAATAGAATTCGAGTTCATGTAGTACACATAGTTCATATCTATCTCTATAGTAATTATGTGGTGTGTTATTAAGGTAACACACGAATGATGGTTGAAGTGGGCAACAATCATGATTGTAGATTCTTATTGAAATAGAGAAACAAATTCAAATTTGGTTTGAATTGCAGCGGTAGTATAGACATTTGGAATGCACTAAAATGTTGGTATGAATAGGTCGTTACATGCATTACACAGCAAGCGAAAAAATTTAATTGGACATAACATGGATTCATACTCCCTCCTTCCATCTATATAGGGCGTAATGAGATTTTTAAGACTGCCTTTGACTATTGACAAGATCAATAGTACTCCCTCCGTCCCATAATGTAAGACGTTTTTTGACACAAGTGTAGTGTCAAAAAACGTCTTACATTATGGGACGGAGGGAGTACATGACATGCACAATGTGAAAATTATATCATTGAAAGAACCTTTCACAGACGAATTTAATGGTGTGCTTGTGTAAGTTGCATGTCATATATTATTGCTCTAAAATTTGGTCAAAGTTAGCATCAAAAAACACATTAGGCCCTATATAGATGGAAGGAGGGAGTAGCTTTGAATAGCATTTGTATAGTAAAACATGGCAAGACTCTCTCTTTGTGTGGTGTGAATAGTTTTATTTTTTTTGTTTTCTTTTTGGTTGAGGGAAGTGCTAATATTGATTTGGTACGCACAAGTACAATATTAGTACAGTTAGGCTTGTCCCTAAAACTCAACCCGCGTCTTGTTATATCCCAAAAATTCAAATATCGTGCTACCAAAACTGGCGCCTTCACAACCCGCGCCTTGCTATCCCGAAATTACAACGCGCGCGAAAACTCCCTCCAGCTGCCAAATCCCGACACGCGAAATCCCCCTTCTAACCCTGAGGCGAAAGGGCCGCTAGTTCAAATCGGTGGGGGGTACTTTTGTAACACACCCTACATTTTGGACAAGCGCGTCCCTAAGTCATGGTTCACCCCCTCCCATCGCCCCCTTTTCGCCATTCGAAATCCCAGGCCGCCATAACCTCTCCGCTCCAGCCGCGAAACCCCACCCTCCTTCGTCCGCCACCTCACCGCTGCCCAGCCAGAGCCTCTTCCCCAACGACGTCGTCCACCGCAACAGCTCGACGTCCCTCGTCCACCTCCCCGGATGAGGATCCGTCGTCCATCTCGTCGTCCCGCCGGTTCAGCCACCCTGTCCTCCACCTCCAAGGAGCTGCTCCGATGATCGCCTCGTCTATCACGGCTGCTCCATCCCCACAGCGCCGCCTTAACCTGCTCCACCGGAACCGCGACATCCTCACCGACTCCTCGGACGAAGCCGAGGCCTACTCGGCGCCACCAAAGAGGTTGTACACTCATCGCATCGCACCTTCTCCTTAACTCGACTTCCCGGCGCCGACGTTGCTCCAACCCGCACCCCCATGGAGCGGCTACCTTGAAGCCGGCGCAGCGGGCGACATCTCCATGGAGGCTCTCCCCGGTCTGAGGCCCCTTGGCCAGCGGCGTCCATACCCGGCCGGATCTGCTGCTGCTGCTGCTCGGCTCTCACTTTCGCTTGCTTTCTGCTGCTGCTGCTCGCTCTCGCTCAATCGCTTTCGCCCAGCTGCTGCTCCTCTCCCCTCGCTCGTGCTCTTTGCTCTGCTCCGATTTAGCAAAACTTGATCGTTGAATCGACTTTTGGGTCGATCGATTATCGAGGGTTGGGGGCTCGCGGAGTTAAGGAAGAACCACCCTTGATGGGGACGGGGGCTCCGTAGAGGTACCCCACTATCTATCTTAGGGTTCAGGGTGGGGGGCGGGGGGCCTAGAGGGCTGACCGGGGCGGCGGTGGGGAGTTGTTTTGGGGCGGCGAGGCGGCGTTGGGGCCGGCGGTTCGGCCGGTGGTGGCTGGCGGCTCAGGGGGGTCTAGGTTGAAGATGAACTGCTGGCCCTCACTAAACTACATGCCAAGTGCCTCTCTGCTACCATTGCGTTCAGTTTTGACAGTAGCATTCAGATTCCACAGTAAATTTCAGTTTCGACAGTTAAGTTTAGAGTCAACAGTTTTTACCTCATCTGTTGTAGTCAGGTGGTTTTTGGTGATGTAAATTTTACATCTATTTTACATCATCTATTGGAGATGCTATTAGAATCCCACTTGAGATTGACGATGTCTATCTTGTGCTGATTCATCCTTGACGTCTTATGGCTCACCGGAGCTGCTCCAACGACAGAACGATCCATCACAACAGAGCAGTGCCCTGGACGCTGTCTACCGATTCCTCAGATCTTCCTCCACACCTCCGACAGCCACCTCTGCCTCAACTGCTTCAGCGACCAACCCAATGATGCTGAGTTCTACACGGCTACGGCAAAGAGGTTGTACACTTGTTGCATCACTTATTACTATACATTCACGTCGATCCATTAGGGCTATTTTGGTTCAACGGAAAAACATAGCAATAGGGAATTTTCCAATTGCACTCTACTATTCAATTATTCATGCATTTTGTTGAAAGGAATGAAGCAAAACATTCACCTGGACCTACTTTTCAAAATCCTATGCATGAAAACAAGACCAAGTGCATTAATGGCAGAATAACATTCTAACTGTACACGCTTTCATATGGTTTCACTTTATTTTGGCCACGTTTCTTTGCATTCCTCTGCTCTTCCAATCCCTGTAAACTAAACACCCAAGTTGACAGAAATCATGTGTTTACAAATGCTCTGTTTACCTTGTGCATTCCTATCCTATTCTGGTGTTTTTCCTATCCCTGCATTTTTAGAATCATGCAAGCCAAATGACCCCTTATAGAATTACTTCAGTGACAGGTAGGTGTCGAAGGGAACTTTGTGTGGTTTGTCCTGCTCCTGCCGCGACGTCGTCCACCTCACCTGAGCTGATCCATCGACAGAAGCATCCACCAAAACAGACATCACGACTCCTGACCGTCTTTCGCTGCCTATGATCTCCTTCCCTCCCGCCGTCACCCGCTGCAACAGCATCACCATCATCGACTCAGCAGATGAACCTGAGGAGTACACGGGTCCACAAGAGAGGTCGCACTCTTTTGTTTCTGCTTATGTTATGCATTGCTTAATATTACCTGCTACTTTATCGTCCTGTTCAACTCTTGGACTCCAAAGTCAGGTCCAAATTAATGTTCAAACTTGAGTTCTAAATTAGTTGTGGGGCACATATCGAGGAAGCAATGAATAGTATGTATGTCTAATATGTGGTTCACCTAGGGTATGCCTATGTTGTTCATCTTGGGTGGGAAACAAATAGTAAAGCAATCATCATCTGTCTTTTTATTAAATTAAAGCAATCATCAGCCTGCTACCATTATTTTTGGATCCATCCACTGGTTGTTACCATCACTCTAAATTTCTGCATGCTCTCCTTACATAATCTCACCATATTTTTTTCGTATGCATGTCAGATATTGTACAGAGACATCTTGAACATGTAGAGAAAAGAGAAGAGTTTCACGGCAATACAATGTCATGCAGACATCGCTCCATGGTGGGTTCAATGGCAAAACCTCCCCACCCCTCTCCAGATTGTAATCCAGAGGAAGATATACATTACGAGGTGGATTAGGGCCTTGTTGACCACTCCTATTTACCCCCCAAGGTGTTTTCCCTACCTTGGCATGATGATGTTAGTAATATCATGCATATGTTTCCTTGCAATGCCTACTTTTAACATCATATATGTCATCTGCTTAGTTTTGACATGTTCTGTAGTGCCACCTGTTTAGTTTCTATATCATATATGGGAATTATGCAGTCTCATGTCTTTTAGCCAGCCATAATATATGTGAACTGTGCAATGCCATGCTATTTAACCAGGCATCATATATTTGAATGATATCTTGCCCATCCTTTTCTTCATTACGTTTCCATTTGTCAGCAATGTTTGTACATTAAACTACTCTTCATGTGAATCAGCCATTTGGGTGGGAGATGGAAAAATCTGGAGTGAAAACAAGGCCTTCATAGCAGACAGTGCTACCTGTCGAAGCAGATCTCTTGTTGGGTCCCGATAGCTCCTCAGAGATGGATTCCGAGACAGATGACCAGTCCTATTCCCCCACTGAGGTGTATGCTCTAACTTGGCATGGTTATACTGCTCATATCATGCATATGGTGTCTTGCATTGCATAGTTTAGACATCATATACACAATATTCAGCACCATGTTCTTAGTTCAGACATCATATCGAATGCCCTCTGTTTAGCATATAAATCACATATGTGAATTAAATGATGCGATCCTGATTACTTAGATAACATGTAGGTGAATTATGTCATGCGATCCTGTTTAGTTATTCATCATATCTTTGAATTATGTTATGCTATGCTATCCAGTTTAGATAGACATCATATGTGAAATTATGTCATGCTATCCGCTTTAGTTAAACAATATACATGTCAACTATTTCATGCCCTCTTTTTTCCACACTATCTATTGCATCATCTCTCATACAATGTCTCGCACATTCAACTATGTTTCTTGTTTATCACCATTTGAATTGGAGCGGGTGATGCCGATATCTAGCGGACTAAAAACACGGTCTTCAAATAAAACAGTGCTACCTCTTGGTGGAGATAGTACCCGGTTGTACATGCACAAGAACCAGTCCTACCACACATAACCCAAACTCATGATTGTACCCCTCTGCGATGGATAGAGAACCAGCTTCACCCAATCTAACCCCAAGCCCAGCCGATAGTAACCCAGTTCCTCGTTGACACGGCACCATCTCGACCACAGAGCTCCCAAACAAGAGCGATTAGTAAGGCAGCTCAAGTGCCCAAAGGGCGATTACTATCACGGCGAACCCCAACTCCACGGTTAGTACGCCTATTCCCGTGGAGGAAGCACAACCAGCTAGTCGTAGTTTAGCATCTATCGCATTTGATGTTGTTAAATCGTATGCGTATCTTCCCATCTTGGAAATATTATCTTGAAGATGAAGGAAAATGCCCGATTACGGTGTTTGTCCAGGAGTTATGTGTAAGTAATGTTATTCATGGCAATTACTTTGCTTCGTCCCATACATCCTACCTCCATGATG
Source organism: Aegilops bicornis (assembly GCA_021605145.1). Taxonomy (NCBI): domain Eukaryota; kingdom Viridiplantae; phylum Streptophyta; class Magnoliopsida; order Poales; family Poaceae; genus Aegilops; species Aegilops bicornis. The sequence continues at coordinate 97,586,894 of CM038673.1, forward strand.
GTTATAATACAACAATTTTTCCCATTTTTCTCTATAGAGAAGGACCGATTTGGAAACTCAGGATGAGGTAACCTGTGCTAATACCTCTGCTATCTTGAAGAATGCTTGGTAGCAGTATCGGAATTACTCAAGAAAACGTATTTCACCGGCAAAGAAACTCATCAAATTCCCTTACGTTCTCGAGAGACACATTTATCGGAATGATGGTAGGAACGCCTTGTTCTGTACTGGTCCCAAACCAAGAATGTGGTAAGTTCTATGAGCTCATTTTCTATTTTAAGTATTATATTCTTGCGTCTTATTGTACTCTGTTCATGTAGAACAAGTGCCTAAACCTGAAGAACAACTATTCTAATTTAAGATTCCATTGCTATCATAGTTCAAAAAAGTGCTAGGCGTTAATTGTGTGTTGTGCCACCGCCTTGCGCTTTACCGACCAAAGCGCATGCTTATGCGCAGTTATGCAAATATTAAGCGTAGTTATGCGCAATGCGTTTTGCCAACGCCTAGAGCCTAGGCGCGGTTAAGCGCTCGCTTAGGCGCGCCATTTTTAACTATGATGGCTTTGCTCTTGTATCACTGTATTTACTCATACAAACTTATTTTTAAATTGAAGGATCCAATCGAAACTCCAATGGCACATAGGATAAATTCACGCATGTTTCTTTAACAGGTTTGCTCTTATCAATAGCTCTGTTGATTTCAATTTCAATTGTGTATACATTTGACTTTCATATCATGCACATTACTAGCATCACAACAGAGCCAATAGTGTTGTTGTACATGTAGACCCATGGTACCCATCTTAAATCTTGTTGTGCCATGTAGTTGCCCACGCTTTGTATTCTTTCACTGCTGCTTTGTCTTAAACTGATATGATTTGAACCGTGTCTCTATTTTGATTTGGCAAGACAATGCAGTGACCATAGGACATGGATATATGTTTGTTTGATGCTTTTATTATGTACTAGTACTTGGCAATAGAAGACTTGGTAGTTTAATCATGTCCACCTTACTAATGAACTGGTTCACCGAAATGAGTTTCATATACTAGTACATGCTAAACTTGTTATGTGCCTGCTTGTTCCTTCTTTTAGAATCTTGTGAGAATATTAGGGAAGAGTGCCTTATTAAGCAATGGTAAAGGAAGTAATGCGAGATAAGGTTCAGGATAGTGACACATCCTTGTTGGTCTCCAACAAAGCTGATAAAACAGCTAAGGAAGACTATCTTGAAGACAATGAGACAACCCCAAAGTCCTGTCTTGGTTTAGTGTTCGAAGTTCTTGGCCACTACCGCTTGCACAAGCTATTCAAACTCACTTTATGCGGATCAATTCGGTTTCTTGAGTCTCAGCTACAAGCTGAAAGACATCGATCGATTGTCTTGCGACAAGAAGCGGAAGGGCTGCGGAAGTCCTGGAGCATTCGGATGCATACTTTCTAGTGCAATGACAAGCGTTGGAGGATTTTAGCGCCAACAGGACAAAGCTAATAAGCTTGCTAAGCTTATTGCCCGGCATGGTGGATACCGGTGATAACGCTTTCTTGAGCTCTTCTGAAGTTGTTTCAGTTATCCTCTTGTTTTGCTGCCACGTTTATTTGCAATGGTGGCCAATTTTGACGGCCAGTGTATGTAATATGCTGCTTTGTTCCCTATATTTGCACTGGTGGCGAACTTTGATGCCCAGTGGATGTAATATGTGTAGTAGTGGTAATAGGTTAGCGTTAATTGATTTCTTATTTTTTTCCTCATTGTCTTGTTTAGTTGTTTGCTTGTAGTCACTGCAGTTCTTTTTCTATGTTTTTCTAGTGGCCATAATAGCCTATTTTTGGTAACTAGGACAAAATAATCATGGCAACACACTGACTGTTGTAACCATGGGCCTCCTGCAGGCCGTATGTTCCATGGGCCTTCTTCCGGCCATAGGATCTATTGTCCTTCTATACGGGCCGCAGGATCCATTGGCCTTCTATGCTGGCCTTAGGATTCATGGGCCTTCTACGGGCCTTAGGATTCATGGGCTTTCTACGGGCCGTAGGGTCCATGGGTCTTCTACGGGCTGTTGGGTCCATGAGCCTTCTATGGGCCGTGTGATCCACTGGCCTTCTACGGGCCGTATGATCCATGGGCCTCATACGGGCCGTAGGATCCATGGGCCTTCTACGGGGCGTAACTTCATTTCGCCAATCATGGGCCATACTGTTCGTGGACCATAACGGGCCGTTAATAGGCCGTATTTGATAACTCTATGAGAACAGCCCAACGGATTTTTTTTTGACATGAGAACAGCCCAACATATTAACGGTCCACAAACGGGCCGACTGCAACGACGGGCTGAATTTGGCCCACAAGTAGAAAATGATAGTAACGGGCCGTATGTAACCGAATGCTGCAAATGAGCCCAAGAACCAATGGGCCCTGAGAAGGCCGAAAGATAACTTGGGCTGGAAACGGCCCAATGGAATAACGGGTCGTTAATGGGTATAAAGTGATACAATTTTCATTATGGGCCAGTTTCACAACGGGGCGTTAATGGGCCAAGAGTTACAAAGGGCCTCATATGGGCCGAAAGAAGTCATGGGCCACACATGGGCCGGAAGTTAAAACAGGCGGGAATCATATTGGATGGCCCAGATGACGCTACTGGGCCTAATTCGGAGAGGTAAATACGGGCCACAGGTTAGCGGGTCGTAGAATGGGCTATATGCGAACATGCCGTTAACGAGGCTTTAGTGGGCGGCCCACCACCTTTTGACCAAGTCAAATGGGCCGGCCTTATCCCAGGAATGGGCCTCTGTTGGGCCGTGCCACGTGTCGACGTATCATAGGCGCCTTCGGTCCAATGAGTGGATGACATCTGTCCCAACGGTGAGCCGACACGTGTTTCCTCCAGCCAATGATGATTTTACACGTGGAAAATCCCCATTGGTCGGGGCTGTTAACGGGTTATCGGATCCAAAACCGGACCCGATAGCTTAACGGTGTTCCGTTACGGTGGATGCCACGTGTCGGTCACCCTTGACGAAAGCACTTCTGTGACGCACGATTTATCGTCATGGAAGTGGACACTTCCGTGATGATAATTTTGGTAATGTCATGGAACACTTCTCTGACGACACGGTATGACTATCTTGATTCTGTCATAAAATCGTCATGGATGTACATGCATGACAAAAAACACGACCTACTGTGACAAACACGTATCATCACGGAAGTGTATTTTTTTTTTGTAGTGCATTGTAATGTTCCGTCAAAAAAAAGTACATTGTACTGTTATGATAGTAGCAGATATGCCATCATTTTCTTATTGTATATTCCCTTTGTTCCTGCTATATTTCAGTGTAAGGAAATGTATTCCTGAGATGATTTTTTGTGTCATGTAAACCTGGGAGATGTGTTATGTGATGTGATATGATGGTTGACTTGAATTTCACCTGTAGTTTTCCTAATTTGAATGAAATAATGTTGGATGTATGTGTGTGATTGGGCTAAAGTCGGCTTGGGCCGAGAAATTCTAAACACTAAAAGGCTGGTCCAAACTGGACAAATAATTGGGTCAAAAAAGGCCACATCCCAACAAGCATTGAAAATTTTCAAAAATGAAATGGAAAGTCTTAATAAAAAAGAAATGGACTGTAAAAAGGTCGAGGGCCAAAAAATTGCATGTATCTCAAAAACTAAAAAGGCCAAATTGTTGGGCTCGGCCCATGTAGCTAGTGAAAATTAATAGAAAAATTACATATTAAAAAGGCTGAATTAGTGGGCTCGACCAATGTAAAGCGTCGAATTGGACCGGGCTGATTCTAACCAATGACCATTTCATTTCGTCGTAATTTTCCCACGTCAGCTTGCAACGTCGGATCCGACGTGGTGTGGGCAAACAACCAATGACGAAAACAATTGGTCGTCGAACCAATGACCTTTTATTTTGGTCGTTACCTTCTATGACCTTATCCCAAAGAAGGTCGTTAAATTTCATTAAAGACGGTCAGCTTTTGACCAACTGTTTTTGGTCATAAAAAGGTCACAAATGAAAAACAATGACCATTCGGTGACCAATATTGATGGTCGCATGGTGAGATATTTCTTGTAGTGTTACTGGACATGTTCCAAAGATCTACACATATGATGGTAGCACCAATGCAATATGACAAGTTATATATGGCAGTTTCAGACTTACCAAAATTAACAAGGCATGGCAGAACATATTCATGTTAGCATGTCTGCTAGCTTGTTGCACTCACTACAAAACACTTTATGGCATGGAAGAAAAACTAGCAGCAAGTAGACACGAAAATGAACCTATATTCATGTGCAAAACTACCACATAGCATGCTTGTACTTAAATACACAAAAATGACAAAATGGTATATGATGTTGGAATATCATGTTCCAAAACTTGCTCAAAGGATGAATGGATGTCAAAGATGGATTAGTTAGATTTTTCTAACCCAAAATGATATATAATATGCATATGTTGCTGTAGAATAATGCTCTCAAAAGCTATAAGTCAATTAGTGCCTAAAATGGAAATAGACAGAAAAGGAAATGTCAAGAACAGGAATGCCCAGATTTGGACATGGACAGAAATGGAAAGATGCTACTTTCCAGAAATGGAATTTGCTAGAATAAATAAAACAAAGAGGGAAGGGGGGATTTGGGGGATGACAAGTGGGTACTGGTCCCCTGGGTGGCTGACAAGTGGGTCCCGTTGTGGCCCACATGGTAACGGCTCGCGGAGGACAAAAAATAGACGAAAATAGGGGAGCGGGCCGGCGGCAAACGGTGCATGGTGAAGGGTCGTCGGAGTTGATACGGCAACTAAACAGGGCGGCAGAGTAGTGCAACGAGACCACCAGGCGATCCGGCACACACGCATGACTCACATGGCACAAGACAACGACGGAAGCGTCACCGGCGATGAGGAAACAGAGGCGGCTACGGCAGGATGAACACGACATGCAACGGGCCTAGGCGAGCAGCTGCGGGCACTGAGCGAATCTACATAGAGTGGTGAACGCGACGGACATGCCTGGAAGGCTTACGGTGGTCGGAGTACTCGCCGGCAATGAGGTCCGACGGCGATGAGCTCAGACGAACATGGAAAGCGGCGACGGAGTGAGATAGTGAAGGGGAAAAAGGGTCGGGGAGGTGTGGATGCTCACCACGAACATGCTACATGCTCGTCTTGGCAAGAGGAGGTCGGAGTTGGCCGGAATCAACGCGGTGGCCGGAGCGGAAGAAGACGACGGGGACGGAGCCGAACTTGGTGTCCCTCGATTGTAGAGGTAGCACGGGACGTAGTCGATGCCGGGGAAGATGAAGGACAGGGTTCGCAAGACGAAGGTCGACGGGGTGCACACCGGCGATGAGCTCGTGCGCCCAGATGCACTCGGGACGGTGGTGGATCGGTGGATCTGGTGGTCTACTCACCTGGCGGCTGCAGCAAGAGGGAAGAGGGGAACATTAGGGAGCGGTTGGACACTGAGAGGGTTTAAAAGGGGGGCCAGGGCAACGGGTCGGAGCGATGATGCTCCGGCCGCTCCATGTGCGTGCTCGGCGAGAGGTTGACGAAAAGGTGGTTGGTGGATCTCCTGTAGCAGAGGCTGACATGTGGGACCTTGGGCGACACGTGGGCGTACGGGCGCGTGGGTATACTTGCGGCTGGCTGCGACACGACGAGGCAGGGGAGCGAGGCAGGATCTGGGCTGCGGGGCGCCTGGCTGGGCCGTGGCTCGGCTGGACTGCACTGCTTCTAGTGGGTTGTGCCACTACTGTTATTTTTTTCCTTTTGTCTTTTCTTCAGACAGAAAACAAGACAGAAAAACACATGTATATTGGAGGGGTTTGTGAGAGATATGTAGATATTATCATGACCCTGGATTTATGGAGAATTTAAATAAATTGAATTGGACATTTTTGGAGGTAGAAAAATAATTCAAGTTTGAATTAAATTCAATGTTGATGCATTTTTGAACCCAACCAAATCTAGTCCAAATAAATTGAAACTTGGCAGAGAGGTTTAAGGCATGGTCTAGTATTTATAGGGGAAAGATGAACATTAAATGGTGCGGGAAGAATGCCACTTTCCCAAAGAAAGAATAAGGAAGGGAGAGGCAATGATGCATGGCCATGTCTTGAGATAGATAGCAAGGAGTGATGCACACACACATCAAAACAAAGAACACACATCATATAGATGAGTGCAATGCACATCATGCTCATGGAAACAACACGAATGGCCAAATGCAATATGACAATGAAGAGCATGGAAATGCAATAAGTAAAACAACAAAACAAAACAAATGACGCTACAAATGAAGGAACCCACATGGAATTAGATGAAGATCAAGTTGGATATATTACAAAAATTTGAGGACTACATATGGGGTGTTACACAAGGTCAGATGAAAATTGTTCAAAAATATAGACAAGTATAACCTCACGTTGCAAAGGTGAGTGAGTGCTTGATGATGGACTAACTTTGAGATCACCTCCTGTTGCTATTTTGATCAATTCTGACTATTGATGTTAGATCACCTCCTGTTGCTATTCTGATCAATTCTGACTATTGATGATCTGTTTCTTGATCCACCTACTTTCGCAATTCTTAGCTTTATATAGTTTTTTGGAGTCTTTATCCGTGGGGCACCCATGCCATGGCGATTGTGCATCCCATGTTGTGCTACAAATAGATGGAAGTTGCAATTATTAATGAAAATGCACATTAAAAGAAAACTAAGGTCCTGTACATTATTTTGTTCCGGTGTCTCAAGCATTTGTGTTTTCAAAGCACAGATGGAAAAGAATATTCGAGATGCACATCGGTTTTCCTCAAGGGGACGTTCCTTGTTAAAGGAGGTAACAAACTCACCTCTAAATGGAAATTCAGAGAGTAGTTCTGCTGCTCAAAAAGGAACAATAGCCACTCATGGTACACCGGATTGTCTGATGACAAGAAAGTAGAGATCCTTGAGAAGCATCATGTCACCTGGCAACAGAACAAGGTTGCAGTCGTACGAAGTCTAAACCATGCCCAGGCATCAGAGGCACATGCTTCTTCTGTAGGATCTGAGCAATAATGTATCCCTTTGACCAACATCACCAACACACGTATAGATGGTATGTGGTTCCATTTCATGTCCTTATGCATTCATGCATCATTTATACATATCTGAATCCCCTCCTACATGTCATCTATAGTACGTACAGCTGCAAGCTCCATGGGTACTTATCATCTTCAACAAGACAGTATTGCGGGCAGAATAATAAGTGGACAAAGTTGGTATGCTGGACTATCCAACCAGCGGCAGGCTGAGTACCTAAACAAACGGAAGATGGCCCGAATCACAAGGAAAGCTGCAACTGCCGGGGTGAATGTCCAAGTGCCTACATCATCTGCCCCACAAGCTTCGTCTCGTTATACCACCATCATGTTACCTTCATTATTCAAATTGGCAATTATACATCAACGTGATTTTTGTCTCGAATTCTGGGTTCTTTCCCTATTCTGTGTCAGACCATACCAACTTTGCTCGGTCAAACTATGGTGGTCGCGAACATCAATTGCGGGAAATAGTAGGCCAATCCAGCAAACATAATGGCAATGAAGGTGATGTGCGGACAAGCATCTAACTTTCTTGAAATCTATCATTAGACATGTCATCACACTTGGTTCTACTTCCGTTATATGCACACTCAGATGAATCAACCTAATCTGAAATTACGCGAGTGCATGCAACTTCGACCGGCAGCGGGTCAAATTTGGAGGTAGACGATTCAGATGATTGGTTGCACAGTAATCCAACTTATATACGGTGAGCGATGTCGAAGAAACATGCCCAAGATAACTCTGTGCCCATAAGTTTACCTCTGGATGCTTGAAAGTGCAACTAATCCCTGGGTGGTTTTGGTAATTCATAATAACATATAGCTCATTGAACTAATATCCATTCAAGTTTATTATCTCAGAAAGTTCAATGAATGGTATCGTATGGACTAGAGATGTGGACCCCTCAAAATGCTAAGGACACATATTGGCTAAAGCTCAAGACTCTTCATTTTATTTTAAGTGATCCAAAATCACATTGAGTCCATAGAAAATCCAATACTATTAAAAGGGGATGAGATGCTGCTTAATGGCTTGCTTTCTCAAATGCTTAGTGATATTGCTCCAAACACCCTCACTCGGCCCCACCGATTCATCCTATCCGGAGCCACCGAGTTCATATGACATAGCTATGGCAAGAAACCCTAACAATTCGGTTTTACCGATACGGATCTCGGTCTCACCGAGATGGCCTTGCCAATTCGCTGTTGCCGGTTGATGTCTACTACACAACTTTATTCTTGTAGACTCATGTTGGGCCTCCAAGCACATAGTTTTGTAGGACAGTAGCAATTTTCCTTAAAGTGGATGACCTAAGGTTTATCAATTTGTGGGAGGTGTAGGATGAAGATGGTCTCTCTCAAGCAACCCTGCAACCAAAATACAAAGAGTCTCTTGTGTCCCCAACACACCAAATACAATGGTAATTTGTATAGGTGCACTAGTTCGGCGAAGAGATGGTGATACGAGCATAGTAATGGTAGTAGATATTGGTTTTTTTAATAGTAACAATAAGAAATAGCAAGGTAGCAAGTAACAAAAGTAAGCAATCTCTCAACAATCTCTCAACGTGCGATGAAGAATGAGGCCTAGGGTCCGTACTTTTGCTAGTGCAATCTCTCAACAATGCTAATATAGTTGTATAATATAACCATCCCTCACGTGCGATGAAAAATCACTCCAAAGTTCCTATCTAGTGAAGAACATAAGATGAAATTGTTTGTAGGGTACGAAACCACCTCAAAGCTATTCTTTCTAATCAATCTATCCTAGAGTTCATACAAAAATAAAACCAAGCTATTATTTTCGATCGATCTAACCAAGAGTTTGTACTAAAATAACACCAAAGAAAATTCAGATTCATAATATTCAATCCAACACAAATAACCTCAAAGAGTGCCCCAAGATTTTCACTAGAGAAACAAAGACAAGAACATGCACCAACCCCTATGCATAGATTCTCTAATGTCACCTAGGGAATCCGCGAGTTGAGTGCCAAAACATATATCAAGTGAACCAATATGATACCCCATTGTCACCACGACTATTCATAGCAAGACATACATCAATTGTTCTAAAATCCATAAAAGTATTCAATCCGATAAAACGAAATCTCAAAGGGAAAACTCAATTCATCACAAGATAGAGAGGGGAAAACACCATATGATCCGACTATATTAACAAAGCTCGCGATACATCAAGATCGTGACATCTCAAGAACACGAGAGAGAGATTAAACACATAGCTACTGGTATAAACCCTCAGCCCCGAGGGTGGACTACTCCCTCCTCAGCGTGGTGGCCGCCGGGATGATGAAGATGGCCACCGGCGATGATTTCCCCCTCCAGCGGAGTGCTGGAATGGGGACTAGATTGGTTTTTCATGGCTACAGAGGCTTGCGGTGGCGGAACTTCCTATCTAGGGTTATTTCTGACGGTTTCTCTATTTATAGGATTTCTTGGCATTGGTTTCATGCGAAGATGGGCCTCGAGGTGAGCACAACCCACCAGGGAAAGCTGGGCCCACCAGGCGTGCCCCGGTATCTTCTGCCCTACTCCTTCACCTTCTGGTCCTTCCACGAAGCTTCGAGGGTCTCTTTTATTCCAAAAAAATCGTCAAAAAGTTTCAGCTCATTTGGAGAACTTTCATTTCTGCAAAAAAAAACAACACCACGGTAGTTCTGCTGAAAACATCGTCAGTCCGGGTTAGTTCCATGCAAATCATACCAAAACCATATAAAATTATTGTAAACATGGCATGAATACTTCATAAATTATAGATACGTTGGAGACGTATCAGCATCCCCAAGCTTAATTCATGCTCGTCCTCGAGTAGGTAAATGATAAAAGAAATAATTTATGAAGTGTGAATGCTAGCAAAGTGCACAAGTTTGATCAATGATAATTTCAATCACTTTTCCTAGCATCATAACAGCAATTCTTTCTCATAAAACTACTGATGTTAAAGTAGCAATTGAAAACAGAATTTTTCATGTGGAATGCTACCTATCTTATTTATCATAAATTCTTTTCTTTTGTAGCATGCACATTTGGACTTGAATGATGAAAGCAATAGTCTATAATTTGACATGAGGACATCAATACTCAAGCATATCAACAAGCAACCATATGTCTTTCAAAATAGCAACACTAAAGAAAGCTATCCCTAGCCCATCATGCTCAATCATTGATCCATTCATGAAACACACTCACATATGAGCTACATCCAATGCTCGAGTACGATCATAGTGCCCCTTAGTTGGTGCTTTATAAGAGAAGATGGAGACTCAAATAAAAAATAAAAAATGCATAAAGTAAATAGATAGGCCCTTCGCAGAGGGAAGTAGGGATTTGTAGAGGTGCCAGAGCTCAAAGCAAAAACGAGAGATAAAAACATTTTGGGTGGCATGCTTTTCCTGTCAACGAAAATGACCGAGTAATTCCCAACAGTTTCCATGCTAGATATATCATAGGCGGTTCCTGAGGGATTCCTGGATTAAGGGGTCCTTGGACAGCCGGACTATATACATGGGCCGGACTGTTGGGCTATGAAGATACAAGATAGAAGACTTCGTCCCGTGTCCGGATGGGACTCTCCTTTTGTAAGGGCATCTAGTGCCCCTTAGTGATTTTGGTGTATTGAAGACTTATAGGTTAAGAGACTGATGCGTTTGTGAGTGTACACAGATTATAAGTCTATGAGGAGTTTGATATTTACAGAGAAAGTCGACCCCAAAAAATGAAGTTCTTCGACTAAAGACTTTGGATTTCTGAAGACTTTGAAAGTGAAGAAATTGGTGTGACCTTGAAGGCTTAGTAATCATTCGAGGAACATGAAGCGTGAAGACTCTTGTTTTTACTATTTCATTTTCTCTTTCTTGAGTCATAGGAAACATCGTACTGTTAAAGGGGGTCGAGAAAATACTAAGGAAAAATTTCCATGTGATACTCAACTCAAAATCCTACACCTACCAATCCTTTCGAGTGAAGCCATTAGAAGTCTCGCACAGTTCAGTCATATTCTTCACTGACAGAGACGTAGTTCTTCTGGTCTCTGAGGAATTTTTTCTGACTGAAGAGTTAGGAATTCGCCAGTGTGGATTGCCTACAAAGTGAGGAACATGATAGCCCTGAGGAATTCGAACCTCAAATATTCCGACCGTTCTTTGTACTCTGCCAGACTATCCCAAAATATCTACCCACCTAACGGTCATATCAGTCAAGGGCATTTATGTCTTATCATGTCGGGCTGCTCCCCGGCTATAAATAGCCGCCCCCTACAACCACTAGTTGGTTAGCTACTCCGAGAGAAACTGACACTTGTCATTTGAGAGCAACCCATCCTCCGAGGACTTTGAGTGAAAATCATCAAGTGAGGAAATCCCAAAACCCAAACCTACAAAACCCCAAAGTGATTGAGCATCATTGAAGAGATTGATTCTGCGTGGATCCGACGCTTGTTTCCTTTGAAGACTGTGCTTCTTCCAGACGGTTCGGCGTTAAGGTCTAGAGCATCCAAGAGGAATTGTGGATCGCCGAGTGACCGAGTTTGTGAAGGTTCGGAAGTCACCTGAAGACATACCACCAGTGATTGGGCGAGGTCTGTGTGACCTTAGCTCAAGGAGAATATGGTGAGGACTGTGTGTCCGGGACTGGGTCCTCGAGTTTAGATACTCAGCCGCTCCAACCAGATGTACAATTGAGACAGCCGTTGGAACTGGTCTACAAAATCATTGTCTTCACCGAGCTTACTGGTTCTATTTCCTCAACTCTTTCAATTCCTCATCTCTGTTGTTGTGTGCTTGTTCATATCTGTTTGAAGATTTTTGACTGAAGACTTTCCCAATTTCCTCAGTTCAATTTCTTAAGTCTGTTTGTCTTCATCTTGTGTTATCCTGTGTTTACGCTTTCTGTAGTCTGTGCTCGTCCTCATTTCATCATGATGACTATGCTTGTGTTCTGTTATGTTTACTTCTGAGTACTTATTCCGCTGCTAGTAGTTCTTCGCTAGGGAATTTCCTCACCCCCAAATTCCTCAGTGAAGAATTCATAAAAATCGCCTATTCACCCCCCCCCTCTTGTCGATATAATGCACTTTCAATTGGTATCAGAGCAAGGTACTCCCTTGTTCTGTGTGATTTTGGTTTAACCACCTGGAGTTCTAGTTATGTCGACCGCAGGTATGATCAAGGTCTCTGCTGGGTGTCCTACCTTCGATGGCACGGACTACCACTACTGGAAGAATAAGACGTGAATGCATCTTGAGGCAATTGATAACGATCTCTGGTATGTTGTGGAAAATGGTGTTCCCTCAGCCACACCTTCCCTGAATGCTGCTGATGTGAAGAGATTCAAGCAACTCGATTCTCAAGCGAAGAATATCATATGTGGCCATCTGAGTAAAGGGCAATATGGTAGAGTGAGTGCTTTGGAATTTGCTAAGCTTATCTGGGATAGGCTCTCCAAAGTAAGCGAAGGAGTCTCAACTCAATGTGACTCTCGTGTCAACGTTCTTCGCAATCTCTTCAACCGCTTCAAAAGACTCGACAATGAAAATGTTCAGCAAACCTTCGATCGCCTCACTGATATCACAAATGAGCTTCAAGCGCTTGGCGCCACTGACATCACCAACCATGAGGTGGTGAATAAATTGCTGAGATCGCTCGATTCTTCATTTGACACTCCGGCACTGATGATTCAAGAGCGTGATGATTACAAGTCACTTGATCTCGCTGATATCCTTGAGAGGCTAAACACTCATGAGTTCCAGCTTGCTGAGAAGAGAGATCTTTATGGTTCGAGCTATGGCAAACCACGTGCTCTAAAGGCCAAGGCAGTCTCTGAGTCTGAAGAAGAGGATTCTACCAGCAGCCCTGGTGATCCTGAAGAACTGAGCCAGGAACTAGCACTGCTCGTGAAGAAATTTTAGAAGTTCTCAATACGTGGTCACTTTGGAAAATCCTCAAGGAGCAACGATTCCTCATCTAGTGACTACAAGAAAAGGTTGTGCCACAAATGCAAGAAACCTGGTCAATACATTCAAGATTGTCCTCAGTGGGACAAGGAATTAAAGAAGAAGAAATACAAGGATTACAGTTCTGATGATGCCAAGAAGAAGAAATCTTCAAAGTTTCATCATCAAAATCCTCGAAGTCTTCATCTCACAAGAAGAGCAGCTCCAAGAAGGCTCGGGCATTCATTGGCAGGAAATGGATTCTGAGGCTGAATCTGAGGATCATGAGGAAGAAGAGGCATTCGAGGAGTCTGAGTCTGGTGTGGCTAGTCTAGCTCTTGCTACCGCAATTGTCAGCAAGTCTATCTTCAACTCTGAAGAAAATGGCGACACCAACAATGCTGATGAAGGCAATGATGACTACGCTCCCACCTATTGCTTCATGGCAAAGGGTGCCAAGGTAACTAAATATCCCTCCTCTGAATCAAGTGAGGATGAATCTGATGAAAATCTTAAGCCCAGTTACTCAAAACTTGCTAAAATTGCTGTGAAACAACAAAAGGCTATCGAAAAGCTTCAAAACTTGCTAGACAAAAGTGATGATATGTTGCGTGAAGAAATGGATCGCACTAAAGACTTAACTGAAAATCTTCAGAGACTTCAGTCTAAGTTTGACAACCTTCAAAGTCATCATAACACTCTCTTATCTGATCACGAGAAGCTTTCTTATGAATTTCTTCAAAGAAAGCAAGATCTTGAGAAGCTAAGAGTGAGTTATGAAGATCTTCAAAAGGAGCCCGATTCATTACTTGCTCAACAAATCAGCGCTACTCCGAAAGAATTTGTTCCTCCATGTCGGAAGTGCATTGAACGAGAATCTGCTAATTCTTCACCTGAATGTTCAAATGCTTCAAATGTTACAAATTCTTCTCCTGTCTCTGCTATCACTAATTCCTCATCTGAGGACATTGCTAGTACTACTAATGATGCAGGGCTGAAGGAATTGTACACGACAGGCATGTACAAAAGCCTCAAAGGGCATCAGATACTTTGTGATGTGCTCAAAAGCGAGATCCTCAACAGAACCCTAGGAAAGAGGGTATTGCCTTTGAGAGGAAACTCAATGCTGATGGAACATATTGGAAGCCTGAGCAGTACCCCAAAACCTCATGGGTTGCTGCAAAGGGACCTCCAGTTGATCCATCCAATTTATCTGGCTTTACATGTGAATCTCCTCATTCTTCTGACGAGTCATTTGACTCCAACTATAAACTGTTCAAAAATCAGAATGGTGAAGTATTTGCTAGATATGTTGGCACTAACTGCAGGAACGGTTCCCCTATCAAGAAAATCTGGGTTCCCAAAAGTTATCTTGAAAGTCTTCAGGTGAATGTCCTCATGACACCACCTGTGAAGAACAGGAACCCCAGATCAAATTCTTCATATGGACCTAATTCTTCATATGGATCAAATTCCTCAAAAGGATCAAAATCCTCATATGATCATCATCGTGCTAACCCCTCTGTTTCACAGGATAGAGCTAAGGGCTATGAATATGAGCGTTATTCCTCAAATCATTATGTTCATAAGTCCTCGAAGAATTTCTCTACTTATTCATATGCTTACCCTAACCCCTCTTATGTGAAACAAAGCGGACTGGCTTCTATGCCACCTTTCTCATATGGTGCTCGCAGAGTGATGAATTCTTTGCCACCCCTCAAGATGTGGGTGGTGAAGAAAAAGAACTAATCTCTTATGCAGGGTCAGGTCTCCAGACGTACTCAAAACATCTAAGGAATTTGCTGGAGACCTGAATAGGCCTGAAAGGAAGCAGGCTAATCATGAAGAAATGAATTTTCATTTCTCACGTCCTCATACTGATTTATCTGTGCTATTGCTTGATGAAATTGATCTGATGATATTGATGTCATATTATTCATTGATGAAGTATATGAGTTCGTAAGTTGCACTAATCCATCTGTAGGATGATCAACCCAAAGCAAACGAGTGGGTCCTCGATAGTGGATGTACAAATCACATGACGGGTGACAAGAATCTATTGATGGATGCTCCTTTATCACCGTCACATCTGAAGCATATCATCTTCGCTGACAAAGGCAAAAGTTAGGTATTGGGTCTAGGTAAGGTTGTGATCTCAAAGGATCGACACATGGACAAAGTCATGCTTGTCGAGTCCTTAGGATACAACCTCATGTCTGTCTCAATGCTTTGTGATCTCGATATGGTTGTTGTCTTTGGAAGATATCGTTGTGTTGTGATCATGGAAGCTGACCATTCCAAAGTCTTCGAAGGCTTTAGGACAGGAGATCTGTATATTCTTGATTTCTCTACAGGACCACAACCAGCTGTGTGCTTATTTGCAAAAGCTTCAGAAGGATGGCTATGGCATCGACGACTTGGTCATGCTGGCATGAGGAATCTGCACACGCTTGCGAAGAAGAAGCATGTCATTGGCATTGAGAATGTCAAATTCCTCAAGGATCACTTATGCGGAGCTTGTGAAGCTGGAAAGATGACAAAGGCCAAGCATCCAGCGAAGACTGTCATGACTACCACTCGACCATTTGAATTGCTTCACATGGATCTTTTTGGTCCTAATCATTATTATGCAATTCTGAATGAAGCATCTCAATACGGATTTGTTTTTGTTGATGATTATTCTCGTTACACATGGGTGCACATTGTCACTTACAAACATGAAGTGCAGGAAGCCTTCAAGCGATTTTCCTCGAGGGCTTCAACCAACTTTGGTGTGAAGATCAAGCACATCAGAACTGACAATGGGACCGAGTTCAAGAATTCTGGTCTAGATGGCTATCTTGATGAACTTGGTATTACTCATGAGTTATCTGCTCCTTATACTCCTCAGCAGAATGGCGTCGTGGAGCGCAAGAACAGAACCCTCGCTGAAATGGCTCGCACTATGCTTGATGAATACAAGACGCCTCGTTGCTTCTGGATTGAGGCAATTGATACTGCGTGCCACGTCATCAACAGGGTTTATCTTCACAAATTCTTCAAGAAAACTGCGTATGAACTCCTCACTGACAAAAAGCCCAATGTGAGTTATTTCAAAGTCTTCAGTGCTAAATGTTAGATTAGATATCCTCATCACACTTCCAAATTCTCACCGAAAGCACATGAAGGTTTTATGCTTGGTTATGGAAAGGACTCGCACACCTACAGAGTCTTCAATAGCGTTCTTCACAAAGTTGTTGAAACTGTAGATGTGCGGTTCGATGCAACTAATGGCTCGCAAAGAGAGCACCTACCTTATGTGATAGATGAACCAGCACCTGAGGATTATATCAAGTTCAAGGGTACTGAGCATGTCATTCCTACCGAAGAATCTGCTGAAGAATTCATTCCAGATCGTGATGATCACCGGTGGCCTTTTGAAGAAAATGGTCTTTGAAGAAAATGCTCCTGAAGGGAATGCTGATCAAATTCCTCGAAGACAACCCACTCATCCTCGCATTGCTAACGAAGTGCAAATTGAGAAGATCATTGATGACATTGAAGCACCAAGTCCTCTCACACGCTCAAAATCTTCACATTTATCTAACTTTCTTGGGCACTTTGCTTTTGTCTCTATCTCAGAGCCCACTAAGGTAGATGAAGCATTTCTGGAGCCCGATTGGATTCAAAATATGCAAGAAGAATTACATCAGTTCGAGCTCAACAACATCTGGGAACTGGTCAAACGTCCAGATCCTCGCAAGATCAAAATCATTGGCACAAAGTGGATCTACCGCAACAAGCAAGATGAAAATGGCCTTGTGGTGAGGAATAAGGCACGGCTTGTAGCTCAAGGCTACACACAGGTTGAAGGAATTGATTTCGATGAAACTTTTGCACCTGTTGCTAGACTTGAGGCTATTCAAGACATTACTTGCTTACGCTAACCATCATAATATCACCTTATATCAAATGGATGTGAAAAGTGCATTCCTCAATGGTAAGCTTGAGGAAGAAGTATATGTTGCTCAACCCCCAGGTTTTGAAGATCCAAAGAATCCCGACAAAGTCTTCAGACTCAACAAGGCCCTGTATGGCCTCAAGCAAGCCCCTCGGGCGTGGTATGACACTTTTAAGGAATTCCTCATGAAGAAAGGCTTCAAACCCGGTTCACTCGACCCAACTCTTTTCACAAAATCTTATGATGATGAATTGTTTGTGTGCCAAATCTATGTTGATGATATTATCTTTGGCTGTACTGACCAACGTTATAGTGATGAATTTGCCTATATGATGAGTGAAGAATATCAAATGTCTATTATGGGAGAATTGAAGTTCTTTTTAGGTCTTCAAATTCGTCAACAGCGCAATGGCATATTCATATCTCAGGAGAAATACCTCAAAGTTGTATTGAGGAAATTCGGCACGCAAGACTGCAAAGGGGTCAAAATTCCAATGCCCACAAATGGCCATATATGCACTGATGAAAATGGTCAAGACTTCGATCAAAAGGTATACCGCTCCATGATTGGCTCGTTATTGTACCTATGTGCATCTAGGCCAGATATTATGCTTAGTGTTTGCATGTGTGCCTGATTTCAAGCTACACCGAAGAAATCACACCATAAGGCTGTGAAGCATATTCTTCGATATCTAGCTCACACACCAACACTAGGATTATGGTATCCCAAGGGCTCTTCATTTGATCTCATTGGATATTCAGACTCTGACTATGCTGGCGATCACGTGGACCGCAAGTCAACATCAGGCACATGCCATTTCCTCGGACGATCTTTGGTCTGTTGATCCTCGAAGAAACAGAACTGCGTATCTCTCTCCACTGCAGAAGCTGAGTACGTTGCTGCTGGACCGTGTTGTGCTCAATTACTATGGATGAAGCAAACACTCAAGGACTATGGCATCAACGTGAAGAATGTGCCTCTCTACGGTGACAATGAGAGCGCTATCAAGATTTCTCGCAACCCAGTTCAGCACTCGAAGACAAAGCACATCCAGATTCATCATCATTTTCTTTGTGGTCATGTGTTGAAGGGCAATATCTTCATCTGCCATGCAAGCACTGAAGATCAGCTGGCCGATATCTTCACTAAGCCCTTGGATGAGAAGAGATTTAGCATGTTGCGGTGTGAGCTAAATATCCTAGAATCTTCGAGTGTTCTCTGAAATGGACACTCAACCTAACACTTATGTTGACTTGATGACTTAGATGCGCAACACAGGAAGTAACGTTTTTCTTCAATCAATGAAGACTAACCCTCTAAGTGTGAAGAAATTAACGAAGAAATTGACTCTCAGAGCCCTACGACAATTGTACGCGGTGTCTGAAGTCAACTTTCTTATGCGGTGAGTTACGCCACCACCAAAAGTTGAAAATCTTCAATTTGAGTTTTTCCTCAGTTTTTTTTTAAATTCCTCAGTTTCTCAAATTCTTCAACTTGCATGTCTTCACTATTTCCGACGTTTGTCTTCAATTGAATATATATATATATATATACATACATATATAAATATATATATATATATATGAGTTTTATGTCCTCTACAGCATTTGCTTATTGCTAATTCTTCAAGTTGACTTTTTCCGCTAAGTGAATGTGATCGGACCCTTCCCCCTCTATGCTAAACTTAATCTAATATTTTCACAAATTCTTCATGTGCATTCCAATTTGAAACTCGTTCAAAATCTTCATTGTGTCCTTGACAGCTGAAGAAATTGCGAACGGAAATTTAAAATAATCTTATCTAAATTTTCGGCTTTGCCGCTCAAACCGTTCCGCATTCCACGAAAATATAGTTATCTATTCACCCACGATCCTACAAGATCGCCACCACATAGTACGTGGGTGACACATGTCACGTGAATGAGAAGGGCCAGGGGCACGTTCGTCCGAAATATTCGGGCGCACAGTTTTTCACTGCCACTATAAATACCCCTGCCTCTTCCTCACTTCACTTTTACTCCACCCAATCTCACTCCCGCTCGAGCTTCCCAAACCCTAGCACCGCCACTACTTCATCGTCGCCGGAGAGGAAGAGCTTCACTACCTCGACCTCGTCGCCGTCGTACTCGCGCCGGTTGCGGATTTCTTCACTCCGCCGCCGCCGTACCTGTCTTCCTCTACTGAGTTAGGGCGTGGAAGATCTGAACGGACGAACTTCACTTCAACACTTCCCAGTTCGTCGTGTTCTTCACTTCGAGTAATTAAACGTTACTTTTATTGCCCGCTTTGATTCATGTGTTTTCTTGAAAATCTTCAAAGGTTTTTATTTCTCAAATCTTCACACACTAAAACACCTCACATGTTATCTGTTCTTGATTCATTTCTCTAAGCAATGATTTTCTTCAAGATTCCTCAATTGTGTGGATTTTCAAATCTGTACAACTTTGGAACCTAAGATAAGGAACGCTTAGCGAAATTCTTCAAGACTCATCGGTCAAATTCCTCAAACCTATTCTTTTTGAAAATCTTCTGAGAACGCATATGACCTCTCCAAATTCGTCGCAACTATACTCTGTTCAGAGGTACACATGTCCGCTGCTGAATCACTAGGTTCCCCTGAACTTAACTCATTTGCAGCGTTCCTCGAAGAAAAGTTGCATACCTCTTTAGAAACTTCAGTTGTTCATATTCCTCAGCTGAAGAAAATGGCTGACCGTATGGAAGAGGCCTGAGGTCAATACTGCGTTTGAAATCCCTGAGGACATTTATGCTGGATACTCCACTCCTGATGAGGCCAAGTTTGGCAAGGAGGACATGAATCAGCACAAGGTGCGCATACAACGAATTGAGAGGAGATGGGCACGAGAATGGAGGGAGTACAGGTATGTTACTCTCGAGTACATGAAGAAATTCGCGCTCAACCCTCCATGCTCAAGACCTCCATTGAGACCTGGCCAACTGGCGGATCCCACCAGCCTCAAGCGCGGTGAGGACTATGCTGCTGAATGGGCAAGGCGCCAGGCCAAACTGGCTAAGCAAGCAAAGGAAGCAGTGAGGAAATTCAATGAAGATTCTGCTGCTGCTGCTAACGCTGCTGAGGCCTCTGGTAGTAAGCCCAGGAAGGCTATGCCTAAGAAGCCTGCCCACAAGTCAAGTGCTTCTCCCTCAATGCCCTCACGGCCAAGCTCCTCAGAAATGCCCTCACGGCCAAGCTCCTCAGAAATGCCCTCAAGGCCAGTATCTTCAAAGCCCTGACGGCAAATTCCTCAGTCTGCTCCTCCTCCAAAGTCCTCAGTTCCTCCGACAAATTCTTCAGCTGCTCCGACCAAATCTTCGTCACATGTGCGTCTCGCCACGTGCCAAAGAACAACTGGCATCTCTATTGCCTTAGGAGCATCTGCTAGCTCCAGTGCTACACCAAGTTCCTCGGCCGGTCCATCTCTGCTGAAGAAAAAGGCCACTGCTGGACGAGGCCTTCGCCCAAGTCCTCACAAGAAGCAGGTTGCCTTCCAAATCCCCTCTAATGACGATGAGGCTGATGCTTTAGAACTTGCTGAAATCATTAGGGATAGGCAAGCCAAGGCCGCTAGAGCCAAAGGCAGCAATGTGCCACTACTTCTGGATCCCAACTTGATCCTCGATTTCATTGACTTATGGCACAAGGACCCCACTACACCTTTGCCGGAGATGAACCTCACTCCTAGTCAAAGTCATGTTCTGACTCACTTCATTGAGGAAGAGAAGTGGAAATATGAAGAAGGACGAAGGCTGAAGAAAGCGCAGTACAAGAAACAGCGCTACCTCAAGGACAATGTCCTCACTCTTACTCCTGAACAACTCATAGCTGTACAAGCTGAAATCAAGCAACTGAGTGATGATTTCAATCAGTACTATGCTAATTGGAAGGGAGCAAAGGTTCGGTTCGTCAATTTGACGAAGACTTTCTCTTCAACTGCCACTGCTCCGGTGCACGTTGAAATTCCTCAGGCCGAAGCATCTGCCCAGCCTACTGAAGAACATGCCAAAGATCCACGATGTCGGGCCATTTCTTGAAGAAAATGAGAGTACCAGGGTTGATGACTCCATTCCAGCCGCTCAAGAAATTGCCAGGGCATCCACTAGTGGTGCGCCTGAAGAAAATGAAGAAGTCAGGGCAACTGCAACAGTTGCGCCTGAAGAAAATGAACCCAAGTACTCTGCACCTCCTGCGCCTACACCAGCTCCGATCCTTCCATCTGCCTTAGATGTGAAGAAGACCAAGGTTACAGAGCGTGCAGCGATGAAAAAGAGGAAGGCATCAGCTTCATCAGATTCTTCAGCTCCGAAGAAAATGAAGCCTTTGACAAGTTTAGCTGAAAATCCTATTGATGTCGTTCCTGTATCCTTCATGCCATCAAAGGACCTAGTTCCGTTTGGTGAAGATTATGAGATTCCCGAGGAATCCGATGAAGAAACTCCTTCTGCTGCTTCGTCAGAGCAGTTGGATGAAGAAATTGAAGCGGATAGAATACCTTCAACCCCAGTCATCTCTTCACCCATGCCTCAGTTCACTACAGAAGAGGCAGGTGTTGAAGAAATGGAAGATGAGGATGTGGACATCGGCTGTACCACACCAAGATCTTGAATGATGACTTTGAGGAAAGTCAGCACCCCAACTCTCTGTTGTTCACTCTTCTCCAAGCTGTACCTCAGTCCCCAGCCACTACTAAAGTACAGATGGGATCTGATGAACCTCGTGCAACCCCGTCCGTCCATGAAGAAATTCCAGCCACTAGTGCTGAAGAAAATGTGAATGAAGAATTGACGACCCAGGCTGTTACTGCAGAAGAACCTGAAATTCCTCAGCATGAGGAACCTGAGATTGCGATTCCTGAGGTGGTACTGCAGATCACTGACACCCCTCAACCCAAGCCAAAGAATCACTTCTCCAAGAAGCCAAAATTCAAGGCTGATGATTTCTTCGGCGAGCGTGTGTTCTTCACTGATTTTAACCCATATGACAATGCTCATCTTAGAAGGAAGTGCTTCTAAACTGCCAGCCAGGCCAACTTCTATTCCTCTGTTCTCTTCGACAAGGACAAAGTCTTCGACCACGAGCACATTCCTCACGTGGACATGGAATCTATGCCTTGCTTCACGCTAGTCCTTAGTATGCTTCACGATGCAGGTCTGCTTAACTTTTTCACTGACATCGTTGAATGGAATGAAGAGCTAATTCTTCAATTCTATGCGACGCTGCATATCACTGGTGAAGCACATGACATCAACTCCTAGGTGTTGGACTGGATGACCGAAAACACTCATTACAAGGCACCAGCCTCTGGATTGCTTTGTGCCTTGCCAATCAGTTCTCCACCAGAAGGTGATTGTTGTATTTATGATGAACCTGAACTCACTGACCACTATATGCAAGTGCTCATGAAGCCGCTGAAGCCTGGACAAGCCCAAAGGACCAAATTCCTCGTGAAGGATTTGCTGTATGTGCCAAGGACCATCTATCGCATTCTGACGAAGACTATCAGTCCAATCAAAGGTCAGGATTCATCTGATGAAGAAATTGTGGGGATGATGAAGAATATGCTCTTCAACATCATGCATGGTATCCCTATCAATTACCATGATTTCTTCATGAGGACTCTTGCTAATGTTGCACTTTCACCGTTTGAGCTGAAGCCTTATGCTCCATGGATCATGAGATTCCTCAGATCAAGGTCTTCACTCAACTACAAGGCTGACACTCTTAACCATGGCAGCTACTTGCCCCCGATTGAAGTCCTCAAACGGACATATTCCTCATCTGAAGGAAAGGGCAAGGTGATGTCTACTACTCAACCTTCTTCTTGTAGACGTTGTTGGGCCTGCAAGTGCACAGGTTTGTAGGATAGTACAAATTTCCCTCAAGTGGATGACCTAAGGTTTATCAATCCGTAGGAGGTGTAGGATGAAGATGGTCTCTCTCAAACAACCCTGCAACCAAATAATAAAGAGTCTCTTGTGTCCCAAACACACCCAATACAATGGTTAATTGTATAGGTGCACTAGTTCGGCGAAGAGATGAAGATACAAGTGCAAAATAGATAGTAGATATAGGTTTTTGTAGTCTGAAATAATAAAAACAGCAAGGTAGC
This sequence comes from Aegilops bicornis, assembly GCA_021605145.1. Lineage (NCBI taxonomy): Eukaryota > Viridiplantae > Streptophyta > Magnoliopsida > Poales > Poaceae > Aegilops > Aegilops bicornis. The sequence continues at coordinate 97,610,026 of CM038673.1, forward strand.
GAGCGGTAAAAGTGAGCGTAAACGGTATTTCAATGATAGGAAACAAGGCCTAGGGTTCATACTTTCACTAGTGCAAGTTCTCTCAACAATAATAACATAGATAGATCATATGACAAGCCCTCAACATGCAACAAAGAGACACTCCAAAGCCACTAATAGCGGAGAACAAACATAGAGATTATGGTAGGGTACAAAACCACCTCAAAGTTATTCGTTCGGATCGATCTATAAAATAGTTCGTACTAGAATAACACCTTAAGACACAAATAAACCAAAACCCTAATGTCACCTAGATACTCCATTGTCACCTCAAGTATCCGTGGGCATGATTATACGATATGCGTCACACAATCTCATAGTCATCCAACCAACATAAAAGTACTTCAAAGAGTGCCCTAAAATTTCTACCGGAGAATCAAGAAAACGTGTGCCAACCCCTATGCATAGGTTCATGGGCGGAACCCGCAAGTTGGTCACCAAAACATACATCAAGTGGCACATGATATCCCATTGTCACCACAGATAATCACGGCAAGACATACATCAAGTGTTCTCATAAAAGACTCAATCTGATAAGATAACTTCAAAGGGGAAACTCAATTCATCACAAGAGAGAAGAGGGGGAGAAGAAACATAAGATTCAACTATAATAGCAAAGCTCGCGATACATCAAGATCGTGTGAAGTCGAGAACACGAGAGAGAGAGAGAGATAGATCAAACACATAGCTACTGGTACATACCCTCAGCACCGAGGGTGAACTACTCCCTCCTCGTCATGGATAGCGCCGGGATGATGAAGATGGCCACCGGTGATGGGTTCCCCCTACGGCAGGTCTTGAACAGGGTCCCGATTGGTTTTTGGTGGCTACAGAGGCTTGCGGCGGCGGAACTCCCGATCTAGGTTCTGTTCTGGAAGTTTTATGGTACGTAGGTATATATGGGTGAAAGGAGAATGTCGGTGGAGCTACGGGGGCCCCACGAGGCACGGGCGCGCCTGTGGGAGGGCGCCCACCCTCGTGAGAACCTCCGTATCTTCGACGTAGGGTCCAAGTCCATCGGTGGGTTTCCTTCCAAAAATAACTTCTCCAGTTGATTTCGTTCCATTTTGACTCCGTCTAATATTCCTTTTCCTCGAAATCGAAATAGGCATAAAACAAAGAATTTGGGCTGGGCCTCCGGTTAATAGGTTAGTCCCAAAAATAATATAAAAGTGGATAATAAAGCCCAATATTGCCTAAAACAGTAGATAAAGTAGCATGTAGCAATCAAAAATTATAGATACGTTAGAGACGTATCAAGCATCCCCAAGCTTAATTCCTGCTCGTCCTCGAGTAGGTAAATGATAAAAAAGAATTTTTGATGCGGAGTGATACTTTGGCATAATTTCAATGTAATTCTTCTCACTCGTGATATGAATATTCAGATCCGAAAGATTCAAGACAAAAGTTCATATTGACATAAAAATAATAATACTTCACGCATACTAATCAAAGTAATCATATCTTCTCAAAATAGCATGGCAAAAGAAAGTTCATCCCTACAAAATCATATAGTTAGGCTATGCTTCATTTTCACACACAAAGATGTTCCCAACTTCTATACCCCGATGACAAGCCAAGCAATTGTTTCATACTTAAATAATCTCAAACTTTTTCAACCTTCACGCAATACATGAGCGTGAGCCATGGATATAGCACTATGGGTGGAATAGAATATGATGATGGGGATTGTGTGGAGAAGAAAAAAAAAGAGAAAGTCTCACATTGACGAGGATAATCAACGGGCTATGGAGATGCCCATCAATTGATGTCAACATGAGGAGTAGGGATTGCCATGCAACGGATGCACTAGAGCTATGAATGCTCAACAAAATAAAACTAGTGGGTGTGCATCCAACTTGCTTGCTCATGAAGACCTAGGGCATTTGAGGAAGCCCATCGTAGGAATATACAAGCCAAGTTCTATAATGAAAGATTCCCACTAGTATATGAAAGTGACAACATATGACACTCACTATATGAAAAACATGGTGCTACTTTGAAGCACAATATATGAGACTCGCTATATGAAGAACATGGTGCTACTTTGAAGCACAATATATGAGACTCACTACATGAAGAACAAGGTGCTACTTTGAAGCACAAGTGTGGGAAAAAAGGATAGTAGCATTGCCCCTTTTATTTTTAATTTTTTTTTGGGCCTTCTTTTTTTTTTCTTTGGCCTTTCTCCTTTTTTTTGGGGACAATGCTCTATTGAATGATGATCATCACACTTCTATTGATTACAACATAAGTATTACAACTCAAAACTAGAACAAGGTATGACTCTATATGAATGCCTCCGGCGGTGTACCGGGATGGTGCAATGAATCAAGAGTGACATGTATGAAAATAATGCATGGTGGCTTTGCCACGAATACGATGTCAACTACATGATCATGCAATGGCAATATGACAAAAGTAATGTATGTCATAATAATGATGAACGGAATGGTGGAAAGTTGCATGGCAATATATCTCGGAATGGCTATGGAAATGCCATAATAGGTAGGTATGGTGGCTGTTTTGAGGAATATATAGGGAGGTTTATGTGTGATAGATCGTATCATATCATGGGGTTTGGATGCACCGGCGAAGTTTGCACCAACTCTCAAGGTGAGAAAGGGCAATGCACGGTACCGAAGAGGCTAGCAATGGTGGAAAGGTAAAAGTGCGTATAATCCATGGACTCAACATTAGTCAAAAGAACTCATATACTTATTGCAAAATTTAGAAGTCATCAAAAATAAAGTACTACGCGCATGCTCCTAGGGGGATAGATTGGTAGGAAAAGACCATCGCTCGTCCCCGACCGCCACTCATAAGGATGCACAAGCCAGGTACACTTCATGTTTCAAATTTGTTACACAACTTTAACCATACGTGCATGCTACGGGACTTGCTAACTTCAACACAAGCATTTCTCAAATTCACAACTACTCAACTAGCACGACTTTGATATTATTACCTCCATATCTCAATACAATTATCAAGCATCAAACTTCTCATAGTATTCAACACACTCATAAGAATTCTTACAAATCTTCTATGCTTAGCATATTATGATTATTTAAAAAAATTACCATGCTATTTAAGACTCTCAAAATAATATAAGTGAAGTATGAGAGTTCATCTATTTCTTCAAAATAAAACTACCACCATGCTCTAAAAGATATAAGTGAAGTACTAGAGCAAATGACAAAGTACTCCGAAAGATATAAGTGAAGATCAATGAGTAGTCGAATAATTATGCAACTATGTGAAGACTCTCCCATTTAATAATTTCAGATCTTGATACTTTATTCAAACAGCAAGCAAAGCTAAATAAAACTACATTGCAAGGATAGCACAACTCATGTGAAGAAGCAAAACTTAGGCTCAACCGATACTAACCGATAGTTCTTTGAAGAAGAAAGGTGGGATGCTCATCGGGGCATCCCCAAACTTAGATGCTTGAGACTTCTTGAAATATTATCTTGGGGTGCCTTGGGCATCCCCAAGCTTGAACTTTTGTATCTCCTTAATTCCTCTCATATCATGGTTTCTCTTTTTATCAAAAGCTTCATTCACAACAAACTCAACAAGAAATCGTGAGATAGGTTAGTATAAACCAATGCAAAACCTTATCATTTTCTACTATAAAAAATCACTTAAATTATTATTCAACATTGCATACTAAATTCCTCTGCATATTTAATACTCATATCCTTAAATAGAATCATTAAACAAGCAAACATATGCAAACAATGCAAACATAACAGCAATCTGCCAGAACAGTACAGTCTGTAAAGAATGCAAGATTCATCATACTTCAATAACTCCAAAAATTATGAACTAAAATTCCCACTGTAATAAATTTTTCAGAGCTCAATATGCAAAAAGAATCAACATTATACCACTCTCTGACTTTTCTAGAGAATTTTTGTAACAGTGGTAAACTTTCTGTTTTCAAACAGCAACATGTATAGTAGCAAAATAAGCATGGTAAAGGCTATCCTTGACATTTTTATTGAAACTAAAGATGGAAAACATTATTCTAAATAACAGAAAGCAAACACTAACAAAAGAAAATGACGCTCCAAGCAAAACACATATCATGTGGTGAATAAAAATATAGCTCCAAGTAAAGTTACCGATGAACGAAGACGAAAGAGGGGATGCCTTCCGGGGTATCCCCAAGCTTAGGCTCTTTCCACTCCTTATTCCATAGTCAATCAAATCTTTACCCAAAACTTGAAAACTTCGCAACACAAAACTTAACAGAAAACTCGTGAGCTCCGTTAGCTTAAAGAAAACAAAACACCACTTCAAGGTACTGTAATGAACTCATTATTTATTTATATTGGTGTTAAACCTACTGTATTCCAACTTCTCTATGGTTTATAAACTATTTTACTAGCCATAGATTCATCAAAATAAGCAAACAACACAATGAAAACAGAATCTGTCAAAAACAGAACAGTCTGTAGTAATCTGTAACTAACGCAAACTTCTGGAACTCCAAAAATTCTAAATAAATTGGTGGACCTGAGGAATTTATCTAGTAATCATTTGAAAAAAGAATCAACTAAATAGCACTCTCCAGTAAAAAGTTATAGCTAATCTCATGAGCGCTAAAGTTTCTGTTTTTTACAGCATGATCATAAAGACTTCACCCAAGTCTTACCAAAGGTTCTACTTGGCACAAACACTAATTAAAAAAATAAAACCACATATAACCAGAGGCTAGATGGATTATTTATTCCTAAACAGAACCAAAAAACAAGAAACTAAAATAAAGTTGGGTTGCCTCCCAACAAGCGCTATCGTTTAACGCCCCTAGCTAGGCATTATGATTTCAATGATGCTCACATAAAAGATAAGAATTGAAACATAAAGAGAGCATCATGAAGAATATGACTAGCACATTTAAGCCTAACCCACTTCCTATGCATAGGGACTTTGTGAGCAAACAACTTATGGGAACAATAATCAACTTGCATAGGAAGGTAAAACAAGCATAACTTCAAGATTTTAAGCACATAGAGAGGAAACTTGATATTATTGCAATTCCTACAAGCATACATTACTCCCTCATAATAATTTTCAGTAGCATCATGAATGAATTCAACAATATAACCAGCACCTAAAACATTCTTTTCATGATCTACAAGCATAGAAATTTTCCTACTCTCCACCTAAGCAAATTTATTCTCATCAATAGTAGTGGGAGCAAACTCAACAAAATAACTATCATGTGATTGAATATTAAGATCAAGATGACAAGTTTCATGGTTATCATTATTCTTTAAAGCATACGTGTCATCACAATAATCATCATAGATAGGAGGCATGCTTTCATCATAATAAATTTGCTCATCAAAACTTGGGGGACAAAAAATATCATCTTCATCAAACATATAGCTTCCCCAAGCTTGTGGCTTTGCATATCATTAGCATCATGGATATTCAAGGAATTCATACTAACAACATTGCAATCATTCTCATCATTCAAAGATTTAGTGCCAAACAATTTAATGCATTCTTCTTCTAACACTTTGGCACAATTTTCCTTTCCATCATACTCACGAAAGATATTAAAAAGATGAAGCGTATGTGACAAACTCAATTCCATTTTTTTGTAATTTTCTTTTATAAACTAACTAGTGATAAAACAAGAAACAAAAAGATTCGATTGCAAGATCTAAATATATACCTTCACTAACCTAGCCTCCCCGGCAACGGCGCCAGAAAAGAGCTTGATGTCTACTACTCAACCTTCTTCTTGTAGACGTTGTTGGGCCTGCAAGTGCACAGGTTTGTAGGACAGTGGCAAATTTCCCTCAAGTGGATGAACTAAGGTTTATCAATCCGTAGGAGGCGTAGGATGAAGATGGTCTCTCTCAAACAACCCTGCAACCAAATAACAAAGAGTCTCTTGTGTCCCCAACACACCCAATACAATGGTAAATTGTATAGGTGCACTAGTTCGGCGAAGGGATGAAGATACAAGTGCAAAATAGATAGTAGATATAGGTTTTTGTAATCTGAAATAATAAAAACAGCAAGGTAGCAAGCGGTAAAAGTGAGCGTAAACGGTATTGCAATGATAGGAAACAAGGTCTAGGGTTCATACTTTCACTAGTGCAAGTTCTCTCAACAATAGTAACATAGATAGATCATATAACAAACCCTCAACATGCAACAAAGATACACTCCAAAGCCACTAATAGCGGAGAACAAACGTAGAGATTATGATAGGGTACGAAACCACCTCAAAGTTATTCGTTCGGATCGATCTATAAAAGAGTTCGTACTAGAATAACACCTTAAGACACAAATCAACCAAAACCCTAATGTCACCTAGATACTCCATTGTCACCTCAAGTATCCGTGGGCATGATTATACGATATGCGTCACACAATCTCAGATTCATCCAACCAACATAAAAGTACTTCAAAGAGTGCCCCAAAGTTTCTACCGGAGAATCAAGAAAATGTGTGCCAACCCCTGTGCATAGGTTCATGGGCGGAACCCGCAAGTTGGTCACCAAAACATACATCAAGTGGCACATAATATCCCATTGTCACCACAGATAATCACGGCAAGACATACATCTAGTGTTCTCATAAAAGACTCAATCCGATAAGATAACTTCGAAGGGGAAACTCAATTCATCACAAGAGAGAAGAGGGGGAGAATAAACATAAGATCCAACTATAATAGCCAAGCTCGCGATACATCAAGATCGTGTGAAGTCGAGAACACAAGAGAGAGAGAGAGAGATCAAACACATAGCTACTGGTACATACCCTCAGCCCCGAGGGTGAACTACTCCCTCCTCGTCATGGATAGCGCCGGGATGATGAAGATGGCCACCGGTGATGGGTTCCCCCTCTGGCAGGGTGCCGGAACAGGGTCCCGATTGGTTTTTGGTGGCTACAGAGGCTTGCGGCGGCGGAACTCCCGATCTAGGTTCTGTTCTGGAAGTTTTAGGTCACATAGGTATATATGGGTGAAAGGAGAACGTCGGTGGAGCTACGGGGGCCCCACGAGGTAGGGGGGCGCGCCCAGGGGGGAGGGCGTGCCCCCCACCCTCGTGAGCACCTCCCGTATCTTCTGACGTAGGGTCCAAGTCCATCAGGTGGGTTTCCTTCCAAAAATAACTTCTTCAGTTGATTTCGTTCCGTTTTGACTCCGTCTGATATTCCTTTTCCTCGAAATCTTGAAATAGGCATAAAACAAAGAAATCTGGGCTGGGCCTCCGGTTAATAGGTTAGTCCCAAAAATAATATAAAAGTGGATAATAAAGCCCAATATTGCCTAAAACAGTAGATAAAGTAGCATGGAGCAATCAAAAATTATAGATACGTTGGAGACGTATCACAAGGCACCTGCTATTATCGATGAAGGCACTCGTCCATTGGATGGTCAGTTCCGCAAAGCTGCATCTTACTCCACCAATGATGACTCTGCCACTCATGATACTGCTGCCAATGCTACCAAGCCAAGTCCTCAAGCTACTTCTCCTCGTGTGATGACTGACCGTGAACTGCTTATAAGTCTTCACCAGAAGGTCGATCGGAACCACAAATGGGTTAAGCGTCAGTTTGGCTCTATTCTTCACAACATGACCTCTACACATAATGCAGTGAAGAAAAACCATTACTACCTCCATGAGGTGTTTGATCGCACCTGGGCTATTCTGTCACATTTGTATGGTGAAGAAGATCTGAAGCAAATGGGCTTCAAAGAAGACTTTGACTGGTCTGCTCCTCCGCTGAAGAAGCTCAAGAAGGTTAAGGTTCCTCCTTTGGTCGCAAGTTCATATTCCTCATCCCACGAAACGGACGAGTTCGAAGACTTGGACGACACTGTAGCAGGCCCTACATCGACTCAAGACCCCAACAACGCTGGTGCTCCTCCATCTTCATGATATTCTTCAGGGGCGTTAGTCCTCATTTTCAACCCTTTTGGTCATTCGATGACAAAGGGGGAGAAATTTGAGTTAGTCTTCAAGCGGATCTATTCTATATGGGCGTTTTTTTATAAGTTACAACTCTCATTCTTCTAATGACTTTGCTGGATCGAGTTGTAATCTTAAACTCTATGGTGGTCTGATACTTTTGCTGAGTTCTTCTGCATGCTTATTCCTCATTAATGTTAATGCAAGCATGCTGAATTACATCAGTCACCATATTTCATCATGCATTTCAAATTCTTCATGTTATATGTCAAATGCGTGTATGAATTACAAGATATAGGGGGCGATCTCCATGATTATACTCTTCAACTGTGCATTGCTTCAAAAGCAAATTCCTCACTATGCACATCGTCAGGGGGAGTTCTTCTATATCTTGCAATCAAATTCCTCAATATCAGTATTTACACTTCATATGTTTATCCCCGTTGAAAACTTAACCTATATTGTCATCAATCACAAAAAGGGGGAGATTGTAAGTGCATCTAGTGCCCCTTAGTGATTTTGGTGTATTGAAGACTTATAGGTTAAGAGACTGATGCTTAGGAGTGTACACGATCTATAAGTCTGTGAGGAGTTTGATATTTACAGAGAAAGTCGACCCCTAAAAATGAAGTTCTTCGACTGAAGACTTTGAATTTCTGAAGACTTTCTGAAAACTTTGAAATTAAGAAATTGGTGTGACCTTGAAGGCTTAGTAATCATTCGAGGAACATGAAGCGTGAAGACTCTTGTTTTTACTGTTTCATTTTCTCTTTCTTGAGTCATAGGAAACACCGTACTGTTAAAGGGGGTCGAGGAAATACTAAGGAAAAATTTCCATGTGATACTCAACTCAAAATCCTACACCTATCAATCCTTTCGAGTGAAGCCATTGGAAATCTCGCACAGTTCGGTCATATTCTTCAGTGACAGAGACGCAGTTCTTCTGGTCTCTGAGGAATTTGTTCTGACTGAAGAGTTAGGAATTCGCCAGTGCGGATTGCCTACAAAGTGAGGAACATGATAGCCCTGAGGAATTCGAACCTCAAATATTCCGACCGTTGTTGTGCTACGCGCCAGCTATCCAAAAATATCTACCCACCTAACGGTCATATCAGTCAAGGGCATTTATGTCTTATCATGTTGGGCTGCTCCCTGGCTATAAATAGCCGCCCCCTACAACCACTAGTTGGTTGGCTGCTCCGAGAGAAATTGACACTTGTCATATGAGAGCAACCCATCCTCCGAGGACTTTGAGTGAAAATCATCAAGTGAGGAAATCCAAAAACCCAAACCTACAAAACCCCAAAGTGATTGAGCATCACTGAAGAGATTGATCCTGCGTGGATCTGACACTTGTATACTTTGAAGACTGTGCTTCTTCCAGACGGTTAGGCGTCAAGGTCTAGAGCAACCAAGAGGAATTGTGGATCGCCGAGTGACCGAGTTTGTGAAGGTTCGGAAGTCACTTGAAGACTTACCACGAGTGATTGGGTGAGGTCTGTGTGACCTTAGCTCAAGGAGAATACGGTGAGGACTGTGTGTCCGGGACTGGGTGTCCTCGAGTTTAAATACACAGCCGGTCCAACCAGTTGTACAACTGAGACAGCAGTTGGAACTGGTCTACCAAATCATTGTCTTCACCGAGCTTACTGGTTCTATTTCCTCAACTCTTTCAATTCCTCATCTCTGTTGTTGTGTGCTTGTTCATATCTGTTTGAAGATTTTTGACTGAAGACTTTCCCAATTTCCTCAGTTCAATTTCTTTAGTCTGTTTGTCTTCATCTTGTGTTATCATGTGTTTACGCTTTCTGTACTCTGTGCTCGTCCTCATTTCATCATGATGACTATGCTTGTGTTCTGTTATGTTTACTTCTGAGTACTTATTCCGCTGCTAGTAGCTCTTCGCTAGGGAATTTCCTCACCCCCAAATTCCTCAGTGAAGAATTCATAAAAATCGCCTATTCACCCCCCCCCCCTCTAGTCGATATAACGCACTTTCGCCTTTGTGTGGAAGGAAAGCTTGGCGATTTGTATATGTAGATTCCTTTCTCTGTAACCGACCTTGTGTAACCCTAGCCCCCTCCAGTGTCTATATAAACCGGAGGGTTTGGTCCGTAGGACAAGGACAATCATAATCATAGGTTAGCTTCTAGGGTTTAGCCATTACGATCTCGTGGTAGATCAACTCTTGTAATACTCATATTCATCAAGATCAATCAAGCAGGAAGTAGGGTATTACCTCCATAGAAAGGGCCGAACACAGGTAAACATTGTGTCCCCGCCTCCTATTACCATTAGCCTTAGGCCTTGCAGTTCAGGGACTCCCTACCCGAGATCCGCCGGTTTTGACACCGACATTGGTGCTTTCATTGAGAGTTCCACTCCATCATCAAGAGAAGGCTTGATGGCTCCATCAATCATCTACAACAACGCAGTCCGGGGGGAGATCTTCCTCCCTAGACAGATCTTCGTATTCGGCGGCTTCGCACTGCGGGCCAACTCGCTTGGCCATCTAGAGCAGATCGATAGCTACGTCCCTGGCCATCAGGTCAGATTTGGAAGCCTAAACTTCGTGGCTGATAACCGTGGAGACTTGATATTCGACGGATTCGAGCCGCTGACGGCTGCCCCCTGCCATCCCGATGAACACGAGCTAAATCTGTCATATGGCAACACTCAGGAGATTGCGCCTGTAACCGCTCTGGCCCTAGATCCTGAGCGGACTGCGCCATCCGAGGACGGGAGGCTCAACGCCGCCACAGAAACCGCAGACTCGGCGGCGCTAGAGCCGAACAGAGATTCGACCTCGAATTAGGCCATTTGATTCTGGAATCTCGGACTCGTCTCCGGCCATACGTTCTAAACCGCGTACATCCGCGCCTATCGATCAAGCGCCGATTGTTGAGTTCAGAACCGCGGATATCTTCCGGCACTCACCTTTAGGCGATGTGCTAAAATCATTAAAGGCCCTTGCCTTATTTGGGGATTCTCAGCCAAACTGTATTCTGTTCGAATTTGAAGCTAAAAGCGGAGAATTTCAACCACCACCCACCACCCACTTCATAGCCACCGTCGAGGACTTAACCGCATGCTTGATTTTGACTCCGAAGACATCGACGGTATGGACAACGATGCCGGAGAGGAACAGGAACCACCGCCTACAGGGCGCTAGACAGCCACCACCTCATACGACATATACATTTTGGATACACCCAAAGAAAACAATGGCGATGACAAAAAGGATCCAGATGAGGATAAGCCTCATGAGAAGCAGCCGACACGCCGACGTCAGCGGCGCCGCTCTAAACCACGCCATGGTAAAAACAGCGATACCGGCACAAGCAAAAATAACACTCCGGACGATGCCGAAAACAATGAAGATCCCGCAGACCCAGCAATGGAGCAGGACGAGCGAGATGACGGCGAATACAGTCCGGGGCTGCTGTCCGACCACAGCAACACCGAAGATACCAATTATCAACCCATCGCCAAAGAGGAGATTAGTCAGGGCAACGATGCATTCATCATCCCGGAAAAACCCTTAGAACAAAAGCGCCTCCACTAGAGACTTATTGTCACCGCGAGGAGCTTGAAGAAGCAGAAACAGTGGCTTAAAGCTGCATAGGATACACTCAATGATAGATGGAACTAAGTGCTCGACACTGAGGAAAAATACGGCAGTAATCGCCAAACAAAGAGCTATCCTAAGCAAAAACTGCTGCCCGAATTCGACGACGAGGCTATTGCGCCCATACCGCCGAAAAATAATATAGCCGACAATCCGGATCGACTACCTTGTGGTCGAACAGAGTGACTAGCAACACCACACACAAACCCGCACCCCCTCCCCGCAAAGGAAGGGAGGTTGCAACTCAGGACCAGAAACATGATCTATGTGAGAACATGGACAGAAAGGCTGGCAGAACCAGGTCCTTCTATGGATCCAGGGAACATGCTCCTACACAAGACCAAGATTATCATGCCAAATATGTCGATTATTTACCAGTTCGGAACCAATATCGAACATCACAACCGTCGGACCCACTCCACGACACAACCAAATATAGGGGTGCCGCGCACCCCCTGTGCTTCACCGATGAGGTGCTGGATCACGAATTTCCAGAAGGGTTTAAACCCGTAAATATCGAGGCATACGATGGAACGACAGACCCTGCGGTCTGGATACAAGACTATATTATTCACATCCACATGGCTCACGGAGATGATCTCCATGCCATCAAATACTTAACCCTCAAGCTAAAGGAACCAGCTTGGCACTGGCTGAAAAGCCTCCCCGAAAATTCCATTGGAAGCTGGGAAGGACTTGAGGACGCTTTCTGGGCCAATTTTCAAGGGACCTATGTCCGACCTCCGGATGCAGACGATCTAAGTCACATAATCCAACAACCCGGAGAATCACCTCGTAAGCTTTTGAACCGGTTTCTCACTAAGAACAACCAAATCATCGATTGTCCGGACGCCGAAGCCTTAGCGGCCTTCAAACACAGTGTCTGGGACGAATGGCTAGCCAGACACGTCGGCCAGAAGAGCCAAGGACAATGGCAGCCCTAACTACACTCATGACCCGCTTTTGCGCGAGTGAGGACAACTGGCTAGCTCGTAGTAGCACCAGCGATCCTGGCACATCCGAAGTCAGGGATGGAAATGGAAAGCCACGGCGCAATAAAAACAAACATCGAAACAATGAAGAAAGCCCACACAATACATCGGTAAACGCCGGATTCAGGGGCTCCAGACCCGGTCAACGGAAGAAGACATTTAAAGGCAACAGAGATGGTCCATCCAGCCTGGATAAAATTCTAGATAGGCCCTCCCAGATTCACGGCACTCCCGATAAACCAGCTAATCATACCAACAGAGAATGTTGGGTCTTCAAGCAGGCCGGCAAGCTCAACGCCGAACACAGGGGGAAGGGACCTCAAAGCAAAGACGAGGACGAATCTCGCCAGCCAAACACGGGGAGACAGAAGAAATTTCCACCGGAGATCAAAACAGTGAACATGATCTATGTCACGCATATCCCAAAGAGGGAGCGCAAACACGCACTCCAAGAAGTCTATGCTGTCGAGCTTGTCGCCCCGAAATTCAACTCATGGTCGGCCTGTCCGATCACCTTTGATCGCAGGGATCATCCGACTAGTATCCGTCAAGGGGGTTCGGCTGCCTTAGTGCTCGACCCAATAATTGATGGATACCACCTCACCCGGGTCCTCATGGACGGTGGCAGTAGTCTCAATCTCATATATCAGGACACTGTCTGCAAGATGGGGATAGACCCGTCAAGAATCAAGCCAAGCAACACTACCTTTAAAGGAGTTATACCGGGCGTAGAAGCCCGCTGCACGGGCTCTCTAACATTGGAAGTTGTATTCGGCTCCCCTGGCAACTTTCGAAGTGAAGAGTTAATCTTCGACATAGCTCCGTTCCGAAGTGGCTATCATGCACTACTCGGTAGAATGGCCTTCGCCCGTTTTAATGCAGTCCTCCATTATGCTTATCTAAAACTCAAAATGCCTAGACCTCGTGGCGTCTTTTTTTTGCATGGTAATACGTGTCTCATTCATATCATAAAGAACAAAGTACAAGTCACGTAAAGACCGACATGACAAAACTGAAAAGATAGCAGAACAGCTCTGAGCTTGACACCAACGCCCGTCACCTGCCTCCGGCACCACCACAGTAGCCACCGAAGAAAAGAAAGACGAATCACCTTCTCACCCGAGCTCGACGCGGCTCCATCGCTGATAAGCAGCTTTGCGGACCTCCAAGGTGGCTCACCAAAAGTGAAGCCCTTACCGTTGACTGAATCAGACCGGGGCAACACCCCAGACATGCCATCGAACTCCAGATCTAGCACCCCACCACGACTAAAATGCCAAAGGAGGAACCCATATCTGCCATCCACGAACCACGAGCCCAGCAAATGCTCCGCCTTCCAGATGTCGTCGATGCAGACCACAATCTGCATCCGCTCCTGGACTACCTCCCAAGCTCCGCGCTGACGCTGGAGCAAACACCGTCGCAACAGCGGAGCCCGAGGACACAGGTCCACCACAAGGATGCCGCCACCGCCACGCCATCCTTGCTTGAACAGACTAGTTTCCAAATCCATCCCCAACCATAGGATCGATGGCCTCGTTAGGAAAGGATCCAAAGAATCTTTATTCAGTGTTGTCATCGTCGCCGCCGAAGCAAAGACGATGAACAACCTAAAAACTTAAACTACGAGAGAGTAAAAAAAATCCACACGCGTGGATCCGGCGACCCCCCCTAACCACCGACGACCGAGGTCGCTGGCGGAGGGGAGCCGCCGGAGAGCGGCGTTGGAAGACCGGCCTCCCCTGGCGGCGGCTAGGGTTCCAACTAAGGGAGTCCTGGATAAGGGGGTATCCAGACAGCCGGACTATATACTTTGGCCGGACTATTGGACTATGAAGGTACAAGATTGAAGACTTCGTCTCGTGTCCGTATGGGACTCTCCTTGGCGTGGAAGGCAAGCTTGGCGATTCGGATGTAGATCTCCTTCTTTGTAAACCGACTCTGTGTAACCCTAGCCCCCTCCGGTGTCTATAAACCGGAGGGTTTAGTCCGTAGGACACGACAACATCAACAACAATCATACCATAGGCTAGTTTCTAGGGTTTAGCCTCTCTGATCTCGTGGTAGATCAACTCTTGTAATACTCATATCATCAAGATCAATCAAGCAGGAAGTAGGGTTTTACCTCCATCGAGAGGGCCTGAACACAGGTAAACATCGTGTCCCCACCTCTGTTACCATTAGCCTTAGACGCACGCGATTGGGACCCCCTACCCGAGATCCGCCGGTTTTGACACCGACATTGGTGCTTTCATTGAGAGTTCCTCTGTCGTCAGCCAGAAGGCTCGATGGCTTCTCCGACCTTCAACAACGCCGTCCTGGGTGAGACTTTTCTCCCCGGACAGATCTTCGTGTTTGGCGGCTTCGCACTGCGGGCCAACTCGCTTGGCCATCTGGAGCAGATTGACAACTACGCCCCTGGCCATCAGGTCAGGTTCGGAAACCTAAACTACACTGCCGACATCTGCGGAGACTTGATCTTCGACGGATTCGGGCCCATATCAGGAGCGCCGAACGATCACGACGTGCATGACCTAGATCTACCGTCGGACAGTATTCGGAACATCGCACCTGCCACGGCTCCGGACTTTGTTCCAGATCAGGTCATGCCTTCCGAGGACGGGTGGATGGACCCCACCCCGGAGGCCGCACACTCCTCGGCGTTGGAGTTGAACACAGACTCCTCTCCTAAAGGAATCTGTACCTCCGGACCCCCCCGGACTCATCTCCGGTCGTGTGTCCCGGACTGTGCGCATTCGTGCCCATCGAATCTAACTGGGCTCCGGTTATGGAGTTCGCCGCCGCGGATATCTTTCAGCACTCACCCTTCGGAGACGTGCTAGATTCATTAAGGTCTCTCTCTCTCTGTCAGGAGACTCCTGGCCGAACTATGTCCGGCTCGAGTGGGAAGCTGGCGACGAAGAAATTCGTTACCCTCCCACCACCCACTTAATAGCCACGGTCGATGATTTGACCGACGTGCTTAACTTCGACTCCGAAGACATCGACGGCGTAGACGACGATGCGGGAGGAGAACAGGAACCACCGCCCACAGGGCGCTGGACTGCCACCTCTTCATATGATATATATATATGGTGGATACTCCCAAAGAAACCAATGGCGATGAGGCAACAGGAGATAACCCCTCAGGGAAGAAATCAAAGCATGGGCGTCATCGGCGCCGCTCCAAGCCCCGCCACAGCAACACCGGCACCGGAGAGGAAAATCCAGAGGGTGCCAAAGAGGAATACGATCCTGATCAACCCACCTTCGAGCAAGCCGAACAGGAACACGGGCAGGTTAGCCCAGACGAACAGGCGATGGACGGATACTTGGAGGACGATAACTATATGCCTCCCTATGAAGACGAGGTGAGCCTCGGTGACGATGAATTCGGCGTACCAGAGGATCCCATAGAGCAGGAGCGCTTCAAGCACCGGCTTATAGCCATTGCAAGAAGCCTGAAAAAGAAGCAGCAGCAGCTCCAAGCTGATCAAGATCTGCTCACAGACAGATGGACCGAAGTCCTGGCGGCCGAGGAATACAGACTCGAGCCCCCTAGCAGGGGATACCCAAAGCACAAACTGCTAGAAGAAGAGGCCGAAGAGCCTGAACTTCCAGCACAAGATGAGGTTCACCGGCCACCCCGTGGCCGGGATAAAACGGCATATCACGCCGGATACCAGCCCGCACCCCCACGCGGGTTCACTACGGCCCGGGGCAACACGCAGGACCTGCAAGACATATTGGAAAACAACGCAGGACAAACAAGATCCATCTACGGATCATGGGTGCACGCCACAGCTCATGACACCGATCGTCATGCCGGATACAATACCGATAAATCCGGCTGGGCCGGACATAACCGACCAGACCTAATCGGACTACGCCGCGACATAGCCCGGCACAGTGGCGCCGCACACCCCCTCTGCTTCACTGATGAAGTAATGGAACATGAATTCCCAGAAGGGTTTAAACCCGTCAACATCGAGTCATACGATGGCACAACAGACCCCGCGGTGTGGATCAAAGATTTTCTTCTCCACATTTACATGGCCCGCGGTAATGACCTACATGCCATCAAGTATCTCCCACTCTAGCTTAAAGGGCCAGCCAGACACTGGCTGAATAGCCTGCCAGCAAACTCCATTGGCAGTTGGGAAAATCTTGAGGACGCATTCCTCGATAATTTCCAGGGCACCTACGTGTGACCACCGGATGCTGATGACTTAAGTCACATTACCCAACAGCCCGGAGAGTCGGCCAGGAAATTCTGGACTCGATCCTAACTAAAAAGAACCAAATTGTCGACTGTCCGGACGTGGAGGCCCTGGCGGCCTTTAAGCATAATATCCGTCACGAGTGGCTTGCCCGACACCTCGGCCAAGAAAAATCGAAGACCATGGCGGCCCTCACGACACTAATGACCCGCTTTTGCACGGGTGAGGACAGCTGGCTGGCTCGCAGTAACACCACGCCAGGAAACCCTGGTACTTCAGATATCCGTGATAGTAACGGAAAGCCATGGCGCAATAGACACAAGCGTCAAAACAATGGCGACAATGCTGAGGATACGGCAGTCCATGCCGGATTCAGCAACTCCAAATCCGGTCAGCGAAAGAAGTCGTTCAAAAGAAACAATCCGGGATCGTCCAGTCTGGACCGCATACTCGACCGCTCGTGCCAGATACACGGCACCCCCGATAAACCAGCCAATCGCACTAACAGAGATTGCTGGGTGTTCAAACAGGCCGGCAAGATAAATGCCGAGAACAAGGACAAGGGGCTGCACAGCGATGATGATGAGGAGCCCCGGCGTCCGAACACTGGAGGACCGAAGAAATTTCCTCCCCAGGTGAAAACGGTGAACATGATCTATGCCACTCACATCCCCAAACGGGAGCGAAAGCGTGCACTCAGGGACGTCTATGCGATGGATCCCGTCGCCCCAAAATTCAACCCATGGTCATCCTGCCTGATCACCTTCAATCGTAGGGACCATCCCACTAGCATCCGTCTCGGCGGCTCAGCCGCATTGGTCCTTGACCCAATTATCGACAGATTCCACCTCACGCGAGTCCTCATGGACGGTGGCAGCAGCCTGAACCTGCTTTATCAGGACAAGTGCGCAAAATGGGCATCGATCCTTCACGGATCAAACCCACCAAAACCACCTTCAAAGGTGTAATTCCAGGGGTAGAGGCCCGCTGCACGGGCTCAATAACACTGGAAGTGGTCTTCAGATCCCCAGATAACTTCCGAAGCGGGGAGTTAATCTTCGACATCGTCCCTTTCCGTAGTGGCTATCATGCACTACTTGGACGAACCGCGTTCGCTCGATTCAATGTGGTACCACACTATGCATACCTCAAGCTCAAAATTCCAGGACCTCGTGGGGTCATAACAGTCAATGGAAACACAGACCGCTCCCTCCGAATGGAAGAGCACACTGCGGCCCTCGCGGCGGAAGTACAAAGCAGCCTCCTTCGACAAACAGCCAATTCGGCAACGACAACCCCGGACACCGTCAAGCGAGTCTGGAGTAGCCCGCAACAGGACCGTCAGGCACGCCAGGAGCTCGATTAGTAATCCGGCCTCCACCCTAGTCCCATTCAGGCGGCGTTTGTGCCACGCGTACACAAATACGCGCTTAAAATACCATGGGCATAGGTGGAGGCGAGACGACAATGCGGCCAAAGTGCGGTTCAGCCGCCATTAGGTCTGCATACCATTTTTTTCTTTTTTCAGGACCCTACTTTCGGGCAGCCCCTTCAGAGAGATCGGATAACCAGACTCATTACAGGAGGGAACACCAAGGAGGCAAGAGGCTTTGCAGACAAGGGAATACCCAGGTGGTCTTCTTCAATGATCGTTATACCTGTTTTTACATACCCGCATGTAGCCTGCCCTTGGATAGGACATGTTAAATAGTCCTATTTCTTTCCGCTTAATGCATTAATTGTACACATACGCCTTGCCGTATTGTCCAAACAAATGGGAAGTAGTACACAGCGTCAGCTTCTTATTACTATCTTCATATTTTCCCTTGAATATTAATTCAATATTGCATCTGTACATTTTGGTATGCTCAGTTCGCGAGGGGCTTCTTATCGAGCCCCATAATATGGCAAGAAAAGACTGAACACTTTTGATAGTGCGGCACCCCGAACTAATAGCATTATATGCATCAGCTCCGAATCATGTCTTGGGTCAATAGTTGGGTTAGCCCGGCTCCCTTGTTTTGGTACCTTACGTTCCGTTATATCGGCTAAGGTAGCGCAGGGAGAACTACTGCGATTGTGTCCCGGTTCTTCCGGACGAGCACCTCAGTAGAGAAAGCCGAAAACTGACCGTCATGATGCGGCGAGAGCTGGTCGCTGTTCACGAAGTACTAAATCCTTAAAGATTTCTTCCGCTTGAGGCGAGGAATCGGCATTGCCTGATTTAGGCATGTATAACGCCCCAGTTCGGCCTTCTGAATACTAGGGGCTTCGCCGAAATTTAAAATTGTAGACTTCTATGGCCAACTGAGAGTTATAAAGCCGTATAGTCTGATTTCCTTGTTCGCTGCGCTAAACACCTCCTTAAAGGACCAAGAATTTGGATAAAGAGTGTTTGGTTTTCCACGAACACCCAAGTACTAGTTACAAGGGGCGGAAGCCGACGACTGGCCTACTTTCAGATTTGGATAAACGGCCGTAGAGAAGGTAATATTTTAAATCAAACAAAGCGTTGTATAGCGCAACCAAACTCGTTCTCATATTACACAGACAACTTGAGTACATTCACTCGAAAATTATGTTCTTAGGACATTCATTTGCCACAAGCCGAGCGCCTTTCATAACGCCATCATAATATTTTTCAGGGTAGCGATGCTCCTTGCCCTCCGAGGGTCCGTCCTTCACGAGCTTCTCAGCATCCAGTGTGGCCCAATGCATTTTCGCGGGGGCAAAGGCCCATCGGGCACCTTCAATACATACTGACTGCTTGATGACTTCAAGCCGTGGACAGGCCTGCACCATCCGCTTCACTAGGCCAAAGTAGCTGCCGGGCAGGGGCTCGCCAGGCCACATCCGGACTATGAGGTCCTTCATGGCCTGTTCGGCCGCATTGTGGAGTTCGACCAGCTGCTTCAGTTGGTCACTTAGAGGCATCGGGTGTTCGGATCCAGTATATTGGGTCCAGAACAGCTTCTCCGTAGAGCTCCCCTCTTCAGCGCGATAGAACTCCGCGGCATCCGAAATGCTGCGTGGCAGATCTGCGAATGCCCCTGGAGAGCTCCGAATTTGTGTAAGTAAATGAAATGACTCCTTCACATGCTTTCTTTGCATAAAGAATGCCTTACCCTCCGCTATCTTCTTGGCCGCCTGGATTTCCTCGAGGGCCTTTTGGGCTTCGGCCTTGGCGTCTGCCGCGCTCTGGAGGGCCTTCGCAAGCTCAGACTCCTGCGTCTTGAAGTCATGCTCCAAGGACTCGCACTTCTTGCCGAGCTCCTGGAGCTCTTGCTGCACCTCTCCCAACCGAGCATCTTGCTTTTCACGCTCGGTGCGCTCCGTGGTCGCATTGGCTTCGGCCTCGGACAGCGCTTTCTTCAGGGCCGCTACTTCGGTCGCGGCCCCTGTTAAAAATAATGATGCTCTTTGTTAGCATCGCCAATTTTTCACCTTTACAACACACGGACGGGGTTTCACTTACCTTTGTTCTCCTCGAGCTGCTTATTCACGAGGCTGAGCTCTTCTTCGGCCTGCCCTAGTTTGCGCTTCAGTCTGGCAACTTCAGCCGTACGCGCAACGGCGGTCAACAACAATGCCTGCTTGTCAAACACAGATAAATACTATTAGCTTCCTGCGGTTTTTTAGTTGACCCTCCGTTTGGCTTTTCTTTCCGAACACCAACCGGAGTATCAGGGGCTACTGTCTATCTAGTGACATTTCCTCACAATTTTTCATTAACCTACCTCAAAGCCTGTTAGTAGGCTGGTGCAGGCTTCGGTCAATCCGCTCTCGGCGAACCGAACCTTCTCAATCACCGTACTCATAAGAGTACGGTGTTCATCGTTGATGGAAGCGCCTCGAAGCACTTCCAACAAATTATCCGATACCTCCATCTGGGCAGAAGTCATCGGCACGGCCGGCTCGCCCTCCTTAGCGAGGGGCTGCTTAATGGAATCCGGAACCTTTGTAGGCTCCGGCGCAGTAACCGGCTGGGAGCCAGACTTGCTGTGGCTCCCGTCAGCATAATCCATGGGGGTCGTACCCCCCATGTGTCCGGCGCCCGGGATTTTGCCTCGGGGCGTCTCCGGAACCATCGCCTCCTACTCTGGCATCCTCCGGGATAACACCTCGGCGTCATCTGCGGTTCGTGGGGAGGTGGCCGTCGGGAGTGAATTCATCTCCGACTCATCCAGAGATTCCTCCGAAGAGGACAGCCCGAGATTGGACCCGGCCGGACTGCATATACGTATTCGGCGTCATTACAAACCATGAGGTCAGAGTCGCATGAAAAAGTATTATGGAATGCGGATACTTACAACCTCGCCCGGGGCTTGCCCCTGGGCAGCCACTCCTCGTCGCTGTAAGCGGTGGTAGTGGATTGATCTGGGAGGGACGCCTTCCCCTTCTTCGGCATCCCGGCCTCCCCCGATGGGGCGGCCTTCCTTTTCTTCTCCTCCCCAGTACGGGGACGGGGCATTTCTTCACGTTTCCCCCCGTCTTCGGGGGAGGAATCTTCCTCGTCATCCTCGGATGATGACTCTATCACGGCCCTGCGCCGGAGACTTTTTCTAGTCCCCGGGGCCGCCCTCTTGGACCCTTCGGCCCACATAGTTGAGGCGGCCTTCCTCTTTCTCTCCTCCCCTTCGTGGGAGGAGTGCGCCTCGTCCTCCTTTAGCGAGGCATCGGGTGCGGCCTCGTGCCGAAGACCCTTCCGGGTCCCCGTGGCCTTCTTTTCGGCCTTCTTCTCCAGCACCTTGTAAGGCGCCGGAACTAGCATCTCCGCTAGTAGCACGCCTACTGGGTCCTCGGGCAATGGAGCCGGACAGTCAATCCGCTCCGCCGTCTCCACCCAATCCTGTTTGGTCAGCATGGTGACTCAAAAGCCCTCCCACAAATATACTGGGAATGGAGCATCTTGTGATAATCGGAAGACTTACCGCATTGGCAAGGCGCGTTGCACTGAGCCCACGGTCCTCGGCAAGGGGAGGAGGAACTTCGCCGGTCTTGAACAGCACCTTCCAGATTTCTTTGTGCGTCGTGTCAAAGAGCTCTAGCAGCATCTGGTGTTCGGCCGGATCAAACTCCCACATATCAAATGCCCGTCTTTGACACGGGAGAATCCGGCGAATGAGCATGACCTGGACCACATTGACAAGCTTGATCTTCTTGTCCCTCATGCTTTTGATGCAGATCTCGAGTCCAGTCAGCTCCGTGGGTTCGCCCCAGGCCAGGACCTTCTTTTCCCAAGAAGTGAGCCGCATGGGGATTCCGGATCTGAATTTGGGGACTGCCACCCAGTTGGCGTCACGCGGCTCGGTGATGTAGAACCACCCTGATTGCCACCCTTTTATGGTCTCCATGAAGGAGCCGTCAAGCCATGTGATGTTGGGCATCTTGCCCACCATGGCGCCTCCGCACTCCACCTGTTGGCCGCTCACGATCTTCGGCTTCACGCAGAAGGTTTTCAACCATAGGCCGAAGTGGGGCTTGATGCGGAGGAAGGCCTCGCACACGACGATGAACACCGAGATGTTGAGGACGAAATTCGGGGCTAGGTCGTGAAAATCTAGCCCGTAGTAATACATGAGCCCGCGGACAAACGGGTGGAGTGGAAATCCTAGTCCGCGGATGAAATGAGGGAGAAATACTACTCTCTCCCGATACTTCGGGGTGGGGGTAATCTGTCCCTCTGTCGGAAGCCTGTGCGCGATGCTCTCGGCCAGGTATCCGGCCTCCTGAAGCTTGGTGATGTTCTCCTCTATGACAGAGGAGGCCATCCACTTGCCTCCCGCTCCGGATATGCTACGGTCCTACGGAGAAGGTGAGAACTTGGGCGATGGAGCTCGAGGGTGTGAGAACGGATGAGCAAAGGAGGGAGAAGGCGCGGGCGAAAATGAGAGATCTCTGTCCCTTTATAAAGGCGATGCAGAATGTGCGCCTCCCCACTTGCCTCTCGAAGTCTCTTGTTTTTCCAAGTGCCTCGATTCATGGCGCTGGTTGGGTTACCCATACCCGTATTGATGGAGATCCCGCGATAAGGGGACACGATCTCTGCTTTGACAAGACGTGCCAAGGAAACCGCCTCGCAATATGTGCGGAGGCAGGAATCGGTTCGGATAATTACCAGACCGTGGCTGGTGTCACACTATGATGAGTTGTCGGCAGATTGGATTCGTGGATTATTATTCTCTCTACGGTGGTATATGGAATTTATCTTGCGGAGCCAGACACGGTCCTTGTGTTCAGAATTTATCTTGAAGTATTCAGAGATGGAACCCGCCTCGCAATGCCGAAGACAATCTACGCGCCGGACTCATCATCGTTGAAGCCTGGTTCAGGGGCTACTGAGGGATTCCTGGATAAGGGGGTATCCGGACAGCAGGACTATATACTTTGGCCGCACTGTTGGACAATGAAGGTACAAGATTGAAGACTTCGTCCCGTGTCCGGATGGGACTCTCCTTGGCGTGGAAGGCAAGCTTGGCAATTCGGATGAAGACCTCCTTCTCTGTAAACCGACTCTATGTAACCCTAGCCTCCTCCGGTGTCTATATAAACCGGAGGGTTTAGTCCGTAGGACACGACAACATCAACAACAATCATACCATAGGCTAGCTTCTAGGGCTTAGCCTCTCTGATCTCGTGGTAGATCAACTCTTGTAATACTCATATCATCAAGATCAATCAAGCAGGAAGTAGGGTATTACCTCCATCGAGAGGGCCCGAACCTGGGTAAACATCGTGTCCCCAGCCTCCTGTTACCATTAGCCTTAGACGCACAGTTCGGGACCCCCTCCACCAGGGATGAGATCAATGAAGGCACATGGGCGTCATTACGGTTGGTGGAAACACAGAGCGCTCTCTTTGTACAGAAGAATATACGGCGGCTCTAGCAGTTGAGGCACAAAACGGCCTCTTCAAACCGAACGGCTTATCGGTCATTAAGACCGTAGACACAGCTAAACGTGTCTGGCGCACACCCAAGTGCGGCAGCTCGGATAAACCTGAGCTCGATTAGCAGACACGCCCCCACCGACCGCCCCATAAGGAGATAGCACACGCGCCACATACACATAAATGTATACTTAAAATTCCTTGGGTGGCGCCGGGGGCACACTGCGCACAAAAAGTCCATAGTTCGGCTAGACCCTATTCGGACTCCAGAAGTTATATCTAACGGTTCATTAAAGCGAACCAGTTTTATTTACGGCCACACCAGCTTCTTTCACCTGGTTTTTTCCCCTTTTTACAGATGGCCGCTACACTATACCCTTCAAGGAAACTTCACAACGAAGAAAAAGGTGCAGACGTGCAGCAGGGCCCCGCATTAAGGTTTCTTTTTAGATTAAGACCCTGTGTAAACCTTTTTTATCTCTTTTCGTTCTATACTTTCCTGGTATATAAAATGTCCAAGGAGGTTATCGGCACAATCTGTAAGAATACGGCTTGCCGTCTTAATGATGGAGGTAATAGAAGCAGCTTGATTCATAATGTGTGTGAAGTTTTATTTTCTCACCACCGGCGTTCTTTCCCCCACACTAGATTGCCACATGTGCCTTGAATCCAGGGTCCATTACCAGGGGCTGTGTTCAGTCCGGTATATGGTGAAAAGTCCGAACACCTTAGGGAGTGTTCGACGTCACGAGTTTGGCCTTATATGCATCAGCTCCGAATCATGTCTTTGGTCAATAGTTGGGTTGCCTGGCTCCTGTGCTTGCTACCCTACGTTCCGCTATATCGGCTAGGGTAGTAAAGGGAGAACTACTGCGATTGTGTCCTGGTTCTTCCAGATGAGCACCTCAGTAGAGAAAGCCAAAAACTGACTGTCATGATGCGGCGAGAGCTGGTCAACAACTCGATGACTCAGTGGAATCCTCGCGATTCCTTCCGCATTAACGAAGGACCGACTTTCCGGTCACGTATGAAGAACGCACTGTATTCGGACAACTGCGTACATACCAGGGGCTATATCGTAGCCCCATTGTCAAACTCCTATGGCTAAGTGAAAGTGTTAAAGCCTTATAGTCTGATTGTCTGGTTCGCCGCATTGACACCTCCTTAATGGACCAAGACTTTGGGGTAAGAGTGATCAATTATTCTCCAAACACCCCTGTGTTATACGCAAGGGGGCTGAAGCCGACGACTGGTAAACTTTCAGTTAATATATATGCAAAACGGCCGCACAGGAGGCACTAACATACTTTGTAGGCAAAAGTATAAATAAAGCCTTTGTTTATCATAAGCATTGTTCTTGAAATTTTGATACATTTTACTCGAACATAATATCTATCGAGCATTGGCCCTCTATCAAGCAGGCACCCTCTAAGACTTCTTCAAAATAATGCTCTGGCGTGTCCTTGCCCTCGGATGGACCCCTTGTTGCAATATCGGTGGCCTTCATCTTCGCCCAGTATGTCTTGACGCGGGTAAGTGCCATCCGTGCACCTTCTATGCACGTTGACTGCTTGACAGCGTCGATATGCGACACCGCATGAACAAGTCATTGCACCAAACCAAAATAACTATTCAGACTTGGTTCCCTAGGCCACAGCCAGTCCATGACAGCCTTCATGGGAAGTCCAGATATCATATGGAGCTCGGCCCATTTGGCCATCTGTTCGTTTCGTAGCAGCGGACGCTTTGGCATGTTAAATTGCGACCAGAAAAGCTTTTCCGCCTCATGTCCTTCTTGGGCTTGGAAAAACTGTGTTGCATCAGAAGCACTCTTCGACAAGTCCAAATATGCGTCCGGAGAACTCCACATTTGATCAAGCGGGGCATACTTCGGATCGCCGAATTTAGTTCGCAATAAGAAGGGCTTCCCAGCCGCGATCTCCCGAGCTTGCCGGATCTCCTCCCGAGCCGCTCAAGACTCAGAGCGGTTTTCCTTTGCCACTTGTAAGGCCTTCTCAAGGTCAGTCATTTTTGCTTGGTTTTCTTTCTCGAGAAGTTCACATCGGCTATTGGCATCCTTTAGCTCAAGCGCCATGTTGGATATTTTCTCCTTGCTTTGGCGTCGAGCAGCCTGTTCGGCTTTTAATTCACCAGCTGCCTTTTCGGCAGCCACATTACTCATCTTGGCTTGCTCCTTGGCCTGGGCAAGCTCAGCTCAAAGGGTCTCCATGGCGGCAGCACCATCTGCAGTTAAGCATATTACAATTTTCAGCATCATGCTCCTATTTATACTTACTGACCGCCCGGAAGACATACCTTGCGCCTCATCGAGCCACTTGTTCATGAGCATGATGTCATCATCCGCCACATCAAGTTGCCGCTTCAGTTCGACAACCTCTATAGCCCGGGAAGTCGCCAGGGCCGAAGCAGCCTGTGTGTCAATTGGTAAAATTATTTCCTAAGCTTATCTACCTTTTTTGATCCTCTGATCACCTCCGTTTAGACGACAGCTAGAGTCTTAGGGGTTACTATCTATACACAGGCGCACCTTGCATTTACAGTACAATTGAAAATGTTACATTACGTACCTCGAAGCCTCTTAGCAGGCTCATAAAAGCTTCATTTAATCCGGTTTCCACGGACAAAACTCTCTCAATCACTGTACCCATAAAGGTACGATGTTCCTCTGAGACAGGCACTTGCCGCAGAATGCCCGTCAATATATACGGCTGTATATCGGATAGTCCGGGGTTTTTATTTCGGTCTCTCTAGGAGCCAAACACCCCGGACCCTCGGCAACCGAAGTGTCACCTTCCGTCCTAGTCCTCCTTTGCTGATCGGGAGAGATCCTCTGGGGCGACACCTCAGGGTCGTCTGCCCTATGGGGCGGGGAAGTATGAGGAGGCGTTTCACTCTCCATCATCTCTGGAAGAAGATCCCCCGAGGATGAACAATGTTGAGGGAGTCTATAGGCCGAACTGCAAAACATGTGTTTCAAATATTACCCTCACAACCACGAAAAGAACGGAGTATGCTTAAAAACACCTTTGTTCACTTAAGATTCAGCTAAAGGACGGTCCTTATGTGGACGCTGCGTGGCAATATCGCCTCCCGAATCAGGGCCCCCTGACAGGGATTTCTTCCCTCGCTTGGAAGCCTCTGCCCTCAAGTCTTCAAGGGCGGTCCTCTTCTTACCGTCGGGGGAGGGGATGTCAGATCCTCCTTCCCGTTCATCCTCGAACATGGGAGTTCCAATTTCGCCGGATGCGGTGCGTGATGTACCTCCGGCATGGAGGCCACTCCGGACCTTCCCACTCCTCTCCTTGTATTCCCTCAATGGTGCTTGATAGGGTGCCCGAGCTAGCATCCTGGTTAACACGGGATCCGCTGAGTCTTCGGGAAGAGGGGCCGAACAACTGATCCTCTCCGCCTTCTTTATCCAGCCCTGGCCGGGTATGGTTTTTCAGAATATTTTTATAAGAAACATAGCGGAAATGTGTTTGGTAGTTGTGTCTTACCGAGGTATCCAGATGGTTGCAGTCGAGGCCTGCATCCTCTATGGTGTTCGGACACTTTTTTCGTGATCCGAAGAATAATTTTTATACATCCCTTCGAGCGTTGTGCCGAAGAAGTGCTGAATGGTTCGCGGTCCTTCCAGATTGAACTCCCACATGCGGAGAGGTCATCGCTGCCATGGTAGGACCCAACGGACTAGCATTACTTGGATTACCTTGACAAGACCGGTGTCCTTCTCAATAAGGTCCCGAATGCGGCTTTGAAGTGTCTGCACTTCATCAAGCGATCCCCAGTCCAGCCCCTTGTTGATCCATGATGCAAGTTGTGGCGGAGGGCCAGATCAGAAGGCAGGTGTAGCCGCCCACTTTTTACCATGGGGTTCTGTGATATAAAACCACTCCCGTTGCCATAGGTCGGAAGTTTCTTATAATAGCACCTCTGCACTCCGTGTGTCTCCCATCGACTATCTTCGGCTTCACATTAAAGGTCTTGAGCCACAAGCCGAAGTGTGGGGAAATACGGAGGAATGCCTCACACACAATAATGAATGACGTGATGTGAAGGAAGGATTCCAGAGCTAGATCATGGAAATCTAGCCCGTAATAGAACATGAGCCCTCGAACGAAGGGATGAAGAGCAAAACCTAGCCCTCGAGGAAGTGAGAGATGAACACAACCCTCTCATTGGATCTATAGGAGTAGAGATAACCTGCCCTTGAGCAGGAAGCCTGTGAAGGATTTCCGCAGTCAAGTACCTTGCCTCTCTGAGCTTCGTGATGTCCTCCTCTATGACAGAAGAGGCCGTCCACCGGCCTTGAAGGCTGGATCCGGACATGGCCGGAGGTCCGAAGCGACTGGGTTAAACCTTGGGTGTTGGAACTTTAGGTGGGAGGAGGAGAGGATTAGTGTGGAAAGAAAAAGATAGGTCTTGGCCTCTTTATAAAAAGAACGAATATCAAATGTCCTCTAGGTTGCCTTAAAACATGCCTATTCCCAAGGAATCATACCAACCGAACAGTTGGGTTATCCATGCCCGTGTTGATGGGAATCCCGTGATAAGGGGACATGATCTCTGCTTTGACAAGACGTGCCAATAGAACTGCCTCACAAAACGTGGAGTAGCAGGCTGGAAAAACGATTCAAAATAATGGCCAGGCGATGACGTAATGTCAAAAATTGTCAGCAGATTGGACTCGTGAAAATATTATACCCTCTACGATGGTATGTGGAATTTGTTTTGCAAAGCCGGACACGATTCTTGTGTTCAAGATCTACTTTGAAGTATTCGGAGAAGGAACCCGCCTTGCAATGCCGAAGACAGTTTGCGCGCCAGACTCATCGTCATTGAAGCCTGATTCAGGGGCTACTGAGGGAGTCCTGGATTCAGGGGCCCTCGGACAGCCGGACTATATACATGGGCCGGACTGTTGGGCTATGAAGATACAATATAGAAGACTTCGTCCCGTGTCCGGATGGGACTCTCCTTTACGTGGAAGGCAAGCTTGGCGATTCAGATACGTAGATTCCTTTCTCTGTAACCGGCCTTGTGTAACCCTATCCCTCTCCGGTGTCTATATAAACCGGAGGGTTTGGTCCGTAGGACAAGGACAATCATAATCATATGCTAGCTTCTAGGGTTTAGCCATTACGATCTCGTGGTAGATCAACTCTGGTAATACTCATATTCATCAAGATCAATCAAGCAGGAAGTAGGGTATTACCTCCATAGAGAGGGCCCGAACCTGGGTAAACATCATGTCCCCCGCCTCCTGTTACCATTAACCTTAGACGCACAGTTCGGGACCCCTACCCGAGATCCACCGGTTCTGACACCGACAATTCCCAAACAAAAAATAAAGTTTATTACTTTTTCCACCATTCTTTCACAATCCATGGCTAGCCGTATCCACGGGTGCCCTCCATACCAACACTTTCAAAGGAATTTATTATTTGACCACATAAAATAAATTTATTTTTCATTTCGGGACTGGGCATCCCTAATACCTTTGCCATACTCCCATGCAACGACAAGTGAATAAACACCCATCTTGAGAATAACACATCTAGCATGGAAAATATTGGCCACCCCCTACCGTTTCATGAGCGGTACGAGCACACAACAGGAAATTATTTTGGAAGTTAGAGATGGCACATACAAATTTGCCTAGAACGGCACTGAAATGCCGCATATAGGTAGGTATGGTGGAGTCATATGGCAAAACTGGGTTTAAGGATTTTGGATGCACAAGTAGTATTTCTACTTAGTACAAGTGGAGGCTAGCAAAAAGATTGAGAAGCAACCAACCAAGAAACAAAAAATCACATAAGTGAGCATTAAGCATAACTAACACCGAATAATGCACCACAACTAGGATGTAATTTCATTGCATAACTATTGACTTTCGTGCTTGCATAGGAAATAACAAACCTTAACATCAATATTCTTACTAAAGCATAATTACTCACCAACATGACTCACATATCACTATCATCATATCTCAAAACTATTACAAATAATCAAGTTTATTTTGGCCAATGATCTTCATGAAAGTTTTTATATGTTGCTTTTGATAAGCTCAAACAAATTTAAGTGAAGAACATGAGCATAAATGTTTGCATCTCTCAAAAACATAGAAGTGAAGCATGAGAGAATTTATTCAAAAATATTAAAGCACATCATGCTCAAAAAGATATAAGTGAAGCACTAGAGCAAAAGACAAACTACTCCAAAAAGATATAAGTGAAGATCAAGTGAGTAGTTAAGTAAATAGGTAGCTATGTGAGGACTCACTCTTATTTAAAAACTTTCAGATCTAAGTATTTTATTAAAACAGCAAGAAAAACAAAATAAAATGACATTCCAAGAATACCATACATCATGTGAAGAAGCAAAAACTTAGGATCAACCGATACTAACCGATAATTGTTGATGAAGAAAGGTGGGATGCCTACCAGGGCATCCCCAAGCTTAGATGCTTGAGACTTCTTGAAATATTATCTTGGGATGCCTTGGGCATCCCCAAGCTTGAGTTATTGGGTCTCCTTAATTTCTTTTCTATCATGGTTTCCCTAAATCTTAAAAACTTCATCCACACAAAACTCAACAAGAACTCGTGAGATTCATTAGTATAAATCAATGCAAAATCTTATCATTCTCTACTGTAGCATATCACTAAAATTATTATTCAACATTGCATACTAAATGCCTCTGCATATTTAATACTTCGATCCTCAAATAGAATCATTAAACAAGCAAATATATGCAAACATAACAGCAATCTGTCAAACAAAACAGTCTGTAAAGAGTGCGATATTCATCATACTTCCCTAACTCCAAAAATTCTGAAAAATTCCACACTGTAGAAAATTTATTATAGCTTACTATTGCAAAAAGTTTCAACATTTTATAATATTCTGTCTTTTCTAGAGAATTTTTGCAACAGCAATAAACTTTCTGTTTTCAAACAGCAACATGTAGACTTGCAAAATAAGCATGGTAAAGGCTATCCTTGACATTTTTATTGAAAATAAAGATTCAAAACAT
This sequence comes from Aegilops bicornis, assembly GCA_021605145.1. Taxonomy (NCBI): domain Eukaryota; kingdom Viridiplantae; phylum Streptophyta; class Magnoliopsida; order Poales; family Poaceae; genus Aegilops; species Aegilops bicornis. Next base: position 97,640,798 of record CM038673.1, read on the forward strand.
TATTATAAATAACATTAAGAAAATCCTAACAAAATAAAATGATGCTCCAATAAAAACACATATCATGTGACGAATAAAAATGTAGCTCCAAGTGAGGTTACCGATAATGTTGGAGACGAAAGAGGGCATGCCTTTGGGGTCATCCCCAAGCTTAGTTGCATGGATCTTCCTTGTATATTACCTTGGGGTGCCTTGGGAATCACCAATCTTAGGTTCTTGTCACTCCTTATTCTCCGCATATCGACATCTCACCCAAAACTTGAAAACTTCAATCACACAAAACTTAACGGAACATCGTGAGATAGGTTAGTATGATAAAGAGAAAACCATTTCACTTTGGTACTGTCAAAGACAAGATTCATAATTGTTTCCACATAATACCTACTGTAGCATATCATTTCCACAATTTATATTGAGCAATATAAGCCATAGAAACTAGGAAACAAGCAAACTATGGATTGAAAACAGAATCTGTCAAAAACAGAACAGTCTGAAGTAATATGTACTCCAACCATACTTCTTCTACCCCAATAATTCTAAAAAATTAGGAAAACATAGATAATTTGTTTATATATCACCTGTAAAAAATTCAGATCAAAATCACGTTCCAGTGAAGTTTCAAAATTCCTGGACTGGGCACAAAAGTTTCTGTTTTTGCACAGATTCAAGTCAACTATCATCCACACTATCCCAAAGGATTTACTTGGCACTTTATTGAAACAAAAGCAATAAAATATGATTACTAGAGTAGCATAATCATGTGAACACACAAAAACCGTAGGTAAAAGTGTTGGGTCATCTCCCAACAAGCGCTTTTCTTTAGTGCCTTTTTAGCTAGGCATGATCATTTCAATGATGCTCGCATAAAAGTAAAGAATTGAAACATGAAAAAGAGCATCATGAATCACATGGCAAGCACATTTAAGCCTAACCCACTTCCTATGCATAGGGATTTTGTGAGCAAACAACTTATGGGAACAAGAATCATCTAGCATAGGAAGGCAAAACAAACATAACTTCAAGATTTTCAACACACAGAGGAAACTTGATATTATTGCAATTCCTTCAAGCATATGTTCCTCCCTCATAATAATTTTCAATAGCATCATGAATGAATTCAAAGATATAGCTATCACATAAATCATTCTTTTCATGATGCACAAGCATAGAAAATTTATCACTCCCCAGATAAGAAAATTTCTTCTCACCAATAGTAGTGGGAGCAAACTCAACAAAATAGCTATCATGGGACACTTGATTGGCATGATTATTTTGAGCATTAAAATCATGATGACAAGTTTCATGGTTATCATTATTCTCTATAGCATACAAGTCATCATCATAATCATCATAAATAGGAGGCATGCTACCATTATAAAAAAAATTGCACATCAAATCTTGGGGGACTAAAAGTATCATCTTCATCAAACATAGCATCCCCAAGCTTATGTCCCCAACACACCAAATACAATGGTAATTTGTATAGGTGCACTAGTTCGGCGAAGAGATGGTGATACAAGCATAGTAATGGTAGTAGATATTGGTTTTTGTAATAGTAACAATAAAAACTACAAGGTATGAAGTAACAAAAGTGAGCACAAACGGTATTGCAATGCTTTAAAATGAGGCCTAGGGTCCGTACTTTCGCTAGTGCAATCTCTCAATGATGCTAATATATTTGGATCATATAAACATCCCTCACGTGTGATGAAGAATCACTCCAAAGTTCCTATCTAGCGAAGAACATAAGATGAAATTGTATGTAGGGTACGAAACCACCTCAAAGCTATTCTTTCCGATCAATCTATCCTAGAGTTCATACTAAAATAACACCAAGCTATTCTTTCCGATTGATCTAACCAAGAGTTCATACTAAAATAACATCAAACCAAATTCAGATTCATAATATTAAATCCAACACAAATAACCTCAAAGAGTGCCCCAAGATTTCTACCGGAGAAACAAAGACAAGAACATGCATCAACCCCTATGCGTAGATTACCCCAATGTCACCTCGGGATTCCGCAAGTTGAGTGCCAAAACATATATCAAGTGAATCAATATGATACCCCATTGTCACAACGGGTATTCATACCAAGACATACATCAATTGTCCTCAAATCCATAAAATTATTCAATCCGATAAAAAGAAATCTCAAAGGGAAAACTCAATTCATCACAAGATAGAGAGGGGAAAACACCATATGATCTGACTATATTAACAAAGCTCGCGATACATCAAGATCGTGACATCTCAAGAACACGAGAGAGAGAGAGAGAGATTAAACACATAGCTACTGGTACAAACCCTCAGCCCCGAGGTTGGACTACTCCCTCCTCATCGTGGTGGCCGCCGGGGTGATGAAGATGCCCACCGGTGATGATTCACCCATCTGGTGGAGTGCCGGAACAGGGTCCAGATTGGTTTTCATGGCTACAGAGGCTTGCAGTGGCGGAACTTCCTATCTAGGGTTATTTCTGATGGTTTCTCTATTTATAGGATTTTTTGGCATTGGTTTCACACGAAGATGGGCCTCAAGGTGAGCACAACCCACCGGGGCAAGCCGGGCCCACAAGGCGCGCCCCGGTGTCTTGTGCCCTACTCCTTCACCTTCTGGTCCTTCCACGAAGCTTTGGTTGTCTCTTTTGTTCAAAAAAATCGTCAAAACGTTTCAGCTCATTTGGAGAACTTTCATTTCTGCACAAAAAACAACACCACGGTAGTTCTACTGAAAACAGTGTCAGTCCGGGTTAGTTCCATGAAAATCATACCAAAACCATATTAAATTATTGTAAACATGGCATGAATACTTCATAAATTATAGGTACATTGGATATGTATCACCTGTTGCAATTATTTCGGTCTCACTGAAATAGCGATCGGTCTCACCGAGATGGCTTGACCAATTCTCCGTTGCCCTATTGCTTCACTTCGGTCTCACCGATTCGACACAATTGACGCCACCAAGATGAGGTTTGCCCTAATCCCTAGCATATCGGTCCCACCAAGTTGTTCCAGTCGGTCCCACCGAGATTCCTAACGTTCACATTTTGAACTAAATCGGTCTCACCGAGTTCATCTATTCAGTGTGACCGAGTTGGGTCAAATGTGTGTACGGTTGGACTTTGTGTGGAGGATATATATACCCCTCCACCCCCTTCTCCATTTTTGAGAGAGACATCAGAACGTGCCTACACTTCCACCATACATTTTCTGAGAGAGAACCACCTACTCATGTGTTGAGATCAAGATATACCAATCCTACCACAAGAATCTTGATTTCTAGCCTTCCCCAAGTTGCTTTCCACTCAAATCATCTTTCAACCATATCCAAATCTATGAGAGAGAATTGAGTGTTGGGGAGACTATCATTTGAAGCACAAGAGCAAGGAGTTCAACAACACACCGTCTATTACCTTTTGGAGAGTGGTGTCTCCTAGACTGGTTAGGTGTTGCTTCGGATCCTCCGTCAAGTTGTGGAGTTGAACCAAGAAGTTTGCGAGGGCAAGGAGATCGCCTACTTCATGAAAATCTACCCGAGCGAGGCAAGTCATTCATGGGCAAGCCATGGTGGGACAGACAAGGTTGCTTCCTCGTGGACCCTTCGTGGGTGGAGCCCTACATGGACTCGGACAACCGTTACCCTTCATGGGTTGAAGTCTCCATCAACGTGAATGTACGATAGCACCACCTATCGGAACCACTAAAGTCGCCAGGGCATATGTCGCTTAAACTCTGTACAGGATTTACAGAGCTATGACTTACATAAATGGTTAAGTCCAATCATCATCAAAATTGATGCTTCAAACTGATTATCCATTCTGGATCTTCTCACAGGCTATAAGCCGCCGGGTTATAAAAATTCCGGCTTACAATGAGAGCGCATTAAGTCACCATCGGCCAAGAGCCGCCGAGTATTTAAACTTTGGATCTACTTGACAACCGATAAGATATTCAAATTTCTAATAGCCAAACTTGGCTGGATTTTCATGATGATATTGAATGAATGAGGTTTTCATACCGGATTATATTATTCAAATCTTGAATAGCCAACATGACTGGATTTTTATTATGGTTATCAATAACCAGTATTATGATTGAGGTTTTCAAAGTCGCTTTGGTGCAATGGCTATTATTTCTTTATCAATGGATATGATTTATTCTACAATGGAAGGAATAGTCCAGAGTCGCTGCAGGCTTACGACCCGGCACTTGGGGGCTACATTATTCAGATTGAGATCATATCAAATATGCAAGTCCCATGTCACTGCCAACATGCACCATGGCACTTGGGGGCTAATGCAAAGTCATTTTTTGCTCAACTTATTGAAGACCCGACTCATCACATTGTAATGAGCCGACCCTTGGGGGCTACCAATTGCTCCTATCAAAAATTCAAGGTACACAAGCATTAATCCATTATATTGAAAGGTCCATTACTCAGTTGGTAGAGTACAAAGCTCTTAACCTTGTGGGCGTGGGTTCAAGCCCCATGGTGGAGATTATATTATATGATGTTATTATCAATAACTCATATACAAAGTCCCAGCTCAGTATTATCTTACTGAGCCGGCCCTTGGGGGTTACATGTTGTTGTTCAAGTTTACATGGTAATATCTACAAAGTCCCTACTCATTATTGCATAATGACCCAGCCCTTGGGGGCTACACTAGTTGAAGTTTTCATGAGCATAAGGCAATTACAAGTCCCAGGTTGCTGCAAGCATGACAACCCGGCACTTGGGGGCTACAGGTGATATACATATAAGGGAGAAAAAATCTTCAAATTCTCAGTTTGGAGCAGACCAGATTAACCCGGTGTCTGCAACAATCATGACCCAGTGTCACCAATAATTATGACCCGACATCGGCAACAATTATGACTCAGCATCATCTATTTATAACCCGACAATTTTGGTAATCATAAATTAGCAAGTTTCTACATCTTCAAGCTGGCTAAAAATCAGATGAGTATTTCAAGACCAATATTTTTGTCAAGTCAGAGCATTGAAGACCGACTCAAATTGATTCCTTATTCACAATATTTCTTCTACAAGCAAATTGATTATAAAGTTGGTTTATTGACCCGGACTTTCCAGAAGGAGGAAATAACAAGGACTTAAGGATGATCAGGTGCCAGTTCAGGAAAATATTTAACCTGGAGCACAACCTATCAAGTTTGTTCTTGTGTTTATTTTACAGGATCAGTTTAACATGGATAAATCCAAATTAAACTGGGGGCTAATGTCGGGGATATACCCCGCGGTATGACCTGGCCGGAAGTATGACCCGATCGGGCTTGGCATTTTCATTGGTAACTCGCCGAAGGACTGGCGACACCCGAGTCTGGCGGCTCACTGGTCTGACGACTCACAAGCCTGGCGACTCACGGATGGCCCTAAAGGCGGGTCAGATAGAAGACTAGGCCTGTTGGGGATATAACTATTAGGTATGACCCGCCCAGGAGGGGCCGGGTTATACCTATGACGATTCTTGAAGCCCAAGACGATGCTTGAAGATGGCGGTTCAGTTAAGGGCCCAAAGCCCAAAGGCGACTTAAGGCCTGTAGAGATAAACCGCCATATGTATATAACTTGTATTGTAAGGCAGGAATAGAGAGAGACCAAGCCGGACACTGTTTATGAGCCGGCCGAGACTCTGTGAGCCACTGGGCGTCGACCTTTGTATATAAAGGGACGACCCGGTGGTGGTTCAGGACAAGTAAGACCAAATCGAGAACTAGGTCAAGCAGATTTCGCTCCCTGGTAACCGAGACATAGCAATTCCACCTCAAACTCGATTAGGTCTTTACCTTCACCTCAAGGGGCCGAACCAATATAAATTCCCGTGTCTTTTGCCCGCTTTAACCCCTTTAAGCTTCCTAGTTGCGATGGCTCCACGACTAAGTCCTTTCTCTAGGACATCTGATGTGACAATTCCACGACAGTTGGCGCCCACCGTGGGGTTTGCGCATGGTAGTGTTGAGTTCTTGGAGGGAGCTATTTAGGGTTCGAGAAGTTTGCGATGGGCTGGATGAAAAAGTAACCGGCGCGGAAGATAACATCATCAACAAACAGTCAAAGCGATGTATACAAGATTTAAAGATCAAAGGAGAAAATTAGGGTTGTGTTTATGCGCCAGCACACACCACTAGATGATCTGTCGGGGCTGATTTAATTTCTATTGTCGCTGAGGGTCGAAATCTCGCATCTGAAATCAATCGATACAACATGCAACTCGCCGAGACCGAAAGACTTGACGGTTCTATCGTCCGTGTCCAAACCCAATTCGGAGCATCAGATTTCATCGCTATTGCGTGGCGTGGCACCCTAGGCTTAGCTGCCAACTTTTTAAATTGACCAAGTGCTACTAGTAGAAGTTGGATCTGAGAAACAATCATCCGGGCGCTCGCATCAAGTCCCAAGGCGTATCAGTGTACGTTGTTGCTGTTACTTCCACGAGCATGGAGCAAAGATCGAAGGAAAGGTACTACTTCAAGTAGTAAAGCACGTAAAGCAGATTACATCCACGGCAATCAACATACGCAGATCCGCTTCGAGTTCTGAAACTGTTGCCTTGCTGCTGTTGTTGCACACTGCATCAAAACATTAAATCAGTATCAAGTTACCAAGTTGGGCTGGCCCTTGATTAAAAAAAAGGGGGGATACCACGACCCGGAGGAGGTCACGGACTCAAACTTAGCCTTTGACTCGACTCCGTCTCAAGTGGCCGCCGTCGGAGCGATGTTACGCGGATTTAGTTTCATCTCGAGCTGCTACGGGCTAGCCCTGACGTGGAGCTGGTCTGGCCCCGCTCTCCTTCACCTTTTTCGGCCTGGCTTTGAGCCGCCGGCCGCCTCCCATGCCAGCAGTCTGCGCCACAAGCCGCCGGCCGCCTTGCGTCTCTTCTTCCACAGAGCTGTAGCGGCCTCAGGCCCAACCTCGTTTGCTACAATCCGGTGCGTACCTATAGCGTCGCCTTGGCCCTCACTTCCGCCCAGTGCCGTGAGTCGCCGCCAAACGCCGCAACCTGCTCTTGCTGTGGCCAGCCTCGAGCCGCTGGCCTCCGTCACCGAGTTCTTGAGCTGTCGGGTCTGCAGGTATGAGCCGCGGAGCTCCCTTCGCTGTGGCCTTCAAATTCGCCTCCAGCCGCCCCTGCTCCCCCAGCAACCCACTGGTCTGCTGAACTTCAAACCGCCACCAACGCCTGCGCCCGAGCTCCTCCTCGCTCTGCCTCTGCGCGCGGTCAGTAGGACTGAGAGCTGGAGAAAACAATATGAGATGCAGAGAGGAAAAGCGTGTGCTAGTACTCTTGGTACAGAGAGAAAGATGCGGAGACAATATGCGACACGGGTGGTAGGGTACTTGGGGCCTGGACAGGTTTAATAGAGGATGATTATGGTTCAAAGTAATGTGCTAGCGCACGTCTTTGGTTTTGCGGTTGGAGAAAAGAGTGCATTATACAGAGGAATACGTACAGCAAGGTGCAAGCAAGTTTTCTCAGCGGAGGACAAATGCATGTACATATGATTGGTTCAAGGACCATTATGCCAAACACAAAAGGAGCACGGGTCTTAGTGAGCTGTTTCCTTTATCTTATCGCTCCTGCCGTATGGGTCTGCATCGATGTATAAGACGCCACGTCAGTGTCAGTCTGCGTAAAACTGCCCAACGAGCAGGCACGCACATTGGTTGCTTCTGAGAGGTTGTACCAGCGGTCGCAACGCACTGGATCCTTAGTATACACGTTCATTCGACAAAAAATTCCAGGTGTTATCCTTTCTATTTTTTATCAGTATATATTAAATTGTTTAAGAACAATTATTCTAGTTCGCAATATATTTTTGCAGGACTATGATTTATTATAAAGGTGTGTCAAGTTGTGCCTATGAAGTATGTGTTAGTATCGTCATGCACTGGCGTCCGCGTCTACCTGCTATTGAACGGGGGTGTGCAAACAGCCGCCCGTGCAGCTTGGTCTACCTCAACTCGCTGGGACAGTGCCCGCGATTGACTCGTCGTCCGTGTGATATACCGCGCCTGTGATAGACTCGCCGTCCATGCTGGCTTACAACGCCGCGGCCGGCTTAATTGTGATTGATTTGAGCTTCGCCGTGGTGATCATCAAATCCGCGGTGGATAATTTCTGGCCTAAAATATCAGTCAAGCATGGATAGTCTCAAGCTAACTCCTCGAGTAGCCTTAAAGACTCGGGGGCTACATGGACATGGCTCAGTAAATGTTGCCAGTTTAAAGGCCGTCGGAAAATTTTCGGCTCACAAATGAAGAATATCCGGTTCAAAATCCGGTTCACGAGAAATCTGTCTCTCACAAAGCATTGAAGCTCAATATCCGGTTTAAAATCCGGCTCAAGGGAAATTTGTCTCCCACAAAACTCTGAAGCTTTCAATATCCGGCTCAAACGGCCGGTTCAAGAAGAATTCATTACTCACAAGTTCGAGTTCTCATAAAATTAAAGGGACCAAAGAGATTCTGTTATAAAGCACAACTCAATCATATGTACCCCGCTTCAATGACCATTGGGGGCTGATCGTATTCGAATCATAGCTTAACCCCTTTTTTGGTCCGACTCTGATCGTATACGAATCAGAGTCGTTAAAAAAGTCTCAAGGTCATTTGGGGGCTTCCTGTTCAAACATAGGTCATATTCGAACCAAAGAGAACATAGCTGTTGGTACCCTCTTGATTGGCGCAATGCCAAACCCACTAAGGGGCTTCTTGATCGTATTCGAATCATAGCTTAACCCCTTTCCGGGTCCGACATTGATTGTATTCGAGTCAGAGTCGTTAAAAAAGGCTCAAGGTCATTTGGGGGCTTCCTATTCCAACATAGGTCGTATTCAAACCAAAGAGAACATAGCTGTCAGTACCCTCTTGATCGGCGCAATGCCAAACCCACTAGGGGGCTTGATCGTATTCGAATCATAGCTTAATCCCTTTTGGTCCGGTTTACTGGTCGTATTCGAATCAGAAGCCTTGTTTTTTCTTTCTATTTGACTTCAGTTTTGGAAAACAATCTTTTGGGTTTGTCTTGAGACCTTTTTGTTCATATCTGAAGCATATATATGTGGTTTCTATTTAACCCGGCTTGACTTTGAACGATAAGTCGCCAGCATATGACAAACATCAAACAGTTGGAAGCCCCGGTTTCTAAAGATTGGGTTATCACCCTTACTGCGCGGGTCACATAAACCGGCAGTACAAATTCAATGTCACGGGTATGATATTGTTATTATAGTTATGTTTAAAGTTTTTGTTCATACCAGCCCTATCTATGACTATTTTAAACATCAGTGGTTATATGTGAGATATTATGACCCGCCCTGCGGTGAACCGCCAAAAGCTCTTATGATCTACTTGTGTGCAGGATAAGACAACATTTTGGGTTGATAACCCGCCCTGGCTTTTGACGTTAAGTCGCCAGGGCATATGTCTCTTAAACTCTGTATAGAATTTACAGAGCTATGACTTACATAAATGGTTAAGTCCAATCGTCATCAAATTTATGCTTCAAAATGATTATCCGTTTTTGATTTTCTCACAGGCTATAAGCCGCCGGGTTATAAAATTCCGGCTTACAATGAATGCGCATTAAGTCGCCATCGGCAAAGAACCGCCGAGTATTTAAACTTCGGATCTACTTGACAACCGATAAGGTATTCAAATTTCTAATGGCCAAACTTGGCTGGATTTTCATGATGATATTGAATGAATGAGGTTTTCATACCGGATTATATTATTCAAATCTTGAATAGCCAACATGACTGCATTTTTATTATGGTTATCAATAACCAGTATTATGATTGAGGTTTTCAAAGTCGCTTCGGTGCAATGGCTATTATTTCTTTATCAATGGATATGATTTATTCTACAATGGAAGGAATAGTCCCGAGTCGTGATACGTCTCAAACGTATCTATAATTTTTTATTGTTTCATGCTATTATATTACCTGTTTTGGATGTTTATGGGCTTTACTTTACACTTTTATATCATTTTTGGGACTAACCTACTAACCGGAGGCCCAGCCCGTATTGCTTTTTTTTGCCTATTTTAGTGTTTCGAAGAAAAGAAATATCAAACGGAGTCCAAACGGAATGAAACCTTCGGGGACGTGATTTGTGGAACAAACGTGATCCAGAGGACTTGGAGTGCAAGTCAAGAAGCCCCCGAGGCGGCAACGAGGATGGAGGGCGCCCCCCCCCCCCCTACAGGGCGCGCCCCCCTATCTCGTGGACCCCTCGGGCACCCACCGACGTACTTCTTCCTCCTATATATACCCATGTACCCCGAAACCATCAGGGGAGCCACCGAAGAAATATTTCCGCCACTGTAACCTTCTGTATCCGCGAGATCCCATCTTGGAGCCGTCGCCGGCGTTCTGCTGAAGGGGGAATCCACCACGGAGGGCCTCTACATCTACTCCAAGGCCTCTCCGATGAGTTGTGAGTAGTTTACCACAGACCTTCGGGTCCATAGTTATTAGCTAGATGGCTTCTTCTCTCTTTTTGGATCTCAATACCATGTTCTCCCCCTCTCTTATGGAGATCTATTCGATGTAACTCTTTTTGCGGTGTGTTTGTCGAGATCCGATGAATTGTGGGTTTATGATCAAGTTTATCTATGAGAAATATTCGATTCTTAATTATTTTATGTATGATTGAGTTATCTTTGCAAGTCTTTTTGAATTATCGGTTTGGTTTGGCCTACTAGATTGATCTTTCTTGCCATGGGAGAAGTGCTTAGCTTTGGGTTCAATCTTGCGGTGTCCTTTCCCAGTGACAGCAGGGGCAGCAGGGCACGTATTGTATTGTCGCCATCGAGGATAAAAAGATGGGGTTTATATCATATTGCATGAGTTTATCCCTCTACATCATGTCATCTTTCTTAAAGCGTTACCCTGTTCTTATGAACTTAATACTCTAGATGCTCGACTGTAATTTGTTCACCCACTGTAATACTTATGCTATCTTGAGAGAAGCCTCTAGTGAAACCTATGGCCCCCGGGTCTATCTCTTATCATATAAGTTTGCTATCTACTTTTATTTGCATCTTTACTTTTCCAATCTATATCATAAAATACCAAAAATATATTTATCTAATCCTATTATCTCTATCAGATCTCACTTTCGCAAGTGGTCGTGAAGGGATTGACAACCCCTTTATCGCGTTGGTTGCGAGTTATTTGTTTGTTTGTGTAGGTGCGTGGGACTTTTACGGAGCCTCCTACTGGATTGATACCTTGGTTCTCAAAAACTGAGGGAAATACTTACGCTACTGTGCTGCATCACCCTTTCCTCTTCAAGGAAAACCGACGCAAGCTCAAGACGTAGCAAGAAGGATTTCTGGTGCCCTTGCCGGGGAGGTCTTCACTCTAGTCAAGACATACCAAGTACCCATCACAAACTCATCTCCCTCGCATTTACATTATTTGCCATTTGCCTCTCATTTTCCTCTCCCCCACTTCACCCTTGCCGTTTTATTCGCCCTCTCTTTCCCAATCTCCTCTCTTTTCCGCTTGCCTTCTTCTTCCTCTCTCTTTCGCTTGCCTTTTTCTGTTTGCTCGTTTACCTTGTCTTAATGGCTAGTCCTCCTATCCTTGTTGTTACTTCCAAACATGAAATTCTTAATTTTAAACAAAGGGAGGGAGAAAATTTAAAAGATGCTTGGCATAGAATTTGCAATGCTCAAAATAAATCTACTAGGAAGCTTTCTACTTCCGTTTTTCTTCGAAATTTTTTTGTAGGCATTAATCCTTGGAATAGATGCATTCTTGATACCATTACCGGAGGGGATTTCTTGAGTAGCCATACTTTTGATGCTTATAATGCTATAATATATTTGTTTGGCCCACCACCTCTTTTGGTTAATGGAACTGTTTTAACTTTAGAACATGTGATGCAAAGGCTTGAGATTATTGAAAATAAAATTGCCACGGTTGAGTTAATTGAAAATTTTGATAAAAAAGATCCACAACCAAATTACCCAATATGGATCTAAGGTTGGGACTACTCTGAAAAATCTTAAAGAAAAGGCACCTATAGTTAATGGAAGAATAGAACAAGATTCTACAAGAATTGGTAAACTTGAGGATATAATTACTAATTTAGGTTCTGCCTTTTCATCTATGAAAAATACTCCAACTCCTCCTATTAAATTTGGCAAATTAATGTATGTTCCTAAAAATAAGGGTGAATCTTCTAGTAAGGAAAATGCGGATCTCAAATCCATAAGTGTTCACCCTAGTTTTTCCACTATCATAAAGGAACCTTTTGCTTCAAAGGAGTGTCTTGATTTCTTGCCTAAGAGCTTAATTATTACTAAAAATAAGGAATTTCCTAAGGATTACAAGTGCTCTATTCATGAATTGAGTGCCAAAGATGGCACTAGTTAGATCTATCTTCGCTTTTGTGCCTAGCTAGGGGCGTTAAACGATAGCGCTAGTTGGGAGGCAACCCAATTTTCTTTGTGTTCTTATTTTTTGTTCCTGTTTAGTAATAAAATTTGCATCTAATTTATGTTTAGATGTGTTTTCATGTTTTATTTAGTGTTTGTGCCAAGTATAACCTATAGGATAACCTATGGTATGAGTTAATTTGATTCTGCTGAAAAACAGAAACTTTGCGCTCACGAGAAATAATTCAATAAATCACTGAAACGTGATTTTGTGTTGATTCCTGTTGCTGTAGATTAATAGACAAATTGCCTAGGACGTCCTATTTTGGTAGGATTTTTGGAGTTCCATAAGTAACCTAAAGTTACAGATTGCTACAGACTGTTCTGTTTTTGACAGATTCTGCCTTTCGTGTGTTGTTTGCTTATTTTGATGCATCTATGGCCAGTATGAAAGGGTATGAACCATAGAGAACTTGGAATATAGTAGGTTTAACACCAATATAAATAAAGAATGAGTTCATTACAGTACCTTATGTGGTGGTTTTTATTTCTTGCACTAAGGGAGCTTATGAGATTTCCTGTTGAGTTTTGTGTTGTGAAGTTTTCAAGTTTTGGGTAAAGATTTGAAGGACTATGAAATAAGGGGTGGCAAGAGCCTAAGCTTGGGGTTGCCCATGGCACCCCAAGATATTCAAGAATAGCCAAAAGCCTAAGCTTGGGGATGCCCCGGGAAGGCATCCCTCTTCGCCTTCGCTCATTGGTAACTTTACTTGGAGCTATATTTTTATTCGCCACATGATATGTGTTTTACTTGGAGAGTTGTGTATGATATTAGTCTTTGCTTTTTAGTTTACCACAATCATCCTTTCTGTACACACCTTTTGGGATAAGCCCACTTGATTGGAATTTATTAGAATACTCTATGTGTTTCACTTATATCTTTTGAGCTATATAATTTTTGCTCTAGTGCTTCACTTATATCTTTTGAGCTAGATAATTTTTGCTCTAGTGCTTCACTTATATCTTTTAGAGCATGGCGGTGGTTTAATTTTTAAGAAATTGTTGATCTATCATGCTTCACTTATATTATTTTGAGAGTCTCTTAGAACAACATGGTATTTGCTATGGTTATAAAATTGGTCCTAGAATGGTAGGCATCCAAGTTGGGTATAATAAAAACTATCATAGGAAGTGAATTGGATGCTATGATCAATTTGATACTTGATAATCATTTTGAGATATGGAGGTAGTGATATTAGAGTCATGCTAGTTGGGTGATTATGAATTTAAAGAATGCTTGTGTTGAAGTTAGCAAGTCCCGTAGCATGCACGTATGGTTAAAGTTGTGTAACAAATTTGAAACATGAAGTGTTCTTAGATTGTGCATCCTTATGAGTGGCGGTCGGGGACGAGCGATGGTCTTTTCCTACCAATCTATCCCTCTAGGAGCATGCACGTAGTGCTTGGTTTTTGATGACTTGTAGATTTTTGCAATAAGTATATGAGTTATTTTGACTAATGTTGAGTCCATGGATTATACGCACTCTCACCTTCCATCATTGCTAGCCTCTTGATGCACTGCATTGCCCTTTCTCACCTTGAGAGTTGGTGCAAACTTCGTCGGTGCATCCAAACCCCGTGATACGATACGCTCTATCACACGTAAACCTCCTTATATCTTCCTCAAAACAGCCACCATACCTACCTATTTATGGCATTTCCATAGCCATTCCGAGAAATATTGCCATGCAACTTTCCACCATTCCGCTTTTCATCATGACATGCATTACTATTGTCATATTGCCTTGCATGATCATGTAGTTGACATCGTATTTGTGGCAAAGCCACCATGCATAGATTTTCATACATGTCACTCTTGATCCGTTGCCCATCCCGGTACACCGTCGGAGGCATTCATATAGAGTCATATCTTGTTCTAGTTTTGAGTTGTAATTCATGAGTTGTAAATATATAAAAGTGTGATGATCATCATTATTAGAGCATTGTCCCCAAAAGGGAAAAAAAGAAAGGCCAAAGAAAAAAAAGGCCAAAAAAAGGCCAAAAAGAAAAAAAGGAAAGGCCAAAGAAAAAAAGAAAAGAAAAAAAAGATAAAGGGGGCAATGTTACTATCTCAAAGTAGCACCATGTTCTTCATATAGCGAGTCTCATATGTTGTCACTTTCATATACTAGTGGGAATTTTACATTATAGAAATTGGCTTGTATATTCCTACGATGGGCTTCCTCAAATGCCCTAGGTCTTCGTGAGCACGCAAGTTGGATGCACACCCACTAGTTTCTTTTGTTGAGCTTTCATACATTTATAGATCTAGTGCATCCATTGCATGGCAATCCCTACTCCTCATGTTGACATCAATTGATGGGCATCTCCATAGCGCGTTGATTATCCTCGTCAATGTGAGACTTTTTCCTTTTTTGTCTTCTCCACACAATCCCCATTATTACTCTATTCCACCCACAATGCTATATCCATGGCTCAAGCTCATGTATTGCGTGAAAGTTGAAAAAGTTTGAGATTATTTAAGTGCGAAACAATTGCTTGGCTTGTCATCGGGGGTGTATAAGATGGGAGCATTTTTGTGTGACGAAAATGAAGCGTAGCCTAACTATATGATTTTGTAGGGTTGAACTTTCTTTAGCCATGTTATTTTGAGAAGACATGATTGCTTTTATTAGTATTCTTGAAGTATTACTGTTTCCTATGTCAATATGAACTTTTATTTTGAATCATTTGGATCTGAACATTCATGCCACAATAAAGAGAAATACATTGAGAATTATGCTAGGTAGCATTCCACATCAAAAATTCTGTTTTTATCATTTACCTACTCGAGGACGAGAAGGAATTAAGCTTGGGAATGCTTGATACGTCTCAAACCTATCTATAATTTTTTTATTGTTCCATGCTATTATATTACCTGTTTTGGATGTTTATGGGCTTTACTTTACACTTTTATATCATTTTTGGGACTAACCTACTAACCGGAGGCCCAGCCCATATTGTTGTTTTTTTTTCCTATTTCAGTGTTTCGAAGAAAAGGAATATCAAACGGAGTCCTAACGGAATGAAACCTTCGGGAACGTAATTTGTGGAACAAACGTGATCCAGAGGACTTGGAGTGCAAGTCAAGAAGCCCCTGAGGCAGCCACGAGGGTGGAGGGCGCCTCCTCCTGTAGGCGCCTCCCTATCTTGTGGGCCCCTCGGGCACCCACCGACGTACTTCTTCCTCCTATATATACCCATGTACCCTGAAACCATCAGGGGAGCCACCGAAGAAATATTTCCGCCACCGTAACCTTCTGTATCCACGAGATCCCATCTTGGAGCCGTCGTCGGCGTTATCTTTGCAAGTCTCTTCGAATTATCGGTTTGGTTTGGCCTACTAGATTGATATTTCTTGCCATGGGAGAAGTGCTTAGCTTTGGGTTCAATCTTGCGGTGTCCTTTCCAAGTGATAGCAGGGGCAGCAAGGCACGTATTGTATTGTAGCCATCGAGGATAAAAAAGATGGGGTTTATATCATATTGCATGAGTTTATGCCTCTTAATCATGTCATCTTTCTTAAAGCGTTACTCTGTTCTTATGAACTTAATACTCTAGATGCATGCTGGATAGCGGTCGATGTGTGGAGTAATAGTAGTAGATGTAGGCAGGAGTCGGTCTACTTGTCACGGACGTGATGCCTATATACATGATCATGCCTAGATAATCTCATAATTATTCACTTTTCCATCAATTTCTCGATAGTAATTTGTTCACCCACCGTAATACTTATGCTATCTTGAGAGAAGCCTCTAGTGAAACCTATGGCCCCCGGATCTATCTCTTATCATATAAGTTTGCTATATACTTTTATTTGCATCTTTACTTTTCCAATCTATATTATAAAATACCAAAAATATATTTATCTTATCATATTATCTCTATCAGATCTCACTTTCGCAAGTGGTCGTGAAGGGATTGACAACCCCTTTATCACGTTGGTTGTGAGTTCTTTGTTTGTTTGTGTAGGTGTGTGGGACTTTTACGGAGCCTCCTACTGGATTGATACCTTGGTTCTCAAAAACTGAGGGAAATACTTATGCTACTGTGCTGCATCAACCTTTCCTCTTCAAGGAAAACCAACGCAAGCTCAAGACGTAGCAAGTCGCTGCACGCTCACGACCCGGCACTTGGGGGCTACATTATTCAGATTAAGATCATATCAAATATGCAAGTCCCATGTCACTGCCAGCATGCACCATGGCACTTGGGGGCTAATGCAAAGTCATTTTTGCTCAACTTATTGAAGACCCGACTCATCACATTGTAATGAGCCGGCCCTTGGGGGCTACTAATTGCTCCTGTCAAAAATTCAAGGTACACAAGCATTAATCCATTATATTGAAAGGTCCACTACTCAGTTGGTAGAGTACAAAGTTCTTAACCTTGTGGACGTGGGTTCAAGCCCCATGGTGGAGATTATATTATATTATGTTATTATCAATAAATTATATACAAAGTCCCAGCTCAGTATTATCTTACTGAGCCGGCCCTTGGGGGTTACATGTTGTTGTTCAAGTTTACATGGTTATATCTACAAAGTCCCTGCTCATTATTGCATAATGACCCGGCCCTTGGGGGCTACACTGGTTGAAGTTTTCATGAGCATAAGGCAATTACAAGTCCCAGGTTGCTGCAAGCATGACAACCCGACACTTGGGGGCTACAGGTGATATACATATAAGGGAGAAAATATCTTCAAATTCTCAGTTTGGAGTAGACCAGATTAACCCGGTGTCTGCAACAATCATGACCCGGTGTCACCAATAATTATGACCCGGCGTCGGCAAAAATTATGACTCAGCATCATCTATTTATAACCCGACAATTTTGGTAATCATAAATTGGCAAGTTTCTACATCTTCAAGCCGGCTAAAAATCAGATGAGTATTTCAAAACCAATATTTTTGTCAAGTCAGAGCATTGAAGGCCGACTCAAATGGCTTCCTTATTCACAATATTTCTTCTACAAGCAAATTGATTATAAAGTTGGTTTATTGACCCAGACTTTCCAGAAGGAGGAAATAACAAGGACTTAAGGATGATCAGGTGCCGGTTCAGGAAAATATTTAACCCGGAGCACAACCTATCAAGTTTGTTCTTGTGTTTATTTTACAGGATCAGTTTAACATGAATAAATCCAAATTAAACTGGGGGCTAATGTCGGGGATATACCCCGCGGTATGACCCGGCCGGAAGTATGACCCGGCCGGGCTTGGCGTTTTCATTGGTAACCCGCCAGAGGACTGGCGACTCACGAGTCTGGCGGCTCACTGGTCTGACGACTCACGAGCTTGGCGACTCACGGATGGCCCTAAAGGCGGGTCAGATAGAAGACTAGGCCTGTTGGGATATAACTATTAGGTATGACCCGCCCAGGAGGGGCCGGGTTATACCTATGACGATTCTTGAAGCCCAAGACGATGCTTGAAGATGGCGGTTCAGTTAAGGGCCCAAAGCCCAAAGGCGACTTAAGGCCCGTAGCGATAAACCGCCATATGTATATAACTTGTATTGTAAGGTAGGAATAGAGAGAGACCAAGCCGGACACTTCTATGAGCCAACCGAGACTCTGTGAGCCGTTGGGCGTCGACCTCTGTATATAAAGGGATGACCCGGCGGCGGTTCAGGACAAGTAACACCAAATCGAGAACTAGGTCAAGCAGATTTCACTCCTTGGTAATCAAGACATAGCAATTCGACCTTAAACTGGATTAGGTCTTTACCTTCACCGCAAGGGGCCGAACCAATATAAATTCCCGTGTCCTTTGCCCGCTTTAACCCTTTAAGCTTCCTAGTTGCGATGGCTCCACGACTAAGTCCTTTCTTTAGGACATGTGACGTGACAATTCCATGACACTTAATATAATATTACCCAATGTGAATATGTTTAGCTGATCCAATGGTTGCCTCCACACAGAATTCTTGAACACGCTCCAAGAAGGAGAAACCAGCTACAATGGTGATGAATTTAGGATATTCAGTGCACAAGGTTATAATTCATTACTGCTGCATTCCATCATTTGGTGTGAGCACATAATTTATTCTTGCTAGTGACTTTCCACATAATGACATCGAATCGTACAGAGTGACGACAACTGATGGTTCACATGGTTTCTAGACTCATGATCCTTACGACTACGTGTACCACAATCTACCCACCAAGCATCATGTTTTGAAGCCAGTAAAAGATTGTATCCATTGTGAAGCAATTAGGTTCCAGTATGAAGGTCCAACCTTCTGTTGCAGAAAGCATAAGGTCAAGGTATTTATCCTAGAGGTTCCTCATGATCTGCAATGATTGTTTTCAAGTCAGGTAGATGAGGATGCAAAGTAATTTTGAAAGCACATTCGATGCTTCAACTCCCACTTCTCCTTCACAAGCCTTGGAGTTACTCTTGACAATCGGCTCAACACCGCGGCAAGAACCGGTGTATACACCTTCCGTGCTCATGGTCAGTTGTACCACCGTCTAGACCATCTTGTACCAGGTGATCATGGACCCAGGCATTTGCAGTTGTACATTTTTGATACATATGAGGCCTTGGAACATAGGGTGAAACGCTATCCGGATCTAGATATCAACATCATACGGAAGATTATGTGTATATTGGAGAACAACCCGTATGTCGAGACTTTTAAGAGCCTTGGTTCATTTCCATGCCTAGAGGAATATAAAATTACACTGAACATAAATATAAAATTGGACCAGCGGAGGTACAATGCCCCTACAGCTTCTCAGGTGGCTGCAATGTGGGTTGAAGGTACTAATCCTTTGTACATCAGAGCCTACTATGGATGCTATGATCCTTTAGCGTACCCATTATTTTACCCGGCTAGGGAGACAGGGTGGAACTATTGGCTGCCATATGAGGGACCAACTCTAGCTCATGCAGGCAATCAGGACAATGATGACAACCAAGACGATGAACGAGAAGAAGGTAAAGGTGTCATAACAATTGGTGGCCCATCCATGAATTCCTCCAATATTTAGAAGTAGCATTATTCATAATTCATTGCCGCAACCAACTTATGGATGACAACGAAGAACAATATGAGGATGAAACCGCTGAGTCTAAAAAATATGTCAGTGGGAGGGAGTATTACTGTTTCAAGTTGCAGATCGGGGAAGGAATTTTTAACATCCTATTTTTTGGGGGCGTCTTCCCCAACAGTGGCTTGTTGACATGTAAATCAAAATGGAGACTATGAGGCTTGATTTCTACTTGAAGCCTCAGAATCAAAAAATCATACATGCTGAACTCTACCAGGTAACAAAAATCTCCCCAATCGCATCAACATACTATGACAACTTGTCACACACCGGTATGTTACTGAATAACTAGAATTAAACGTGAACCAATTATGAGCCTAATGTATAGTCTTGTTGGTTATCATCATGCTTGTATTCTAAAAGCAAGAACCGATTGTGAGCCTAATTCATTTGTTTCATAGGGTGTGGTTGACACCATTGCTTCTGGAGAGACGTGTGCTGCTCAGATTGGAAAAAGAATCGTGCTCCCTCGGACTTTTCCGGGAGGTGATCGAGACATGCAGTGAAGATTCCTTGATGTGATGGTCGTGGTCTAGACATACCGAAAACTTGATTACTCAATCACTATGACTTGCAACCCTTATTGGGAGGAGATAACTTCCAGACTTGCACCCGGACAAACACCACAAGACCGTCCTGACCTGGTGGCCAGAGTATACAGGGCCAAGATGCGGAGTCTGAAAGATCTTATGATAAAAAAAAGTACTTTGGTCCTATTGCAGGGTATGCTCATGTTACCGAGTTCCAAAAAAGTGGTCTACTGCATGAGCACTTCCTGCTGATCATGGCCTCAGATAGTAAACTAACAAATCCAGACGCCTATGATAGGGTAATCTCGGCAGAAATCCCTAGCCATGAGAAGTACCCTGTCTTGCATGGACTGGTTATCAAGCATATGCTCCATGGACCATGTGTCACTCTCCAGAAGAATTGTTCTTGCATGATAGATGGAAATTGTTATTTTTGTTACCCTCGACAGTTTTCCCTACAACACAACAAGGAAAGGACTCACACCATGTATATAGGAGAAGGGATGACGGCGGCCGAGTAAAAGTTAGGAATGCTATGTTGGACAACAGATGGGTTGTCCTATACAACCCCGAACTACTTATGAGATATAATTGTCACATTAACGTTGAAGCTTGCTCGAGCATTATAGCAGCCAAATATTTGTACAAGTACATATACAAGGGGCATGATCATGCTTCCTTCTCAGTTGACCCGGTGACAACTAATGGTGGCGTGATAAATGAGATTCGGCAATACAGGGATGCAAGGTTTGTAACACCACCAGAGTCTATGTATAGGTTATGCGCTTTTCGTATGTGTGGTGTCTCTCCTACTGTGTTGCAACTGCAGCTGCATTTTCCCAACATGCATATTGTTGCATTCAACGGTACTGATAACCTAGAGGATGTCATGAACCGACCATCCTCTTCCAAAACCATGCTCACAGAATACTTTAGGATAAATGAGGTGGACCCTTATGCATGAAACTTATTGTATAAAGAGTTCCCAGAATTCTTTCGATGGATTAAGGGTAAGAACAGGTGGCAGAAAAGAAGCCAAAGGGGTCGGGGATAAGTTGGTAGGATTGTTTATGCACACCCTGCTGATGGTGAGAGGTACTTCCTGAGAGTGCTTTTGAATCATAGAAGAGGTGTCACTTCATATGAGTATTTGAGAACTGTAAATGGAAGGCTTTGCACGACCTCCAGGGAAGCATGTGAGCTCATGGGCCTAATAGAGACTGAAAAATCTCTTTGCGACTGCTTGACTGAGTCTGCTACTTTCCAAATGCCTTGTGCTCTAAGAAGGCTTTTTGCAACTATTCTTGTGTTCCGGGAGGCGACCAACATCCGTGCACTATGGGAGAAGCATCTGGAGTCAATGTTTGAGGATTACCGTCGTACCCAGTCCAACAGGGTTGCGCTGGAATAGATGGTCCTTAGGGACATCCGGGATTTGGTGCATTCGATGGGCAAAGATATTAAAAGCTATGAGGTCTCCTGGAGCTGCTTGAGACCGGTGATGGTTCCGGCGACCTCCTAAGGGAGGTTCGAGAGGACTTGCCAGTTGGTGTGGATCAAGAGCATTTAGATCTGTATACATCCCTGAACATTGAGCAGCGGGTTGGGTTTGAGGAAATCTTGGATCACATGGTGAACAACAGGAAACATGTTTTCTTTGTTGATGGTCCTAGTGGCACGGGGAAGACTTATCTCTACAAGGCGCTTCATGCTAAAGTGCGTACATTGGGTAAAATAGCTATTGCAATTGCGACATCCGGAATAACCGCGTCAATCATGCCCGATGGACGTACCGCCCACTCTAGGTTCAAAACTCCGATTAAGCTCATGGATAATATCATATGTAGCTTCACCAAGCAGAGTGGTACTACAGAATTGCTTCAGGGAGCATCTCTCATAATCTGGGATCACGTTGCCATGACGAAGCGTCTTGATAACCCACAAGTATAGGGGATCGCAACAGTTTTCGAGGGTAGAGTATTCAACACAAATTTATTGATTCGACACAAGGGGAGCCAAAGAATATTCTCAAGTATTAGCAGCTGAGTTGTAAATTTTCAACCACACCTGAAAGACTTAATATCTGCAGCAAAGTATTTAGTAGCAAGTAGTATGGAAGTAACGGTAACGGTGGCAAAAGTAACAGTAGCGGTTCTGTAGCAATTGTAACAGTGGCAATAGAAAAGTTACTGACCAAAGATCAATATGTGAAAAGCTCATAGGCAATGGATCAATGATGGATAATTATGTCGGATGGCATTCATCATGTAGCAGTCATAACCTAGGGTGACACAGAACTAGCTCCAATTCATCAATATAATGTGGGCATGTATTCCGAATATAGTCATATGTGATTATGGAAAAGAACTTGTATGACATCTTTTGTCCTACCCTCCCTTGGGAGCGGGGTCCTATTGGAAACTAAGGGATACTGAGGCCTCCTTTTAATAGAGAACCAGACCAAAGCATTAGCACTTAGTGAATACATGAACTCCTCAAACTACGGTCATCACCGGGAAGTGTCCCGACTATTGTCACTCTGGGGTTGCCGAATCATAACACGTAGTAGGTGACTATAACTTGCAAGATAGGATCAAGAACACAAATATATTCATGAAACATAGTAGGTTCAGATCTGAAATCATGGCACTCGGGCCCTAGTGACAAGCATTAGGCATAGCAGAGTCATAGCAACATCAATCTTAGAACATAGTGGATACTAGGGATCAAACCCTAACAAAACTAACTCGATTACATGGTAAATCTCGTCCCCATCACTGTCCAACAAGCCTATGATGGGATTACTCACGCACGGCGGTGAGCATCATGAAATTGGTGATCAAGGATGGTTGATGATGATGATGGCGACGATTTCCCCTCTCCAGAGCCCAAAACGGACTCCAGGTCCGCCCTCTCGAGGAAGAACAAGAGGTGGCGGCGGCTCCGTATCGTAAAACACGATGAATCCTTCTCTCTCATTTTTTTCTCCCCGAACGTGAATATGTGGAGTTGGAGTTGAGGTCGGTGGAGCTTTGTGGGACCCACAAGACAGGGGGCGTGCCCAGGGGGTAGGGCGAGCCCCCCACCCTTGTGGACAGGGTGTGGGTCCCCTCTGGTTGATTCTTTCACCAATATTTTTTATTTATTCCAAAAATGATCTCTGTGAAGTTTCAGGTCATTCCGAGAACTTTTATTTCTGCACAAAAATAACACCATGGCAATTCTGCTGAAAACAGCGTCAGTCCGGGTTAGCTCATTCAAATCATGCAAATTAGAGTCCAAAACAAGGGCAAAAGAGTTTGGAAAAGTAGATATGATGGAGACGTATCAACTCCCCCAAGATTAACCCATTGCTTGTCCTCAACAAATTCAGTTGACAAACTGAAAGTGATAAAGAAAAACTTTTACATACTCTGTTTGATCTTGTTGTTGCAAATATGTAAAGCCAACATTCAAGTTTTCAGCAAAGATTATGAACTAACCATATTCACAATAACATTTAGGTCTCACATTTACTCATATCAATGGCATAGTCAGCTAGCGAGAAATAATAATAAATCTCAGATGACAACACTTTTTCAAGACAATCATGATATGATATAACAAGATGGTATCTCTCTAGCCCTTTCTGAGACCGCAAAACATAATTGCAGAGCACCCCTGAAGATCAAGGACTGACTAGACATTGTAATTCATGGCAAAAGAGATCCAGTCACAGTCATACTCAATATCAATTAATAACAATGCATACAAATGACAGTGGTGCTCTCTAACTGGTGTTTTTTATAAGAGGATGATGATTCAACAATAGAAGTAAATAGATAGGCCCTTTGTAGAGCGAAGCAGGGATTTGCAGAGGTGCCAAAGCTCAAGTTTTTGAAACAGAGATAAGTAATATTTTGAGCGGCATGCTTTCATTGTCAACATAACAACCAAGAGATCTCGGTATCTTCCATACTAGATACATTATAGGCGGTTCCCAAACAGAATGGTAAAGTTTATACTCCCCCGCCACCAACAAGCACATTCCACGGCTGGTCTGAAACAACGGGTACCGTCCAACTAACAACAGTCCAGTGGGAGTTTGATTTGAGCATGGGACTGGGCATCCCGGTTACCAGCCATCATGAGAATAACCTCCTAGCTAATTAAGCATGGCATGAGTAACTATAATCTCTAATTGTCATTGCAAACATGTTTCATTCATAATGGGCTGAATCAGGAATGATAAACTAATCATATTTACAAAAACAAGATAGGTTGAGTTTATACCAGCTTTTCCTCATCTCAATCATTTCATCATATATCGTCATTATTGCCTTTCACTTGCACGACCGAACGGTGTGGATAATAATAATAGTGCACGTGCATTGGACTAAGTTGGAATCTGCAAACATTTATTCAAAGGAGAAGACAAGGTAATATGGGCTCTTTGTTAGATTAACAATAATGCATATGAGTGCCACTCAACATTTTCATCATGGTATTCTCCTCTCGACCCCCAAATAAAATAAAAGAATTTCAAAGAAACACACCCAAATGTTTTTGGAGTTTTTGTTTTTCTCTGAAGAAGGTACAACAAGAACGAGAAAAACTATTTACACGGGAAAGCTCCCAACAAGCAAAAGAACGAGAAATCTTTTTGGGGTTTCTTTTTATTCTATGACTAAGCATGGCAAGAAATAAACTATAACTAATTTTTTGGTTTTTCTTAAAGTTTTTCAAACACACAAGAAGAAAGTGGAAAAAAATAAACTAACATGGATATTACAATGAAAAAGTATGAACACCGACAACTGGAATGAGTGTGTGAACATGAATTTAATGTTGGTGAGAAATACTTACTCCCCCAAGCTTAGGCTTTTGGCCTAAGTTGGTCCAAGACCATGGATCAAAGTAGTCCTCTCCTGTGTACTGAGGAGTATCCTGGGGGTTCCACAGGTTAGCGAGCTCCTGCGGCTCCCACTGGTAAACAAGCTCCTGATATGGATCGGGTGATGGCTCTGGCTCGTGAACTGGGGATCGCGTCCGCTCCCAGTATGCATAAATGTCCTCGGGCATGACGAGGTATGTTCCTAATGAATATTAAACAAAGAAGGTGCAGGCAAGGTAATAATCTGACAAGTCGTTTCGCTAGATACCAGGTTATAAATAAGTCTGTTTTCCTTATCATAGCGAATAAAATCATGTGCTACCATACTGTTATAGTCTAAGTATGAAGTGGGTAGTAGCATCTCCACTTTCTCATCAAGCCTAATAGGTATCTCAAAGTGTCTATCAAGGCAGGAAGCATAGATACCTCCAATGTAGGACCCTTCGTACGGTTTAAACTCAACCGTTTAGCAATCATAGCGCCTAGATTGAAAGTTCTACCACGAACTAAAGCATGGCGCAAAATGGAAAGGTCGGGAGCACTAAGGCCTCCACTATCCCCGCGACCAATTAAACATCTCCCAGGAAATAATGAGTAGTAGCACAAAACAGGAAAATGTAAACCAGACACTCTCGCTTTCGACACCTTTCTTCTTTCCCAAGTAGTAACTCATCAATAAAATCTTCCACATCTCTAGGACGTGGTTC
The DNA here is from genome assembly GCA_021605145.1 of Aegilops bicornis. Taxonomy (NCBI): domain Eukaryota; kingdom Viridiplantae; phylum Streptophyta; class Magnoliopsida; order Poales; family Poaceae; genus Aegilops; species Aegilops bicornis. The sequence continues at coordinate 97,666,439 of CM038673.1, forward strand.
CTCGACACTGCTCTCAAAAGGTAATTTTCAAACCTCACAAAAATCATAAAGCGTCATTTACTTGCACTCATCATATAAGTAAAAATCTACCATGGGTGGTGATCTCCTAGCATGAAAATGAAAATTTTGCACGAAAGTATTAGTGAGTAGGAGATACTGATCACACTGGTCATGGAGGAAGTCGGTGATGCCTGCATTCTCAGCTAAATAATAAAAATCCTCATAAATTCCGGCCGCCTGTAAGAATGCATCACATGGCCATTCACACGGCCGAACCTCCGCGATGCGAGGAAGGTTGTACTTGGGCTTCTTCTTCTCCTCATTTTCTTTTTTCTTTGAAACCCGGCTCGATGAGCCTCTCAACGATCTCCTCATCATTTTCTTCCTCTGAAGAATTTGTGAAATTTTTAGTGAATCAAAATAAAAGTGAACCAAACTCAACAAGATTGATAGCAACTACTCCTACAAGTGTCTAGAAGCTATATCATGCATCAAAACTACTTTGGACTATAAATTTCACATGCAAGCTGAAGAACAAGGTCACCACAGTAGCAAAAATTTGCAATAAATAAAGCACTAGAAAAAAACTAATTGGACCATTGGAGGAGTCTCATATCGAAGAACAATCCCCCAAAACAGTTTTGCGAATGGAGCTTTGAGCAAGGAGATCGAAAATGGCAGCAAGATGAGCTAGAACACGGGTTTGAGCTACGAGGTGATTTTTCTCGAGGAAGATGGAGTGGATGGGTACTGGAATAAGTGGAGGGGACCCACGTGGGAGCCACAAGACAAGGGGCGCGCCCTCCACCGTTGTGGTCCACTAGTGCATCCCCCTGGTGTGTTCTTAGTGCTAGAAATTCTCAAATATTCTATAAAAATCATACTAAAATTTTCAGGGCATTTGGAGAACTTTTATTTCTGGACATTTTTTATTGCACGGATAATTTAGAAAACAGACAAAAAATACTAATTTTGCTTTATTTAATATAAATAACAGAGAGTAAGAAGTGGGTACAGAAAGTTATGATTTCTAAATTCATCCATCTCATGCTCATCAAAAGGAATCCATTAACAAGGTTGATCAAGTCTTATTAACAAACTTCTTCCGAATGACATGAAACTAGAGAATTTTCGAATAACACTAGGTTACCTCAATGGGGATATGCATGTCCCCAACAATAAGAATATCATATTTCTTTTTGACAGTAGGAAGAGGGAATTCAAAACCCCCAATGTAATAGTTGAAATTTTTCCAATAGAATTGATACTATGAACTTGAGATTGTTTCTTCGGAAAGTGTATCGTATGCTCATTACCATTAACGTGAAAAGTGACATTGCCTTTGTTGCAATTAATAACAGCCCCTGCAGTATTCAAAAAGGGTCTACCAAGGATGATCGACATACTGTCATCCTCGGGAATATCAAGAATAACAAAGTCCTTTAAGATAGTAACGTTTGCAACCACAACTGGCACATCCTCACAAATAGCGATGGGTATAGCAGTTGATTTATCAGCCATTTGCAAAGAGATTTCAGTAGGTGTCAGCTTATTCAATTCAATTCTATGATATAAAGAGAAAGGCATAACACTAGAACCTACTCCAAGATCACATAAAGCAGTTTTAACATAGTTTCTTTTAATGGAGCATGGTATAGTTGGTATTCCTGAATCTCCTAGTTTCTTAGGTATTCCACCCTTAAAAGTATAATTAGCAAGCATGGTGGAAATTTCAGCTTCCGATATCTTTCTTTTATTTGTAACAATATCTTTCATATACTTAGCATAAGGAGACATTTTCAGCATATCAGTCAAACACATACGCAAAAGGATAGGTCTAGTCATTTCAACAAAGCGCTCAAAACCCTCATCATCCTTTTTCTTGGATGGTTTAGGAGGAAAGGGCATGGGTTTCTGAACCCATGGTTCTCTTTCTTTACCATGTTTCCTAGCAACAAAGTCTCTCTTATCATAATGTTGATTATTTCATTGTGGGTTATCAAGATCAACAGCAGGTTCAATCTCTACATCATGATTATTACTAGGTTGAGCATCAACATGAACATCATTATTGGCATTATCACTAGGTTCATGTTCATCACCAGATTGTGTTTCAGTATCAGAAATAGAAATATCATTGGGATTCTCAGGTGTATCTATAACAGGTTCACTAGAAGAATGCAAAGTCCTATCAGTTTTCTTTTTGCTTTTATTAGAAGGACTAGATGCATCAGTATTAGTTCTCTGAGAATCTTGCTCAATTCTCTTAGGATGGCCCTCAGAATACAAAGGTTCCTGAGTCATCTTACCACCTCTAGTCATAACCCTAACAGCATTATCATTGTTCTTACTATTCAACTTATTGAGCAAATCATCATGTTCCTTAAGTACTTGTTCTACTTGAGTTGTAACCATGGAAGCATGTTTACTAATAAGCTTAAGATCATTAACATTTCTACTCATATAATCACCCAGGTAGTCAAGCATGTAAGCATTACGTTTCAGTTGTCTACTAACATAAGCATTGAAGTTTTCTTGTTTAACAACAAAATTATCAAACTCATCTAAGCATTGACTAGCAGACTTATTATGAGGAATATCACCTTCATCAAATCTATAAAGAGAATTTACCTCTACTACCTGTGTCGGGTTATCAATACCATGTACTTCTTTAATAGGCGGTAGATTCATAACATCTTCAGCTTTAATACCTTTTTATTTCATAGATTTCTTTGCATCTTGCATATCTTTAGGACTAAGAAATAGAATACCTCTTTTCTTCGGAGTTGGCTTAGGAGTTGGTTCAAGAAGTGTCCAATCATTATCATTACTCAATATATTATTCAATAGTAATTCAGCTTGCTCAACGGTTCATTCCCTGAAAACAAAACCAGCACAACTATCCAGGTGGTCTCTGGAAGCATTGGTTAGTCCACTATAAAAGATATCAAGTATTTCATTTTTCTTGAGAGGATGATCAAGCAAAGCATTAAGTAATTGGAGAAGCCTCCCCCAAGCTTGTGGGAGACTCTGTTGTTCAAATTGCACAAAGTTAAATATTTCCTTTAAAGCAGCTTGTTTCTTATGAGCAGGGAAATATTTTTCAGAGAAGTAGTAAATCATATCCCGGGGACTATGCACACAACCAGGAGCAAGAGAATTAAACCATAACTTAGCATCACCCTTTAATGAGAAAGGAAACAATTTAAGAATATAGTAATAGTGATTTTTTTCCTCATGAGCAAATAGGGTGGCTATATCATTCAATCTAGTAAGAGGTGCCACAATAGTTTCAGATTCATAACCATAGAAAGGATCAGATTCAACCAAAGTAATTAACTCAGGATCGACAGAGAATTCATAATCCTTATCAGTAACAAAGATAGGTGAAGTAGCAAACTTAGGATCATATTTCATTCTAGCATTCAAAGACTTTTCTTTCAGCTTAGCTAACAGTTTCTTAAGATCATCTCTATCATTGCAAGCAAGAAAGTCTCTAGCAGTTTCTTCATCCATAACATAACCCTCTGGTACAACAGGCAATTCATATCTAGGGGGAGAATCATAATCTCATGTTTCAATAATATCATCAGTTTCAGTAATTTCATTCTCTCTAACCCTAGCAAGTTGTTCATCAAGAAATTCACCTAGTGGCACAGTATTATCAAGCAGAGAAGTAGTTTCATCATAAGCATCATGCATAGCAGAAGTGGCATCATCAATAACATGTGACATATCAGAATCAATAGCAGGTGTAGGTGTCGCAAGTTTACTTAAAACAGAAGGTGAATCAAGTGCAGAGCTAGATGGCAGTTCCTTACCTCCCCTCGTAGTTGAGGGAAAAATCTTGGTTCTTTGATATTTCAGATTCTTCATAGTGATCAACAGATATAAATCCCAAGTGACTCAGAGAATAGATTTATGCTCCCCGGCAACGGCGCCAGAAAAAGGTCATCATAACCCACAGGTATAGGGGATCTCAATAGTTTTCGAGTGTAGAGTATTAAACCCAAATTTATTGGTTTGAGACAAGGGGAGCCAAAGAATATTCTCAATTATTAGTAGTTGAGTTATCAATTCAACCACACCTGAAAGCCTTAATATCTGCAGCAAAGTATTTAGTAGCAGATTGGTATGGAAGTAATGGTAACGGTGGCAAAAGTAACAGTAGTAGTTTTGTAGCAATTGTAACAGTGGCAATAGAAAAGTAACTGAGGAAAGATCAATATGTGAAAAGCTCGTAGGCAATGGATCAATGATGGATAATTATGTTGGATGGCATTCATCATGTAGCAGTCATAACCTAGGGTGACACAGAACTAGCTCCAATTCATCCATATAATGTAGGCATGTATTCCGAATATAGTCATACGTGCTTATGGAAAAGAACTTGCATGGCATCTTTTGTCCTACCCTCCCGTGGCAGTGGGGTCCTATTGGAAACTAAGGGATATTAAGGCCTCCTTTTAATAGAGAACCAGACCAAAGCATTAGCACTTAGTGAATACATGAACTCCTCAAACTACGGTCATCACCGGGAAGTGTCCCGACTATTGTCACTCCGGGGTTGCCGGATCATAACACGTAGTAGGTGACTATAACTTGCAAGATAGGATCAAGAACACAAATATATTCATGAAAACATAATAGGTTCAGATCTGAAATCATGGCACTCGGGCCCTAGTCACAAGCATTAGGCATAGCAAAGTCATAGCAACATCACTCTTAGAACATAGTGGATACTAGGGATCAAACCCTAACAAAACTAACTCGATTACATGGTAAATCTCATCCAACCCATCACCATCCAACAAGCCTACGATTGGATTACTCACACACAGCGGTGAGCATCATGAAATTGGTGATGGAGGATGGTTGATGATGATGATGGCGACGATTTCCCCTCTCCGGAGCCCAAAACGGACTCCAGATCTGCCCTCCCAATGAAGAACAGGAGGTGGCGGCGGCTCCGTATCGTAAAACACGATGAATCCTTCTCTCTGATTTTTTTTCTCCCCGAACGTGAATATATGAAGTTGGAGTTGAGGTTGGTGGAGCTTCGTGGGACCCACAAGACAGGGGGCGCATCCAGGGGGTAGTGCGCGCCCCCACCCTTGTGGATAGGGTGTGGGTCCCCTCTGGTTGATTCTTTCACCAATATTTTTTATTTATTCCAAAAATAATCTCCGTGAAGTTTCAGGTCATTCCGAGAACTTTTATTTCTGCACAAAAATAACACCATGGCAATTCTGCTGAAAACAGCGTCAGTACGGGTTAGTTCCATTGAAATCATGCAAATTAGAGTCCAAAACAAGGGCAAAAGAGTTTGGAAAAGTAGATACGATGAAGACGTATCAAAGCGTCAAGCAGTTGAGGCACTTGAAAGGTCACTATAGGATATCATGGGATGTGTTATGCCATTTGGGGGAAAGGTTGTGGTGTTTGGAGGGGATTTTAGGCAGGTTCTTCCCGTGGTCCCACGTGGGACAAGAGCACAGATCACTCACGCCAGGCTGCAAAGATCATATCTATGGGAGAAAATTACACAAATACGCCTCACACGTGAGCACAGACTGACCCGTGGTTCTCCAATTACCTCTTGAGAATTGGCTATGGAATGGAGGAGACGATCGGTGATGATTATGTGCGTCTTCCTGATGACATTCTGATAGGTTACACACCTAGTGACGCACCAGTCATGAAGCTTATTGAACACGTGTTCCCATCTTTTCATGAGAACACATCATTCGGTGCCTACATGAGCACACGTGTTATTCTTTCTACCAAGAATGAGCACATGGACGACCTAAATGCAGAGATGATTGACAGATTTCCCGGCCAAGAAAAGGTATACTACAACTTTGATTCCATCTACGATGATACACGCAATAACTACCTAATTGACTATCTGAACAACCTCACTCAGAATGGCTTGTCTCCCCATATTTTAAAAGTTAAAGTCAATTGTCATGTCATTCTGCTCCGAAATCTTGATCCTAATAACGAACTTTGCACTGGAACGAGATTGATGATTAGAGCTTTCCAAAATAACGCAATCGACGCCTAGATTGTTGGTGGACAACATGCTGGAAAGAGAGTGTTCATACCTAGGATCCCGATGGCACCCTCGGAGAATATTTCACTTCCTTTCAAGTTGAAGAGGAAGCAACTCCCTATTCATCTGAGTTTTCCAATGGCCATAAACAAAGCCTTGGGGCAAACCATCCCAATTGTTGGCATTTACCTTCTGGAGCATGTATTCTCGCACGACCAGCTTTATGTTGCACTGTCAAGGGGTGTTTCAAGGCAGACAACTCGGAATCTGGCAAAGCCAAATAAAGAAATAGATCAAACGGGTAAAAGCACCAAGAACATTGTGTACGGAGATGTCTTGGAGGGATAGCACAGGTTTGATATATGATAACAGCACCAAGTGATTATCCTGTATTCATTTTGTTGTTCCCAATCCATAAAAGTTAGCGGATTGATTCGTTCTTTTTTGTAAACCTCAAAATATGTTTGGGTCTTCCATGACTTGTCATTATCGTGTCTCATTATTGTTCGTGTGATCCTATCTCTACTGAACCATGTAGATAAAATCCCTTCCAATGTAGTAGTAATATTCTATGAATGGACAAAACGGCATCACTAAATGTGTACTCTTATAAATTTCTGTTTTTTTCACACTGTATGTAGTTTGTCGCTTCCTTTTTGGCTCCTTGATATCATAAGAGCTTTGTAATAATTTTGGGTTGTGTGTATCTTCGGATGCAGGGGCAAGGGAGGCTTCTCTTCCATTGCCTAAAAAATAACCTTCTATTTTACAAAATATCCCTGTAGGTTACAAACCTAACTGATTGCTTGATAGTTCTTATTTGAACTGCCGATATTTATAGCTTAATCTGGAGTAAACAAGCCATATAATTATATCATCTTACTATTCTTAGCACTGCATTGATAAGTACCCCATTCTTTGAAAATTTTGAGTTTTCTCTTATTTTAGGTTTTGATATCAGCACCATTTCGGGTCAGCCTTCCTGGAATGGCTAGGTTGGCTGGTGCAACACCAGTGATCCTCCCGGCAAGCATATCAGACAATTTCCTGCTAAAGCCAGAGTCACTTGGCTCAGTGATCACTAAAAAATCAAGCCTCTTGATTCTATGCTCTCCATCTAATCCAACAGGCTCTGTGTATCCTAGGGAACTGCTTGAGGAGATTGCTGCTATAGTCCTAGGCTCCTAGTCTGCACTTTGACCTTTTGTATGTTATTCATATTATTCAAGATCTTTTGCGTCAGAAGTTCATCACTATTGTTGATGCATGCTTTTAATGATTTTTGCAGGTCTATTTGATGAGATCTATGAGCATATTATCTACCATCCTACTAAACACACAAGCTTTGCTGCATTTCCTGGAATGTATGACAAAACATTAACTCTAAATGGGTTTCTTAAGGTAACACGGTTGTTTCTCTTTGTGATGATGAATGTAATAAAAACCAATTTTGTGGAACATAATCCACATATTATTAGATCAAGTATTAGTCAGTACTTGGATTTGAGTAATCAAAATATGCCCAGCATGAAGAAGATGAAGGAGTATAAATTTAGGTTTTCCTTCAAGTAAGACTTGATAACTGAAGAAACTGAGTAAAGTATTGCCATAGTGTGTGACATACCAATCTGCAACATTTCGAGCCTATACTTCATAGGTGCTAAAAAAATTGAAACTTATTGTGTGTCACCGCTTCTGGTTGAACATAAAAAATACCTAGAAGTAATTCATTTGTGTGTGCATGAACTTGTTGCGTATGGTACCTGATGCTTCATCTTGTTGCAGTGCTGACTCTACATCTCGAGCAAAGCAGATTCTTACCTTGATACCTGGAAGAGCAAGAGGAGCATACAGACATAGCCAGGTCATTCACAAATCATTGGTGACACAGGCATATTTTCTTTAAAGCTGGAATATATGAGGATCTTCTCCAAGCCAGACCTGAGATCATTGCACCAAGAACAAAATCAATTGAAGCAACACTTCCTGTATATATATAATGTATTGTGAGCCTTGGATTGAGCTCATGTGTGAGGCTAATGTATTGTGAGCCTTTTACTTTGAAATGTGTGATAATGATGTGTCAGACTTACGGATTGTGGAGACAAAATTTATGTGACAATTCTGTAATGTGAGGCCTAATTATGTGTAGGTCTGATTATTTGGTTTTTGAACATGTGGAGTACCCATGATGGCCGGACAATGCCTAAATGATGCCAATTTTTCTGTCTAATACTGATAATCCTGGGTAAGTTTAGCTAGATTTGACAATACCCCTAAATTTAATTCAGCCCCTTTTTGGTCAAATTTTCACCAAAATGGAATTTTACAGAATAGTTTGAAAATTTCTGTAAAATCACAAGTAATATAATTATCATTCGGTAAGTTTCATACATTTTTGCCTGAAGGAATGGAAAGTACCCTCAAATTTCTTTTCTAGCCCCATCTTTTCTTGATTTGTAATATTTTCTGGTTCAACCAAACTATCTTTATATGCATGTTATTCTTACATATACTTGTATATTAGTCTAGACATGCATTTGCACATGCATGCTTACTAGTAGTCATAAATAATAGCGCATAGTCATACATTTTAAGTTGAGAAACTCGCGACAAAGTGTAGAAGTAATTTGTCAATATTCGTTAGATTTTATAAGGGTACATGGGTACATGGGTATGGGTTATGTGATCCCATACCCGTACCTGCTATACCCGATGGGTTTGAGAGCCTATTTATATGCCCATGGCTAATGTTTTGTCTCGTACAGGCTGTCGCTACACGGATGCCGAAAAAAATTTGCAGGTCTCTTAGTATAACACGGTTAAGAAACAAAGGCATTTTCTAAAAAGGCATTAAAAAGTGCCTTAGATGACCCCTCTTAAAGGCGTTCCAGATAAAACACCTTCAAAGGTCTCATGTTAGGATACACTTATGAGTACCCGCAAAAAAAAGAATACACTCACGAGAACGCCTAAAAAATGCTTAATTAATGGCGTTTTGGAAAACGCAATAATGTGAATTTTTTCTGTAAAGAAATATAAAAGCGTTTAGATCACACATGCACGCCCTCATCTCCAACGCGCAGAGTGCTTTCATCAAGCGGAGGTGCATCCACGCCCTCATCCAGACGACTCCACAAGAGCAAAACCCCCGCGCTCCTTCTCAAGCTGGACATCCATAAGGCTTTTGACTCGGTCAAATGGGAATATTTCATCGACCTCCTTCAGCGGCGGGGTTTCCCGCCGAGGTTCCGTGAGTGGATCACTGCTTTGCTTCGCTCTTCTTCCTCGCGGATTCTCCTGAATGGGGTCCCCGGGCAGTGCATCCAACATGGCCGTGGGTTCAGACAGGGCGACCCGCTCTCTCCTCTCTTGTTCATCATTGCCATTGACCCGTTGCAACAAATCCTTGATCTTGCTACCCGGCGTGGTTTGCTCCATAAGATTTGGGGGCGGCGAACAGTATTTCGTACCTCGCTATATGCGGATGATGCGGCGGTGTTCATAGCCCCTATCAAGAGAGATATTGATAACTTTGCGCACATCCTCGACGGCTTCCAAAAAGTGACGGGCCTTTGCATAATTTCCTGAAGAGCTCGGTGGTCCCAATTAGATGTGGGAATATCAACCTGGATCCGATCCTTGCCTCTTTGTCAGCAACCCGCACTTCCTTCCCTATGAGGTACTTGGGTCTCCCGTTATCAGTACCGCAGCTCAGACATGTTGATTTACAGTTTCTTGAGGACAAGGTGGCGGCGAGGCTTGTGCCTTGGGATGGGCAGAATATTACCGCCATCGGTCGTGGCTCCCTCGTCAAGTCCGTGCTTACATCTCAGGTCATCTTCCACATCATCGCCCTCAGTCCTCCAAGGAGCACCCTTCTGAGCATCACGAAGCTGGAGAGGGCCTTTCTCTGGGCGGGCACTAGCAAGATTACTGGGGCCAAGTGCAAGGTCAAATGGAACTCAGTTTGTCGACCGGTGGATCTTGGAATTGGCTTGGCATCCTGGACATCGATAAGTTCGTCCGAGCCCTTCGGCTTAGATGGCTTTGGTTCGAGTGGGCGGACCCGTCCAAGATGTGGGTGGGGATGGGCACCCCTTGTGATGAGATGGAGCGTGACCTCTTCTATGCCTCCACTCATCTCACCATTGGCAACGGGGCATGTGCGCCGTTCTGGGATTCCCCTTGGGTTAACGGTGAAAACCCATCCAGCATTGCTCCGCTCATCTTCGAGGCTTCCACTCGAAAGAACTAGAAGGTTAGGGAGGCTATGCACGCCGATGTGTGGCTGTCCAAGATCAAGCTCCCCAACAATTGGTCGATGGATCACATCCGGCAGCTTGTCTCGCTCTGGGCCCGTGTGAGGGTCGTCCCCCTTCGGGCGGATGTTGAGGATTCTATTGCTTGGAAGCATACTGCCAACGGAGTCTATTCCGCTTCCTCCGCGTACAAGGCTCAGCTCTGTGGCTTGGTCCGGTCGCCTTTGGGCCCTGCGATCTGGAAGGCCTGGGCCCCTCCGAAGATGAAGTTCTTTGCCTGGTTAGCAATTGAAAACCGCGTCTAGACGACAGATCGTTTGGAAAGAAGAGGATGGTCGAACTGTGGCATGTGTCAGCTTTGTAAGCAGGCGACGGAGACATTGGACCATCTCTTCTTCAGATGTTGGTTCTCTCTCCGCCTTTGGGGCATGATCAAAGGGTGGCTCCATCTTGACTACCTCAACATCTCTTCTTGGGCTGGGCATCGCTCGGTAAAGGATTGGTGGCTCAGCATGTCGACCTCCCATGCCACGAACCGGAAGGCGATGGCCTCTCTCACCCTGCTCACTTGCTAGTTTATATGGTGTGAGAGAAACGCAAGGGTTTTTCGGCACAAGTCGACGCTCCCGTCCATTCTGCTCTTCAACATTCGGGATGAGATCGGCCTTTGGGTGCTTGTGGGCGCAAAACATTTGGGTAGCATCATACCGGGAGAGTAGTGGCTTGTAATATTTCGTTTTTCCTGCTTTTCCGTGTAAAAGCAACTCCAAAGTCCTTCTTAATTAATGGATGAGGCAAATCGTTTGCCTCCGTTTTGAAAAAAATTAGTTTAAGCAGCATTTTGCACAACACCATTGCAGATTTAGAGGCATTTTCAGAAAATGCCGTAATATAACAAAGCATAGGGAGCGTATTGAAAACTGCCAGCACACACTTGAAGACGTTCTGGAGAGAAAAATGCCTCGAATTCTCTGTTAAGATTTTGACTTAGTACCTACTGTAGAATATGTACCTGCACGGGCTTCCACTCCTGTGAGCTACCTGCCAGATGGCGGTAAGGGCATCTTCGAGTTTATCTGCATATTTGCTCCCGCATCCAATAGCCGCATATGTCGGGTTACATTTCAAATGAAATTCAACGAAAATGAACAAATTTGATTCAAACTCAAACAAATCAGACAATATTCATCTACACTTTGATGATTTTTACATAAAATCTTTTCATCTAAATCGGGGCACATACATTACATTTAGACATTTTTTAACTAGACCGGACTCTAAACCCGTTCCCCATCTCCGGTCAGCCGTGAGTCCCGGAAAATGAAGCCTCGCCCCCTCCGCAGCCCTTCGCTGAAATGTCTTTCTCATGTCCGACAGCCCGCTCGTTGGACTGTTGGATGCCCTGGAGGGAAATGCTTCGGCGAGAGGGGAAGAATAGCCTCCGCTTCCCCTGTATCATCCCTATGTCCAGCTGCGCCACTCATCGGAGTGGCCTCAACTTTCATGAAGCACGGATCATAATTAGTTTTTGGGGCGGGGGACGACAGTGGCCTACGAAGAGGGAAAGCTACCGGTTGTCCACACCTGTGATACGTCTCTGACGTATCTATAATTTTTGATTATTTCATGCTATTATATTATCAATCTTGTATGGTTTATATGCCATTCTATATCATTTTTGGGAACTGGCATATTAAACTAGTGCCCAAATGTTTTCTGCATGTTTTTTGTTTTTACAGAAAATCCCTACCAAACGAAGTCCTAACACGATGAAACTTTTTTCACGAAAAAGAGACCCTAGAAACTTCGGGGGAGACCAGACGATGCACAAGGAAGCGATAATGCAAGGGGCGCCCCAGGGTGGTAGGCGCTCCCTGTCCCCTTGTGGCCCCCCTGCTGCTCTGATTGACCTAATTCCCGACCTATAAATTCACATATAATGCAAAACGCTCAGATGGACACCTGCAACAATTCTTCCGCCGCCGCAAGCCTCTGTCCTCCCGTGATCCCATCTGGAGGCCTTTTTCGGTACTAACAATAAAGAAATGAGTGCTTCTGCCCGTCTGTCATAGGAATTTCCCTCAAAGTTGCAAAGTATTACCCATCGATGCCACCTATAAATGACAAAAAAGAAAGTTTCACACACGCCTATACTACGCCTGGGACGGTCCACGCAGTAGAGATCTCCTATACTACACTCTGCGCGCTGGCATAAGATACAGCGCGCCTGTTTGGGCTAGCCCATGCCCGGGCGGCTTGTTTTTTAAATTTGATTTTCTTGTTCTACTTTACATAATTTCGGACTTCAAAAAAGTTCCGAAAATTTAAAAAATAGAATTTTGAAATAAACTGTTCAGTAAATCATAAAATATTCTTGGATTCAAAAAATGTTCGCATATTCAAGAAAAAGGTTTGCCATTGTGAAAAAAAGGTTTGGGCAATAAAAACAATCATCATTTTTAAAAATAGTTCGTGTACTGAATTTTTTAATTGAAACTGAACAAAATGTTTGGCAATTCAAAACATGTTCATGAATTGAAAAATATCCTAATAATAAAGAAGTTCGTGAATTACAAAACAGTTTATTGATTCATAAAATGTGCAGTGATTCAAGAAATGATCATGCATTTCAAAAAATATTTAATCAATTAAAAAATGTTCATGAATTCAATAAATTGTTCAACAAATTTCCAAAAAAATGTTCGCCGACTCTAGAAATGTTTGCCGATTCTAGAAAAATGCTTTACAAAATGTTCACTATTTTTAGAAAAATGTTTTCAATTGTATAAAAAGCTCGTGAATTCAAAAATGTTAATGATTTTAGAAAATGTTCAAAATTTTGTAAAAATGTTCACGAATTTGAAAAATGATAATGATTTCTAATATGTTCATGAGTTTTAAAACATGTTCATAGTTTGCAAAAAATGTTCACAATTTCATGAAATATGTTAACAAATTTGTAAAGATCTTTAAAGAAGAAAAAAAGAAAGAAAGAAAAATAAGAAACAGGAAAAACGAAAAGAAAAAAAAGGGGAAGAAAAATAAAAAAAAGGTATTTCGGAACATTATTTGAAAACATGAAATTTTTTAGAATTTATGAACATTCAGTAATTTTTAAGATTTATAGGACTGATGTGAAAACAAGGCCAGCAGCAATTTTGTAATCACGAATTGGCACTTGTTAGCTTATACGAATTGAACATCAATTTCTTATTCGTCTGTTTTCTTTGTTTCCGTGCATAAATGTACAATCCTCAAGATTTTAGGCTCTCAATAGTATATCAACTAATGAAGGTAATGGCTCTTTACACATGGTTAATTAACTCAAAAATTAATTTAGATATTTAAATCAGCCAATTATTTATGATGGGAATGAACATGTCACCTTTTCTTTTGTTAGTCTCTGTCTGACACCAACTCAAATCCAAGGCATGGAGAAGTTGTTCCATGCTTTTATGATTGAAGTGTAACACTTCATACATGCACATTGTCTGTAAAATGCATTACATGGATAATGCTCTTATGAGGCCACGGCGGCTGGCGAGAGATTTGGTGGCCCAGTACTTGGTTGGTGGCTCGTGGTGCCAGATATGGTGATTTTTCTTCGACTTTGTCGAATGGAGGTGTTGGGGCTGGAGATGCACGGTGTTGATCCCTGGTCGACGTGCCTCAACGGCAAGGCAACACCTCTTTGTTCGCGACAGGGTTCATATTCAACTCAGAAAGCCGGTTCAGATGATGGTGTGCCCTCGGTTCAAGATTTGGTGGGTTTCAACATTTCGGTTGTTGTTAGTCTCAACGACGATGACAGTTAGCAACTGGTGTTGGCTCTAACTGGTGTTGGCTTGGTTTGCATTAGTCTTATTTTTTGCAAAATATATACAGCTATTTTCAAAAAAAAGGAATGTCTCAATGAGAAAGATCGTGATAGTGTATCCCAGTGATGCAGCAAAATATGCCCATGGCCATTGGTGATTATGATATTTTTCGGTTGCAACGCATGGGCCCTTTTGCTAGTAAACAAAAAAGAACCGCAAGAAAAACCTAGATCAACTAGTGGACAGTGTTATCTCTTGCCCATCAAGGTTCAAATCCTGGTGCTCGCATTTCTTCTGGATTTATTTCAGGATTTCTGACGATGCGCATTCAATGGGAGGAGACATTCTCGTTGACTATGAGGCGTCTACGGTGACTTCATAAAATTTCAAGATGATATACGGGCTCAGTCTCTCGAGGGTGCTCATGGGGTAGTGTGTGCCTGTGTGCGGTCATAAGGGAGAGCGTATGCGCGTATATATGAAAGCTTGCGTCTGTACTGTGTTAAAAAAAAACTAGCAAAGTGAAAAAAAATGGTTGAGAGGTAAATCGGGTATAAGGAGAATAATTAGTATAGGCAGCGAGAGAAATCTTTCCCCATTTCGTCTCGTCTCTCCACAGTAGCTTTCGGCCTGGCCCTCCTGCCCACCTGCTCGCCCTCCGCCCACCTGCTCCCACCGTCCCACGCACGGCGAGGTAATCTCTTTGCTTGTGCAACTGATTCGATCCCGAGCAAGCAATTTGAGCTCGCTGATCTGGTGATAACTCATCTGTTTGCCCGCGTGATCACTTGCTCGTGCTCCGCGTATGAATCCAGATCTGGTCCAGTTTTAGTTTAACTCGAAAAATAATAATAAATCATATTTTTCATTTTTTTTGGGAATATTTTTTGGGTTGTTTTGATCGAGAAATCTGAGCACAGGTCTTCTTTTCACTGCTGCTGTCCTCTCGTCCGCATAGCTCTTGCTTTCCCCCATGTCCGGCTCGCCGCCGCCGGCATTGGGAAGGGTCCAGGTAGGTTTCTCGAAGCGCGTTTCGCTACCACCAAGCCGGCGTCTCGGGGTTTGGGGCCGATGCGTTCTCTCCCCGCTGCCCCAAAACAACCGGGCGAAACCGATCAGGCGCTAGTTCCGAGCTTCGAGTCGACCCCTGCGGCCCTGCGAATCGCGGCCGCTAGCGCATCTGGCCGACGGCGACGCAACCCACGCGTCATGATAGGATTCATTTGTCCGTTAGCATAGCACCGAGTCCTTCATCGGTCATGATCTGCGTTTGTTTCTTCGAATAATTAAGGGTCTCTTAATTACTAACGTAGTACTATTTCCTGAGGCATGTCAGCTTGTGTTTTACTAGTTATTAATGCACATTCAGCCCTCATTATCATTTCTGAAGCCATTTATCATGTCAATAATTGGTCTACTACAGCATTTTTATTCCTTTTGTTCTTCCTGTACCTGCAAGAGTCTTCGTTGTTGGGAGGAAGACTGGAGCAGAGTAACCAGAGCAATATTCCCAGTGTGTACCTGTGTAGCTGCGATCGTGAGATAAATGGTTTAGATATGAGATTTTATATATATCTGAATCACCCCCTCTAAGATACCTGCAGAAGCTTGGGCTTATGCCCTAAGTGAAATGCTTCTGATGGGTTACTAGTTTTTATGCTTCTAACTGGGCTTAGCACCGAATCCTTCTTCGCTTTCTTGAATCAATCAAGGGTCTCTTGGTTAATTACTGCAACTCATTTATCTAACTTGAAGGCATGTCAGCATGCTGTTCACTAGTAGGAAATTAATGCACATGTAGACCTCATTATCATTTCTGAAGCCATTTATCATGTCAATATTTGGTCTACTACAGCATTTGTTCACTTTGTTCTTCTGGTACCTGCAAGAGTTTTCGTTGTTGGGGAGGAAGAGCAGCAGTACGCAGAGCAACACTCCCAGTGTGTAACTGTGTAGCTGTGATCGTGAGATAAATGGTTTAGATAGAAGTTTGTTTATATCTGTATCCCCCCTCTAGATATGGCACAGAAACTGCCAATACTTGCAGAAGATTGGGCTTTAAACCATATAAGTGAAATGCTACTGCTGGGTTTTTTTTAAACCATATACTGAAGGGTCTCCAACGTATCTCCTGAGCTCATTTATCTAACTACAAGGCATGTCAGCTTGTGTTTTGCTAGGAACACAGGCAGTCCTCATTATCCTTTCTGAAGTCATTTATCATGTCAGTATTTGGTTTACTACAGCAGTTTATTCGTTTTGTTCTTCCTGTACCTGCAACAGTTTTTTTTTTTGTTGGGGAGTAAGAGAGGACCAGCATCCCCTCTAGATATGGCACAGAAAGCTTGGGCTTATGCCCCAAGTGAAATGCTTCTGATGGGTTACTAGTTTTTACGCCAATACACTGAAGATTGGGCTTATGCCAACAAGTGAAATGCTACTGATGGGTTCGTTTTATAGTTTTTAAACCTATATCTGCAGAAGATTGACCTCAATACCCTAAGTGCTACTGGTGGGTTTGTTTTCTAGTTTTTTAAGCCAATATCTGCAGAAGATTAAGCTTATGGCCTAAGTCAGTGGGTTTATTTTCTAGCTTTTACGCCAAATATGAGAGAATCCATGGCCGAGATATACTAGAGGGCAACTGATGTTACACTGATAGTTGCAGTGGGTACCCCTTCTATCATATTTAGGGGGCATTTAATTGATTCTTCGTTGAACTACACTTGCGCTACAGCAAGAAGTTTGTTAACATGTGCCAAATAGAATTTTACGGAACAATTACATTATTTGAGAATGAAAGAATATCATTCTGAGATTGCTTGTTTCCTGATAAACTATGCATGTGCTTCTTTTTGACTTAATGTGATTGCTTTGTGCAGAGCATGGAAAGGCAGTATTTCTACTGTGAAAGATGCGACCTGATGTTCTGGTGGTTCCAATGGCAAGTCAATAATCACATTGCACATCACAACAACGAGGACAGGGAGGCGGAAGAACAGGAGGCAGAGAGGAGGCGCGAGCGGGAGGCGGCCAAGGCCAAGAAGGAAAGCAAAAAGGCCAGGCAAGAGGCGAAGATTAAGAAGGCCGCAGCTGATAACAAGGCCAAGTCAAAAAAAAAGAGTAATGACAAGAAGTGAGGTAAGAAGAGCACAGTGGTTTATTTATATGCTTTATTTGATTTTAGTTTAGTTTTCCATGCCAAACATGGCTAAGGCTTGACGTTGTTATTAGAGTTCAAAATGGTGCAAACTAGTTTATGGGCTACTCCCTCCGTCCCATAATATAAGAACGTTCTTGGCACTATTATAGTGTTAAAAACATTCTTATATTTTGGGACAAAGGGAGTATTTACTAATGCAGCCAATAAAGATAAAGACAAAACTGAAATCCAGCAAAAGCGATGCTGGAATCCAGTAAAATGCTATAAACTGCTAAAAACTACACTTATTGGATAAAACTCAGATTCTTAGAATTACTCTTATTGACTAACTCAATTCCTTAAAATTGCTGTCATAGCTAACACACATCTCTGCGTCTGTACTTGTCAGGTCTCATGGTGATCCACATGGAAGATGGGTGAACCCAAGAGAAACATCAGTGTTTTTCCTTAACATGCAGCGGAACTTCAATAAGGTTGCATCGTATAAGAGACAAAAGTTTACTTGTTTCAGTACTGTACGCCCCCTACGAATTCATGCTACGAAAAACCGGTGCCGGGTTTAACAGCGAACTGAAATCATGTAGAACTAAGACAGCCTGAGATCATCTTTTGAGAGAAAAGGAAAATGCACGGCATGTGCCTGTTGGGGGATCAGAATTTTGCCCATGATCATGCTATGTATTGCTTGGCAAATGCTAGGCTGCTGTTATGTCGATGAAATCAGGAATACTACAGATCACATGGCAAGCGTGTACAAGTAGAACCAACCTATTCTTATGCGGCCGCCCAGGAAGATCGATACGTACTAGGGATCTTGAGCTGCAGCGATCGGCGATCCAGTAGAGGCCGGGGATTCGACAAATCATGCTAAGCTTGAACCTTCCGCGCAACGAAGAATGGTGCGTTCCTGCTGATATCTGAAACAAAAACAAAAGCAAACCCCACTCTGCAGTTCAGATCTTCCTGAATCAAAGACGGGGGGGAAGAGATTTACCCGGGCCATGAAGCAATCGGGCGCATGTCCAGATCGGGCGATTGCATCTGGGCAAACCCCAAGGAAGGATGAAGAACAGATGAAGGAGATCAGGGCTCGAAGGCTGAGGAACCGTGCGGAGCGGCTGAGGACGCCGTCGCGCTCGGGCGCCGGGAGCTGGACGGGAGATCCGCCGCCGAGCTTCGGGGGGAGATTTGGGGGCGCTGACCAGGAGGTGAGGAAAGGCTTTTGTGGTCGGACTGGAAAGGCAAAAAAAAGAAATACGTAGCCGGGTCAGTACGTCACGGCCACGCCTGCTCCAGTGGAACTGAGCTCTCAGCAGTCAGCACAACTTTTCGTCGCGGTGACATCACCTCTCCAGACAACCTTGGCACGGTGGCAAACTAGCATCTCAGCAAATTGTGTTCTCGAGTCTTTCTTTACCATTTTGATGTGGCTTGTTACTTGTTCTACAAACACATATGTATATAAGTGACGGCGAAGAAAAACAGTAATGCATTGTTTTTCTTCACATGCCATTCCAACTTTTCTAAAATGTCAAATGTCACGCTAGTGAACTTAATTAGTGAACTGAGCTTCCGAGCGTCCGTAGCGTACCCAACGGAAAAACTCCCCCGACCACCGCGTCCCTCTTCGAGGCGACACGGGGGAACCCTTGACTCGCCGCCGCCATCCTCCCTCCCTCGCCGCGCCGGTGGGCATTGCCGGCAAAGCCTGCTAGGCGGTGGCGGAGAACTCTCGACGGCCCCCATCCATGGCCATGGCGCGAAGCTTCGGTCGGCGGGCGTGGTCTTTGTGAAGGCGGCGGCGGCTCGGTATGATGGGCTGCGGGGTGGTGTCGCCCGTCCGGTGGTGATGCATGCGGTTGCGATGGCCTGAGGGCTCGGTTCCATCCCGGTCCTGCCCTTTCTGGTTCTGGATCTAGACGGACGGGGATCGGGCATTGCTGCCGGCAGGCATGGTGACGCCGGGCCTCCACGGCTGCTGGGCACGGTGGTGGTGTTGTGATTGCGATGGGGGCTCGGTGTGGTGGTGGTCGTCGGCGGAGCACGACAGGAGGCGTGGAGATGAGGCGGTTTGGTGGGGAAAGCTGTGATATGGTGAGGCGGACTAGAGGCGGCTGCGCGTACCGGAAGCGGTGGCGAGAACCACTGTCCAGGTTGATGGCGGAGCTGAGATGGCTCGGCTAGGATGGAGTTCCTGGCGAGCAGCGGGCGTTCGGGCCACCTCTGGGTTGTGTGGTGAGCGGTGGTGCTCTCTCGGTGGTGCCGGCATGGGGTGGCTAGGTGTTGGGTCATCACCAAGGCTGTCGCTTGGAGTGGGTGATAGCCTCCGTTGGCGGTCTGATCCTTGCCCGAGTGTGTGGTGGTTGTGGTTCCTCGGCAAAGGTGTTTGGTGGGCGGCGTTTCTCCCTGTTGTGCGATCGATCAGCGGTCCTCGGCCTTGCAGTTATGACGACGACTCGCCGCGGTGGCGGCGGTGCGAAGCTTTTTGGACGGTGCTACCCAACTCCTTCGAAGTGTGGAGATGTGCGATGATCGGATGAAAATCTTGTACGGCTTTTGCCGGGCCGGCGGCGATGGCGCCCGTGGGTGTCGTCCCCCTCCTTGGAGGTGTCACCGAGGTGCATTCGTCATTTCCGTCGTTGTGTGGAGTTGGTTGTTGTCTCTAGGCGAAAGCCTCGATTCATTCGGATCGGCACGATGGCGGCGTCTCCAACGTCGTTACTCTGTTGAGAGCATCGTGTTTGGAGACACGGCTTGGTTCCTCGTTGCTCTCCTCCGGTGTTTACGGTGGTCCTGTTTTGATCCTCGGCGGCGCTATGTACGGCCATCGCCGGTGCGTCCAAGACGATGTCTTCCTCGGATCTGATCAAGTCCTGCCATTTCACTTGCCACCTTCTCTTAGGCATTCAGTGTGGATGGTGCGTCAACAAGCAAAGTTCAGTGGAAGCGGTTGGCCTTTAAAGGTGCTCGGCGTCGGTCGAGACGCAGTGTCGTAATCTATTAGGATAGGCGTGTTTGCTTTGTAGTTTTTGTTTGGTCGTTGGTGGTTGTCCCTGGACATGCCTGGCGGTGTTTGTGCTACGCTCGTTATTCGCAGCAAGCGGTAGTCTTCTTGTACTTACAATTCTGCCTTCTATAAAGCTATGATACGCTTAGGCGTACTCTCTCGAAAAAGTGAGCTGAGCTTCGATCTATTCAACTTCAATCATAACAGTATAACAAACGTCTGAATAATATAAATTACATCCAGATCCGTAGACAAACCTAACAACGACTATAAGCAGTGAAGTGAGCCGAAGGCTCACCGCCAACATCGCTCCTCCCTTGCTGGAGCCAGATAAAACTTGTCGTAATAGACAGTCGAAAAGTCGTCGTGCTAAGAGCTCATGGGACTAGGGAATCTGGAGGCGCAAACACAGGTGCTCCCGTGCAACCTTTAGCCAAAATAGCGGAGACGTAAGGGACAAACATAGGAGGCAACCTGGCTTGACCAAAGATATGTTGACAATCAAAGCATAGAAAGTTGGCAAAACTCTCTTATATTTTTTCTCTCATTTCTTTTGAACGTGACTGTGTTGCTTCTACCCAGCACCTATCGTTGATTGTCTTTGTTGGTTGCTTTATATACAAAGCGGGGGGAAATTCTTTTTCGGTAGAAAGTTGGCAACCTGTTACCGACCAAGGAAGAATTCACACCGGCCGGAGAATGACACGGATTAGAGCGAGGGCTTTCAGCATGCGCTTGGTCCAATGCCAGAAACAGGTAGAGTGGCCTCGAGATCCTATCTGACATCGACCTCGAAAAAGATTCCACGTGTTCCTCCTGGGCGTGATCCGAAACCAAGGCCAGGTGAAGTGGCTTCCAGGTCCAATTTGAAATTTGATCCCGAAAGAAAATTCTCACATTCATCTTTGAACCTGATCGGACATCGGGTCTGAGACAAGCGGCTGGTGCTGCTCCTCGACCTGGCACGACACCAAGTTCACGAAGGTCGGTTCTCCAGGGGAATCTGCAGTGTACTCCATGCTGTCGAACCTGACGGTCCGACCAGGAGCGAAGGACCTGACTTAGCCGAGATGGCCAATCTAGCTGCCGATGAAGGCGATGTCGCCGAAGACGAAGATCTGGCCCGATACAAAGACTGCACCAGCGCCGATCTAAGCGTTCATCTTGACTCCCATCATCCGCAACGATCACCCATCGGGACCTATATGGGCCACCATTGACAGAACTTAAACTGATAGATCTCAAGGTAGGGATCCTAAGCTAGGTGTCTAAAAGCAATGGTAATAAGGATACATGATTTTATTCAAGTTTAGACTCTCTGAAGAGATAATACCCTATGTCATGCTTGTGTTTATTGTGTTGGAATGTAGTATAGAGTACATGTATCTACGAGCCTGGACCCTCAATTTATATAGGTGTCGGGGTCCTAGGGTTACAAGTTCTTAATTGGCTACGTATGACGAGACATGGTTCTCTATAGAAACAACTTCGTGAAGTATAAGTCAAGTCTTCTGAATCTTGTAATCATTCATGATCTGCCCAAAGTGACCTAGAACAGAACGAGTCGACATGATGAGAGCCTCCTAGTCAGGACATCGTCACTTGTGATGTGGGAGTGGAAGTAGTACTTATGCAAGACACCCACCGACTTGCTTATATTAGCAAGGTTCTGGGGGCCAGAACAAGAACACTTTCAGTCTATGACAAAGATCGTCTGCTATATTGCTGGCCATAGTAGTTAATACATAGTTGGTTCATCTATTTTAAAACGGAGGGAGTATTAGTGAAGGATTTTGTGGTCAAAACTAATCAAAAAAGTATATTCTATCTCAATGAT
The DNA here is from genome assembly GCA_021605145.1 of Aegilops bicornis. Lineage (NCBI taxonomy): Eukaryota > Viridiplantae > Streptophyta > Magnoliopsida > Poales > Poaceae > Aegilops > Aegilops bicornis. Next base: position 97,688,581 of record CM038673.1, read on the forward strand.
CAATGATTGCGCATTGATAAGGCCCTTCCCAGTGCTCCACGGTGGACAGGTGCTAAGCATGCCACATAAGCGAAAAAATGATATGACACAACAATTAAGAAGGAGAGAGAGCACTTTGATGACTCCATGAAGAACCAATGCCAAGCGCGTGAACCTAGGCAAACCACTTAAATGAAACAACATGACCAATGGATGAAAGACTTTAGGTGTTAACTTATTAAATAAAATATGCTTAGCAACAAAAGTTAAGCACCTATGCATTAAGGAGTTGAGTTGCTAAGGTACTTAATGCACTTAGCACCCCATCTAAACACCTTTACATTGGAGAAGGTCTTACCAAGCCCATGGGGTTATTCTATAAAAAAAGGTGACGATTCCTAGAGGATCGTCTGTTGGATCTGACTACTCCAAGGTTATTAACAAGACCAGTAATCTTGGGACGTGATCCAAGAATTAGCCATCAAACCTGATTCACATTAATATCACTAGTTGCATAATGGTGCTTTGAGATATAAGGGGTGCATGGATTGGCAACAACCAAACATTACATTAGAAATTTTGCTCCGCGTTTCATGACAGTCCAGTAGAAGGGCATTCGGGTTTTCTAGTTACCTACAAAAATATTCATTATTTTTCTAGACGGAAAGCTATGAAATCCTTCATCAAGGAAAGATCTGCTTCTTGCTTGATCTGCCAACAAGCTAAGCCAGAGAGTTGCATATCGAGGGCTATTATCTCCTCTTCCTATGCCATCTGGAATTTGGCATACAGTCACAATGGATTTTATCTTTGCCTTGCCTTCATGGTACAGTGGCCCTTGTGGATGTTCAACAGTGGTTGGCAAACAGAGTTGTTGTTACTGAATAAGTTAAACGACATTCCGAAAAAGATCAACATCACATGAAAACTCAAGCTGACAAGAAACGCACTGAAGGAACTTTTCAAGTTGGAGAACATGTTTTTCTCGTTGCGGCCTTATGTGAAAGCATCAGCTATCCATCGTGCTCATTGGCATTCCCATACTATGGACCTTTCAATATCCTGGCGAAAATTGTTACTTTTGCTTATCGCCTGGAGTTGTCAGTTTCTAGTCGCAACTATCTTCTCTTCCATGTTTTGCAGCTCAAGAAATATGACGGTCCTAAATATCAAGTGCTTCCTTCACTACCTTCCGACTCTGATCATACTCAGGTGTCTATTTGTGTGCCAGCAAGATCACCACATTGTGGCGCAAGCATTGATCGGGTGGAGTGAAGGTGGCATTATAGAAACAACTTGGGGGTAAATTTGGTGTTGTTGAAGCAAAAGTTTCATCGAGCTCGCAGGTTGGGTATAGGGGGTCAGCGAGTCAGTTGGCAGCCAACTTTTTTTTAGCGAAATCTGTATCCTTTATTAAACATGCAAAGTCATGGGAATACAGATAATATCGGTCAAAGTTACAAGCCACACATGGCGCCCGGGAGGGAGGGATGCAGCAGCTTTAGCTAACGCATGAGCCTCTCCATTATGTTTCCGACTCTCGTGGATAAACTCCACAGCACTAAACGCTGCTCTTTGGTGCTTGATATCTTGAAGAATTGGGTAGAACTTGCATGGGGAGTCGTCCTTGATCCTTGATACAGCTTCTAGGCAATCTGTGGCCACACATATAGACTGAACTTATAAATCTGAATCGAGTGCTAGCGCCTCGCTACAAGCTTGTGCTTCGAGAATCACCGGATCCAGAAGGCCTTAAAAAATGATCGCTGAGGCCTCTAGATAGTTCCCGTTTTTATCCCGACTCACCACAGCTGAAGCACCCTTGTCTCCAATCTTGGAAAAGCCGCTGTCTGCGTTGATCTTGGCCGAGTGGACTACCAGCGGCGGCCATGCAAAGCGCGCTGGTTGTCCCGCGCCTGCAGTTGCTCCATGCGAGTCCCTGGGCATTGCATGCATGCCCCTGGACATTACATGCAAGTCCTTAGATTGTGCATGCAGGTCCCTGGTACGTGCCCCCCTTTCTGGGATCTGATCTAGCTCCGCCAAGAATTTGGTGATGAAAATATGGGTACTGAGGGGGCTCTGAAACTGCTCGTCGTGGATAGCTCGACGCCTCGCCCACCATATTTCCCACATCATTACAAGCACACGTGCCAGGTCCACCATGGGAAGAGTGTCCACCAACCAGAACATCCACAATTTAGCGTCATCCGTTCGGTTGGAGATGATTGTTCCAGTGATATCCTCATCAGCAAGAGCCCATACACAGCGAGCCATATGGCAGTCAAAAAGGGCGTGCCTCCATGTATCCACCGCCACGTGACAAATGCAACATTCAGCGGAATCGGTCATGCTTCTGTGTTGTCGAACAGCCCCTGTGGGTATGGATGTTTTGGCTAGTCTCCAAGAAAATACACGGACTTTTGAGGGCACCGCCGCTCCCCAGAGTTTGGACCATGAACGTCTATCTGCTGCAAACGTTGGAGTGACCATCGTTGTGCTCCAACCAATCCGTGCGTTGTTGTTTTGTCGCTGCAAGCAGTTTGTAGGCTGAGCTCACTGTGAAGATCCCTCTTCTCCCGTAATGCCACGACCAGAAGTCATCCTGAACCTTGCTGCTAAGGGGAATGTTGAGGATTGCCTCGACATCCATCGGGTACAGGTGCTCATGTAGCATCGCACCGTTCCATGTAAAGGTGATCGGGTTAATAAGCTCAGAAACCAGTTGGGGAGGATTCTGGGATTTTGGGCAAACCGGCCGAAGCTTAAAGTCGCGGGGGATCCAATTATCGTGCCAAATATTAGTCCTCTCTCCCGATCCGATGCGCTTCAGAAGACCCAGCTTAAGTGCATTCCGCCCCTCAATGATGGATCGCCATACTTGTGATGGGTTCTTCCCTAATTCTGCTTCTAGGATCGAAGAAGATGAATAGTATACCGCTCGAAGGATCCTGGCGCTGAGGGAATCCGGCTGAGTTAGCAGCCGCCATGCTTGCCGGGCAAGTAGCGCCAAGTTGAAAAGCTCAATATCGCGGAAGCCCATGCCACCCATGCTCTTAGGCTGTGACATGACTGATTGACTTCCCATGAAACCCAGGCAGTCTTCCTCTCGCCTTTCTTAGATCCCCACCAAAATTTCCTCAACAAACCATTGATATGCTGGCAAAGGCCCCGAGGCAGTTTAAAACAAGCCATGGAATAAGTAGGAATCGTCTGAGCAACTGATTTAATTAGCACTTCCTTACCACCGACCGATAAAGCCTTCTCCATCCAGCCTTGAACATGCTTCCATATACGGTCCTTTAAATATTTAAAAGATCCTTCCTTTGCTCTACCCACATCAACTGGAAGGCCGAGGTATTTGTCTGACAATTTCTCATTCTGTACCTCTAAGATTTGCTTCACTTGTTACTTCAGAGAATCCGCACAACCCTTGCTGAAGAAAATTGATGACTTGTCCTTGTTGATTCGTTGGCCAGAAGCCTCACAGTAATGTTGCAACAACGAGTTCACCCTCATCGCCATCTCAGGAGTGGCATTGAAGAATAAGAGGCTATCATCTGCACATAATAAGTGATTTACCTCTGGAGCGCCATCCGCCACCTTGATGCCTCGAACATTCTCATTTGGATCAGCCGACTTCAACAAACATGACAGACCCTCGGCGGCCAGCAAAAAGAGATATGGGGATATTGGGTCACCTTGCCTGAGACCTCAAGATGGACTGAACTCCTCTTGCCTTTCACCATTGAAGACGACAGAGAAAGAAACTGATGTAACACACCTCATGACAATCTCTGTGAACCGTGCACTTATGCCTAGTTTTAGCATCACCCGTTCAAGATAATTCCACTCAATTCTATCATATGCTTTCATCATATCAAGTTTCAAAGCACAAAATCTGTTACTCTTTACCTTCCTCGTTTTCATGTAGTGGAGACATTCATAAGCAGAGATGAAGTTATCCGTGATAAGACGTCCCGGTACGAATGATGATTGTTCCTCATAGATGATATTGGGGAGAATGAGCTTAAGCCGATTAGCTAGAACCTTTGACGCAATCTTGAAGATCACATTGCAGAGGCTTATCGGTCTAAACTGTCCTAAGTTTTTTGGACTTGCAATCTTGGGGATTAAAACAATGAACGTTTTGTTTATCTCCTCCGGGGAATCCTCTCCCTTTAGAACACGTAGCACCATATCAGTCACCTCATCGCCGCACAATTCCCAATGCCTTTAAAAGAAGTGTGCAGGAAAGCCATCGGGCCCTGGAGCCTTGGTAGGAAACATTTGGAACAAAGCCGCTTTCACCTCGGCGTTGGTATATCGAGCGTTAAGCATGTCATTCATGGCAGCATCCACCCTAGGTGGTATATGAGATAGTACTTCATCAATGTCGATCGTGTTTTCGGAAGCATACAGATTGCTGTAGAAATTTGTTGCCATGCTTGCCATCTCTTGATCATCCACACTGCATGTTGCAATTCACACATGCGGTTTCTTGCTTTGCGAGCGCTAGCTTTCCGATGGAAAAATTTGATATTGTTGTCTCCATCCGCCAACCACCGAATGCGAGCCCGTTGATGCCACATGATCTCCTCACGTAAACAAAGCTCGGCCATGCGGGCTTCTACACGTTCCTCTTCCGGCCAAGGACCCCCACGGTCTGGAAGAGCTCGTAGTTCTGCAAGCTTCATGCGTAGCGACCACAGCTCTGTTCTGACAGCACCAAAGGTGGTTTGGCCCCACTTGTGTAGCGTACCGGCCACAAAAGCAAGTTTGTCGGACAGAGCCGCAATAGTATGGGCCTTTCCAGAAGTGTTCCAAGCTTCAGCTACCACATCCCCAAGATTTGGATCGCGCTTCCACATGCATTTGTACCGAAACTGCTTCTGGTTTGCTCTCACACTCGAGTCCACAAGATCCGTTTCTAATAAGATAGGGCAATGGTCAGATTTAGCCGCTGTTAGGTGTTCCACCGAGGCAAACGAAAAGAGGGCCGACCAGTCAGCCGTACGCAGAGCTCTGTCCAGCCTTACCCTGCAAAAATAGCCTCCTGACACTTTCTTCTCCCAAGTCCAATCCAAACCACGGTAACCCAGATCAGCAAGTCCACATATATCCACAGCCTTTCTGAAAGCGTCAATCTATGCACTATCACGCTCATTTGGGCCAAATTGTTCCTCAAGCCGCAAAATCTCATTGAAGTCCCCAATGCACATCCATGGAAGAGTGCTCTCTCCTCTCAACCTTGTCATTGTGTTCCAGGTTTTGTACCGGAGAGATCTTGTTGCTTCTCCGTAAAAACATGAAAGACGCCACTGTTCCCTTCCTGGTTCAAGCACCCATGCGTCCACATGATACTCTGAAAAATTATTTATTTCAACATCCACCGAGTTTTTCCAGAAGATACAGATACCTCCACTGCGACCACTACTACCAACAACAAAACTGAGATCAAAACCTAAAGAAAAACGAAGACCTTCCACACGACTTTTTTGTAACTGAGTTTCAACTAAGCAAAGAATAGACGATGAACTAAGCTCCACCAGGTCGCGGAGTTCACGAACTGTCGCGGGATCGCCTATCCCGCGATAGTTCCAGCTTAAGATTTTCATTGGGCTTGGCGGTGCTCCGAGGAGGAGCCCGCCAACAATGCCATCTTGTTAGTTCCTTGCTTCACTGGTGACCCTGTCTTCTTTGCTTTCTTGGCATCCCTAGGAGAAACATATGCTGGAGGCGGCGGTGGGACTGCCATTGTGGACGCATCAATAGTGACTAGAGCCTTGCTCCTCTCAAGCCCTTCAACATCAAACCTCCTGTCCTTCAACACAAGATTCAGGTTGCGACGCACAGATTCAGCAGCTTGCACCTCCTGCCTTGCCTCCCCAGCCTTAAGGGGACTAGTAACTTCTGGTTCTTCCACAGCCGAGTCAAAACCCGCATCTTGGGATGAGCGCTTGCGTGGTGGAGACCGCTGGCGGGTATTGTTAGCCCGGCCTGTTCTTCCTCTTCCTCTACCGCCTGAACGACCCCCTCGAGGAGCCCATCCACCATGCTGCTCCGGTGCAATCTCCCTTCTTTGTGCCAGCATCCAGCTCCCCCACTACTTATCTTTCTCTTCCCAAACACCATCGCCACACTCCTCGTGGTTATGGCCCATGAAACCACAAACCTTACAGAAATACGGGATCTTCTCATACTTCACCAGGAGGCGGAGTCTTCCTTCTCCCGTGACATTCAGCGGCGTGACCCGTGTTAGAGGTTTGCTGACAAGAACCCTAGCTCGAACCCTCACATAATCTCCCTCATAAAACAAACGAGGCGCGGGCTGCACTTCTTTCACCCTTCCAATACGACGGACGAGTTGATCAACAACCTCCTCTTTGCGGTAGAGCTCTGGTATATTATGGAT